>CM032436.1:2702257-3902257 GCA_019049465.1 Dryas iulia moderata | reverse complement strand
TGAGCCAAAAAACAACAACATACGTAATACGTCAACAGCTTTCTTATTTAAGAATCTTTGTATTTGCATTTGGCTTTTTTTAGCCGGAAATACTTTTAGCTTTTCTCAAGTTTTACAAAAAGCTATAATTCAATTCAAAATAAGAGTAACTTAAGTTACACCTTATTACAGCTATCGAAAGTTGAATATATTTTTTTTTAATTTTGAGAAAATTTACTCCATAATGAGATTAAAAAAAGCATATTTGATTTGTATTATAATCAAAAATCATATATAGAGGATTAAAATTTCTTTCGTAAGAAAATCTATAATCTGTAAGGAAAAGGTCGCAAAAACTACGCCTTAGGGACAATTTCTATTCACATGGAATACTTATGAAAATATTATGTAGGTTACAATCAAGCTACTCTTCTATCGTATCAAATGTTATTGTCCATTACATTTCCGGATTTATGTGGTTTATTATTAAACAAAGATCAAAGTGGGGAACGGAGTGTCTTAACACTAGGTTCCCTCTGCCTACCCTGCTGTGTGCGGGATACAGCGTGAAGCTAAAAAAAAAGATCCAAGTATAGCAGAGTAGGCAGTGAAATTTTTGGGTCAAGATACTTCTTACCCCGCTTTCCGTCTGAATTCGATACATCGCGTGCTAAATGGCGGAATTTAGCGACGTTCTTTGTCTTAATAGATAATTAAAGTATAATTTAATTTATTATAAGTTAATAAGTAAATAAAAGGGATCAACCGTGGCGTAGGGGCACGTAAGTGACTGTAAACACGTCTGGTTGTGGATTCGATTCCCACTCGAGGAGTGGAAATATTTAATATTTCCATTTCCATCACTCTGGTGTCGAGGTAAAGCGCGGCGTTAAGTTCCGCCACTTAAAACGCAATGCCTCCGAATTTGGCGGAAAGTGGGGAACGGAGTAGTCTTAGTACTAGGTTCCCTTTGCCAACAGATACAGCGTGAAGATAAAAAAATATATAAGTAAATGATTTCTCTATTCTAAGAAAAAAAGCTACTTGTTGTCGCATACAAGAATCAAGAAACATTTAAAAATTTTAATAAACAGTTGCAAAACAAAGTGAGTAGAATTAATATTCTACTAATTAATATTTAACGCAAGTGAAATTTTAAAATTCATGAGTTAAACACTCCTGTAAACTGTTTACGTTACATTCTACGCTTATCTAATGGATTGAATAACGATTATTTAAAACCTTGCTAAATGTATAGGCGTTGTGGCACAGAGGGGTAGCGTCTGCCCGTAAACACGGTGATTGTGGATTCTATACTGACTTGGGAGACTGATTATGTTTAATTTTGTTTTCAAACGTTGGCACTCTCAAGCAACTAAGTAATGCTTGCAATTTGCAGGGTCTGAGCATCCTCTTCCCTCTTCCTACTGGTGTCACTGTTAAAAAATCTATTGGTTTCTGGATTCAATAGTTTCTGAATTTAACAACATTAACCTTAACTTAAAAAAAAGCTTTGGTAAGATAGAGCGCGAAATTAAGATAAATCAAAAATATGAATTGTTTAACTAAAAAATTAAACAACCATATATCAAAATAGCGCCATGTATATAGCGAACTAAGCGTCTGAATTTCTTGACACACATATTTTTATTTGTGTTTAGGTACAATACGATTTTATTTAAATTCCTTTTGTACGTACCCAAATATATCAAGAACTCATAAATTGTAACAATATCTGGTGACCGAGCACAGCTCGGTATTTCTTTCAAGAAATCGTTATCTTGAAATAATGATTACAATAAAAATACAATTAAAATTATAATAAAAAAATGTAATAAATAAAAAAAAATAAAAGAATAAAACATAAAAAAATTGCTCATTGCTCGTTTAAGTATATAAGATTGGCTTGTATTTAAAAAAAAATCTTATGGTAATCAGCTGTTATGTTTTTACAGTACGAATAATAAAGTGCATGCAATTATTGAGTTTCGTAGCAATATATAAAGTGTCAATATTATTTTATTATTTATTTATATAATAATTACGTAAACGTTCTCCCAGGGAACTGCTGATATAGAAATTCCTTCCATGTGAACAGGTGTTGAGTGTTGACATCATCGGCGTGAGAAATGCAAAATTGCAATTTGTGAATTATATTTTCATTGTATTTTCTGGATCATTAATTATTAGAACTTACATCGAGTAGGTCTTAATTTAGTTTAGATAATAAGTTAAATGTAATTATTTTTAATTAATTAAATTAGTTTTAAATAGTTTTTGGTTTTTTTTCGACCTTCTGGCTGTAGCTAACGTAACTGGCGCAGTCGGTAGGATACTAGAATAGGGACTGTTAGGTCATCGCTAGTATCCTGAACCTACGGACCAGCTGCAGAACCGGGAGGAGAATCCAAACTTCGATTCACGAGGAGAAACCAGAAATGAAATTTATGTGAGTACATTTGAACTTTTCTCGTGTTGCTCTATCCTAGTTGTAATTCCTTTCCAAAATTTTTCATCCTAGAGTTTATAGACGGGAATCTGCATCGCAGCAGGCTCGAAATCGTAGTTTAGATAGTAATAGAGATTTAAGTTTTAGTTTAGGAAATAATTTTGAATTTTTAATTAACGAAAAATTTAATATGGCTCAAGATCTTAATAACGTTTATAAAGTTCTTAGGATAGTGCCGGAATTTGACGGAAACCCTAATGTATTAACTAGATTTATTAATATTTGTGACCAAATTGTAACGCAATATTTAAATAGTACGCCGGGTAGTGAATTATATAACTTATGTTTATTAAACGGGATACTAAATAAAATTAAGGGAACTGCCGCTTCTACAATAGATTCTACTGGTAAACGAGATAGTTGGCTGAGTATAAGAACTTCTTTAATTAACAATTTTTCTGACCAACGCGACGAAACAGCCTTATACAATGACCTCTCTTTAGCCGTACAGGGAAATAAATCTCCCCAAGAATTTTATAGCCACTGTCAAACGCATTTCGCTAAAAAAAAAAAAAAAGGGAAAAAAAATATTAGAAAATAATTAGGACAAAATTGTATCCGAGTTTAATAATCATGTTAGCTTAAGTAAGGAATGGATGTTGAAACATAATAGTATACTTACTCAATTAGTTGAAAATCAAATTAAAATTAATAACACTTTAGAACTCATTTTAAACTCAAATATCTACAAGGAAAATAGTTTAATTAAATGTGCAAAATTTGCTCAACTTTTGGTAATAATAGGAGAAAATATAGAAGATTTAATGACCGAGTTAATTAGGATAGAAAATATGTTAGCTTTTGTTCGTATTCCTACTACACACCATTCTATGATAGAGATAAGTGTTTTAAAATTAATGATAGATAGATTAAGAAGTATATATGATAAAGATCAAATTATAGACTTAGAATTAAGAGAATATTACGATATTATAAAACCAGGATGTTATTATACAGATAAGCAAATTGTAATAATTTTTAAATTTCCAATAGTTTCCGTAGATATCTACGATCTCTATAAACTTTCCATCGTACCTAACAAAGTCCAAAATATCCTTATACCTCCATATCCTTTCATAGCAATTAACGAGAACTCGTTCTTGTACATGGAGACTGAATGTCCGAAGATCACAAACTGGTATCTTTGTGAAAAGGAAGTTAATCAACGTATTCGTGCAGATCCTGACTGCGTGCAGCAACTTATTGTCAATCAAGTTTTAAATGATTTTTGTCAATATACATCAGTAACTTTAACAAAGGAAGCAATGGAAAAGCTTGATGATCAACATTATGTGCTATCCTTTCCGCATCTCAGCAAAGTACAGTTAGTCTGCGACAGAAAGGAATTCACATCACTCCAGGGCAGCTATTTAATCACTATTCCTGTAAAATGTTCTATAAAAACTACAGAATTCACCATCATAAATGACAGATACAAATTCAAATGATGCAAATACCGTTCAGTGCAGCTTATCAAGATAATTTTCCTACTCATTTCAATGTAAAATCAATAGATTTACAAGAACTTCACAGCATTCAAGAGAAAATAATTCAAGAAAAACCAATACGACTAGATAAGCTACATTCAGATACATTTTATCATACTACGATTCCCTTATATGTATTCATGTTAAGTGCAGGTGCACTTATTATAGGCATCGCAACCTATCGTTATAAGTTTAGAATAAATCGAAAACATAATGAAGATACAAATTCAAATGATAATATAAGGGAACAGTTGGATGAAGCAGGGACATCAGGAGAGCGCAGCAAGATGCCAGCCACATTTTATCTCAATATTCTAAAATAGTTGCTGATCTGAGGGTGGAGGAATTACGTAAACGTTCTCCCAGGGAACTGCTGATATAGAAATTCCTCCCATGTGAGCAGGTGTTGAGTGTTGACATCATCGGCGTGAGAAATGCAAAATTGCAATTTGTGAATTATATTTTCATTGTATTTTCTGGATCATTAATTATTAGAACTTACATCGAGTAGGTCTTAATTTAGTTTAGATAATAAGTTAATGTAATTATTTTTAATTAATTAAATTAGTTTTAAATAGTTTTTGGTTTTTTTTCGACCTTCTGGCTGTAGCTAACGTAACTCACTTCATATACTCAACTCATAAATACAATACAAACAAAATAAATTTCAAGTGCAGTGTTCTACATTACTACTGATTGAATGAAGGCTTATTGTAGGAGACAACACTTTGCTACAACGTAACGTATTGCTAGGTTTAGAGAAACGTATGGCATTTCAGATTATTTAGTAAGAACCTATTGTCCACTCCTTTATACATCCGAAATCGAATATTTATATTTCGGCTTTGTCATAAGTACTAGGCGAAGAAATGAAAATAATATATTCCTTAACCCAAGTGGGAATCAAACTCGGAACTAATCGAGTTTACTTAACCATTGATCAGATGGCGTTCCACTGCACCATGACGCCTTCAGTCATAATAATAACATTTAACATTAGTTGCCGTTGAAAATTTTAGGCTTGATACACATCAAAACTATCGCTAACTGTCAAGTTCCGGTCGAATCACGCCCCAGAAACGATTCCTCATATTTCAAAGATTATTTCATTGAATGAAATCGAACGATATGTTCCGATAGTGACAACGCCTTCCGTTCTCAGTTCAGTCATTTTAATATAGTGAGATAAAAGTTATTAATATAGAGTTTTACCTACCTATACCTTTAGAAGGTTTAATATACCTTTTATTAATGTCTTAGAAAGAGAGTATAAACTTTAGCAAAAATTACACGTTTTTTGCTTTTCTTTGCTTCCTCTTTTATTGTAGATTATAATTTAGAAATAGTATACTTAATGGATAAGTTCCTTTTTAAATAAAATTAATTTTATTATTATTTATCAGCTATCCTTAAACGACATTCATGTAATAATTTTGAAAGCGGTTTATTTGTACAATATACTTTTCTCCAGACTGAGATTAGACTGAGAACCTAATTCTAAACCGTGTAGATATACTTAATTTGACACTGTTTAAGTGTTCATTCATCACTTTGAGTTTTAAGTTGGTAGACTGCTATTGAGTTTAAATTTTTATAATAAATTATTATTATTAATTTATGTTACTTTAAAAAAATAACATTATAAGTTACAGAATGCCATTGTTAATATAATAACATCTTGATAATCTCATAATTAACAGTATTAAAATAATGAATTAAGTACTTTGATTTCGATTTCGGTCTAAAAGTGGAGAACAAAGTGTCTTGACACTAGAATCCCTCTGAACTAGAATCTTGCTATGCGGGTAAAAGTTTTCTTTTTTTTTAGCTTCACGCTGTATCCTGCATACAGCACCCTGCTGCGGGAACCTAGAGGGAACCTAGTGTTAAGACACTCCGTTCCCCACTTTCCGCCACATTCAGAGTGTTGAGTTGAGTGTTAAGTGGCGGAACTAAACGACGCGCTTTACCACTGATTCCAGAGCGAAGAAATGGAAATATTAAATATTTCCACTCCTCGTGTCGGAATCGAACCCACAACCAGTCGTTTTACAGTCACATGTTCGTACTACTGCGCCACGACTGGCCCCTATAAATCTGTTTTCTTATTTACTTTGAACCCACATCCATCGCAGGTTAGTGAGTACAGATAAATTGAGCTTCAATAGCCTATTATTAAATTACTTTAATATAATTTAATATAATTTTATCAACGCCTAATTTAATTATCTAGTATAAAACATGATGTTAGCTTTGCACAGTCATGTTAAATGACCGTGCCGTGCCGCTTTGTTATTCTATTACGAGCACACTTTATATGTGAACACTGTAACCGATTATACGCTATTAAGCGATCGAGAGCTAAATGGATATTAGAGTAAATTTTAAAGCAATTTTAATTTTAACTATATGCAAAAATTAGCTTTTGTTTCTTTTACACTCACCATTTTATCAGAAAACTTAGTAGTTAGAAAGAACCTAGTGCTGAGACACTTCTTTCTCCATTTTCTACCAGTATTTGGGAAACTAGAAAGAAGAAAGTATTAAATAATGTTTTTTTCCTTCGAATAGGAATCGAACCCACAACTGATTACGATTACAGTTAGATGTTATCCCACTAAGGGCCGATAACCTCAGTAAAACTTAAATAAATATGAATATTCAATTTCCTTGTTTTCTTTTGCGATTTATAAATAGAAAAAATGTATCTGGAATCTTAAGAATACCGGGACCCCGCCAAATTGAAAATTCCAAGTCTAACAAATACCGAAATTGAACATTCATTTAGAAACCCTATATCTACCCTATAATAATACTTTTACTATTTTCTTTTTTTTTTCCTTATTTTAGCTTCACGCTGTGACCCACACATAGCAGGGTAGACAGAGGGAACCCAGTGTTAAGACACTCCGTTCCCCACTTTCCGCCGAATTCTGATATTGCTTCATGTGGAGGCATTTTAGCAAACATATTTTTAACGTAGCAGGAATTGAACCTACGCCTCTACACTCGCTCTGATCGTTAAGCGATATGTTCTTGACATTAAACATATTTCTATTCGTTTCCAAATTCTTTTACAATTTCCTAAGTGTGTGAATAACAATTTTAGAGCTTAAGAATATTTATCTAGATCATTTTTTGCTATTTACTGGCTAGGCAAAGGGAACTTAGTTCTTTGCGACTGCGTTCTTCACCCAGTTTTGCGACTGTTAATGGTATTGACGTTCTATGGCCCAAAACACCCCCAGTAATACTTATATCACACATCGAGACTGTGGTGATTGGATTCCCCATCCTTCTTCCTTCTTTTCCTCCTCCCCCCTTAAGTTCGGCAACGCATACACAACTTTTCTAATGTTGTGGATGTCCATGGGCGAAGGCAACTACTTAACATCAGGTGGTCCTTCTGCTCGTTTGCCCCCCTTTCATCAATAAAAAAAGCATAAAATACCAGTGAAATTTAATCTAATTGCACTTACAAATACTGCGTCTATCACACACAACATAAATTAATTAATGAATATGAATCAGGGCCGTCGTATTGAGTTGCAGAGCCTTACTATAAACGCGACGTTTTGTCTTTAGATTATAGTACGGAGAAAGTATTGCAAGTTATTTACATTTCTTTGTTCCGCTACCTTAGCCAAAGCGCGGCATTAAGTTCCACTACTGAACACGCTATATCCCGAACACGGATAGATACCGAGAAGAGTAGTACCTTTTGTATATTGACACTAAGTTCCTTCTGACTATCCTTCTACACGGGAAAAAGCATAAAGCTGTAAAATAAGACATTGTAAATATGTCCCAACCTCGTAATACCTAGTTAGAAGCTACAATAACGTTTTATGTTATAACATGAGTTTATTTCGACCCAGTTGCACGGATCGCGACTACGATGTTGCAGGCACCGGCGCGGCGTATGTGAACATTTATTTTTATTACTTACTAGCAGCTTGCTCGCGGTTTCGCTGCATGAACTTCGTAATTCTTTAATTTCGTTATATTACAAATGGGCCGATTTTTTTAAAAAAGTAACCCTGGTTTATTAAGCTTACCTTGCGTTGCCAACTATATTTATGCCAAAATTCATAACAATCCGTCGAGCGGTTAATATGAGATGAAAGCTTGAAGAAGAAGAAAAAGTAAACAATATGTTTGACCCTGGATATTCAATTATTTTCTATCTCAATTTCATCTAAATCGGATCCATAGATTAGCCATGAAATCGTAACAGATAGACAGACTTTCGCATTTATAATATTAGTTGTACTGTGGACATAGACGGTAATTATTGTGAATAGATATATACATATATGTACGTCATATAAATCAGATAATTCTCTTTACCACGATGGAAAGTCTTACAGCGTCTGACTCCAAACGCGATTGGATGTGAATTCAATCCCCATTTAGAGAAATATTTATTTTTCGTTTCATTGACACTTGCTAGTCAATACGTAATATTGGGTGTGAAGCGGAGAACGGAGTGTCTTCAGACACGCGGTGCTTTCTACGGGAAAAAATATGAAACTGAGAAGGTTTATCAGATAATTGTAATATATTACTTGTACTAGTTGTCAAAAATATTCTATATTTTAAAATACGAATTATAAATGCATTCAAAAATTATTTTGTTAACTACCTTACTGTCTCAGGCTGGGCAAAGATCTCTTATATCTAATTTGTAGACATTTTAAAGACATTGTGTAACCATGTGTGTTGCATGTTTAAAAGTAGATAAGAGATTTGAAAAAAAAATATTAAAAATAAAACAAAATTTAGTTATTTAAATTTTTCCATTCTAGTAAATCAGAAAAATCTGAAGTGCAAAAGGAAGAGGAATTATACTAAATTCTTTCTGACTACACTATGCGATGAAAAGTTTGAAATTAAACCTTTTTTCATTCGTATAAAATATACACTTTCCTTCCTTCCTTAATGCTTGGTGATAGCTACGTATAGACCCAAAGGTACATATAGGATATTTTTTATCTGATCAAGAAATAAATGATTATTTCCATGGAATTAACTTACAGGCTAGAGCAATATGGGATAGTTTATATCCTGGTATTCAATACAGTTTCCGCAGAAAAGTAAGAAACTAAAATCTTTCTAATCTCATAAGCTAATATAATTATAAAAATTAGAAGCAAAAAATAAATATATTTCTATATAGTTTCTATTCTAAATAAATATGATTTTTTTTTAATTTTTATATTGGCAACATTGTCATGTCATGTCACTATACGTCTTTTTAATTTCTTCCGCATCGCTAAATTGAAAATAATATTTTATATAGTTAAAAATGGTGAAATTTGTAAAAAAAAGTTTATTTGATATACACATTTAACTTTTAATATCTAAGTACATCATAGTTTTCGAAGAACTTTAAAGTGTCCGCTATAGAGGTTCATCAGCTGTCATTACGCAGGTAACGAACTATGTTTATTTGAATAAATCGTCAAAACTCTGAATTACAATACACCCCAAGCATGAAATTTTCTATTCAGTCTATTGAATAGTATATTTCAGTAGAAAAAAATAATTTTAGATGTTCAAGGTCAACGCTTAGGTCTGAGGCAATAAAGTTAGTGAACTGGAGGTAGATTAAGAAAACATATTATTTGATAAAATTATAAACGCAAATCGGAGCCAGCCGTGGCGCAGTGGCACAAAGTGTGGCAGTAAAGCGACTGGTTGTGCGTTCAATTCCCACTCGAGGAGTAGAAAAATGTAATATTTCCAATTTCTTCTCTCAGGTGTCGAGGCAAAGCGCGGCGTTGAGTTCCGCCACTTAACACGCAATGCCTCGGAATTAGGCGGAAAGTGGGGAACGGAGTGTCTTAACACTAGGTTCCCTCTGCGTAGTAGGGTTGCTATGAGTAGGATACAGAGTAAAGCTAAAAAAAATATAAAAGTTTGTAATTTAAGCGTGAACACGGGCAGGCGAAGATACGAAATAGCTAGGGCAGTATAGTTTATGCAGGCGAAGCCGCGGGCGGGTTACTAGTATTTGATACCATAGCACTATTTCTTTTTAAACGTACTTACAAACGTCATCTACTCAAAACTGCTTAGAAATCAAGTAGCAAAACGTAATAACATTTGAACACAAACACTCTTGAATAACAATGCCAAGCCAAGGGCTAGGTCATGATGTAAATTATGTAAAAGGGAACGCTGACTGATTGACGTATCATCGTACATTTGAAACAAGCAGATGAATTCGGTCTAAAGTTACTCTATTATGAATGAGGGATCCGCTGTAACGTTGCTTTAGGGTATACAATTGGTATGATAAAATATGATTTTAGTTTATTTGTTAGGATAACTTATTTTCTTTGAAGTATGGAGATAAATAAGTCAAATAATGGTAGCGAAATTGTAATGTTTGTTTTGGAGACGATGATCAAATTCACCCGATAGAATATTAATATTTTTTTAATTATAATATTAATATTAGTACATATTTTTTTATTAAGAATATTTTATTTTTTAACTATAAATATATTCTCTATTAATTTAAATTAAATATTTTTTAATTATTATATTTATTTAATTTTTGAATGAATGCCAGGCTGTCATTGCGCAGTGAAAAAGTAAACAATGGTTGTGGGTTCGATTCTCACTAGGGGGAATTAAATTATTTATATTTTTTCCCTTTGGTGCCTAAGACAAAGCTCGGCGTTGAGTTTTGCCACATAAAATGTTACGTCTCGGGCAGAAAGCCGGGAACGGAGGGTCTTGACACTAGGTAATCTCTGACTAAACGTTAAGACTGACGAATTCGTGAAGCTGCAAAAATAAGAAATATCTGAATATTAAACAGATCATAATAAAAAGTCCTATAATAAACCTACGGAGGTATGAATTTATTCAATACGGGGCACGGTTGAGTGCCTTCTGCGTTTTATAGCTTCGAATTCAACCCAAATATTTTGCTTTCGGAGTGAGGATTTCATGATGATTTATTTGTCAGGATTCTGCAGCTTTTATTATGTAGGTAACTATTATTTGTTATTATTGTTTTTTTTATTTTAATTTTTTTAGCTTCACGCTGTATCCCGCACACAGCTGGTTAGACAGAGGGACCCTAGTGTTAAGACACTGCGTTCCCTACTTTACGTTAAATTAGGACGCATTGCGTGTTAAGTGGCGGAACTTAACACCGCGCTTTACCTGGACTCCAAAGCGAAGAAAATGGTATTTCCATTTTCTTATACACAATAATTAATATAAATATTCTTTACAGCGGTATTTCGATCTTACATCGACCTAAAATCAATATGTTTAGTTGGACCCTGCAAATATTTAAAATGCCAATGAAAGATTATGTAAGCATGAACAAGTAACGTAATCTTTAGCTTAAGACATTTTCAGACAAAACGAATCAAGTGTCAAGATACTTTCGTTATTCTTTGCCTTCTGTCCTTTTCATACTGTTTCATTTATAAGTTACCGGAATTCCTCGACTTGTCATGTATGGCTGGAGAAGATATTGAAATATAATAAATAAATCGAGTGGGAATAGAACTTACATCGATCGTGTGTGTATACAAACATACACTGCTATGCTTTTTTTATTGGTCAGAATTAAAATAAAAATTGTTTTACTGGTTCAAACGCTACCATTGTTTTACGAGTGCATATAAATTTATACTCCAAATAATATAAATCTATAGGAAAGTACTGAACTGAGTATAATTGCTATTTGTTCGGTTGTGTTTACGTTTGGGCCAGTGTCCTTCATTTATTTTATTGGTCCAAATAATATTTGTGTGTTTCGTTATACATGTTATTATATGTATACAATGGCCTGTGTATATTTAAGTCATATCATAGTCATATATATAATACTATAACAATAGAATTGAAATATTTATTTAAGAAGTCAGTAATACAGTCAGTTGAAATTTATTTACGTTGTTATCATCTCTAATGAATTTCTGATTTGCTAACTCAGATTTCAATATTCTGATATTGTCTGTACAAATAGTAATATAATCGTTATTATAAGTTCATTTGATTAAATTAACTCCTGAAGTGGACAAAAATAACATATCTTATGGTAACACAGTACTGGAACCAAGCTCGGAAAATGAATGAATATGCTAGATCGATACCAACTATTTTGCATGCATTTTCCAAATGTATGCAATTAGTGTGTTTTCGGTATAATTCAAACACGTTTACGAAATGAACAAAGGAAGTTATTTATACATGACTTATTTCCCAAATTTCTGTTTATTTAGTGCCAGTGCCAGTAGGCCATTGTGGCGCAATTGGACAGCGACTGACTGTATGGACTGTATGGATACTGACGCGGATAGACATGGATAATAACGCGATGATTGTGAATTCGATCCCACTCGGGGGAATGATATTATTTTTAATGATGATAGTAGTTCCTTAGACAAGCCTTGGCGTTAAGTTCCGCACTTAGCACGCAATGTCTCGGTTTCGGGCGAAAGTTGCGAAAGGACTCTCTTGATACTAGGCTCTCTTAGCCTACTCTGCTATGCAGGAAGGAGCCTGAACCTCTGTGTTTGATGGCGAAACCCAAAACTTATTTAAGTTCATGTAACAAAATAAAAGACACGTTTACGTCTTAAATGTAAAGATCTTTCGACTGAAGTTTGCTAAACTAAATGCTGCTTTACAAAGCGGATATACCAGAGTGTAGTAATTAAAATAATTGAATTAGTTATAGCTACTTGTAGCTCTGTCCTCGTTCATGACAGTGGATAAGGCGAAAGAAGTATGTAGGGACTGTAGTGTTTGTCGCTCCGTTCTCCCTGACTACCCCGCGAGGGATACAGCGTGAAGCTATAAAAATAAAGAAATAACTACAGCCATTTCATCAAACCTACAACCAGTCATACTTGCACTTAAACATGCCCTGCTATGCCACGATGGCTTCAATTTCATTTTTTATTTACTTAATACTATAAAATGCTTAAAGCCATAAACGTATAAAATGTTTTATCCCCGTGGGGGGACGGGTTAAGAATACAATTCCCCCCCGCCGCTGGGTAGCGTCCCGTAAAAGGCGGGTAACCCAGTAGTTTGGTGGTAGGAGATTCGTTCTCCGACTGGCTCGCGACCACTATCATGTCAAAGACGAACCGCCAAATATCTTATGATGTGTTCCGGTTCGATGGCATGTAAGCCAGCTCTCCCTATTCCCACCATTCCCATCCTTCCTCCCTCCTTCTGTCCTACATTCCCAGGGTGGCAACGCATCTATGACTTTAATGTTGTGGATGTCTATGGGCGAAGGTATCCACTTAACACCAGGTGGGCCTTCAGCTCGTTTGCCTCCTTTATTCCATAAAAAAAAAAAGCCATATTAAATATTAAGCCTTTCAGAAATCTAACAATCCCATTTTATAAACTTGCTCTACATTTGAATTCTTCAATCTTTTGGATGGCCACTCCAATATGGAGGTCGGTGAAAGTTTGAACGATCAGCGACTGTATTTTTGTTAATATTGTATACCATTTCGTTTCGACGTTTTCTATTGTTATTTTTAGAAAACTGAATTTAGGCCAGTCGTGGCGCGGGCACAAAGTTTGATGGTAAACGTGACTGACTGTGGATTCGATTCCCACTTGCAAGGCAAAGCATGGCGTTGACTTCCACCACTTAACACGCAATGCCTCCAAAAATCAACGGAAAATGGGGAACGGAGGGTCTTTTAGACTAGGTTCGTTCTTCCTAACTTGTTGTGTGCGGGATACAGCGTGAAGCAAAGAAATAAAGAAATAAAATAAAATTGCGGAGCTTTTACAGTAAATTATTCAAAATACACTAAAATATTTATATAACTTGTTTCAGAGCGGTCAGAGGCACTGTCAGGAAGATTGTCGAAGTCAGCATCGGAGTTATCATGTTCATCGCCCATACAAACCGCACCGCCGCGGGCGCGTTCCGCTCACCATCACGCACCACTCTCTGTGGTACATAGAACACAACATTTCTTTAATAATTTGAAGGTAAGTTAAGTTTTAATGTTTAGTTACGTAAACTTTTTTTGAGTTTTGAGGTTTTTTTTCTCATAGCAGGAAAGTCGGAGTCGGTTCAACGCCAAACTCTGTCTTAATAGAGAAATGAAAATAATTTAAATACAATCGTTTCCCTAGTGTAACACGAATTCACGAGAAATCGAATTTACAGTTAAATGCTGTCCGACTACGCCGTGATGGCCTCAAGCCAAGTCAAGTCAACTTTTCCTTTTGCGTATTTTAAAATATCTTTCTCATAGAGCTGTATAAGCCGAAAACAACTAGTGTAAGTTCGATTCCCACTCGCGGGAATTAGTATTTGCAATTCTCCGTTCTGGCGGCGCTGAGTTTTGTCACGCAACCCGGAATGTCTAGACTACGAGCGCAAAGTGAAAAACGGAAACGCAAGGTTCCCTAAGACTACTATACGAAAAAAAGAGTAAAATTGAAAAAAGATAAAGAGATAAGGCACTCCGCTCTCCACTTTTCGCTCACTAAAATTATTACTTAGTACTTAGTTAACCTCAGGCCTAGGTGTTTTATTTGGAGATTCTTTGTTCTATCTTCCTTATACCTTCACAAGTCTAGAAAAGATTAACCTTCAAAGTTAATAAGTATACCATATATAAAGACTAGTTTAGCTGTTATTGTGGCCAGTCGTGGCCCAGTGGCATAAGCGTGTGACTGTAAACGACTGGTTGTGGGTTCGATTCCCACTCGAGGAGTGAAAATTATATTTCCATTTTCTTCGCTCTGGTGTCGAGGTAAAGCGCGGCGTTAAGTTCCGCTATTTAACACGCAAGCCTGCGAATTCGGCTTCGGCGAAAAGTGGGGAACGGAGTGTCTTAACACTAGGTTCCCTCTGGCTACCCTGCTGTGTGCGGCATACAGCGTGAAGCTAAGTTTAGCTATTACGTGTATACTAAATGAATTGAAAATTAATTTTTAAGTTACCTCTTATTCACACTAAATTCTGAACCAACGCTTCGTTAGAACTATTAACACAGCACTCCACTACAGTTAATTAAATATATTATAACTTGTTTTGAACTGTTAATGAAAATCGTGCTTAAATTAATCCTGCTATTAGGCACTTATTTTAATAGAATCAATTTGTTCAGTCATTTTCGTTGCCTTTCCCAATTTATGTTTTTTCAACTTTACGCCGTATTGCACACACGACACGATAAAAGGAACCTAGTGTTAAGACACTCCGTTTTACTTGTTCCGCCGGAATTTGGAGGCGTTATTGGAGGTGGCAGAACTCAACTCTGTGCTTTGCCTCGACTCCAGAGCAAAGAAAATGAAATGTTAAATATTTAAATTCCTCGAGTGAAAATCGAACTCACAACCAGTTGTGTTTTCTAGTCACACTTTGTGCCTCTGCGCTACGACTGACTTCAATTATATTTTTTCGTTAATTTAAGACTGTGGTAGCTTTGGGTAGTACGTACTATTGTAGTCAGGCTAGAGCTAGTGTCCAGACACTCTAAAGTCGAGCCATTGCGCGTACCGTGGTGGAACTTAACGCCGCGTATTGTCTTAGGTACCAGAGCGAAGATATGAAAATTTAAATATTCATATAATCCTCGTGTGAGAATCGAACCCAGAACCATCGCTTTGCATTCAGACACTGTCCCACTGCGCTACGCCGGCCTCTACGTTATATAGTGAAATACAATAATAAATTATTTTAGAGAAACATCGTTATTTCTTATAATGTATTTAGTTAAATAGTGGCCAGTCGTGGCGCAGTGGCACAAGCGTGTGACTGTAAACGACTGGTTGTGGGTTCGATTCCCACTCGAGGAGTGGAAATATTTAATATTTCCATTTTCTTCGCTCTAGTGTCGAGGTAAAGCGCGGCCTTAAGTTCCGCCACTTAACACGCAATGCCTCCGAATTCGGCGGAAAGTGGGGAACGGAGTGTCTTAATACTAGGTTCTCTCTATCTACCCTGCTGTGTTCGGGATACAGCGTGAAGCTAAAAAAAAAAAAAAAAAAAAAGTTAAATAGAAGTTTAAATAGTATAGACGAGAGTGTTAAGTGTTACGAGGTTGTTTCGAACTCCTCTCTCTATAACGTGATGGGAACACGTTAAGAAATTACGTCTCGTCTTACGAGACTGTCATTAAATGGAGTCCGTCGGTAAACCTTTTTTAATATTTTGAAATATAATTCAGTGAAAAAATTGTATTTCAAAATGTTAAATAATCGCGAAAATAAAAATGATTTAACCTTTTTAATCGTTCCTCGAGTTATATGATGGTTGTCACGCTTTCATAGTTTATGAAAATAATACATAAAAAAGAGTTTAACTCGCTGGCTATAGCTGTGGAGTTAAATTTTTTACTCGGGGAATGAATATTTACTATTTTCATAGTTCCGCTCTGGTATTTGAGACAGAGTGCGGTGTCAAGTTTCGCCATTTAACAAGTATCTTAATTTTCCCAAGTGTGGAATAACGCTTTAAAAATTTTTAAAAGTAAGTAATGTCTCGATTTTGGGCGTAAAATGGAGAACAGAGGGTTCTGTCTGACTAACCTATTGTGCGGGAAAAGGCCCAAAGGTAACTCCAAGCTAAGAAAACTTTACAAAATCCTTTTATTTTTTTAGTTTCACGCTTTATCCCGCACACAGCAGGGTAAGCAGAGGGAACCTAGTGTTAAAACACTCCGTTCCCCACTTTCCGCCGAATTCGGAGGCATTGCGTGTTAAGTGGCGCATCTTAACGCCGCGCTTTGCCTCGACACCAGAGCGAAGAAAATGGAAATATTAAATATTTCCACTTTTAGAGCGGGAATCGAACCCACGACCAGTCGCTTTTACAGTTGCACATTGTGCCTCTGACCCCAAAACCACGACTGGCCCCAAAAACCTTATATTATATACATTATACAAATACATACATAAATTCATAGTCATCCTCTCACAACACTAATTACTACTTAGCGTGCAAATGAGTATTTATTGTAGAACTATTCGTAGCTCGACAGATGACGATGTAATTTGTCAGGGTGGCTACACAGCCACACAAAGCGTGTGATCCGAATTCCCCTTGCAATCACTAAGATGTTTGGTATTAACTGACATGTTCTTTGACATGTTACGTTTTGCATAAACTTACTATTATTAAAAATAGGCATTTAGAAAACATATAAAATTTGAACGGAGACGCCGGTTCGAATCCCGCTGCGTTCAAATATTTATACGTTTTCTAAATGCCTTGTGCCAGTTTCCTAAGTGTGGAATAACACTTAAAAATGTTTAAAAAATTACTATTATTAGTGAAATAGTTTATGATTTCTCCATCATGGTAAAGTTAAGTCGAAGAGGATTTATTTTAGTGTCAAGATACTCCGTTCTTCACTTTTCGGCCGAATTTCAAATATTATGTGTTAAGTGGCAAACCTGCTGAGGGGAGAAATGAATAAAATATAATTATTATATTTGTCAAAAATAAACAGCTATAACATTTATTTCAGTCTAGTAACGTAAGCAATTAAAATGTAGTGATATAACACTCGAAAGTCGCTTTTCTTATAATTATTAATATTACCTAATTTCGTATTAAATTCAGATTTCATAATTAATAGTCGAGTTTATCAAATTAGTATATAAATAATATTTTACTATATATAAAATGTTATATATAGATCACATCAATACAGTAAAACGATACTAAATATAAAGAGAATATTTTTTGTTGGGGATCTGTCCAATAACAAATTGTCTGTCACTGGCTTAGATATGATGCTTTAGGGCGTTCAAGCTACATAGTCATACATGATGTCGATAAAATGAAAATATTATATTTATTATATAATGTAAAAGTTATTTTTTCTGTTTAATAATCATGTATATTTTAATGGCAAAGTTTACATATGACACGACTTCCGTTATCTTTTTTTTTGCAAATTATTATTGCTGGAATATTAGATGTTTTCATATTCCTTTTCTTTAATTCCGGTTTGCCTTTATAAAAAATCACTCTTCGCTACTGGTGTCTTCACGCTGTGTCCCGCGTACAGCAGGGTATGCAGAGGGAACCTAGTGTAAAAACACTCTGTCCCCCGCTTTCCGCCAAGTCCGGAGGCATTGCGTTTTAAGTGGCGGAAATTAACGCCCCGCTTTACTTCGACACAGAGCTAAGAAAATGGAAAAAGATCATATTAACATTTTCCTAAAATTGGAATCGAACTCATTATTACTCCTAATGTCTTAATTGTTATTTCTTCTAAAATTCTTACATAAAAAGGTTAAAATATTTATAAGCTCATATACTACACAACCCTAGTACATACATAAGTATAGCGAGTGTGACGTTAAACCCTCGGGCTATCAGAGCATTATGACCTACGAGAAGACCACTTGATATATCCCTCTCGATTTACTTCCAAAGCTACTTATTTAGCTTTTATTGATTAAGCTACTGTTGATTAACTTGTGTTTTACTTATTACTGTTACTAATTTGATTGTATAAAGACTCTATTACATTTAAGCATTAATTTTTACTACATTATTTAACAAATTGAGGCCAGTCGTGGGGCAGTGGCACGAATGTGTGACTGTAAACGACTGGTTGTGGGTTCGATTCCCACTCGAGGAGTGGATATATTTAATACTAGCGACCCGCTCGCGGCTTCGCCACGGGAACTACCACTTTCATCCTCTATTGCCTATTTGGGATTGCTTTTTTTTTTATAAAAGGAGGGTAGTCTATATTTGACTACCGTCACTAATTATGTTCATGAGAAAATCATCGATACATTTAGTGCAATGTCTATATTATTTGATAACATATAGCGATAACTGTTCTAGTAAGAAAACGTACGAAATCTGCTATCATATGATAGTAGATTTCGTACATATATACCATCTGGTATATAGTATTATAAACCGGTCATAATATCTTAAATAAACTTTACGCTTTTTATTTTACAATTGTGTTACTTATTGATACTAAAAAATAGCTTTACTTGCAAATAATCAATGCAATTTGACGTTGCCAGTTTTTTTACTTTTCTGCGGGAACTGTTTTGAATACCAGGGTAATTTTTTAAAAAGAGAGATAGCCTATGTTTGACCTTGCCTCATTAACTATTTTCCTGAGAAAATTCATTCATTTCAGTCAAGGAGTTTAGATCTTTCATTCTCACTATATAATAAACATACATAAGTTTCATCCACTGTTTCAACCTCCTAGAGTTTGATTTTTTATAAAGTAGCCTATATGACCCTGCATCTTCAACTATCTTCTTTACGAATTCCCGTCAAAACATAACAAATAGAAGAGATACAGATTTTTGCATTTTTATAATAATAATTTTAATGAGTGCGGATATGTCTAATACAATGTCAACTATATAATAACAAATGGCGCTACCCGTTGCAGAAAACGTAGTGACATCTGCTGTCATATAGATTATATAAATATATAGATTGTATAAAGTTTTATAGACCGGTCAAATGTATATTTAATAAATGTTATGCTTATTTTATTTTATAATTATTTTAATTAGTGATATTGAAACAAATTTAGCTTCACTCGTGAACTATGAACATAATTTGAATGTTTTTTTTTAATTTTATTTTTCTGCAGGAGTTATGTTGAATACCAGGATGAAAACTATCCCATATGTTGCTCTAACCTCTAAGCTAACTCCATACAAAAAATCATTAATTTCTACCCGGTAGATACCGATATACAAATGATTTACTTATATCGGTTTTTTATTTTTTCCAAAAAAACTAAATAGGATACCGGGATAAAAACTATCCTATATGTACCTTTGGACTATAAGCTACCACCATACTAAAATTCATTCATTTCCATCCAGTAGTTTTTGCGTGATTGACGAACAAATTAACAGACAGACAGACAGACAGACAAAAATTCTACTGAATGGATTTTTGGCCTCTGTTATCGATATATTAACGCACCCAATTAAAATTTTTCTGAAATTTTTCATGTACAGAATTGACTTTTCTACTCTTTTATTATATATAGAGATTTCCATTTCCTTCGCTCTGGTATCAGAGGCAAAGCGCGGCGTTAAGTTGCCTTCGAATTCGGCGGAAAGTGGGGAACGGAGTGTCTTACACTAGGTTCCCTCTGCCTAACCTGCTGTTTGCGGAATACAGCGTGAGGAAAAAAAAAATCATATGAATACAGTTAATTTGAATATTTAAATAATGTTCTTTATACTATATTTATATAAAATATAATTTAAATCTCGTAAATTTGCCAGAATAACATTCAATTTTAGCTAAGCAGCCGAATTGATTTGAAAGGCAATCGAAAGGTAATGTGAAATACACATCCCTCGCATTACTTTGAAGCGTTTTCCACTTTCCGCCTGAATTGGAGACATTGCGTGTTTAGTGGCGAAATTCAACATAGCGCTTTGTCTTGTTACTAGAATGAAGAAAAGTTTTTTTTTATTTTTTTAGCTTCACGCTGTATCGCGCACACAGCAGGGTAGGCAGAGGAAACCCAGTGTTAAGACACTCCGTTCCCCACTTTCCGCCGAATTCGTAGGCATTGCGTGTTAAGTGGCGGAAATTAACGCCGCGCTTCGCCTCGACACTAGAGCGAAGGAAACAGTAATATTAAATATTTCCACCCCTCGAGTGGGAATCGAACCCACAACCAGTCGATTTACAGTCACACAGCCACGACGGGCTTCTAGGAAAGATTTTTTTTTAAATATTTCCCCAAATGGGAATCGAACCTAACCAATGACGTTTACAGTTAGTTGCTGTCTCACTAAGTCACGATGGCCTAAGACATATGTTTATAATATTATGTAAAAGATTTGGTTTTTATTTAACATACCTATCTCAACTATAAGTTATTAAATATAAGTCTTAGTGCTTTTAAAATTGTCACAATACAAATTAATACTAACAAATGCCATAGGCACCTGTGAGCCCATGAACAGAGATTCCCTATTAAAAAAAAAAAAACATACCTATTTCTAAAAGGAAGGCTTTAAGTAAGCATTCAGGGTTAAGCGATAAAATTGGCTTAGAATGCTAGTCTTAATCTCATAAGCGGGTTACAAAGCTTCTTACTGTTATATTTAGTTGTGAAGTAAAGAGTAAACCTACAACTATGCTGTTCTATTTTTTTCATTTAATTTATTTAAATAACGAATATTTAAAAAAAAAATGTACTTATAATTATGTGCCCAAACGCAAGCCTGTTAAAAAACTGGGTGTCTTTAAGCCCGAGGATTTTTAAGAAAACAATCTTCTTCTCTGGTATTAATTTAATTTAATCCATACTTATATTATAAATGCGAAAGTTTGTCTGTTTGTCTGTCACGCTTTCGCGGCTAATCTATCGGTCCGATTTGGATGAAATTTAGAAGGAAAGTAGTAAATAACACTGGGCCAACATTACTACTACTTATTTTTTCAATAATCAACCTCTAAAGGGTTTAAATAGGGGATAAAAGCTTATATGAAACATCTAAACCGCTTGACCGATTGTAATGAATTTTGGAATATATATAGTTGATAATCCAAAGTCAAACATAGAAGCTGCGAGCGGGCCACTAGTAAAATATATAATTCAAAATCAAAATCATAAATTTAAACAGTTTATAACCAATGACATGACTATAGTCAAGTAGCTTATGCAGGCGAAGCGAGGAACGCCTTATATATAGTCATAATAGACCAGCTAAATTATATTTACGCTTTCGTTTCGTGATGATATTAAAAAGATTTCTGATATCTTATATGAAAGTTACTTATAAGGAATTAATATATGATGAAGTCATAGAATGATAATTAACAAACGATGTTCCGGGCATCAACTAGCAATTAATATATACCGTCAAAATTATCTTAACTTTACATTTCCTTCTAATCCCTTAAGCCTTCACGTTTACAGTACACTTTGTATATGAAATACTGTGAAAGAGAAATATGGATTTAAATAAAAATATATCATAAGAAGATTATTTTTAGACAAGCTTTTGTTCACAGCTTCCTGTACGTGGCATTTTAAAATGAAAAGGAAAATTCAAAATGTATTTTAATTAAAAATTGGATATTGACGTCATTGTAGTACTGTAGTAAAGCATCTCGTTGTGTATACTATGCTTGTGTATTCGATTCCTATTACGGAATAACAGTATATTTTTAACATTTTTTAAAGTGTTATTCACACACTAAGAATAGTGAAAAATACGTTTAGAAAACGTATAAAAGTTTGAACGCAGCGGGATTCAAGCCCGCTAAGCCATGGATTCTACTACCAGCTGCGTTCAACTATTACAACTTATTGCTAGCAACAAGCGGTCAGAGAGCCTGGACGGTTTCCAGATGGCGAGTTCGAATCCCGCTGCGTTCAAATTTATACGTTTCTAAATGTCTATAACAGTATATGTTTCTTCGTTGTAATTAGATAACATTTAAGCGTTAAGTTGATAATTAATAGTTGATAGTTAATAGTATATTTTTGCAAGAACCCAGGGACGTCAAGGACATCATAAGAAGTCATTGGCGCATGTTCCACATTTTAGAGAATGATTATATTTGAATGATTTGCATTTCTTAGCTGTGGTAACAGAAAGCGTGGTGTTGTGTTCCGGTGTACACGCAATGTCCTGAATTCGAGCTGAAAGTGGATAACAGAGTGTCTTGACACTAGGTTTTCTCTGCCTGCCTTGAAGGTAAAGTGTGATGACGGTTAATCACCGGTCTATGATCGTTAAGACAAACTTCCAAGATATGATTTAGCGGTCAAAGAAACTGGATGGTGTAGTAAAATTGTTTTGCATATCCTAAACGGGTGAATAACAACTTAAAAATGCCTTAAAATTGTTGAGCATGAATATGTAAAGATTATATTATTATTAATAAATTATCAACTTTCTTAATTAACACAAGAATAACTTCTATTCTAGAGTCGCTGGCAACGCAGTAGAAGTAGAGAGCGATGTCCGGCCGGAAACATCCTCTCCCTAGCTCCGGGGTTAGATAGCAGCGGCACAGAGTACGCAGCAGAGAGCTCTGAGCACAGCACACCCGCCAACTCACCACGACGGAAAAAAGGTAGGAATTTTAAATAAAATTATAGAAGGGAAAAATGTTTTCAAGGCGTTCCGCCACTATGCCTCCAAAGATTCGGCAGAAAAATGGGAACATTTCAACAAAAGAAATAATTTATTTTGTCACGTATTACATGGTGTACGACGTAAGTCTGGTACGTAGTTTTTTCTGACCTTTATATGTATTATTATCATAAGGTTGTCTACTTTCTTCACTTAAATAAAAAAATGAAGTATTTCTTATTATCACCATTCATCATCTATGCAACAGTCCTATTTATGTAAGATAACTGAAAATAAATGATAAATAAATAGCATCACTATTGAGATTTCGTTCAGGACATAATTAGTCTAATAAAAAAAAGGATATGATGGGTCTATCTAATGCGAATAACTTTCACTCTGATTAAATAATTAAGTATGAACTTCATCTTAAAATTGTCATCATTAAAACCAGCTAAAACATTAAATTTATCACCAACTCGCTAAGTTCATTAGAAGTTACAATAACAATTGAAATAAAAAAATCGGTTCCATTACAAGTACATATATAAGCATTGAACATCGTTTTATATTAGTATTAGTCGGTGGAACTTAATTCCTTTTTTTTATGAAAAGACCTTTTGGGCTTTGAAACTTCATTTTCTCATTGGCTGGAGTTCAAAGGATATTAAATAGTACTGGTTAGACCCAATACTATTTAATATCCTTTGATAACAGGAACACTTTCTATTATAGATGATCGCCTTCTTAAGTGCAAATATAAAACACATAATTAGACCCAATACTATTTAATATCCTTTGAACAGGAACACTTTCTTCATAAATGATCGCCTTCTTAAGTGCAAATATAAAACACATAACTTGCCAAAATATATATGTTTCTTCTTGTTAACATAAAGAAAGCATCTTAATGCTTTAACCAGTCTGTTCTGGGGCCTGCAGTAGCACAAACATGTGACTGTAAACGACTGGTTGTGGATTCGATTCCCACTCGAAGAGTGAAAATATTTAATATTTCCATTTTCTTCGCTCTGGTATCGAGGCAAAGCGCGGCGTTAAGTTCCGCCACTTAACACGCACGCACGCCTCCAAAATTCGGCGGAATATGGGGAACCGAGTGTCTTAACATTAGTTCCCCTCTACCTACCCTGCTGTGTGCGAGACACAGCGTAAAGATAATAAAAAATCTTAACCCTTTATTCAATATAGTCAGAGAGAACCTAATATCAAGACTCTCCGTTTTCCACTTTTCTCCTAAAATCGAGACATCGCAAATTGAATTGCGAAACTCAACGCTGCATTATGGTCTATCAGAGAGAAGAAATAAAAATAATTCAGACATAAACTTGAGGTGGAGACTAAGCGCGGTGTTAAGTTCCGCCACTTTACACGCAATGCCTCCGAATTTGGCGGTGCGTTGGGAACGGAGTGTCTTAACACTAGGTTCCTTCTGCCTACCCTGATGTGCACGGTATACAAAGAAGAAAGAAGCAAAAAATATATAATCATTCCCTCGAAAGCACTTTCCGCAACCAAAAAAACTTTACGGTCAGATGTTTCCCCACTGCGTCACATTGGCCTCGTTAGCATTATTTGTTCAATTTGAAAATGTAAATGGAGGTATGTAAATAAAGCGACATCGTTAATTTACTTTTTTATTTTTTAATTCGCGCATTTCTATCATATAGTAGCAAGTAGACTGTGATATTTTAGTGTTAACACTCCGTTTACCAATTTGTGTCCAATTTCGAAACGTGAGAGTGACAGATCTAAACCCCGAGCTTTGTTTAACCCTAGGAGGAAAACAACAAAAGTAGCTTCACATTTTTACGTATAGGGTAATTAGATAGAACCTAATGTTAAGACAATGCGTTGAAATAAAAATAATTAAAATATCATAATTCCTCTAAGTTTATTGCGAACCCACGTCCGTCGCGTTTACAGTTAGGCACTATGACTCACTGAGGCACTATGAACTAAAACTAATTCACACATTTAGGATATGAAAAACATATTTTTTTAACTTCACGCTGTATCCCGCACACAACAGAGTAGGCAGAGGGAACTGCGTGTTAAGACACTCCATTCCTCACGCACCGATGAATTCTGGAGGCATTGCGTATTAAGTGGTGGAACTTACCTCCGAGCATTTTTAGACAATGAATGAAAATTTGAAAGCAGCGGGATTCGGACCCGCGCATCTGTGAAACCGTTCAAATCTTGATTAGTTCTTCGTGACTATTGATTTTAACAACAAAATATCAACTGTATATTATATACATTTAATTGTTTTATTAATTAATATTTCGCCAATGTTGCCCACAAATATGGACAAGCGTGAGCATAACATATTAATTACCGAAATTACAGCTACAGTAATTCTGAAAATTTAATTAAGACTCATGTCTAATTTGACATTCGAAGGTAATATATTATCCATATACAAATGCGTTTCACATACATTGATGTGTATAGTAGATATTATTCTACGACTAGCTGTGTTCGCTACTTCGTCGGCGTGGTATTTGAAAAAAAAAGAAAATAAAAGTTGCCTAAGTTACACCCTATTACATGAGTTATCTGCCAGTGAAAGTCTTGTCAAAATCTGTTCGGCCGTTACAGAAATTAAACGAAACAAACAGAAAGACAGACAGACAAAAATTATATATTTTTTTCGTATATGTACCGTGTATAGATACATATGTACGAATGTACTTAGTAAAAGCGTTTATTTTATTATTACAAGCAGACACTCCGATTTAATACACTATTATAGATAATTTAGACGTGGCGCAGTGGCACGAACGTGTGACTGTAAACGACTGGTTGTGGGTTCGATTCCCACTCGAGGAGTGGAAATATTTATTATATCCATTTTCTTCGCTCTGGTATCGAGGCAAAGCGCGGCGTTAAGTTCCGCCACTTAACACGCAATGCCTCTGAATTCAGCGGAAAGTGGGGAACGGAGTGTCTTAACACTAGGTTCCCTCTGCCTACCCTGCTGTGTGCGGGATACAGCGCGAAGCTAAAAAAAAAGAATATCTATATCATAAAAATGACCCGTGACCTTCTCCTACACTTTAAAAGTATTCTCATCTGTAATAAATTTCTTAAACAACAGCTAAATTGTTGTTATAACAAGTCTTTGGTAAAAAAAATTAACGACGTTACTGCCAAACAATCAGAAAAACTTTTTAAATAGATTAAAGATCTTATCTAACTTTAGACAAATGAAAACGTGAGCTTGTTGCGGAGTTTACCACTTGAGAGTTGTTTTGTTTTGGTATCTTTGTACTTTCTTTGCTATATGTAGGAAGCAGGTATAAAAAGTTTTAATTCTTACTGCAGATTCACACCTTTATCGCATAGCAATGTATTCAGGGAGATCTATGGTGTTGTCACCCAGTGTGTCCTCCACTTTCCTCTTAAAATCGAGATATTGCGTGTAATTGCTTTTTTTTTAGCTTCACGCTGTATCCCGCACACAGCAGGTTCAGCAGAGGGATCTAGTGTTAAAGCACTCCGTTCCCCACTTTCTGCCGCATTCGGAGGCGTTGCGTGTTAAGCGGCGGAACTTAACGCCACGCTTTGCCTCTGATACCAGAGCGAAGGAAATGGAAATATTAAATAATTCCACTCCTTGAGTGGGAGTCGAATCCACAACCAATCGTTTACAGTCACACGTTCGACTGGCTTTACTTTTCAATAGTGGGAAAGTGAAAATTATTTGCATATAATCATTCTACCTAGCGGAGATTGAACTCACAACTAATCACCTTTCCATTGAAACACTGCTCTACTGCGTCACGTTGGTCTCTGTTAAAAAAATGTTTTAGATGATAGTAAGAATTACAAAAAGTGTCGATATTATATAACCTATTACATAACCATTTTCCTAATAAAAATAACAAATCGCAAGCAAAACTAAATTATTATATCATAAAAAACTTTTACAGTGAAGTCATAAAAAATATATAGAAGAAAATAAACTGTAATAAAGCTTGGGCATATACTTATATACACGAATACTGAACAGGAAGCTCAAGTCTAAAGAACAGTAGTTTAATCATGCCTTAGCTTACGTAACCGATTCATTGAACTCGCTTTGATCTCTAGAGAATGGGTGAGGATGAAAGAGGGTCGTTTAGAACAGATCAAGCTAGGGGTAAGAGGGTACTTAATAAAATGGTCAACGCCATCTATTGCCTTCTTATAACTAAATTATATAGTGCTGCCATCTTGTGTTGGTTTTTAGAGCTGCTTGCTAGAAATATTAGTGACATCTATTAATTATGTATTTGACTGCTTTATTAAGCGAAGGGCTTACTCTTTGTAGTAAAGCGCCATCTCTTGATATGTTTAATAACTATTTCACGAATTTTACTTTTGTTTACGCGAAACGCCACTGGTGCTTTAAACACGAGAGAAAAGGCGTTGAATTTAAAATATATATTTTTGGAGTACTTCTACTGAGAAGTAGCTGTTTACAGCATCACATTTTTTTTATATATCAAGGAAGACTGAAAATGTTAAGACGTTTTGTATATATAAAGTGGGATTGTCTGCTCCGCCGTTTTTCATACGCTGTATCCCGCACACAGTAGGGTAGGCAGAGGGAACCTAATATTAAGACATCCGTCCCCCACTCTCAGCCGAGTCCTGGAGGCAAACTTAATGCCGTGCTTTGCCTCGGAATCAATATGAAGAAAATAAAATATTCAATATATCAATGAGTGAGAATCGATCCTACAACCAGTAGCGTTTACAGTCAGACTTTGTGCCCCTGCGCCACGACTGGCCTTATTTTAAATTAATTACGTATAATAATTAATTAATTACCTACTAATCTAGCCCACAATCATCGCGTTCATAGTCAGTCCCTGCCCTAAAAACAATATACACAATTTAATTAAAAGTATCGTCGCATTATATTATAAAAAAACTGACTTAATATGAAGAATGACTAATAATGTGATTTTAAGTAACTGTAATATTTTAATGCATGGTACACACCTAAAAGCGAGAGTCCTACATAAGCTGGAAGCGACTTTCAAATTTCATTAATCATAAAATCTTTTCCTGAAAATTCTAGCCACGATCATTATATTTCCATGAAAGCTTTGTCATATAATATCTTCTAGTATAATGGATTGTTCTGTTCCATAATTCTGCTGAACCTGTCATTTTAAACTTACTGTCAAATGACAATTGCATTATCTGCACTATTTGTAGATGTAATTGACAAAGTAGATTTAAGTTTAACTAATAGTTTTTTTTTGGTTTTTTTTTACCTATTGATCTACTTTGTGTATTCTCAATACAACATAACTTTAGCGAAGCGATAAATGCTTAACTTGCATGTTTAAAGCGCCATAACCATTTTTTTAACCCAACTGATTTGTTTTGTAAATTGAACTGGACGAAATTACTGGACTGGACATAATTGTGCACTGGTGCACCAGGATCAATATTAGCATCACATACCTGACTGCACTTATATATTGTGTGTGCAATAATCCACTTGTCAGCACATTGGTGATAGTGCGTATGCAGTAAGTAGTACTACAGGTACTTAGATGTTGAACAATCTACACCATCGCTAGTGAATAATCTGGTAACAATACTTGCGCACTGGTCTGGTCTGCACGCTGGTGCGGCTGTACCGATTCTTAAAAATGTGTGTTTGGTACATGTACATGTAATTTGTACATTACTGCTGTTGCGTGCGCAGCAGTGCTGGTTATGATGTGCACTAAAATTGGTGCGTGTCTTTGCGTTAGTGATGGTCTGTGCACTAATAATATTGAGTGTGTGCCAGTGCTGATAAGCGTGCAGTAGCACTGATGCTTGTAAACTAATATTGTTGAATGCATGCTTTTGTTGGCGCATTTGTCCCGTGGTGGGACGGGCTAAGAATACAATAAGATGCTTTACAAAAAACTATCGTACACGAAATAAATTATAAAAATAAACAAAAAAAACATATTCATAATATTCAATCATGGACTTCCTACCCGGTGTGAATATTGTTTAAAAGTTACTTTGCAACTATTAGAGAAATATTATCGAAATTTGCTCGGCAGCAAAATCTGACATATTTCAAATATATATTAATTTTCTTTAGTTAATTTTAACGCACACGTAATATACCTTGCTAGGACATGTTCCAATTACAATTAACTAGCATATGTTCATTTACTAAGGCTGTTGCAAGCTTCAAACTACACCCGATGGTTATGAAATTACTTTACTCCGGGGAATTACCTAAGTGTTTCACTTATACGAAGTGTGACATAGTTTAACCATATAACATATAGTCCTATATTTTTTTAGCTTCACGCTGTATCCCGCGCCCAGCAGGCTAGACAGAAGGTTGTGTTAAGACACTCTGTTCCCACGCACCGCCTAATTCTGGAGGCATTGCGTGTTAAGTGCCGGAACTTAACGCCGCGATAGTCCCATAATAATCAACAATAATAAAGCGTAGACTTGAATCATTTTCTTTGGTAGAAAAAACAGTGACAGAAGCCAATGAGGTGCAGTGGGACAGTGTTGCTCTTGAATAAAAATGCTATAAAAAAATACAAGGGCGTATCCACGCAACTTTATGATTCATTTAACTTTTATTGCCCAAATATTCCAGTGAATTTCTCTTTTAATTTCATTTTTTTTAACATTTCAAAGTCATCGTGCGTGTACAGTAGCTGATTGTAAACGTGATGGTCGTGGAGTCAATGTCAACTTGAGGAATGATTTTATTTAAATTATCATTTCCTCGCTCTGATAAGACAAAGCATGGCTTACTAAGCACACAAAAGATATATTTTTACACTAGGTAGAGGGTAGGCAGAGGCAGGGTACTGCCTCTGCCTACCCTGTAAAAGTAAAGCTTATATGTTATATTCGCTTATATTTATAGTCCTCTCTACGCGCTTTAAAAATGTGAAAAAAAAACTAATAATTATTTTTTTTGTCACTTTGGAATATGGAATATAACCTGATATTTGCAAAAGTGCCTGAATATATTATAGGTACATGTCTTTAAATGATTTTGAGTTGAAAATGTAAGCATAGGTTATTTTTTTTTTTTTTGTTAGCTTCACGCTGTATCCCGCGACCAGCAGGGTAGGCAGAGCGAACCTAGTGTTAAGACACTCCGTTCCTCACTTTGCGCCGAATTCGGAGGCTTCCGTGTTAAGTGGCGGAACTTAACGCCGCGACACCAGAGCGAAGAAAATAGAAATATAATTTGCACTCCTCGAGTGGGAATCGAACCCACAACCAGTCGTTTACAGTCACACGCTTGTGCCACTGGGCCACGACTGGCAACTAGGTGTAGTACTAGGTGTAGTAAAATAATTTAAGAAATATTAATAAAAAAAGGAAATAAAAAAATATAATTAGCATTCTGTGCTATAACTGTACAGAGCAAATTGGCAGATTCACCCACATTTATCCGTTTGACATTCATAATTTATATCGTATCCGCTCCCAAAGTCAAGGTTTCTGGTCTCTGACGCCCTTTTGTTATTTAATATTTAAACAGATACATGATTTGAATGAAACATTTGTATTATTTTTTTTTATTCAGTGTTTATTACTTTTTTTATGATTTATATACATATAATTTACCAACATTTTCATGGAGAATGGAGTGTCTTGACACTAGGTTCTCTCTGAATACCCTACTCTGCAGCAAAAGCAGGAAGCTGCTAAAAAACTACTAATAAAAAAGTTAAAGACATAGTAAAAATATTATACATACTTATACCTGAATATTGTATATGTAAACTGTATTGGTGACCAGTTCGTCATTTTATTAACGCGAGGAAAAATCTTTTTACGAAAATTATGCTGACGGAGCAATATGTAAATTAGCATAGTTAAAGTTTATATGGGGAAAAACTTTAGAAAGCTAATATACTTTATACTTATTTATAAGAAATACGTATCGGTATTTGACAAATATTTTTATATAAAGTGATGGTTGCTATGGCAACGCGTTACGCGTCGATAGGATCTAATAGTAAAAAAACACATCTTTTCACATGTCATCACCAAGACCTAAGGTTAATATGATAAATTAAAAATAATAATGATTGATAGTACTCCTAATTGCATAATTACATGTTAAGTAGTGATTTTATTATAGCCATGAAGTATTAATAGAGACGCCGATTACATCATATAGGTCGAATTAGTTGACATCAAACTTTGAACTTTACAAAGACAGTACTGGAATATCTATTATAAAATTAGAGACAATAGCACGAACTGAATAAGAAACTTTGAAACTAAAATGCAATATTTGCTTTTAAGTTTTTTCATGACATATTTTTTTTGCCTGTGAAATCTTTAAAAATAGTAGTAAACATCTAACTATGGAGCCTTTGTGACTGGTTGACTGTAAATAAAAGTTGAGTGTCTACTTGTGATATTTAAAACTGATTATATGCATATGTACATTTTTTTTAGCTTCACTTTGTATCCCGCATACAGCAGGGTCACTTTCCGCCGAATTCGGAGGCATTGCGTGTTAATTGGCGGAACTTAACACTGCGCTTTACCTCTAACTAGGCCCTTTTTACCAGAGGGAAAAAATGAAAATATTAAATATTTCCACTCCTCGAGTGGGAATCGAACCCTCAAACAATCGTTTACAGTCACACGTATATATGTACATATACACAAAAAATATACCAAAGTAACATTTTTTACCGTCTGTCTTTGTGTCTGAATCGACTTTCACTGACAGACAGCTTATGTAATAGGGAGTAACTTAGGCTACTTTTATTTAAGAATTATTAATTGTTAAATTCAACGCAAACAAAGTAGCGGGCACAGCTAGTACATAATATTTTCACAGCATCCATCAATAGGCAGAACGTATACAATATGCAAATTAATATTGAATTATCATACCGCATACATATGTATGCTTTATTATGAATGGAAATTCAAGCGGAAATGGGAATGTGGGTCAAATTTAAGAAGAAAATTTGACCCAATTTGGTTTGATTACAAACTGGCAGTCAAACATTTGTTATTTTAGTGCCATATTTTGTTAAGGCCCATAAAAAGAATTCTACTATAATATAAAGACCTACCAATACAGAAGACGTTTAAAAAGTTAACCAAAACTTTAAAATTTCAGAAAATATACTTTCATTTTTAATCGTTTATAACTTCCGCGTGGAATTTTAATTTAAACATAATTGTAAAATAATATTAGCTTATTACATCAGCTATCTGCCAGTAAAAGTTCCGTCAAAACCTTAATCTCGTTAAAAGATTAGCCAACATAAACAAGATGACAAAAATAGTTTTAAAAAAACGTATTTTGGCATATGTACCGTGTCAATATTACAAACTAGCGGCCCGCTCGCAGCTTCGCCGCGTGAACTACTTCGTTATATTGCAACCCTCGGGGGCACATTTTTAAAAAATAAAGTAGCCTATGTTTAAGCTTAGATTATCAACTATATTTATGCCAAAATTCATTACAATTGGTCAAGCGGTTTAGATTATTCATATAAACTTTCATCCCCTATTTCAACCCTTTAGAGGTTGATTTTAGAAAAAATAAGTAGCCTATGTTAGACCCAGTCAATTACTTACTACTTTCATTCTAAATTTCATCCAAATCGGACCGGTAGATTAGCCGTGAAAGCGTGACAGACAAACACACAGACTTTCGCATTTACAATATAAGTATGGATAGACACTTAAATTTTATTCATTTCCATCGATAAAGCATCGTACTTACTATTCATAACTTGTCGGTAGCAGCTAGCGTCATTATAAATCGTTTCAGTATTTAGTTTAACATTTTGAAAGTTGAAGCATCGACATTTTAAGTTCTCTTTCCACTAAAATAGTAAACGGTGACCTATAAATTTCATAGGTCAGCTAACATTTATAGCCACTCGAAACAAACTTCGGCTACAAATTAAAAGTTATTTGTAAGGATGCTTTATAATTGAAAAAAGGTTGTATTTGAGAATATTTATTTTTTATATTTTCGTTTTTATTTGTGATATTATTTTTTTCACATACGAGGCCAGTCGTGGCGCAGTGGCACAGACATGTGACTGTAAACGACTGGTTGTGGGTTCGATTCTTGCTAGAGGAGTGGAAAAATTGAATATTTCTATTTTTTTCGCTCTGGTGTCGCTAGTCTCTGGTGTCGTGTAGGAAAATTTTTAAAATTGTAAATATTTATAAAATATTTTCAATTTTTAAAAAAATCCTACATGGTTTTAAACGTCTGTTGGTCTCTTGACTGGTTGGCATAGCTCCTATTTAGATTTGCAAGAGAGCGAGAGAAGAAATTAAAAAAATATCAGAATATGCATCATTCATTATTTTTAGAATTAGTTATTAAATTTAATCATTTCCTTTGAATAACAAAAATATAGTTTTTTATTTGAATAACCTTAAGAACTTTAAATCGCTTTGTAAAAAAGTTTTGTTATTATGTATCAGGCTACTTAGAACAATATATTGCTAATCTAAAAATATAACGTAAAAAAATCTACGAACAGTCAAAGAACTTAAATTTTAGCCTACGAAATATCGTCGACATGTGTATCTGATTGAACCATCTCATAAACAAGAAGCCTGGTAATGTAAGAAATGCCTACGCATACAACTGGGGGCGTCGTCAGAATTCATTTCAGACGTTTTTGATTATGCCATATCGAGTCGACTCGGAGAATAATATTAAATTGTCTCAATGAGAAAGTTTAAGTAATTCTTGCTTTATTTTATACGCACAAGTAGACTTAAATAAAACATTATTTTTTTTATTTTTATTTTTTTAGATTCCCGCTGTATCCCGCAAACAGCAGGGTAGGATAATAAATATTTCCACTCCTCGAGTGGGAATCGAACCCCCAACCAGTCGTTTACATGTTCGTGCCACGGCGCCACGAATGGCCCCTAAATAATAACATATTTTGACTTAAATAGACTATTTCTTTCATCGTCACGCTTTTTCTAGTGAAGCGCCCTAAACTGAGACGGAATTGTGTATGGAGTGGCAAAACTCAACGCCATACCTTATCTTATATACCAGAGCGAAGAAATAAAAGTTTAAACATAATCATTCCTCCGAGTGGGAATCGAACACGTGACACTTTTACAATCAGCATTTGTCCAACTGCTCCACAACAGCCTCAAGTATTGTAGTCGTGTTCAATTGTTAACCAAAACTATATTAAAATATGTTGGGTTACTGTAACTCAACGTTGCGGCTTATCTTATCTTTCTTATAATTTATATTCTTCATTTGTGGTGTGAACTCATTGTTATCAAAAGGTGTAAGATGATCATAATTCATTGTAAATAATATGAAAGTGAATTTACATTCTAAAAAAAATAAAAATTAAATAGCTTCACGCTATATCCCGCACACAGCAGGGTAGGCAGAGGGAACCTAGTGAAAAAATGAAAATATAATTTCCACTCCTCGAGTGGGAATCGAACCCACAACCAGTCGTTTACAGTCACACTCTTGTGCCACTGGGCCACGACTGGCCACATTTATTTACATTCTGAAAAAGTAATATTTAAAAATATTATAATAAATAAATAATCAAATGAAGAATTACATATTTCGATATTTTTAGAAAAATTGTATAAAAATTTAGCGTAATGGGACTCGAAATCTCTCCTCCTCTCTCTCTCCTTGGAGACCATCTAAGTGTTCTATCGTCGAGGTTTTTTTTTTTTTTTATGGAATAAAGGAGGTAAACGAGCAGAAGGTCCACCTGGTGTTAAGTGGTTACCTTCGCCCATAGACATCCACAACAAATTGAATAAATCTGTTTTAATAATAAATATAGTATAAAATATTTCGTTACTAAATGTTATTATAATTTTATAATTTTATAATGAGTTTTATAATCGCAAGACATTTTATATATTTTTTTAGCTTTTTCGTGGGCTGTAACATAAAAATGCTTAAGAAACGTTATAGAATCTTGAAAAAAATAATAATTAGGTATTTAATATGAATACTACTCTTTATACCATTCAATAAATTAGTTATTGCTTCAGCAAACATTTACATTATGAGATTCTTTCCATATATGTAGGCTTTATATTTGCAAAAATATTTGATATGTTTTTGCCTTTCACTTATTCGTAGCATGCTTTTTTCCGCCTGTTGGGGAATCAGAAAGGGCTAAGGTCCTTCGTACACCAAGGGAAAGTGTCTTAACACTAGAATCAAGACACTTTGCCCTCCATTTTCGGCCAGAAAATCTAGATATTGCATATTGAGTATTGAAACTCAACGCCGCGCTTTGTCTTAGAGCAGAGAAATGAAAATGATATATAATCCCCCGAGTGGGAATCGAACCCCTTAACCATCGCGTTTACAGTCCGACCCATACGCTTCGTCAGCCTCGTAAATATATATATTATGATTGCAAAAATATTTTTATCGTATGTTTTTGGCTTTCACGTACTTCTGCTGTCATAAATAATTGAAGTATTAAGCACATTGCGTATTTCCTTGAATTACATAACGTCGTAGCGTCCCTGGGGCGTGTCAATATAACGAATGCGGACCATGTGAATGTTGGTAGAATAGAGAAAATTTGGTTTACTATAATATATATGTTTAGTTTATATATAGTTTTATTCTATTCTATTATAGAGAAGGTTTCGTTTTCTAGAGAAGTATACTTTTTTTGTTTTAGCTTTTGTTTTAGCACACAGCAGGGTAGGCAGAGGGAACCTAATGTTAAGACACTCCGTTCCCCACTTTCTGCTGAATTCGGAGTAAGTAAGTGATGGAACTTAACGCCGCGCTTTACCTCGACACCAGAGCAAAGAAAATGGAAATATAATTTCCACTCCTCGAGTGGGAATCGAACCCACAACCAGTCGTTTACAGTCACACGCTTGTGCCACTGGGCCACGACTGGCCACAGAGAAGTATATATAGTTAAAACTTACAGTTTTTATTTTAAAGCCATTGCTTACTAAATTTTGATATTAAATGCGACTTTTTGTATAAACAAGACGAGAATATTCCTAATTAATTAGCTTTTATTATCTGCAGCTGTATTTATGTATTAGTGTAAGAAAAACTTGAAAATGTTATTCTGACCCACTTCTCGTAGTACGATTTGCATGAAAAATTGACAAACATGTATCGAGTTCCGATAAAAGTAAGTACGATATTTTTATAACATGGGCCTGTTGTTATTTCTATAACAACTAGGATAACTAAAAATAATTGTAAACATGAAACGTTTTCAATTTTTTGAAATTCATTTGATGTTCTTAAATAAAAATATTTGTCAAAAGAGTAGGTATATAGTAGTTGAGTCCGTCATGGCAGTTGGACAGCTTCTAATTGATCTGATCAGCGATGGTTGTGCGTTCGATTCCCACTCGGAGGAATAGAAACGTTTCAATTTACATTTTCTCCGCTTTGGTATCGGGGCAAAATGCGGCGTTCAGTTCCGTCACTCAAAACGCAAAAGGTCTCGATTTTGGGCGGAAAGTGAAGGAAGGAGTGTCTTGTGAGAACCTAATATGGTTCTCTTTGACTACCCTGCTTTGCAGGAAAAATGTGAAATACTATACACTTACATATACTTTTAAACATTTTTAAAGTGTTATTCCACACTTAGGAAAATTGAAAAAGACATTTAAAGAAAACGTATAAAAATTTGAACGCAGCGGGATTCGAACCCGCGCCTCCTGAATACCGTTCAGGCGCTCTCACCACTGAGCAGTGGATCTAGATATTGATTTTACCAGTGGTGAGAGCGCCTGAACGGTATTCAGGAGGCGCGGGTTCGAATCCCGCTGCGTTCAATTTTTTATACGTTTTCTTTAAATGTCTTTTACACTTATATATACTTCAGTTAGACGTCCATAATCAATCACGCCAATATCTCTGAGCGAATCCGGATGAAATTTACGTACAATCCTTTTAACTCTGATGAATAATTAAACTTAACGCTTGTCACAAGTAACAATAAATATTTAAAATATAAATTATTTACTTTTCTTCTTACTAAGTTATATATTCCACAAATTTGTAGAAAGTGGTTGATATTATTAATTTATATTATTTAATCTTTATGTTCCCAGTACTGTTTGAATGGCTTTAAGACTAGTATGCGACTTAATAATATCAGCTTTCATACTTTAAGCAAAACGCAGCGTTAAGTTCCGCCACTTAAAACTCAATGTCTCAATTTCTAACGAAGTGAGGAAAGGAATGTCTTTTTATTAGTCTCTCTAGATATGACTTCCTGCTATGTGGAAAAAAGCTTAAAGCTGTCTCTTTTTTAAATACAAAATAGTCAAAGTCAAAGTCAAATAATTTTATTCAAAATAAGAAATTACAAGCTTCATTTTTTGAACGTCAAATAGTTTACCACCGGTTCACTAAATTTAATGCCTCAGACCTGAGAAGAACCGGCGCAAGAAACTCAGCGGGGCTTTTTTTTTAAAGTGATTGTTATATACAAATTTATTGCAGACAGTGATACTAGTATAGTAACTATTATAGAAACAGTAAATATACAAAATGGCTATAGTGCAACAGAATACAAATGGCACTTTGAAAAAACATTTTGATCAGTATTCGACTATTTCACTTTAACCTAATCTACTTTCTTGAAATGTACATCGAATTATTGCCAGACGCTATCCAAAGCTATCGCCTTAAATACATCAAGTATTTATTGTTTTATATACTTTTAAGACAGACTTTATAACTTTAATAGTAAGGAGTGGCCTAAATTTATATTGTTGAAATTCACAAAGTCTTAATCTGTGAATTTCATCAAAATCAAACTATCGTTAGATTTGCCAATAAATACATGTATATTTTTTTATTTTTAAAAACACAATCCTTTCTCTAGAAAAGAGCTTCACGCTGAATCCCGCACACAGCAGGGTAGGCAGAGGGAACCTAGTATTAAGATACTCCGTTCCCCACTTTCCGCCGAATTCGGAGGCATTGCGTGTTAAGTGGCGGAACTTAACGCCTCGCTTTGCCTGTGATACCAGAGCGAGGGTATTGGAAATATTAAATATTTCCACTCCTCGAGTGGGAATCGTACCCGCAACCAGTCGTTTACAGTCACACGTTCGTGCCACTGCGCCACTTCTGGCCCTAAACGAGCTTTGATCGTTTATTCATAAATACAACAGTATTACATATAAACTTTCTCGTTATACGAGATTTTGCATAGAATTAAGGTAAATATCTCCCCCTAATCTCTCTTAATACATGTGATTTAAGTTGATATAGAAGAAGGGTTAATTGATGAGCGGTTATGTTATGTCTGTGTGTAGGGCTAACATTAATCCAGCTCTTGATTTAGAATTATTATATAAAATACAATATTATACAAAATTTAATGTTTTACGTGATAAGTTACTAAAAACATGATAAATTTGCTTAACAAAAAATTCCATTCCACAAGTGGAAATCGTATCTATGACCAATCACGTTTACAGTCAGATACTAGCAGGTTATAAGAAAAAAATATATATTGAATGGGAAATATATAGAATGGAATCATATTAAATTAACCTAGTTAAGTTAAGAACAATATCTATTTTGCCTATATTTTTTGTGGATTTTAAGAAGTCAGTAACGTTTTTATCTGTTAAAGTCACAATATATTTTAAAATATGGAACTTCACGATTTTCCCACATAGCAGGGCCAGACATAATGTCAAGACACTATGTTCTTCACTTTCAACTCAAAATCTAGACATGTGTGTTAAGTGTTGTACATATGTAAGCCCATTAAAAAAATTCTGAACATTCATACAAAAATATCTGCTAGTGTCGTAGAAAAATATATAGAAAAACTTTTGTAAAGAAAAGAAGAAAAACTGTGGTTACGTAACTGCTTTCTGCACTTTCTTTTAGCTACGTTAAGTAATAGGTGCCTAGACTTTTTCTTAGTAGCAAAACTTTTTGAAACTTTGCATACTAACTTAACTGCTTACTATCGATTGAAAATATATGGCTCTGGTTGAAATAGACACCTTACTTAAAATAAATATGGCTTCACCTTTTCCCTACATAGGAGGGTAATCCGAGAGAACCTAGTGTCAAAACATTCCGTTCTCCACTCTACATAATAAATAATTATAAAAATTATTAAAATATTTCAATTTTTTTTATAAAATCCGTTTTTGCGCTTTTGTAAAAATAATATTTTGTAATTACTATATTATTCGGCAGAAACGACGACGTTAATATTCTTATATATGTACGCTTACTAAAAATATATTCTCTTACTCTATACTAAACTCACCTCGAGCGTCAAGACATGAGTTACACCTTTTGCCATAAGCTAGAATTTAGTTTTTGTGTTGTTTTTTCTTTCTCTTATGGCAATAAATGTGTTTTTATTTTTTTTTTATTTATTATTGTCATTCGCAAGGCACAGAAACTGATTTATAATTTTCCAATAAGTTAATTATTGGCAAATTATGAATTAGTTTCTGTAAACTATGTAAAGCAATATAAATTATATTATAGTTGATAAACTGGATATGACATTCCGCTTGATCTATTAAAGTTATATTGTCTGTGGTTAGTGGTTTGCCGCTTTACAAATGACATAATGGAAATTTATTGTAGTGTAATTATTTTGTGATAACAAGAAATCAGATATGAAGACAAAGAAATTGTTATGAAAATCAATCCGATTGTTTTACATTTATATGTAGATAAAAGTAATGTGAGATATAATTAAAAAAAAAACAGATTTTTGTATATAAGTTTTCCTATAAGACAAAAAATTATATATTTAAAATATATGTAGATGATAAAAATAACTACACAATAGCCCTACAAACGGTCAGACAGCAAGTGCAGTATGCAAGGAGAGGTCATCACTATATTTTGTATTTTTTTTATTATAATAAATAATGTGTATAATGAATAAGTGGCCAGTCGTGGCCCAGTGGCACAAGCGTGTGACTGTAAACGACTGGTTGTGGGTTCGATTCCCACTCGAGGGGTGGAAATAATATTTTCATTTTCTTCGCTCTGATGTGGAGGTAAAGCGCGGCGTTAAGTTCCGCCACTTAACACGCAAAGCCTCCGAATTCGGCGGAAAGTGGGGAACGAAGTGTCTTAACACTAGGTTCCCTCTGCCTACCCTGCTGTGTGCGGGATACAGCGTGAAGCTAAAAAAAGAAAAAAAAATATTATCTTTATAAAGATAATTAAAAAAAATACAAAATATTTGCCTTAATACAGAATAATTTGTCATATAAATATTATTCAAAAGAATTCAAAAGAAAATTCTATAAAAGATTTCGACAAACATTTTCCAGTCTATTTCACCGATATGCCCAATGGAGGCTCCGGTCGGCAAACGAATCGCTTCACACAATTTTCACGTTAATATTTCTTTCTTTTTGTTGAAGCCCAATGGGAACGTGTCAAATTGACACCTGAACGTAAAAGTACGTATACTTTTAAAAAAAGATAAATAAAAATATATAACATTTAAATTTCAGACTTTCTTCACAATTTTGTAAAATTTAAAGCTTTACGTGACTAAAAACATGGTCTTTGTTTAACAAAAAATTCCATTCCCCAAGTGGAAATCGAATCCATAAACAGTCACGTCTACAGTCGGATACTATACCACTGCGCTACATTGACCAAATAAATGCTAATAACTCAATATTAATAACCTAAATACCAAACTTATCGCCATTAGAAACAGCTATCAAAATATAATCAAACCAACAGCCATCTTGTGTATCAATTTTGAACTGAAACAAGATGGCGTCTCCCTACCTTTGTTTACTCACATTCTGTATTCCGAGAACGTTTACTTCCGCCTCCCTCCCTGTTCAACGTAAATAGCTGACTTGACAACTCAACTTAGCAAACAACCCACGTGAAAATTGTTAAATAAACTTTAAGTCGTTTTTGACATCTATTAATAAAAAGCAAATATACATTATACAAGTTCTGTAATGGGCAGGATGAGCGAAAATTCTAAAAATAAATATAGTAACTATACTATACATACTAATGTATTGGGGCCAGTCGTGGCGCAGTGGCACAAAGCGTGCCTGTAAAGCGACTGGTTGTGGGTTCGATTCCCACTCGGAAGTAGAATTATTTAATATTTCCATTTTCTTCGCTCTGGTGTTGAGGTAAAGTTCCGCCACTTAACGCGCAATGCCTCCGAATTTGGCGAAAAGTAGGGAACGGAGTGTCTTAACACTAAGTTCCCTCTGCCTACTCTGCTGTGTGCGGGATACAGCGTGAAGCTAAAAAAAAGTATGGTATGTTAAAAGATGTTTGAATTTTAATACGATATCTGCAATAGATATTGGGAAAATTTGGGACTTCCATTACTATAAGGATTATGGATAAACAATTAAACGTATCGTTATTTCGAATGGAAAGCAATATAAATGAAGCCGTTGTGGCGCAGTGGGACAACCAATCTACGTCTGACGACCTTTTTTATACATTTGCATATAAAATAATTATATATTTTTTTTATAATTTTCGACATAACTTATTAAAATTAATTACCAACTGTTATATAAAATACGTTCTTCTATAAATTTCTCATTATGCTAGATGAAAATTTTTACCTGTCTCTTCATAATTTTGAATATTCCTTTGAATGAAATTGGAATCAAGAACTCCACTTTCTACCCAAAATCGAGTCACTGTGTGTTGGGTGGCGGATCTAAAATCCCGCTTTGTTATGTTAAAGCGGAGAAATGAAAATATTATATAAATACTAGCGACCCGCTCGCAGCTTCGCCGCGTGAACTACTTCTTTCATCCCCTATTTCAGCACCTTTGGGTTTCTTTTTAGAAAAAGAGAGGTAGCCTACGTTTGACCTTGCCTCATCAACTATTTTCCTGAGTATATTCATCGAAATCGAAATCTTTCATTCTTACTATATACTAAACATACATAAGTTTTATCCATTGCTTTATCTCCTAAGGTTTGATTTTTTTCAAAAAGTAGCTTAAATTTGACCCTGGGTCTTCAACAATCTTCATTACCAATTAGAGTAAAACATAATCAGATAGAAGATATAGTGATTTTTGCATTTTTAAAATAATAATATTAATGAGTAAGGATATGTCTAGTACAATATCAACTATATGGTAACAGATGGCGCTACCCGTTCTAGAAAACGTAGTGACATCTGTTGTCATATAGATGATAAACCGATCAAATTTATCTTTAATGTTTTGCAAATTATCTCCAATAGATTTTATGCTTGTAATTATTTTACTTAGTGATATTAAAACAAATTTAGCTCCACTCGCGAACTATCAACATAATTTGAATGTTTATTTTTTTTTATTTTTCTGCGGGAGTTTTATTGAATATCAGGATGAAAACTATCCCATATGTTACTCTAACCTCTAAGCTAACTCCATGCAAAAATTCATTAAATTCTACCCGGTAGATATCAGTATACAAATCATTTAATTATATCAGTTTTTTATTTTTTCCAAAAAAACTACATGGAAAACCGGGATAAAAACTATCCTATATGTACCTTTGGACTATAAGCTATCACCATTCCAAAATTCATTCATTTCTATCCAGTAGTTTTTGCGTGATTGACGAACAAATTAACAGACAGACAGACAGACAGACAGACAGACAGACAGACAGACAAAAATTCTACTGAGTGGCTTTTTGGCCTCTGTTATCGATATATTAACGCATCCCATTAAAATTTTTCAGAAATTTTTAATGTACAGAATTGACTTTTCTACTCTTTTATTATATATAAATATAATCAATACCTCGAGTACGAATCGAACCTACAATTAATAGAGTCTACAATCAGATGCTATTCCACTGTGCCACAATAGATAAATATTTGAAAAAAAGACGTGACATAGCAGCAAATTGCACTTTAATTAACTAAGCAAATGGAAATACTTTAATAATACGTTTCCATAAATGTGGATAGCTCCCATAAGTAATATATTATATATAGCTTTCGAATTCCAATTTAATTCTATTACACAATCATTTCAAGGCCGTCGTGGCGAAGTGGGACAAAGTCTGACTGCAAACTTGATTGGTTATGTATTCGATTCCCACTAAAAGGAGTATATTATTAATATTTTTTAATTTTTTCGCTCTGTTAAAGCAAACGGCCTTGAGCTCAGGTCTTCAATATGCAATGTCTCGAATCCGAGCGGAAAGTGGAGAAAGGAGTGTCTCTTAGGTTCTCTCTAACTTGCGGAAAAAATCGTGATGCTGAAGAATTCTATTTCTTCTTCATATTTTTGAAACTATATTTGAAAATAGAAAAAATATACTTTTGAATCTAAAAATTAAAATTTGAAGTACATTAGAATGAATTCGACATTCTAAAATAATTTGAACATAACCAAGCAATAACATGTCTATCACCGATCAATACCTATGCGTATTAAAATCCATATCCATACTTATATTATAAATGGGAAAGTCTGTATGTTTGTCTGTCACGCTTTCACGGCTAATCTACCGGTCTGATTTGGATGAAATTTAGAGTGAATGAAGTAAAAGTGACTGGGTCTAACATAGGCTATTTATTTTTTCAAAAATCAACCTCTATAGGGTTGAAATAGAGGATGAAAGTTTACATGAAAAATCTAAGCCACTTGAACAATTGTAATGAATTTTGGCATAAATATAGTTGATAATCTAAGCTTAAACATAGGCTACTTTATTTTTTAAAAATGCGCCCGGGGGGTTGCAATATAACGAAATAGTTCACGCGGCGAAGCCGCGACCGGGTCGCTAGTTGTCTATAAATAAATGATCCTTATCTATACTAATATCTAAAACCAGTTTTTAATTTTTGAGAGAATGAAGAAATCATATATATTTCTCTCTCCTAGTAGACGTCCGATATTAAATTCTTAAAATAAATAGTAGAGATATTTATTTTAAGAATTTAATATCGGACAGAATATGGAAAACTGTGTTTCTTAACACTATGTTCTCTCTGCTTACCCTGCCTGCTATGCGACAAAGAGCAGAAAGAAATAGAAATTTATCGTTTAAGTAATTATCGTCGGTTTTTGCACCTCTGCTCCACGCAAACTTTAAGTATTCTAATTTTCATATTCCTCCGTTTGCATAATTTCTGTAAAAACGTCGTTGAAAGTTCTTTCTTCACGTTTTTATATAATACTAGCTGTGCTCGCGAATTCGTCCACGTAACATTTAACAATAAAAAATAAAAGTCACCTAAGTTACACCTTATTATATCAGTTATCTATCAATGAAAGTCACGTCAAAATTTGTCCATCAGTTCCAGAGATTAGCCGGAACAAACAGACAGAGAGACAGACAGACAGTAATTGTAAAAAATGACATTTTTTGACATATAAACCGTGTATACATGATGCATGTATTAAGTAAAAAGTGATTGTTTTAATATTACAAACAGACACTCCAGTTTTATTTATTAGTATAGTTATTTGTTTATTTATATACGTACGTCGGGGTCAGTCGTCACGCAGAGGCACTAATTGTGCCTGTAAAACGACTGGTTGTGGGTTCGATTTCCTCTCCAGGAGTAGAAATATATATTATTTTTTAATTTCTTCGCTCTCGTGTCGAGGCAAAGCGCAGCGTCTTAACGCTTATTATTCCGCCACTTAACACGCAATGCCTCCCAATTCGGCGGAAAGTAGGGAACGGAGTGTCTTAACTCTAGGTTCCCTCTGCCACCCTACCCTACACATAGCAAAAAGAAAAAAAAAAAAGATAGATATACGTACGTAATTCTATTTATACGCCACCCACATAAGAGAATGTAGAGAATACTTAATCAGTGCCTTTTATAATAAACCTGAAATAAAATTATAACTTTTAAAATAATCTAAAACATTCTTGCATAGAATACTCTCCATACATTTTAATGAGGCTTTTGACCCTCGACGCTCACAAAATTAATTAATAATCACGTGTATTTTTACTTTATTATTTTAACCTGTTTTTGTTAGTTTTGTCTGGCAGCTGAAATACGAAGAAACTAAAAAAAAATACTTTTTTTTTTATTAAAATTGCTTTTATTTGAGTTTATATAACACTAGTGGCCCGTTCGCGACTTTGCCTGCGTGAATACACAACTATTTCACATTAGAAACCTCTAAAATTATTAGTGTTTCTCTACTAAATTATGAATGTATTATACATATAAACCTTCCTTTTGAATCATTCTAACTATTAAAAAAAATAGCATCAAAATCCGTTTCGTAGTTTTAAAGATCTAAGCATACATATATACAGACAGACACGGGAAGCGACTATGTAAAGATGTTTGTTTTAGCTTCAAGCTATATCCCACACAACAAGGTAGGCAGAAAGAATATAGTAATATAGTGTAATGACACTTTGTTCTCCGTATCAAAGTATCACACTTTTTGCCGCAGAGCAGGTTAGTCAGAGAAAACTTAGAGTCAAGACTCTCCGTCCTCTACTTTCCGCCCTATACCAATACATTGCGTAATAAGTGGCGGAACTCAACGCCGCGCTATATCTTAGTTATCAAAGAAAAAGAAAATAAAAATAATTTAAACATATTTCATCCCCGAATTGGGAATCGAATCCAAAACCATCACATTAACAGTGTGCCAATATAGTCTCAATGTCAACATATCTATTATAATATATTATAAAATAAAAACTTTATCATATAAAAAAATACAAGGACAAATATATTAATACAACAAACTCACTGACTATAAATTTAAATACAGATAAGGCATAATATGCATTTTCGTAGCTTAGAGCTGTCAACGTTATTTAACACCGTCTAATATATTAGCACATAATTGTTCCGTGTAACTGGAGCAGTAGAGGAAATTACCTAATTGCTGTTATTAGTGGTTACTTTAGATGTTGTTTCACTCTTAGATTATATAGTAATTTTAATGGAGGTGATGAGAGAAAGAGACTGAGAAAGACAGAGAGTGGGTTGTAGGTATAGGATATAGCTTCAATATGTATTACCTGCTTTTTTATATTTATACTAATTTCTATGCTTGACTTCGCCCGCGAGAGTTGTTGATAAAAGTTGGGCTATAAATTAAACCATATTTCATAAAATCATTAAAAATTGTAGCCTATATCTTATTTGGATGTATAATTTATATTACTGTAAAGTTTCATCCAAATCTGTGCAGTAGTTTTATTTAAAGAATAATATAGAAGAACGTACACACATACGTACATATAACAAAAAGATTATGTTTTTTTTAATCTGCTTCTAGGTAAAATGAAATGCCGTGCCGAAAAAATGTGTCCGTCATTTTAAAATTTTAGCCAATTTTTAACCAAGAAAAAAAAATAAGCATAAGCATTTTCTTACTTATTTTGCTACATCGTTAAGTATTTGCGTAAAGTTGACATATATTATGTACATAAGGAAAAAGCATAGCAAGTAGCAAGACCACTGTCATACTCTTGTTATATAAAAAAATATCTTTTATTATTAAAATCATATTTATTTAAATACATTTTATCTACAAATATTTTACAAACGTTTGTATAACGTACAACCAATACAACCAGCTAGTACAACCCTTCACAGTTCACCCTTATACTTCAGTAGGCCACCACACTCCGCGGGAGGAGGACGCGTCCATTTATAATCTGTCATTTTTGCCGCGTTTCGCGTTCATTCAAATCTGTATTATCTGTGGAAGTGACATTGACAAGTGTATAAAATGATATTTCATATTTGTTATTTAATAAAAATGTGAAAGGATGCAGTGTTTAAGAATATTCTAGTGAGATTTTCTGTGATAATTAATTTTTGTTCGGAATATGTGATGCCAAATTTTTTTGTTGGTTTTAAGTGAGCCCTATGGGGTTAACAAAGTTATTCTCTCTTAAAGCTATTATTGCTTGAACCAGATTTTTAGGATTTTGAATTATTTTTTGTAGGATTACGCAACGTTTTTTGTGTTTATTGCTAAGGTTTGAAAGGTTTTTCAGTTTTTATAATAAGGTTATCATTTGTAAATATTGTATTAGCAATGTTCGTGATAGATTAGGTTTTTTAATAGATATAAACAAATAAAGTTCACAGAGAACAATGATTTATTTACATTTTGGTACTATAGCTATAAGAATAAGAATTTTTCAGACAGATCACCTACATTTTTACCACTTATTAAACAGCTTATAATTTAAAAATTTATAACCTTATTCATTTATTTCATAAGATCTTTTAGATTATTTAGATTATTACACATTTTGAAATAAAATTATTTTAACCGGAATAATCGTATATATATTTTTGGTATTTAAAATATTTTTTTAAGAAACACAATGTTTCCAAAACTTTACAGTAGCCCGTGGTCACGTTAGGTCACAGTCTACCTGAAAACAAAGACTGCTGTAAAGAGATTCAAATACAGAAAAAAAATACATATAAACAATTAGTGATGTTCTGATCGATCGATCTGATTATGATATTTTATTAAATTTCACATTTTTAGGCCATGACTAGAACATAGACAACACATATTTTTTTATGTTTTCGGAATTTATTTTATTGCTTCCCTACATTGCAAAAAGAAACTACGCGATTAATTCTAACTTTCTACATGCAATGGTTTTGGCTGTGCGTTCTCTGTTACTCAGTTAAACAATAATTTTATTCTAACTACTAATTATATTATTTAACTCAAATTTCATACTCACGAATTTATACTATTTTATTATATGTATATAAAACTCAAAAGAACAGTAATCCTTTCAATACCATTACTTATTTACAAAGCTGTCATTAAGGGCTTTATTTTATTTATGTCCCGTATTAACTCTAAAGTGCTGCCATATAACTATACTTTAATATAATAGCCTGGTAATCAAAGAGAACCTTGTGTTAAGACACTCCGTTCCCCACTTTTTGCTCGCTTCGACCCATTGCGATTTCAGTGGCGGAACTTACCGGTAAACATAAGGGAAAATTGAAAATAATTTAAATATTATCATTTCGCCGAGCGGAAATCGAACCCCAACCAACCATCACCATCAACCAACGGTCAGACTTCTTTGTTAATAATTTAAATATTTATATATATATATATATATATATATATATATATATATATATATATATATATATATATATATATATATATATATATATATATATATATATATATATAAGAATAATGTATAACAAGCTACTTACTCTGTTTAAACATTTCGTAATACTTTAAATTTTCGTATAATTATTATTTGTAGATTTAGGATATATATATATATATATATATATATATATATATATATATATATATATATATATATATATATATATATATATATATATATATATATATATATACAGTACTGGACAAAAAAAAGTACGCACTATGTGAAATTTTGTATTAGTGCTATTTTATTTATGAAAACAATAAATGATGTACTTCCACGACCGTTTCAACGATAGTTTGTGAGATTAGTTGCTCATCCTTACTGAAACATAATCAAAATAAAATATATACGGCACAAAAAATAAATATCACCCGCAGGGTGCCAATATTGGAGTGGACAAAATAAAGTACGCACTTATGAAAAATACCAAATAAATGATCATATCCCGTTTGTAATACCACCTTTTGCTGCGAAAACAACCTCTGAACGTCGGAGCATAGTTTGAACAACATTAATTAATATTGCCGATCGATTTTTCCCAGGTCTTCAGTCAAAGATTCGAACAATTTCTTTTTATTCGTCACGTCACTTTTATTGACGTTCTGGTCTAAAATCGACCATAAATTTTCATTTGGATTTAAGTCCGATGATTGCACAGGCCAGTCCAACAATTTATTTTGGAAGATCGGAAAAAAAAAGATTATTTCCGAGCCATGTTTTGGATCGTTCTCTTAATGGAAGATGAATTCATCTTCTTCATTCTTCTTTCGGCGACGATTCTTCCAAAATTTCATTGGTTACATCTATATAGACATCGGCGGTCATAATGCTCTATATATAGAGCACGTATACTTTCGAAGTTGACGACTCCAGACCAGGCAAGACACCCCCTAACTTATACACTACCTCATCCGTATTTGACTATCTTATGAAAATGTTTTTTGGAGAGCTGTTCCGTCGGTTTGCACTAAACTCACGATTGTCGTTTATGACCAAATAAATAAAATTTGCTTTCGTTACTCTAAATTCTTTTTTCCAAAAAGAAATCCTTTTATAAACGCGTTTTCTTGACGAATTCAAGGCTCTTGATTTTGTACGTTTTGCGAATCGGAAGGTGACGTTGTGTGTAACTGCTGTTTAAGTCCGCTCGTTGATGTTTCTTTCGATTCATACGATCACATACATTTCAGCCATTATCCTCGAGTATAGCACACCTGGTTAATGGAGGATTTATACTCACCTCTTCGATTATTCTCTGATCATCCACCGCAATGATTTTTCTATTCCTCCCTTTTTCGTTGTTATTATATTATTATCACTATTTATTTAACCTTCTCACAAGTGTTTTCACATGGCACCTTCACTTATTTCACATTTCCGGCCAATCTGCTTTTTTGAAATATCTATTTTTTGGATTTTTATCACCAGTTTTCTATTTTGAATTAGTATTTTCGGCCTTACGGATTTCAAAGATTTTACTGAAACCTAAAGAAGAGATAACTCGCTGAAAAATTGTGAAATTCTTACGTTTACATTCTATTTGCCTTGCTAAACTTTGTTGGGAGAAATTGCATCGCAGTCACTCTTGAAAATATGACAAGCTTGGGTGCGTACTTTTTTTTGTCCAGCATATAAGAGACAGATTTTAACGTTTAAATCGTTATTTTACGGGATTCTTGTATTTGCAACCTGTAGCAATGCCAGCATGTAGACAAAATAATGAGCTTTCAGTATAATTACTCAGGGTTTCATTTATATATGATATTTCCAATAGGAATAGCATATAAAAGAGACATTGAACTGTGCGTACTTTTTTATGTCCAGTACTGTATATATATATATATATATATATATATATATATATATATATATATATATATATATATATATATATATATATATATATATCTATATATATATATATCTACTCTATCTCTCTATCTCTCTCTCTATCTCTATCTATATATATCTCTCTATATATCTCTCTCTATCTCTATCTCTCTATCTCTATCTCTATCTCTCTCTCTCTCTCTCTCTCTCTCTCTCTATCTCTCTCTCTCTCTCTCTCTCTCTCTCTCTCTCTCTCTCTCTCTCTCTCTCTCTCTCTCTCTCTCTCTCTCTCTCTCTCTCTCTCTCTCTCTCTCTCTCTCTCTCTCTCTCTCTCTCTCTCTCTCTCTCTCTCTCTCTCTCTCTCTCTCTCTCTCTCTCTCTCTCTCTCTCTCTCTCTCCTCCCCTCTCCAAATAATATTATACGAAAATTTTAAAGTATTACGAAATGTTTAAAATAGAGTAAGTAGCTTGTTATACATTATTCTTGTCTATTACTAAGAAAATACTTAATAATAAATATTTACCGTTCGTAGCACTTTCGTAGATGGTCTACGTGAGATAAAATGAAGTTGGTTTACATAGTGCTTTATAATAAGCGAGTTGTCGCCCGTTTCACTTTATGATCCTACTTGCTGTTACCCGCGACTTCGTCCGCGTGAACCAAGAAACATCTTCATTGAGTTTCGATCCGGTTTTTCCATCTTCCAGTAATCTGAGGAACAAACATATTAAGAACCTCCTCCTTTTTTGCAGTCGGTTAATACAATGAGAAGATATTCAGATACAGCACTCCCAATTGCGTTATTATACGAAAAAACCGCATCTATGTCTTACAAATTTGAGAGGATTTCTCCAGGATTCCATCATCAGATCCTGATCTCCTTACAATGGGACCAATTGTGAAATATACCTTCTCGAACAAAAAAAGAATTTTGAAAATCGGTCCACCCATCTTCGAGTAATCGGGGAACACACCTAAGACTATATATTACTGCAAAGTTTCATGCAAATCCGTTCAGTAGTTTTTGCGTGAAAGAGTAACAAACTCACACACATCCGTACAAACTTTCGCATTTATAATATTAGTAAGATTTCCCAAACTTAAAGATCTCAACATATCTGTATTTGTTAAATTTGTAATAACTGGACTCTCTTAGGGTATATTCTTTAAGTTTTAATTTTAAATATTAAAATTTTAAAAATTATATAAATTGTATATGATAAAGGAAGAATAATGTTAAAAAAAGGTACAGACCTCATGTCCGTAGAGTAATAAAATAGAATTATTAAAAAAACCTTAAAGATCTTTACGAAAACATTTTTATAAAACGTTTTAAAGTTACAACGTAACAGGAATTTCGTAGAAATAATCTTAAATAACAAAACTTTGTAGAAATCTCTCTACGGAGATTCTAAGAACAAAAAAAATTTGTTTTTTTTTTAGCTTCACGCTAACATGCAATGTGAAGCTGAAAAAATACTTCTTTCTCCATTTTTCGCCCAAAACCTACGGCGGAACTCAACGCTGCATTAAAATACTAAATAATTAGAATATTATTGTAAAAATTGTTTCTTCAAATGAAAATAGAACCTAAAACCAATCGCGCTTAAACTTAGATATTCTTTTTTTTAGCTTCACACTGTATCCCGCACACAGCAGGGTAGGCAGAGGGAACCTAGTGTTAAGACGCTCCGTTCCCCACGCACCGCCGAATTCGGAGGCTTGCGTATTAAGTGGCGGAACTTTATATTTGTATTAAGCGTAAAAGAATTTTGCACGTAGATGAATATAGAAAGTATAAGTAGTATAATTATGTTATATGATCAGTTTCCAAGAGGTCGAGTCCCGCTACATTTATTTTTTTATAAAAGCAGCTTCACCCTTCTTCTCACATAACGGAATAGTAAGAGAGGGCCTAGTGTCAAAACACTCCGTCCTCCACTTTCCACCCAAAATGTAGATATTGCGTTATGAGTGGCGTGTGGCCAGTCGCGGCCCAGTTGCACAAGCGTGTGACTGTAAACGACTGGTTGTGGGTTCGATTCCCACTCGAATGAAAATATTTAATATTTCCATTTTCTTCGCTCTGGTGTCGAGGTAAAGCGCGGCGTTAAGTCCGGCCACTTAACACGCAATGCCTCCGAATTCAGCGAAAAGTGGGGAACGGAGTATCTTAACACTAGTTTCCCTCTGTCTACCCTGCTGTGTGCGGGATACAGCGTGAAGCTATAAAAAAAAAGTGGCGTAACTCAGCCCCGCGCTTTGTCTTAAATACCAGAGCGAAGAAATCAAATTTGGACGTTGTGTAAAAGTGTTGTAGCCGGTCGTGGCGCGGAGGCACATAGGTGTGACTGTAGACGCGACTGGTTGTAGTGGAGTACTGGAACCCCACTGGAGTAGTGGAAATATTTAATATTTCTATTTTCTTCGCTCTGGTGCCGAGGCAAAGCGCGGCGTTAAGTTCAGCCACTTAACACGCAATATCTCTAAAATCGACGGAGAATGGGGAACGGAGTGTCTTTACAGTACATTCTCTCTGCCTGCCCTGCTATATGCGGGATACAGCGTGAAGCTAAAAAAAAAAAAAAATGTTGTAAAATATTTCACAACATAAGTGTGTGACTAACTTTAAAAGTATTTAAGATTCTATTTCTATCGTTCATAGTTGTAACTCTAAAACGTTTGGTCCCTTCTCTTCCCATTACTGTAGAAATTTCGGTAAAATATCTCTTAGTGCTCGCCCACGCTCTCTAATGAAGTTGCACTTCAAAACTTCAGCTTTTTACGCCCACTAGTTTCGTCTATGCCTTGTTTTTCAGTCAGTCCTTTAGTAAAAGCATATATATAGACTGTTGAAATTAATATTAAAAGCAGAGCAGCTGTTGAGACTGTTGAAATTAATATTAAAAGTAAAGGGAACCTAGTATTAAGACACTCCGTTCCCCACTTTCCGCCGAGTTCGGAGGCATTGCGTGTTAAGTGGCGGAAGTTAACGCAGCGCTTTGCCTCTGATACCAGAGCGAAAAAAAATGGAAATATTAAATATTCCTACTTCTCGAGTGGGAATCGAACCCACAACCAGTCGTTTACAGTCACACGTATGCGCCACTGCGCGACGACTGGTCCCAATGCAATATTGCAATATTAAAATTGTTTTAGACGGGTAGTCATAGAGAACCAAGTGTCATCATGAAACATTGCCTATTGAATCGCGGAACTCCACGCCGCGCTTTGTCTTCTTGTCATAGAAAATAATTCAAATGTATTTGAAATGCAACAATATATAACAAATATATTATAGATATAGATGGTGAAAATTAATATTGGAACGATCGTGATGCAAAATTAGTTTCTAAATTGCAAATTGCACTTACGCCTCGTAATAGTAACATAATTAAAACTGATACTATCTGCAATTTTGTACTATGTAATAATTAACTATTAGCATAATTGACAAGCTACTAAGTAATTATCGTATTTTTTTTTTTTTTAATTTAGGTAACAGCATATATTTTTAGGCTTCACACTTTATCTTGCATAGCAAAAAATAGAATGTAAATAGTTTTTTTGTTCTACGCTTTCCTATATATTATTTAATACTATTCTTATAGAAAACTATTTTTTTTAGCTGAATCACGCACACAGCAGGGTTTGCAGAGGGGCCTAGTGTTAATACACTCCGTTTCCCCACTTTCCCCCGAATACGGAGGCATTGCGTGTTAAGTGGCGCAACTTAACACCGCCCTTGGCCTCTGATACCAGAGCGAAGGAAATAGCAATACTAAATATTTCCACTTCTCGAGTGAAAATCGAACCCACAACCAGTCGTTTACAGTCACACGTTCGTTCCACTGCGCCACGATTGGCCCCCAGAGTAAACTTTAAATAATGTTTAATAATTACTAATATTAAACATTATTTAAAGTTATATTAATAATTTAATACAGTTTCATTCTTTTTCTCACATAACAATATTGTCAGAGAGAATTTAATGTTAAAACACTTTATCCTCCAATTTTTATTGAGACATTGTTCGTGTCGGAACGTCGAGTGGCGGAACTCAACGCCGCGCTTCATCTTAAATGTTCATCTTAGACGTCAGAACGGGGAAATTAACCTTTAAATATAATCATTCCCTCGAGTTGGAATCGAACCCACAAGCATCGCGTTTACGTCGTCACACTGCGCCACAATGGTCTCATCAATTTAATAATTTTCTAAATATATGCTGCGCCCAGACGCGTTAGTTTAACGTCTGCCCGCATTTCGCATTTGGGTCGTCTCTAAAATGCTCCCTTTTACATCACAGTAAGCAGTTGTCGCCCACAACTCTTTTTTGTTTATATTATACTTTATGCCATACTACTTATATATTTACCTTACGTAATAAATATATGAAAGTCTGTATTCTCTTTCGTATTTTGATAAGAATTTGGAAAGATGTATGCTTCCTACCATACTACCATACCATATTCCTACCATCCCCATCCTTCTTCCCTCTATTCCTCTTCCAAGGTTGGCAACGCATCCACAACTTTTCGAATGTTATGGATGTCCATGGGTGAAGGTAACTTCTTACCATCAGGTGGCCCTATTGCTCGTTTGCCCTACTTTTATCAATAAAGAAAGAAATATGTCAAATCTTTGATGTCGTGCTGCATGTTGTTTGTCAGCCATTCAAGGGTGCGTTCATTGAATGGCTTTTTTTACAAATATGTTATTGATGTTACGTCTTCGAAGACAATAGTGTATATATAAAAGGACGTGTTGCAAATATAATAACAAGATTTTAAATTTAAATATTGCATACAAGTCTCAATTTACAATTTTGCAAGTCTTGTTGTATAACAAAGTCTTGTTTTATAACTAAATATAGATCTGAGAATAAAGTCTTCTTTTTGTCATCATTGTATTTAAAGGCAAAGAAAACTTTGAACCCTTGTTACGAAAACTATGCGGATGGAGAAGTATGAAACTTGGCAACTTAAAATGCATATGTAGAAGCGCAAAATGCCAAATTATACCTTGTTCTCACTTCCTTCAATTAGTTAATAACATATTTTATATTTGTAATAATGCCATGGTAGTGTTAAACATAAAGTATTATATAATAACATTTACATTGTCAAGTCCAAGACAAGGGACCAGTCGTGGCGCAGTGGCACAAAGTGTACCTATATAGCGGCTGGTTGTGGGTTCGATTCCCACTCGTGGAGTAGAAATATTTAATATTTACATTTCCTTCGCTCTGGGGTTGAGGTAAAGTACGGCGTTAAGTTCCGCCACTTAACACGCAATGCCTCCGAATTCGGCGGAAAGTAAGGAACGGAGTGTTTTAACACTAGGTTCCTACTCTGCCTACCCTGCTGTGTGCGGGATACAGCGTGAAGCTAAAAACAAAAAGCAAAAAAAAAATCACGTTGTCAAGGCAAAGCAAAATAGCTAAAACGTTTATAGGATTTAATTTCATTCTCAAAAATTTCCCTTTGAAATCTGAATCTCATTTTCTTTTATAAAGAGTATTAGAAATCAAGTTAAATGATTAATTAACTTGAAGCAATCGTGGAGAAGTAGGCACCTGATTATAAACGTGATGTTAGTGGGTTCGAATCCCACTCGGAGAAATTATTACATTTAATCTTTTTTTTTTATTTACATTTAATTTACATTTAATCTATTTTTGTTTAACTGGTCTAATAAGACAAAGATACTTTAGTTCTATCACTTAACCCCGTATGTTTTGAAATACAATGAAAAATAAAAAACGGAATATCTAGACACTAAGTTTTGTACACTCCGATACGCAAGAATAATCGAGAAACTAAAAAACTGTCAGTCTTAATATGAACATTTTTTACTATTAATAAAAATTCGACAGATATTCCTTTAAAGATAAATCAACATTTTACTACATTTTGTTAACACTAAGGGGTGGCCATGAAGCCAATACCGATGGGGCTTACAGTAAATCAAAAGGTGATCAATCATGTGCAGTGCTCTATTAAGGGTATGAATTTGTCGCCAAGTATCGATCGAGGTCTTTTAAAGTATTACGATATATGTTTGCATATATATAGCATAATTAGCTCTAGTTGTGGCGTAGTGGAATAGCGTCTGATTGTAGACCAATTGGTTGTAGGTTTGATTCTGACTTGGTAACTATCATTTAAATAACTAGAGACTCGATCGTGGCTAAATAAACTTACCCGCATAAATTTCACGACTATATCTCTAACTAGTTTGTTTTGTTACCGGCTTGCATTCACAATAAAGTTTGCCTAATTTTACAATTTAAATTATAGTAACTTTTTTTAGTAGCGAACCAACGGGAACAAAATCCTCCCTTTTTCCCTAATTCACCTTCAAAAATCCTCCCTCCTTCCCTCCTCCACCTTCAAGGTCACACAACTCTAATGTTGTGGATGTCCATGGGCGAATGTAATCACTTACCTGCTTACTTCAGGTCCTTCAGCTTGTTCGCCTACTTTATTCAATAAAAAAGCCGTTTTCGAGATGAGCGTGCACAAGCAGACACACATACTAACTGAAAAATCTTTGTTCTGTATATTATTACATTGAAAAATTGCCACAACTATATTTTTGTCTTATATATTTGGATATTTAATGTAGAGACACCGATCGATTCAATTTTTATATTTTTTTTTAGCTTCACCCTGTATCCCGCATACAGCAGGGTAGGCAGAGGGAACCTAGTGTTAAGACACTTCGTTCCCCACATTCCGCTGAATTCGGAGGCATTGCGTGTTAAGTGGCTTAACATAACGCCGTGTCTTGCCTCGACACCAGAACGAAGAAAATGAAAATATTTAATATTACCACTGCTCGAGTGGCAATCGAACCCACAACACGCTTGCCACTGCACTACGGCTGGCCCCTATTTTATTATATGTATAGATTATAATTTCTTTTCCCTTGTAAGATAATGCGCAGCGTTGAATTCCGCCAACCCACACGTAATATCTCACTCTTCGTAACACTAACTAACCTACTCTGCTATCCGGGAAAAAGTGTGAAACTTGAATAAAACGTATTAAAGCAAATAATGATGTTCACAATTTGTGAGCACCAAGACGACTTGTGCAACGAAGAATTTCAAATTAATTTTCAAGTTGTCCTCGTTAAAGCGAAGATTTCAGTTTATAGCGAGTTGTCTAGAAGTAAGCAGTCTTTATTTCTTATTAAGCTTTATTACGAGAGGGTGTTATATTTACGACTAGTAGCTGCCCGCAACTTGGCGTGCGTGGACTTAATGACCCTTAAATAATTATTATTTTTAAGTTGTATTTTTCTTATTTCTTATAGTATAGCTGTTCTTTCTATGGATCTATACCAGATGTTTCGCTTCAAAATCTATTAACTTATTCTTGCCTAAACTTAAAAGCTAAGCAACAAAAAAAAAAATAATTAATATCCGTCCAGTAGTTCTAAACATTCTATTTTCACTGTTTTATTATATTTTTAGTATTCATAATTACTTCGCTATATTTGATATACCTATGTTACGTTTAAAAGATCGCTTGATACTAATGCCTTAAATCTTAAAACCTCTTTAGAAACTTAAGCTTGACATTGCGTCTGTTTACAGTTAATTAAGAACGAAATACTTAAGTTAATTACTTTACCTTAAGGGCTTTTATAAGGATCATTCCTTGTTAAGTTAATCATGGTTCAGTGTAGCGTCCGTTTGCAAACACTGGTTGAGGGTTCAATCCCAGTCAGAGGAGAAATTATATTAATTATCTTCTTTTCCTAATAACTTCACTTAGAATTACAATATTATCAACCAACAATTTTAAAAAGACATTTAGAAAACTTAAGAAATTTGAACCCAGCGGATTCGACGCAGCTGGTAGTAGAACGCATGGCTCAGTGATGAGAGCGTCTGGACGGTATTCAGGAGGCGCGGGTTCAAATCCCGCTGCGTTAAAATTTATATTCGTTTTCTAAATATTTTTTTTACACTCCTAATTGTGTGAATAACATTTTAAAAAATATTTTAAAAAGCTTTAGCTTCACGCTTTTTCCCGCATAGCAGAGTAATTAGAAAAAACTTTTTTTCAGACACTCTGTTCTCCATTTGCCGCACGAAATCGCTACATATTGATTTCTATTAAATATTTAGAGATAGAATTTTTTTTTATATATATATATTTTTTAGCTTCTCGCTATATCTCTGCACACAGCAGGGTAAGCAGAGGGAACCTAGTGTTAAGACACTCCGTTCTCCACTTTCTGTCGATTTCGGAGGTATTGCGTATTAAGTGGCGTAACTTAACGCCGTGCTTTGCCTCGCCACCACAGCGAAGAAAATGGAAACGTATAATATTTCCACTCCTCGACTGGGAATCGAACCCGAAGCTATATTTTTTCTATGTTAAAACTCAAACAGACTATTTTATGTATGGCAATAATTATACCATCATTCACGCTATGATTCAAGCGTAAGTAATAGTAGTCGTAGTTCTAGAAAAGACAGAACAATTTCAGTATTGTCTTTTTATACAATGGCTTTCTTTTGAACGTTGAATTCGCTTTGTGTCTTATTGTAGTGTACGTTGTTTTATTCAATAGGTCTACGATGGTATCAAATTCGTTTGCGATTGGTATGTATGGCTATATACTCGTAAAACGCCTTGCTTGAGCAAATACAAACGTGTAACACATTTTTTTTTCTATTTTCAGCTTCACCCTGTATCCCGCACATAGACTAGTAGATAGAGGGAACCTAGTGTTAAGACACTACATTTAAGTTAAGTGGCGGAACTTAACGCCGCGCTTTGCCTCGACACCAGAGTGAAGAAAATGGAAATTTTTAATATTTTCACTCTTCGAATGGGATTCAAACTTACAACCAGTCGTTTACAGTCACACTCTGTGCCACGACTGGCCCCAAACGACAACGACAATAATTTGTTTATTTAAAAATAACTTAGCTTTATTACCATTCCATTACCTATCTATCTAAAACCTATAAATAAAAAATAAAGGTGAAATAACAAGTGACTGACATCAACGCCAAACCCAACCTGCTGTCGACTGTAACTTTTAAAGTATATTGATTTTGTACTAAAGACGTCATTTAAGAGGTGATTACTTGAAATTACAGACGACAGGGTAGAAAGGGGTGGTAAAATTTATATGGAGCTTCCTTCCTTTGATAAATTGGTTTAAAACTTCGAACGGTTATTTACAGTTTATCCGAGAAAAGCGGGTTAGAAGCTTGTTTTAGTATATTATATTACTTATATTAGTACATAGTACATGTTAGTTATATATTATTGGTATGTTAGACTAAGTAAATATTGGAGAACTAAACTCCTTTTCTTTGCACTACAAAAAGAGGCACTCGAATAGCGCTTAAGATTGGTAAACCAAATTTAAGTTTAAGTATCCTTAAAGTACGTTTTAACGCTCGTATCCACTGTCCAAGCTCCTTTCTCTACGTAATCAAATTTGAAAAAATTCTACTTCTACTAACGTCACTTTCAAAGTATGTATTAAAAATGAACAGACGTTAATTCTCGACAGGTCGAAATCTATTAGCAGATTATATAGACATTTCGCTGTTAACTTTCATCCCAATTTCTACTGTGTATCTAAAAATTTTAAATGTATACTGTAATATAATTTTTTTTATTTTTTTGTATGGATTTTTTTTTTTTTTTTTGTTTTCATTGTTATTTTTACTTTATCTTTGGTGATTATAATTTTGTTTTAAATTTATTTAGAAGTAGATATGTATATTTTTCTTCCTTTTTTTTGTTTGAATGAGCTACTTTTTTTATTTTTTTCATGATGTGTTTGCCTGTAATTGAGATATACTGTGTAACAAGGTTTATATAGATGTGATAATATAAATTGTATCATAGTATATAGTATTGGCTTCCTAATATATAAATAAAAAAAAATGATATAGGTATCCAAGAAATATAAAAAATAGGAATATCAACAGTTTAAAATAATAAATATAAAAATAAATTTATAACTTTTATAAATTTTAATATTTGTGTTATAAACTCTTTTACTTCTTCTCGAAAAAATGTATTTCCTTAGTTAATTAAAATTAAAAAAACTTTCACACAATATTATGCACTAAGGAACGTTCTCCTTTGATTTTTTTTTAAATAATAACTCAGATAAAGAATATTTATGCAGACTAGTTCTACAATGTTATTAAAAAAGTCCTGAATAAAAGTAATTGTCTTAAAGTATCAAATAATATTGTGACTTAATTCATATAAGTTTCAGTACTTTTTTTTTAGCTTCACGTTGTATCCCGCACACAGCAGGGTAGGCAGAGAGAACCTAGTGTTACGACACTCCGTTCCCCACTTTCCGCTGAATTCGGAGGCTTGCGTGTTAAGTGGCGGAACTTAACGCCGTGCTTTACTTCGACACCAGAGGGAAGAAAATGGAAATATAATTTCCACTCCCCGAGTGGCAATCGAACCCACAACCAGTCGTTTACAGTCACACGCTTGTGTCACTGGGCCACGACTGGCCACCAGTACTTAATGAAGAAATAATCTCGCAATCTCACTTGAGGTTGCGACTTAATAAAGCCCGCTCCTACTGTCAAGTCCTCTTAGCATATACAAAGTTTAGGGTATATAATTGTAGATAGATCATACCTATGCATTTTTTGTATAAGTAAGTTATTTTGTGAGCAGTCGTGGCCACTGGGCCACAGTCAGTGCCCAGTGGCACAAGTGTGTGACTGTAAACGACTGGTTGTGGGTTCGATTCCCACTTGAGGGGTGGAAATATTTAATATTTCCACTTTCTTCGCGTTAAGTTCCGCCACTTAACACGCAATGCCTCGGAATTCGGCGCAAAGTGGGGAACGGAGTACCTTAACACTAGGTTCCCTCTGCTTACCCTGCTGTGTGCGGGATATAGCGTGAAGCTAAACTAAAAAAAAAAATTGTAAGTCAACGTTATTAAGAACTTGAAAGCGTTTAAAATCCTCTCAGGAAAAATAAATATTCAAACGGTTTGTTTTGCTTTGCTTACAAAGCAAAATATGGATCTATTTCGCCCTATGCCTAAAGCTAATATAATACCTGCTCATTTGCAATGGTAGGCAGGTAGAACTTCATACACACAACAATCGCGTATTGAACCAGTCCTGGCGCAGTGGCACGAAGTGTGACTGTAAACGCGACTGGTTATGGGTTCGATTCCCACTCGAGGAGTATATTTAATAATTCATTCTCTTCGCTCTGGTGTCGAGGCAAAAGCACGTTGTAGCCACTTAACAGCCATTGCCTCCAGAATCCGGCGGAAAGTGGGTAACAGTTTTTTAACATTATATTCCTTCTGCTGTGTGTGGGATAGATATACCGTAACGTTAAAAATGAAAATAGTAAAAAACTATCGCGTTTGGCCGCGTTCCTAACTACGCTGCTGGGACATAATAAGATATGAAATTTGTACTAATAAACAAAATTGGAGTGTCTGTTTGTAATATTAAAATAACCGTTTTTTACAAAATGCATATACATATATGTATACACGGAACATATACCAAATTAACCATTTTCGTCTGTCTGGTTGTTTTTTACGGCTATCCTCTGGAACGGCTGGACCAATTTAGATGAGACTTTTACTAGCGGATAACTTATGTAAAAAGGAGTAATTTTGTCATTTTTTTTATTTTAGCATTATATATTTCGGACGAATTGGCGAGCACAGTTTAGTTTAAAATTAAAAAAAAAACATACATTAGTGTCTACTGTCAGTAACAAACAAACGGGTTAAATTATTAAAAATGAACGAAGCAATTGCTTATACAAAATGACATCGCGTGTCTAATAAAACATGTATGTCTCAACAGCTATCTTTATGCATTGTGGGCAAGACGAATTTACTAAATTATTTAATGTAACAACCTTTTACGTTTACGAAGGTGGTTTTTACGTCGGCAGGTTACGTCGTACGAATATAACTGGCTTGGTGTATTCTTATGTGTTTTCCACACGAGAAAATTAGGGACGGTTGGTAAAGGTATATTTTTCCTTTTATTTATTTGTTTAAATGAATTAATATCAGAGGCCAGTCGTGGCGCAGTGGCACGAATGTGTGAATGTAAACGACTGGTTGTGGGTTCGATTCCCACTCGAAAAGTGGAAATATTTAATATTTCCATTTCCTTCGCTCTGGTGTCGAGGCAAAGCACGGCGTTAAATTCCTCCACTAAACATGCAATGCCTCCAAATTCGGCGGAAAGTGGGGAACGGAGTGCCGTAACACTAGATTCCCTCTGCCTACCCTGCTGCGTGCGGGATACAGCGTGAAGCTAAAAAAAAAAATTTTTCTAAAAATGTTTTTCATATGTTAAGTATTGTTTATATGTACGTGTTTTTTTAACATTTTAAAAATATTAAAAATACATATATTGCGTTTTGAGCGCCATAACAATTTCTCTAATACAACAATTAGAAAGAAACATTGTAGCTAATATATGAATCGGTAACCATCGTTTTCAGTCAGTCCCATATTCGCTGGTAGATCAATTAAAATAATAAGCTTATACGGAAAAATAAACAACCCTTAAAATGTATTATGTCCCCCTACACGATATACGTGTGTACTCAAGGGATTACTGGTGTAAAGTGAAACACGCAATTGTTGCTCTGAGTATTGGTATAAAACAAAAATTCATGTAATTTTTTGCTGTGTGTAAAAAAGAAATACGTCTTTTAATATATTAGAAAGGTTATTTAAGAATATTTTTAGTTTTCGCCTTGGCGATTTATAGAATACACATAAAATTAGATTATTTGTCATTGTTAATTGTAACAAATGTGGCCAGTCGTGGCCCAGTGGCACAAGCGTGTGACTGTAAACGACTGGTTGTGGGTTCGATTCCCACTCGAGGAGTGGAAATATTTAATATTTCCATTTTCTTCGCTCTGGTGTCGAGGTATAGCGCGGCGTTAAGTTCCGCCACTTAACACTGCCTCCGAATTCGGCGGAAAGTAGGGAACGGAGTATCTTAATACTAGGTTCCTCCTCTGCCTACCCTGCTGTGTGCGGGATTCAGCGTGAAGCAAAAAAAAAAAAAATTGTAACATTTTTACAATTACTAAGCTTCCCCTTTTTTCCTCAAAGCAGAGAAAGAACATAGGGCCAAGGCACTCTGTCCTATACTTTTCGATTAAATCCGGAATATTCTAGATTTAATAGTGGAATTAAACGCCGTAATTTTTATATTCCTCCAGAGCGAAGAAATGAAAATGACTGAACTATGACCCTTCCACTGATTGGGAATTGAACCCACAATCAATCGTGATTACCGTCAGACGTTGTTCCGATGCGACACGATGTATTTTTTTATATTTATGTGAATACTTACGGATTCAAAATACGAAAGTTATACTAATATCTAAACTTATATATAAATATTATTTTGTTTTTTGACACGCTTTTATTAGTATCAACTGTATGTATTTATCTATAACCCTATTTTGAGAATGTTTAAGTCTGATTTAATAACAATGTACGAGTATACATGTCCACATCCAATGTAGATATCATATTTTTATAGCGAATCTTATTTCCTTACCAAAATACCACGTTGATAAGAATATTATCAAGTTTTGGACAATATAAAGCGTTGAGCTCCACCAAATAACGCCCAATATCTCAGATTCCTTGAAAATGGAGAGCGAAGTGTCTTGACAGTAGGTTTTTTACCTACTCGAGACGTGCAATAAGTGAAAATTTTGAAAGTGACAGGAAAGTGTGAAAAAAAATAAAAAATATAATAATATTTTTTATCATTTTTCTATTGGTCTCGTAACAGAGATACCAACATAGTGACAAATTGAACTTTCAATCATCCTGATTAGAATCAACAAAAATATTGCCAGAGTATACGTATGTACTTTCCAACTAGGACCATATCACGTTTAACTTTATTGCCTTGTTTTTATAACAGCATGAAAATTTATTACAAAGATAATCATTGTTGACGCCGTCCTGGCGCCTTTGTCATGTATGTCCTGGCTTAAATTATGGCTTCCCAGCCAACCTGGGAGTTCAAATCCTAGTGGAAATTATTTTTATCCAAATATTTATTGGAGCCAGTCGTGGCGCAGTGACACAATCGTGTGTATGTGGTAGGCTGGTTGTGGGTTCAATTCCCACTCGAGGAGTGTCAATATTTGCATTTTCTTCGCTCTGGTGTTGAGGCAATGCGCGGTGTTCCGCCACTTAATAGACAATGCCTCAAAAATTCTCCCATAGCAAGACAGTCAGAGAGAAGTTTCAGAATTATCTCGTTGTTCAATTCTAAATACTTCTTAACATTTCTTAACAAAGTATGTCTTTCTAAAATAGACAGAAAGTGACAAGAAGTCTAGATTATCCCTACTTATCCTACCAACATAATAATTTAAATAAAATACATGACAATAAAAAAAACACTATTTTCTAATAACATACATACATACATACCTAGAGCAAAAATAAATGCGTATTTTTAAACGAATTACCCATTTTATTCCTTTAGCACAAAATAAATATATCTTTTAGGTCGTACCAAATTACAGATCCCTTGCGATTTGTGGCGTTTCCTCGAGAACTTGGTGCTAGTTGGCGTATTCGGGAATGTAGGTCAGCGTTTACAATGCCGAAGTTTTATCATTCAATGTTGTTCTGTGTTAATTAAATCTGTTTTAGAAAGTTTTGTTTTTATTGAAGCAAATGTGAGATATTTTGATTTTATTTTGTAGCTTCACGCTGTATCCAGCACACAGCAGGGTAGGCAGAGAGAACCTGTTATTAAGACAATTTCATTTCCCCCTTTCCGCCAAATTCTTGAGGTGTTTAGAGTTGTTTGGCGGAACTCAACGCCGTGATTTTGCCCTGTTGAGGGTCTCGTGCTCGAGAGCGTAGAAAATGAAATAGAACATATTTTAATTCCTCGAGTGGAAATCGAACCTGCAACCAGTCGCATTTACAGTCACACTTTGTGCCCCTGCAATATTTTTATTATACATTTTATAAATATTTATATATATTACCCCGTGGGGGGACGGGTTAAGAATACAATTCCCCCCCGCCGCTGGGTAGCGTCCCGTAAAAGGCGGGTAACCCAGTAGTCTGGTGGTAGGAGATTCGTTCTCCGACTGGCTCGCGACCACTATCATGTCAAAGACGAACCGCCAAATGTCTTATGATGTGTTCCGGTTCGATGGCATGTAAGCCAGCTCTCCTTATTCCCACCATTCCCATCCTTCCTACTTCCTTCTGTCCTACATACCCAAGGCTGGCAACGCATCCATAACTCTAATGTTGTGGATGTCTATGGGTGAAGGTAACTACTTAACACCAGGTGGGCCTTCTGCTCGTTTGCCTCCTTTATTCCATAAAAAAAAATATATACATACGTAAATAGAAACTATTGTAGCATAGTGTGTGGACGTATGACTGCTAACGTGATGGTTGTAGGTTTGATCCCACTCCGAGATTGCTTCGCCCTAGGCGTATAAAGCACTGAAAACTTTACCCATTTAATTCAGGCGGAAAACGGAAAACAGACTATCTTGACACTAAGGTATTTTTGACTATCTCAATGCTTCGAATAAAGTTTGAATCTCAAAAAAAATCAACTAACATTTGAACTTTAAGTTATATAATAACTAGCGGTCCGCTCGTGACTTCACTCGCGTGAACTAAACAACCATAGCTGCTTCATAATTTCTACAACTCGCGTTTTCGCTTAAGTTTAGCGTTTTATATATTTCGTATAATTTTATCATTCTCTCTTATTTCCCCATATCAACTCTTAAGGGATTATTCTTTTAAACTAATGGTTGACCCTCTGTCTTCAACTATTTTCATTACAAATTTCATTAAAATCTGGCCGGTAGATTGGCAGTGAAAGTGTAACAGACAAACAAACAGACAGACTTTCCCATTTATATTATTAGTATGGTGATTGCTGCATAAATCTTCTATAGAGCAAAAATCCAATATAAACAACCCTTAATTTAGCAGTCAGGATCACTATAAGAAGATAAAGTAGATGTTTTTGATATCTGTCACATAATTTATTCCATAAATTATGTGACAGAGGCCAGACGTGGTGCAGAGGCACAAAGTGTGTAAAGTATTAAAAAAAAAATAATGTGTGACTGTAAAGCGACTGGTTGCGGGTTCGATTCCCACTCGAGGAGTGGAAATATTTCCATTTTCTTCGCTCTGGTCGAGGTAAAGCGCGGCGTTAAGTTCTGCCTTAACACGCAATACCTCCGAATCCGGTGAAAAGTGGGGAACGGAATGTCTTAACACTAGGTTTCCTCTGCCTACCCTGCTGTGTGCGGGATACAGCGTGAAGCTAAAAAAAATATTCCACGGAAATATAACTTACATACGCCCCATATAAATAAAAACGGCATAAAACAAATTGTTGCATATAAAAAAGAAATGACACTCGATACAATAAAACCTTGAACGGAATGTTCTGATATTTGCTCACAAATTATAAATGTTTGGTAACCATAGCCTGTGTAATGTTATCGGCTACGTCATTTTAGCAAAGTAAGCTTTCTACGCTAAAAGCTTTCTTATCAAGGTTAGTTAGTAGATAAATAAAAGCCTTTCTTTAATTTAAAGGATGTATCTATCGACTATGTACAATGTTATCATAACTAAAAGGTCTTTTTTTTGTTTTTTTTAATAAATTTATTCCTTATCAGTGTCAAAAAATATTTTTCCATCCAAAGTATTATCTTTTTTTAATATACTAGTATTTGATCTTCAACATTGCCCCCCGTGGGGGGACGGGTTAAGAATACAATTCCCCCCCGCCGTTGGATAGCGTCCCGTAAAAGGCGGGTAACCCAGTTAGCTTGGTGGTAGGAGATTCCTTCTCCGACTGGCTCGCGACCACTATCGTATCAAAGACGAACCCCCAAACATCTGGTGATGTGTTCTGGTTCGACGGCGTGTAAGCCAGCTCTCCCTATTCCCACCATTCCCGTCCTCCCTCCCTTCTTTTGTCCCGCATCCCTGAGGCTGGCAACGCATCCATAACTCTAATGTTGTGGATGTCTATGGGCGAAGGTAACCACTTAACATCTGGTGGGCCTTCTGCTCGTTTGCCTCCTTTATTCCATAAAAAAAAAATCCTACATTTAAATCATATGCGTGCTTTGGAGAAAGATAATCTTGAGCTATGGAGCTGTACGGAGAGCTGGACAATAAGTGTACGGAGTGTATGGAGAGCACTTATTGTCGTTTGAAAAAAATTCCAGAGCTTGAATCTAATCTTCTTTCCAGAACAATACAAGAATTGCGAAAATAAAGATAAACGTTCTTTCAACTCTTTTTAAACAAGTTGAAAAAACATGTTATTTAAACAGTGGAGATAATTCTATTTATTACTTATTTTTTTCTCAGCTTGTCGTTATTTCTTGCATTACACGATAGTTAGAGATAGCCCAGTATCAAGACACTCCGTTCTCCACGTCCATCCCGTTCATCCCGTTGATAATTATTTGATAAAATTAATTTTATTTTTCTTGGCAAGGTCAATTTTTTACATAACTTCCAATACCACTCAGCTAAAAGATAAATTATTTATATTTGATAAAGACAGTTAGAAAACGTATAAAAATTTGAACGCAGCGGGATTCAAACCCGCGCCTCCTGAATACCGTCCAGGCGCTCTCACCACTGAGCCGTGCGTTATGCGTTATTTTTATTCCTCAGCTTTTCATTTCACAGTACCTGAAGATAAAGCTCGGCGTTTAGCTTTACCACTTAACATGTAGTGTTTCAATATCAGGCTGAATGTGGAGAGCGGAGTGTAACACTAGGTTCCCTCTGCCTACCTTTCTTGAAATCTCTTTGTCCCGCCTTAGCCCGACAGTCAGAGAGAAGTTATCTCGTTCTTCAATTCTGTCATTCATTACTCAAATGAAGAAGGAAGTGTCTTGAAGCTTGAGCTAATCTTGAAGCTCAAAAAAGGTTGAAGCTAAAAAAAAACTTAACATATAGTGTTTCAATATCAGGTTGTATGTGGAGAGCGGAGTGTCTTGACACTAAGTTGTCTCTAACTACGTTGCGTGAAAAAGCGTGAAGCGTGTTCAGTATTTTCAAAGTTATTGGTTGGCTGGCTGGCTAGACTGTGTTTTAATCATACCATATAACGAATGAGTGGCTCGTGAAATTATTATATGCCCGTTTTATGGCACCCCCTCGAGGGAGCTTTAAGCCCAGTTGTAGCTTTGAGAATCAATTTTCTGCTTTTTGATCTTCAATTTATGATCGACTTTCAATTGTTATGATTGGCGCCGGATATTCAATAAATAATTTTTGATACTTTTTAACATGTATGATATATATATTTTCGTATGATATTCTTTATATTATTTCATTTTATTTTTATTTAACAAGAATATACAGTTTTCTAGATAAGTGAGTAGTAAATCATATCTATTGCCTAAAATACGCCTTTGAACCTTTTTTTAAAATTAAATTAATTTTATTTAACATATAGTTGCTTGATTAACTATTCAGTAATGTTAAAATGTATTTAAAATTGATATAATATTTTTATGAATAAAATTATACAGCTGTCTCCAGTACAAGGTAGATTAGGAAGAACCTAGTGTCAACACACTCTGTTCTCGGCTGACCGAATCTGAAAAATTGTGTTTTGATTGGTTTGTGACTCGATTACTTCGAGTCAATAATGCATTCATGGGACAGTGTATACGCTTTTATAATAGGATCCCAGAAACCGTCCAAGATATTTCAATATTGCAATTTAAAAAAGTTGTGAAAAGACGTTTGTTTGTTAAAGGTTATTACCTAATTCAAGATTTTATAAATGATAACACGCCTTGGGAACACAATGCTCGCTTCAGGCTATTTCAAAAGTATCAGTGTCAGTAATAAATCTGTATATAACAATTACTTTAAAAAAAAGAAGTCCCGCTGAGTTTCTTGCGCTGGTTCTTCTCAGGTCTGAGGCATTAAATTTAGTGAACCGGTGGTAAACTATTTGACGTTCAAAAGATAAAGCTTGTAACTTCTTATTTTGAATAAAATTATTTGACTTTGACTGTGGCGAGTTTTGTTTTGTCACTGCTATGGTGAAATCAAAATATTTTTAATAAAACCATTTACCAGAATGAGAATCGAACCTACAACCATCGTGTTTACAATTAGACGATACTGAGTCCCGATGAATTAATTTAATATTTATTTTTAATTTTTTACCCCATTTGTTATTCTAACTGTACGTACCTTAATGCGGCGTTAAGTTCCGCCACTTAACACGCAATGCCTCCGAATTCGGTGGAAAGTGGGGAACGGAGTGTCTTAACACTAGGTTCCCTCTGCCTACCCTGCTGTGTGCGGGATACAGCGTGAAGCTAAAAAAAAAAAGAAAAAAAAATATACACCTGTATCACTTAAAAAGATCCGCCCTTGAACTTACAAAAGGCCTGAAGTAAATCTAAAATGCCGTCCACAAGCATCTTTTCACGAGTGCTCTTGAATGAAAATGCTATGAGAAAAAATACAAGGGCGTATCCACGCGGGTTTATGATTCATTTAACTTTTATTGCTGGAATTCTGAAGGGAATTTCTCTTTGTTTGTCGTGTCTTTTAACGTTTTGTAGCTATTGTGGCGCAGTGGAAAGTGGCTAAGTCGTATTTAGTAGATTCGATTCCAAGTTGGTTAAATTATCATAATTATTAATTGTTTTGGGTTATTGGATGTGGTGAACAAGATTAACTGCGGTGTTGAAATCTGTCATTCAAAACGCAATGTTTAGATTTCTAGTGACAAGTGACAAGTGGAGAACGGAATATATTGACACTAGGCTCTATCTAATTACCCTGTTGTGAGGGAAAAAGATTATTGGTCCAGGATAATAATTTTGCAAGTTTCATCTTCACAATAAAGATTATAACTTTTTTTTTAATCTGATTTTATTTAGGGACTTTTTAAGTAATATATAAAAATGTCAGCCCCATCGTTCCCTAAACCAAAATTAAAACAAACCAACATAACAATTTTAAATTAATTCGAAGAATACTTAACATACATACATACATACAGCATTTTAGCCGCTACAGAAGCAGGCTCAGACAATAAACATTATAAAAATTCGTTCTAAGAACACGGTTTTGGATGAAATGTTGAGAATGAAGTATATTGACACTAGGTCCTCTTTAGAGAGGAGGGTATTTAGATACTCTGCTATGAGGAAAAAAGCGTAGACTGCTTAGAAATGGAAGGATGAGGTCATAAAGTCTTTGCAAATGGGTTTACAGGCCACTCGTGGTTTTATATACTGTCACTGACTTTAAATTAGATATTGACTTACCTTTTATTATTTTTAAAGTGTAAATACACTTAGGAAATTGAATTATTTAGAAAACGTATAAAAATTTAACTACATAAATAAGTTGTAATAAGCGTATAAGAATTTCGGCGCAGCTGGTAGTAGAACGCATGTAGATAGGAGAGTGCAAGAGCAAGAGGTGCGGGTTCGAGTCCCGCTGCGTTCAAATGTTTATACATTTTCTAACTGTATTTTCAGATCAAGAAGCTAAACTGGATCAATATAGGAATAAATATACAAGGAGCCTATCTAAGTCACCTACGATTCGCGGATGACATAGTGATATTATCTGAGACAAGTAACCAACTGCAGCTCATGATCAACGCTTTAGAAACAACAAGTTCTAACGTAGGACTAAAAATAAATTCCACGAAGACCAAAATAATGACTAACAGCTACAGAAAACAAATAATAGCCAATAACGATTCACTTAAATATGTTAATAATTACATTTATTTAGGAAAATCTATCAGTTTTGAAAGAAAAAACAATGAAATGGAAATTGAAAGGAGAGTAAAGCAAACATGGAACAAATTTTGGAGCTTAAAAGAAATTTTTAAAAGCAACATGCCACTAAATCTAAAAACGAAAGTCATGAACTCTAGTCTCCTACCATGCTTGACATACGGATGCCAAACGTGGAAATTTACGTCAAAAGCCAAGCATAAAATTATAACTTGTCAGCGAGGATTAGAGAGAAGCATGCTCAAGGTAAAGAGACTAGACAAGATCCGACACACCAAAATAAGAGCGCTAACGAGAGCTACTGATGTCTTAATCTACGCACAAAAGTTAAAATGGAAGTGGGCAGGTCATGTAGCACGGCTTCAAGACAAAAGATGGACCTACAACATCACGATGTGGAGAGGTCCACATGGTAAAAGGAGTAGAGGAAGACCAACGACACGATGGGAAGAAGATTTAAAAAAAATCGCCGGATCGAATTGGTGGGAAATTGCACAAGATAGAGAAAAGTGGACATATTTGGAGGAGGCCTTTACCCAGTTTGGGGACCATAAATAATTATATTAAAAAAAAAAGATAAAGAAACTTTTTTAACAAATAACTTTTAATATTTTTTGTTTAAATTTAAATTTAGTAAAAATATATATATTAAATACAAAAAATATGTTATCAGTATACGTGTGTAATTAGTTTTTTTAAGTTTAACTGCAGAAATGGTCAAATAAAGGCTTTTTTATTTTATTTTATTTACTTATTTATTTATTTTCAGATATTGACTTCCAAGCAATATAATGGTTTTGTTTATGTTAATATTCTGCCAGCTTCATCTTCACGATAAACAAATAAACAATACAAAAGTTAAGTTAGGGGCCAGTAGTGGCGCAGTGGCACGAACGTATGACTGTAAACGACTGGTTATAGGTTTGATTCTTACTCGAGGAGTAGAAATATTTGATATTTCTATTTTCTTCGCTCTGGTATCAGAGATAAAGCGTGGCGTTAAGTTCCGCCACTTCACACGCAATGCCTCTGAATTCGGAAAGTGGGGACGGAGTGCCTTAACACTAGGTTCCCTCTGCCTACCCTGCTGTGTGCGGGATACAGCGCGTACATAAAAAAAATTACAAAAATTAATTCCAATAACACGCCTTAGTAATCCTATTTATTATACGTTCGTATTTAGACAGATAGTAATAAAAACGGCAGATCTTCAATTGGCAAGCGTAAACAACAACTTGCCGACGTTGATTGCTTTTTCCAGAGTCAACAGGGTGGAAACTTTTTGTTAGTAAATATTTGTTGTTTCTACGTCTGTAACTTAGTTATTTGTTCTGTGAATATACTTTAGTTCTTTCTTTAGATTCACGCTTTATTTCACATAATAGGGTCTACCCTATACCCTAATTATTATATATTATTTTTTAATTCTTCGCTCTAATAGCTAAGACAAAGCGCAGCGTTAAGCTCCACCATTAACATGCCATTGCATGTTGAGTGGCAGAACATTTATCGATTTCGTATGGATAATGGATTCTCTATATACAGAGAACTTAGTGTTACGACATTCCATTCTCCGTATTTTGCTTGAATGCTTTACTTGTTTTGTTTTAGTTGATTATTTTTACCTATTTTAAATATAAACAACCCCGAGTAGGGACTGAACCTGCAATCATCGCGATTACAGCCCGATGCTTTATCACTCCGCCACGACTGTCTCTAATTAAAGCATTTCTAAACTCAAGTATAAAACTCAATAATAAAAATCTCGTACTTTCTTGATCTCTTAAGAACTCAGGGTAATCTTGTTAATGCTTCCCTACACTCCCTAAGGATGTTATATGTCCAATTACTAAAACAGCTTAACTCCTTTAATATACAAATGATGAAATTTTGTGACCACATGTTTTTTTTTTAATAAAATCGATGCAGAGAATAAATTTTAGTAGTAAATTTCAATTCTTTCTTTTTTCGTAATTATTGTACATTTTGAAATAAAACATTTTTTAAGGGACTTAATCGCGTATATTTGGTATTTGCACACACAGGTATGTTACCTGTAACCACCTGCCTACTGTAAAGTGCTCGAAACGTCGGCTTGTCTAAAAATATATTTTTGTAAGCCAAAAATAAACTTACTTAAAAATACTTTTGGCTTAATTTTTTTTTTAGCTTCACGCTGTATCCCGCACACAGCAAGGTAGGAAGAGGGAACCTAGTGTTAAGTCACTCTGTTCCCTACTTTCCGCCGAATTCGGAGGCTTGTTTGCTTTACCTCGATACCAGAGCGAAGAAAATGGAAAATATAATTTCCGCTCCTCGAGTGGGAATCGAACCCACAACCAGTCCTTTTACAGTCACACGTTTTGTGCCACTGGGCCACGACTGGCCACAAATAATTTTATTAAGGTAATATTTTGTTCCATAAGAACCGTAAAGCGTTTTTTAGACCGTACGATAGACTGAATAACATATTATACGCAATTTGGCCAAATTCTTATCATGTAAATTATGCATTAGCAGGAAGTGGCGTGTCAAGGGCAAACTATAAAAAAGATAACCCGTTAATGGAGATATACATATGTAATTATGTATATCCGTTTAAATACATGTTGTGTAGTTAACAGTGTTTATAATTGTTATAGCGTTAAATTATCTATTGTATATATATAATAAAAATGTTACTAGCTGTCTGTACATGAAAGATCCCTATATAGGAGAAAAAAATATATTTAAATAACAATGTAATAGAAAAATAATGATTTTTAATATATTTTCTGTTTGTCTGTTTGTTTTGGACGCTAATCTGAAAAAAAAATGCTTAGACTATTTAAGCGGAGTTTTAACTATTATGTTTTGGTTAGCTTTCCTTAACATTTGTAGTAAGTGTTTATTTTATTGTAAATAGTTTTTTAAGCAAAAGTAACAATTATTAAAGGTATAAAAGGTATAAAGTTTGTGATTCAAATACGAAAGCGGGTGGGCGAAAAAAGAAATTGTTGCAGTCGTGTAGTTTACGTATGTGAAGTCGCTAACGGGTCGTTTGTGATAAATATTACGTTAAAATCTACAGTTCTTTGTGGCATGTTATCTAAAAAAAGATACTTTAAAATAAAAAAGAAGATTCTTTTTCTCATACATTAAAGTTTTTAACCATGTTTTGGACAAAGCGGGATGAGAAGCTGCTCGCTATCAAAGTTGACAGGTTATCTTTTTGTTATTATTATTGATTGAAAATTTAATGGCGTAGTGTGACAGCGTCTGACTGTTGGTGACCCACCTTGGTTATGAATTCGATTCTAGCTCCGGAATAAGATTATATATTACTAGCGGCCCGCTCGCGGCCTCGCCGCTTGTATTATTTCGTTATATTGCAAACCACGGGGGCACATTTTTAAAAAATAAAGTAGCCTATGCTTAAGCTTAGATTATCAACTGTTTTTATGCCAAAATTCATGACAATTGATCAAGCGGATAGATTTTTCACATAAACTTTCATCCGCTATTTCAACCCCATAGAGGTTGAATGTTGAAGAAATAAGTAGCCTAAAAGACATTTAAAAATGTTTAAAAGTAATAAGTAACACTTTAAAAATGTTTAAAAGAAATAAGTAGCCTATGTTAGACCCAGTCACTTTTACTGCTTTCATTCTAAATTTCATCAAAATCGGACCGGTAGATTAGCCGTGAAAGTGTGACAGACAAACACACAGACTTTCGCATTTATAATATAAGTATGGATTTTACTTTCTCCACTCTGGTATCTAAGCATGCAATGTCTCGATTTTGGAAGGAAAACGGAGAACTTTAGAACTTGACTCTAGGTTCTCCCTGCCTACTCTACTATATAAAAAATCGTAAAACTATTTTTTAATTTAAAAAGACCGTATAGTCAAAATATTTCCTTAAAAGACAATAGTCTAACAACAAAATATAAATTACTTAATCAACTCTGTTTACATAAACATTATTAATAATAATAAGGATAATTTGTCCTCAAACATTATAGGAAAATTAATTTAAAGATAAATCAATATACGAACATTGTTATATTGTATGTAGGCACAAGGTTACAATTATGGTATTACAAGTGTAATAAATCTTTACTAATAACATATTTCCTTTCAACTATCAAAAATTTATGCGATCATTCTGGTTAAAAGAGTTATTTTTCAAAACTATTTTATTTATTAAAAATCCCAAAAAAAATATTAAAAGCTATTCATTCATTCATTCACTACAAAATAATTAAATTCATATCTACATTTATTGATCTTAAAATCGTTACAGTCTAAAAACAAAGCTCTTATATATAAATGACATTGACATTGACAAGAACAGAGTATAAAATAAAACAGATAATAAATAAATGTGCTCAGTATGGCGTCACAGAGTGATAAGTGCTTTTGTGAACTGTTTGCTGATGAAGAAACTTAAGACGGCTGTCAGGAAGTGGCGGATGATGCGCCTCTTCCGTAAGAGGGAGGGTGAGTTCTGTTATGTTTATAACTTTATTATTACATGAAATGTTTTCTAATAACATCTTTTTTTAATAATACATATATATATATATATATATATGAGGCTGTAAGACGAATTGGGTAACGTTGTATATATTAAAAGTAATTTTAAAATCTAAATACATATTGTCAAAAACAAACATTTAATATTAATTGTTACCTATACCATTCACAACCACTAGCTGGGGATTAAATTAATATCAAAATATTCAATCGCTACCTTCAATAATGGTTGAAGTCGTAAAAACGATAAAGGCGAAATTGGTTTCAATATTTGATGTAGGTGAAATCGTCAGAGCCCGTCCAAGCTTCTGATACTCGATATTGCGAAGAAAATGAAGTGAAGCATGTTTTAAAAAATAGACTGAACGAATAAATATATCTAAATTCCTACTTTTAAATGCAAAATCAATCTGTTTTACACCAATTCTTCTAAAGATAAAAAAAATATTTCGCTTATTATAATGTTTTGAAGAACTGTAAATAAAATTGTATAGATCTAAAAAAACGTCACCGTTTATCCAGGTTACCTGTTTTGCGGCAAGAATCAAGTGTCAAGACACTCCGCTCTTCAGTTTCCGTCCGAATTCGAAACTTAACGCCGCGCTTATCTATTATGTCAATATTTAAAATATATTATTAATTCTTCTAGTGAAATAAATATATTCATCTGACTACTAGTATATTATTAGGGGCCAGTCGTGGCGCAGTGGCGACTGGTTGGGGGTTCGATTCCCACTCGATTCACGCTGTATCCCGCACACTGCAGGGTAGGCAGAGGGAACCTAATGTTAAGACACTCCGTTCCCCACTTTCCGCCAAATTCGGAGGCCTTGTGTGTTAAGTGGCGAAACTTAACGCCGCGCTTTGCCTCGACACCAGAGCGAAGAAAATGGAAATAGTAAATATTTTCACTCCTCGAGTGGGAATCGAACCCACAACCAGTCGTTTACAGTCACACGCTTGTGCCACTGCGCCACGACTGGCCCCAACATTGAATATTTATTTTATTTCAATCGGTTCATAAATAAAATGTTCATTCAGACGAAGCAGGGAGCGTTTCACTAGTATATAAATAATTTAATTTATTTAAAAAAAAAACAAATAGATACTCTTTGCAAAATTAAATCGTAAAGCTCGCGTGCAATAGATTGTTAGCTAGTTAGTTAGAGATATGTCCTTGCAAGTCACAGGGGTGGTCACACACCCTGATGCTCGCTACATCAATGATTAAGTTTAACCAAGCCTTAAATGTTCCTATCGGAAAGTATTATATGTTTTTGACGATACAGGTTATATTACAGTAATAAATAATTATAGATGAATATTAAAAACTGGATTGCTCATATATTATACTATATCGATAGATATAATATTATATTTAGAGTAACTATCGTATTTCTGCAGGACAACATCAGCCTGTTTACGCAATATTGGTTCGATTTTCAACTAAAGGAAAACTATTTAAATTATTTAAATTTTATAACTTAGTGGCAATATAAGAGTCGACGATGAGTGCCCCCATTTAACATTGTCTCGGATTCAGGCGGACAGTGGACAAAAGAATATTTACTTTAAGTTCTCTCTGCTACCCTGCTATGTGAGATAACACGTGGAGTTTTACATACATTTTCAAATTATACTGATTATATTAGTACGTTGGATATCTGATATAATAAATAATTAAGATACTGATTTTCCCCAAGGATTTATTCTTGTCAGTAACTAAAAAAGAAAGTTAGTACGTTTACTACAACTTACTTATAAAGCATCATTTTATGATAAGCTCGAAAGTAATCAGTCTTCTAATTTACCATCTTACCGAAAGTCGGCCTTATTGATCTATTACAGACTTTCCTTAATAATATTACTTAGTAACTAAATGGTATGTATGTTATATAAGAATGACTAAACTACTACTGACTAACTAAGAGTAAGACATTAAAAGTTATAATAAATGTTAACGTTTATTAAAATGTTTTTATGTTTTGTTTCTAATCGGTACGCCTACGTAGTCAGTTCCTCCCTTCTATTAACTATTTATAAAATATATTTTTTTCCTGTTACTTGTTTGTAACAGAGTCCAAAATGTTTAAGTGCTATTGATATCTATCTAAGTAATTAATTAATAAACTATTTTTTTTATTTTCGTGACTATGAAAATACAAATAGGTTTTTGAAAACCTGACGTTTAGAACGTTTTACGTGTAAAACACGTTAAAGGCAGACTGGTGTTTTGACCAAAATGTACTTCCGAATATCTAAAATATACACGAATCATCCGATTGCATTATTTATTTCAAAATAACAAATTAATATTGCATATTATATCATTGTTCTAGATTCATCGGTGACGCGGCAAGCCTCTATCGACCCCGTGCCGTCCACTTCAGGCACTCCTGCGCACCTCTCGCGACCATCCGCTGAACTACTACAATTGGTAATTTGATCATTCTGTTACAATAATATACATATTTTTTTTTTTTTTTATAGTTTCACGCTGTATCCCGCACACAGCACGGTAGGCAGAGGGAACCTAGTGTTATGACACTCCGTTCTTCATTTTCCGCCGTTTTTAAAGGCATTGCGTGTTAAGTGGCGGAACTTAACGCCGCGTTTTTCCTCGATACCAGAGCGAATGAAATGGAAAATATTAAATATTTCCACTCCTCGAATGGGAATCGAACCTACAACGAGTCGTTTACAGTCACACATATGTGCCACTGCGCCACGACTGGCCCCGTTTTAATTGAATTTTGCATTATTTTTATTTTGTTATGCATATCCTAGCGTGTTTTAATCTGAAGCCAAAATTGCGCGTACGCGGTGTGAACGTCTAACAAATTCTATTATTAACGAGACAATTAACTTTCAAAGTGTTCTTGTTATTTCCCCATGAAATAAAAAAACAATATTATGGAACAAAACCCTTAAATTTAAAATTAAAAAAAAAAAATTAAATAGCTTCACGTTATATCCCGCACACAGCAGGGTAGGCAGAGGGAACCTAGTGTCAAGACACTCCGTTCCCCACTTTCCGCCGAATTCGGAGGCTTGCGTGTTAAGTGGCGGAACTTAACGACGCGCTTTACCTCGACACCAGAGCGAAGAAAATGGAAATATAATTTCCACTCCTCGAGTGGGAATCGAACCCACAACCAGTCGTTTACAGTCACACTCTTGTGCCACTGGGCCACGACTGGGTCTTAGATTTAACATTACCATTATTATATTAGCAACAAATTTTAAAGTTATAGGGAAGCAATGTTTGCTTTCATGCAAGCACATTATATCCCCAAGCTCTGTAACGTAAGACAATTACAACGCCGATTTCTCAAAGTCTCACTAAAAATAAAATAAAAAGATTGTATTAAAATCTTAAAATGCAAGTAATTTGACAATGTGACTTTAAGTTACTTTAATTGTTATTTAAATATATATATGCATTTTAAAATTTAAATTTAATTTAAACAATTTACATAGTTTACATGTAAAGGAGCACTTTGAAAGTCCATTGACCAATGAAAATAATGAGCTAATTTTCTATCTTTAACTCACAAACATCATAACTCAACGTCGTTCACTCTTGGACCAAACAAAATAACAATCGTATACATAAATCTTACTAAATCTTGGGGCCAGTCATGGAACAGAGCCACAAAGTGTGACTGTAAAGCGACTGTTCGATTCCTACTCGAGGAGTGGAAATATTTATTATTTTCATTTTCTTCGCTCTGGTGTCGAGGCAAAGCGCGGCGTTAAGTTTCGCCACTTAACACGCAATGCCTCCGAATTCGGCGGAAAGTAGGGAACGGGGAGTGTCTTAACACTAAGTTCCCTGCTGTGTGCGAGATACAGCGTGAAGCTAAAAAAGGGAAAATAGTACATAAATCTTTCTGAGCTCTCCATTAGGCAGCGTAACCTAGAATAACCTATAAGACTGCTTCCCAAACATTAACATAAATTTTATTCGTAAAATATGGCCAAAGTACGGTGTTGATAGAGTAGCAAAGATAAAATCGATAAGGAAGGCAGGAAGAATACTAACAACCTAACAACGTATTATGTCGGACGTTGCCTTGAATATAATATTTTGCAATAAACGCGAGGGCATAAAGAGTGTTTATGGTAGCATTTATATGTAAATATTAGTAGATATATTCTTGTATAAGCATTATTTTTTATTTAGCTTCACGCTGTATCCCGCACACAGCAGGGTATGCAGAGGGAACCTAGTATTAAGACACTCCGGTACCCATTTTCTGCCAAATTCGGAGGCGTTGCGTGTTCAGTTGCGCTTTGTTTCGATACCAGAGCGAAGAAAATGAAAATATTAAATATTTCCACGCCTCGAGTGGAAATCGAACCCACAACCAGTAGTTTACAGTCACACGCTTGTGCCACTGCGCCTCGACTGGCCCTATTAAATAGTCTTACTTAAACAATAGTTACACGCTTTTTCCCGCATAATTGGAAAAGTGCCAAGCCACTCCTTTCTCAACTTCCTGCTCGAAGTAGAAATGTTGCAACTTGCGTATTGAGTGCTTTAACATAGGTAACGTGGCGGAGAAATAAAAACAGTTTAAATAGAAGCATTTCTCGAATAGTATTCGAAACAGTCATACGAGGTATATTATACACAGAATGGCAGGTATTAGCGAGAACGTCATAGTAAGAATGAAGAAAGGCGTGCTCAGGTGGTTTGGGCACGTCGAGAGGATGAGTGATGGAAGAATGGTAAGAAAGATTTATGAAGCAAATGTGAGTGGTAAGAGAGGCAGGGGGAGACCTCGGTTGACCTTCGAAAACACAGTATCGATGATACTGGAGGAAGGTCACGTAAAAAGCATGAGGACCCCCCGGAGGGCGTGTATGAAGAGGTTGATGACAGTGGACGAGGCGAAAGAAGTATGCAGGGACCGTAGCGTTTGGCGCTCCGTTCTCTCTGACTACCCCGCAAGGGATACAGCGTGAAGCTAAAAAAAAAAAAAAAAAAAAAAAAAGGTATATTTTATAGTACATAAATTTAACTAATTACGAGCTAATTAGTAATTGAATATCAATTTATAAACTAGTATAATGCAAATTGTAGTAGTTGTGCGAAACTTTAAGTTACATCGTTAAGCTTAAACAACTTTAGTTCAACGTTGATGATTGCTACTATAAGGAAGAGCACTTCTCGTCAAAGTTCTAGCTACTTGCTCGCAGCGTTTTCATTATTCCCATATTTCGGTCCCTTGGGGGCTTTTTCAGCCTTTTGCCGTCCTCTGCTGAACGTAGGCCTCCCTCATAGAGCGCCAACTATTTCGATTCTGAGCAGCTCGCATCCATCCGCTACCAGCCACCTTCCTTAAATCGCCTGTCCATCGCACTGCAGGGCGTCCTAACATTGCGCTTGCCTAACCGTGGTTTCCATTCAAGCCCAAACCGGCTTTCCTTTAGGGGTTGGTTTTTGAAAAAAATAGTTAACCTATGTTCGACCTTGCGTCGTCAAGGTAAGTTTCTGCGATAATACATCGAAATCAGTCAAGCTGTTTAGATTTTTCATAAAAACTAACATATGACTTCAGCTCTTTGGGGATAGATTATTTTTATAAAACTAGCCTATGTTCGAGTCTGGATTTTAAGCTTGCAACTATTTTAGTTTCGATTAGCCATGAAACTGTCACAGACAGACAGATTCGCATTTCTAATATTCATACAATGGAATGCAAATTGTAGTCGTTGTTCGAAACTTTAAGTTACATCGTTAGGTTTAAACTACCTTAGTTCGCCATTAACGGTATAGATTGATATTATAAGAAAGAGAAGAGTAAATTTTAAATATATTTCCGCCATTATTACAGAATTAGAAGGGGTAAAATAAAGTACTTTATTGGATTCTACGGTAACATAAAACCCAAAAGTTTCTACATCGGCTTTGATGTCCACCACTCAAGACAATATTCACTTAAGGCGGAAAACAAGGATGGAGCGCCTTGACACTTGATTCTCATCGACCTCCTTGTTATGCGGGCAATAGCGTAAAACTTAAGTTGAAACATCTATTTATATATACACAAATACGCTTCTACAGGTATATTTAACAACTAGTATAAAAGTACATTTTACAAGTTGTCGTCTGCAACGCTGCTTGCATGAACCTTGTTATTGATTTTATTTCGTTTCATAGCTTCCGTATCCGTAGGAATTTTAAGAAATAATTTCTTAGAATTCTTTGAATATATATTTATATATTTGTACTCTCGGTGGTACCTTCTTGCTTAGTATTATTATTAAGTAGTAAGCTGTACACTATCTGTCACTTCGTAAGTAACAGAAGAATTGTAAATACAAAATCAATATATTATTTATTAAATAGCTTATCAAAAGCACTTTTGAATCGTCAACAAACAAAAAATGATAATATTGTCCTATCGAAAGCTACCACCGGCTAGAAAGGCAGTCCTGTTGCAAAGAATCGAAGTTAAACTCAACAGTGGAAACTTGAAATTAAAATTATTCTTGATAAGAATATTGGTACATAGAACGCATAGCAAGTTTTTATTATGATCTTCAATTTCTATACACACAATGACGTTATATATGAGTGGTGAGACATCATACGACGCGACATCTTATTTTATCTAATCTTTATATACTTTTTATTATACTATCTGTAAAACGGTTTACTAATCAAAAAAATATGTGTAGTGATCAAAGTAAGCAAGATTTTTTAGCTTAACGCTGTATCCCGCACACAGCAAGATAGGCAGAGAGAACCTAGTGTTATGACACTCCGTTCCCCACTTTCCGCCAAATTCGGAGGCATTGCCTGTTAAGTGGCGGAACTTAACGCCGCGCTTTGCCTCGATACCAGAGCGGAGGAAATGGAAATATAAAATATTTCCACTCCTCCGAGTGGGAATCGAACCCACAACCAGTTGTTTACAGTCACACGCTTATAACACTACGCCACGACTGGCCCCTATTTACAAGATTTATATATTCTACAAATTTCTACCATATACAAAATATGGTAAAAAAATTACACTATTTTTTTTTAAATCAGGCATAATCTAATACGATCCAAGTCAAAACCATTTATCACATCATTTTAAGATAAATATCATTCAATTCAACATAATAGGCGAGCATGTTTTGACACTTCTGGACCCTTAGGCGTCAACGCAGAATAAATGTTGCCATCAATCATATCTTTCAAGTAACATAAAATGGCTGCCGTCCTCATGTTTTTTTTTTTGCATATTTACCCCAATTTTCTTATCATTTATATATTGAATATTTTATAATACTACCTAAATTGCTTGTATAAATTCGAAGGCGTTGCGTTTAATTTCCTGCAAGCGTTGGTATTAAACGAGCAACTCGAGCGTAATTTTAAACAATACTTACTTCAGAATAAAGAAAGTATAAAGAAATGTATGTTATTTTGTATTTAAATTAGATGGCACTAATAAATATGGTCACGAACAAGTGTTAAAAATATAAGATTTTCAGATATTATTCGCTTCATAAATAGGATTTTTTCATTAAAATATATATATAAAGGAAGCTTTACATCAATGAATAACTAAAATAAAGCGCTTTACGCTTGAGGCTATCGTAGCGCAGTGACAATGTTTAACTTTAAACGTTATGGTTGTGGGTTTGATCGTCATACCCTTAAATACAAGTGAGACACTATAACTTCACTTTTATGCTTAATTTTTTTTTAAGCTTCACGCTTTATCCCGCACAGGCAGAGTAGAGGGAACCTAGTGTTAAGACACTCCATTCCCCACTTTCCGCCGAATTCGGAGGCATTGTGTGATAAGTGGCGGAACTGAACGCCGCGCTATGCCTCGACACCAGAGCGAAAGAAATGGAAATATTAAATATTTCCACTTCTTGAGTGGAAATCGAACCTACAGCCAGTCGCTTACAGTCACGCTTGTGCCACTGCGCCACGACGGGCCTCATGCTTAAATAATTAACTTATATCGAAAAAAAAAAAAGTTAAACAGTAACGCTATGAAACTCCGTAACCGTATCTGAAACTATCGAATTATCGTCATAATAAATATACGTAACCAAATTCAATAAAAAAATATCGGATAAATCGAATACAATCAGTCTAATTAAGAGCTGTCAATAACAGAGTCTTTAAAAAACAAAGGCGCCTAGCATGAAAATAATATCAAGGAAAAAATAATTAATAATAAAACGGTATGTAGTATAGTGGACGAAATGTACTTTACATATTTATTTAAAAAATAGTATTTTTTTAAACTTCACGCTGCATCCTGTACACGGTAGGATATGCAGAGGGAACCTAGTGTTAAGATACTCCGTTCCCCACTTTCCGCCGAATTCGGAGGCATTACGTGTTAAGTGGCGGAACTGAACGCCGCGCTTTGCCTCTGATACCAGAGCGAAGGAAATGGAAATATTAAATGTTTCCACTCCTCGAGTGGGAATCGAACCTACAACCAGTCATTTACAGTCACACATTCGTGCCACTGCGCCACGACTAGCCCCAAAAAAATAGTATTTTTTCTACATATCCAAATCCAAAATGTCTGCAATATTCCTACTAAAATTCTCTTTATATTTTCAGGAACCAGACGAAGGGCAGAAATTAAGAGAACAGCAACTAAGACAATATTCTTTCTTTCAGCTTAGAATACATTTAAAAAGAGGTCAAAATCTTATAGCGATGGACAAAAATGGTAAGTCTACTAACATTACCCACTTCAACACTTCACACAACACTCACGTAGGCAAATGCTACACCGGCACTAAAATGCTAAATTAAAAAAGTCACGTCTATGCAAAATTTCTGCTTACTTATAAAACTAATAGCAGCCAGCTCGCGGCTTAGCCGCGTGAACGACGAAATTGTTTCGTTATACTCCAACCTTCGCGGGTGAATTTTTGAAAAACAAAGTAGCCTATATTTAACCTTGGATTTTCAATTATATTTAAACCAAAATTCATAACAATCGGTCAAGCGGTTTAGATTTTTCATATAAACTTTTATCCCCTATTTCAGCCCTTTAGACGTTGATTTGCGAAAAATAAGTAGCCTATGTTTGAACCTGGATTTGTTACGACTGTCATTCTAAATGTCAACCAAATCGGACCGGTAGATTAGCCGTGAAAACGTAACAGACAAACAGACAGACTTTCGCATTTATAATATAGCTATGGATCAAAATACTAATTTAACAAAAAGTTATAATACTAAAATACAGTTGCATAACGTACTCCTTATTACATTAGCTTATCAACCAGTAAAACTTCCATCAAATACGGTCCAGTTTTATTAGAAATTACCCGGAACAAACACCAAGTCAGACAAAACTTTTTAAAAAATGTTATCTTGATTTACGCCTCGTGGATAAATATGTACGTAATCAAACGTTTTTTTAATGTAACAAACAGACATATCAACTGTATTTATTTGTATAGAATGAAAGATTGCTTTATGACTAGTAGTTTTGTCATAAAGCAATCTTTCATTCTATACAAATACACACAACAACAGAGCGAATAACTTAATTCGTTTTTTTTATTTATGTTAAACATTCATAAGATATATATTGATTTCATGGAATCTAAAGATTTTGTGATATAAAATAAAACAATCAAACTCTCCTAGTCAATTTTCAAAAGCCCAATTATAAATTATTGCAGTTTACTGTAAAGTGTTTGAAATATCCGGTGTCCTAAAATGATATCTGGTGTCCTAAAATGGTGTATGATTTTCGTACACTAAAAACATATGCAATAAATCCTGGTAAAATAGTTTAATTTCAAAATTTTGTTACAAATATTTTGTTCAATTAAATGAAATTTGTGCGAAGTAAGAAATTGTTATGTGAGGACAAAATACTGTGAAGTTTCCAACATAACTTTTAGAGTTTACGACAGTTTTCAGAATACAATTTACTGTCTCTCTTCAACTTTGAGCTCAACTTTCTACGTACAAATTCCATACATATGTAAGTGACATTCGACTATAAAAGTTAATTTTCATTAAGAATTGGTATGAAAATTAAAGATTTAGAATAATAATAGCATAATAATATATTTTTGTTTATTATTGGCTTGGTTATAAATAATTAATTCGAATCTTAAGGTTTTGAATTTTAATTTTTTTTTCTCCTTAAATCTACAAATTATTAAAAATCTCATAAGAAACAAAAGCTGTTTATTTTTGTAAAAATTTCATGTTTCTTCTACAAGCTATTGGAAAATTTATAAAAAGAATTAAATACATTGGCTAAAGTTGGTCTCAAGTTATAGTTATGGTTTGATCAAGGCAATCCCTATTCGCCTTGATTAATTAATATTTTGAGAAAACGTACAAGAATTTGAACACAGCACGATTTTATACACTTTTATACGTTTTCTAAGTGTTTTTCAATTTCCTAAGTGTGTGAATAACACTTTAACTAATGTTAAAAATAGAAATTCGTTTTTAAATATACAAATTATACGGTTTTACGGTTAGATTTATTTGTATAAATAAGTTCATTTTATTAACCTTATTGCCAACATTGCAGAAGAATATAAAACCTTCAGCTGTGTAAGTTTTAAAAGCTAAGCTATATTAAAAAAAACTATCAGTTTCACTTAATTCTATTAAAAAAAATATATTTTTTTATTCTTGTATCATACTATTCTTGTATTATACTAGTAGATAATTAATAATTCAATAAAAAATTGAAAAAAATTGCCAGTTGAATAAACTACTATATACACTTTAAACGTGAAACTTTCGATTTTTCTTTCGATTACATTAATATTGAAAAACTAAACGAAACTGGACTCTCTTAGGGTATATATTATAAACTTAGTTAGTTAAAGCTTACTTAGTTTTAACCTCTGATATAGTGAAAGAAAAAAGGAATTTGTATATAAAAAAAAGATTATTTTAAAAAATCAAAAGATTATTTAAAAAAATAAAGGTACAGACTTTATGTCCGTAGTGATATAAATTAAAATATAAAAAAAGACTTAAAACTTTATTTAAAAAGTACACACACATACACATACAGATGATTAATATTTTTTAATTTTACTTGGCACTGTTATTTTTTAATTGCATTTATTTTAGGCTTTTGCTTCTAGTAATCCTTTAGATTTTGCATTTTTAATATTATTTTTTTGACACACTTTATCTTTTTGTATGTTTACTTTTAGTAGACTTAGTGTAGTTTAGATTGTTTAAGCTACAACTTTACCATTCAAAATTAAACACAAGACGGAAATGCATTATTATTACTAATTGGCTTTCACAAATTCATATATACTTCATTATATACATAATTATAATATGTATTTATTCAAAAATATGCGTAATAAAGAGTATTTTGTGTGTAAATAAAAAATAAAAAAATCGAAAGTGAACAAAAAGAAAAAAAAATGAAGAACAAAAACTTGTTGTATGAAAACGAATGTGTTTTTATTGATTGGGTTTCTTGTTATAATTAATACATCTTTCGTCATATATTTAATATAAATAAATAATTTATTCACAATTGTATTTACAAATAGTGTTTGACTGAAAAATTTATACGTTAAAAAAATCTTTTTATTAAAAAGAAATATGGCAAGACGAAAAATTTGTAGTAAGTAGTTACCCTTACCCTTAAAACGTAGGCTTTATTTCTATTATTTTTGCTTCTTACTTTGTTCTAATAACGCATTTTGTGGGATCCCAAAACCAGGATTGTTGTCAGGCACCAGCGATCCGTATGTGAAGTTTAAAGCCGGAGGTAGATTGTTACACAAGTCGAGAATAGTGTATCGTGACCTCAATCCCGTGTGGGATGAATGCTTTACTGTTCCTATTGAAGATCCCTTTCTACCGGTGCAATTGAAGGTAAATATTTTTTGTTGATTTTTATATATATAATTTAAATAGGTATCGTGGGCAAAACGCGGCGTTAAGTTACGTAACTTAACAAGCGGACGGAAAGTGACGAATGGACTGTTTTGATACAAGGTTCTCTCTGCCCATTTAATTCACAATCAGAAGAATATATTATCAGAAGAATATATTATTTGGGGCCAGTCATGGCGCAGTGGCACAAACGTGTGACTGTAAACGACTGGTTGTGGGTTCGATTCCCACTCGAAGAATGGAAATTTTTAATATTTCCATTTCCTTCGCTCTAGTATCAGAGGTAAAAGCGCGGCATTAAGTACCGCCACTTAACGCGCAATACCTCCGAATTCGGCGGAAAGTGGAGAGTGTCTTAACATTAAGTTCCCTCTGCCTACCCTGCTGTGTGCGGGATAGAGCGTGTAGCTAAAAAATCATTTACACAATACAATATAGGTACTATAATTGTAACATTATTCACTGATTAACAAAGAAACTCGTACAAACTCCATCTGACCCATCTTATTGGATCACAGTGGCCTATTGAGTAGGGTCTTAATGAGATAAGTTCTTTTACTTTTTCCCAATTATCTCCAGACGAATCTAAAACTACCATCTCATTATAATTAAGCTAGTGTAATATAAATTTATTTTTATAGTAGAAATTTAAAAGAAGAAATTTGTGTGAAAATTGAAGTTATAATTGAAAACTTTTGTTTACAGTAAGGCCATCTTAGCGTAGTGGGACGTTTCATTGTAGACTTGGTTGGTTGTGGGTTATAATACTTCTTAAATTCGAAGGAATAATTTTATTTTAATTACTACGCTTTGTTACTTAAGATAAAGCGCGGCGTTAAACTCCGCTAATTTAGGCGTAATGTCTCAATGTCGAACGGAAAGTAGAAAACGGAGTGTCTTGACACTAGGTTGTCTTCAACCACCCTGCTATGCATGAAGAAATAAAATGCCATAGCTACTAGTTTTTTTTTAGCTTCACCCTGTATCCCGCACACAGCGGAGTAGGCGGAGGGAATCTAGTATTTAGACACTCCGTTCCCCACTTTCCGCCGAATTCTGAAGGCTTTGCGTGTTAAGTGGCGGAACTTAACGCCGCGCTTTGACTCGACGCTACTAATTTATCTCTCATTTTCCTTGTACTATAAAAAGATTTAAAATGTAACTGAAAAGTGGAAAATTAAAATTCCAAACGTGTACGATTTCCATTAGATAGAAACTTGTGGGCAGTGGCGTAACTATACCGTTTAAGGCCCGTGGCAAATTCGCCGGATGGGGCCCTCCCTTCTCTCTCTCTTCCTCCAATATAAAGAATTAGAATCCTTCTGTGTTCGCGCCCCTCTCTGACCAGGGGGCCCCTTTTGGCTCGGGGCCCGTGGCATTTTGCCGTTTTGCCACCCTATTGTTACGCCGCTGCTTGTGGGTTTTGTTATTTTTATATCTTTGAAGTGAATGTAATGTTTGGATGCTTGTTATCAGTTAAAATATTATTTCATGAACTGAAAACTTTATACGTTACTTTATAAAAGAAAACAAAGCAGATTCACGCATTTTCCCGCAAAGCGGTAATCAGAGAGGACCTAGTGTCAAGATACTCCGTTTTCGTCCTCCACTTTCCGCCCCAAATCGAAACATTGCGTGTTGAGTTGCGGAATTCAACGCCGCGCTCTGTATTAGGTAGCAGAGCGAAGAAAAGAACATTTTAATAATCGAGTGGGAATCGAACCCACAACCAACGCTTTACAGTCAAACGCTGTCTCTCTGCGCTACGACGGCCTGACAGTCCTTTATGATTTGGCGAAATCTTTGTAGAATAAATAATAGATGTCGGGCTGTCGAAAACTATCACCAGTTAATTTAGAACCTATTTCAAAGCTCGGACATTTAAAGTGGTTTAATGAGTGTACATTTGGCTTGCAAGTGGCAGCCCGAATTGGAGACATTGAGACATGTGAAAAAGTAGTTAAACATATTATATTAAATATTGTTTCTGGATCTACTCGTATATGCTAAATAATAATCATGTCACTGACAGCTATTTCAAAATTTTTCTTTTATTTATTTTTTTGTGCCGCATACAGCAGGGTAGGCAGAGGGAACCTAGCGTTAAGACAATCCGTTCCGTTTTTTTATTTTTACTATTAGCATTTTTATAAACATTCATATTTTAAGATATATTTTAAGAAACATATTTTACAGGTATTCGACTACGATTGGGGTTTACAAGACGACTTCATGGGTTCCTGTCACTTAGACCTCACGGCTTTAGAGCTCGGGAGGTCACAAGATTTAGTTCTATGCCTAAGAGATCCAAACAAGCCTACGCAAGACTTGGGGGAAATAGTACTGAACGTCACGCTGTATCCTAAATCACAGGAAGACAAAGAAGCGGTGAGTCAATATATCTTATGTTTTTATTTTTTAATTTACAGATTTGAATTGTGGCCAGTCGTGGCCCAGTGGCACAAGCGTGTGACTGTAAACGACTGGTTGTGGGTCCGATTCCCACTCGAGGAGCGAAAATATTTACCTCAACCAGTCGCTTACAGTCACACTCTTGTGCCACTGGGCCACGACTAGCCACGACTGGCCCAATTATTAGTAGTAATTACATATTGTTTTGTACAGGAGTAATGCCATATATCTCTGATTTGCTTTTTATACAAATAATTTGAAAAGTAGCTCAGTAACAACAACAACAACAAGCGTAACAAATACCGACTTAAAATACATTAAGCAAACTTCATCAAAGAGGACGTTTAGAATTAAAAATTTAAATATAAAATAAGCCGCTGAACCAACCACTAAGCTTATTACAAATTTCTTGTTCCTGTTTGTTTGTCTTTGTTCCCACGTAATCTACTCCGAGCGGTGTAAAGCTTTGAAAATTTATGTAAAGTCCTATATTTTTCACTCAACTTTGACATTTCGTAATGTCAAATCAGCTACAGTACCATTGAGTCATAAAAAATGTCATTACTTGGTTTCTATTTATTTATTTAAGTATAAGGAAAACATTCAATCAGTGTCAGTCGTGACGCAGTGGCACAAGCGTGTGACTGTAAACGACTGGTTGTGGGTTCGATTTTCACTAGAAGAGTAAAAATATTTAATATTTCCGTTTTCTTCGCTCTGGTGTCGAGGCGAAGCTCGGCGTTAAGTTCCGCCACTTAACACGCAATGTCTCAGAATTCGGCGGAAAGTGGGGAACGGAGTATCTTAACACTAGGTTCCCTGCTTACCCTGCTGTGTGCGGGATACAGCGTGAAGCTAAAAAAAAAAGGAAATATTCATATTTAAAGGTTTCTGTTTTAGAGTAGGTACTGACTACTTAGATTTAGTACTTTCATTTATCTCGGTCTAGATCTCTTTGTTTGTCTTCCAATGGATTTCGCGTGTCATTGATATTGTCTTTGACCTATTCTTTTAGTAAGTTTGCTTTATTTTAAAATTAATAAAAATAAAATTAATGTTTTTAATTACTTAAGAACTATAATATAACGTGTCATAATATAGTATTTGCAATTGTTTGTGATTGTTCTGATTATATTTCACTAAAAACTGTTGGTAAGTTGCAAATTAACTCAAAAAGCCACAAAAAAGATGTATTTCAATTCCTATTTAAATATAATATATTTAAATTTAATATATTAAATAAGTGTAGCAAGATAATGGTATTGCGCTTGCAATATTGCTAGTTAATTCAAACAGGCGTTCATATTTTCCTAGTAATAAAATACATACATATGTTTTCATATACATATATGTTTTCCTCTACATCTTAAATAAAAGGCGACATTGCATCTCACAAAGCTGCATACAAAATCTTTGAAAATGCAGAAAATTCAAAGAAGACTAATGTATCTTGCTATAGCTTATCACTGACTCAAATAATATTATAAGATTAAACATCGTAAAAACGTTAACGTTCGAAGCGCCATTACTAAAGAACTGAACTGAAAATTATAAAACCACACGTCTTTCTAACGTTTATAGATTTTTATAGACTTAGTTTAATCTACCATTTTAGTTCAGTACATCGTACCCATGAAGTTATGTTTTTTTTCATTATAAAGAAACTTTTATGAAAATTAACTATTTAAAAAATATCTTAGTGCTAGGACCTAAATGCCAAATTTTAACTTTTTATGACCATTACTTCTCGGTTAATTAATTCTCGGTTGTGAGGCATCTATCATGTCAGGCGGTAACGCAAGTGTCTTTCAAAACAACACGGCTTCACGCTTTTTTCTGCAGTCAGACTGCTGGTCTTCTCTCTCAAACCCCCTTGAGAGGGAAAACAATTTCAGGGCTGAGCCCTCTGGACGTTATTATCCTCACCATCCATAACCATAGATGGGTAACGGGGGGAGGCCATTTAGGCCTTATCAGTGGATTTAGGGGGAAGGGGGTAAGAGCTACGGCTGCCTGGGCGATCAGTCTAGGTGAGAACCTCGATTACTCGACAGAGGCCCAGCTTAGGCGATCAAAGACCGCGGCAGGTGCTCAGGAATCGAGTTGGAGAAGAAGATCTCTCGGTAGGCATATTTTCGTCCGGGGGGCGTGTGTGCCACGGCGCGATGTCCTGGATATGCGGGGAATCCGAGACATCAGCGCGGTAGAACAGGTTCTCTGCATGTCTTCGGATGGTGGCGTCCAGGCTCTTGATTCAGAGGTCGCGGTGGCTGCAGTCAGAAAAACCTTTATGTCAAGCACACTTCTCCACATTTTTTTTTTAATTTTATTGATGAAAGGAGGGCAAACGAGCAGAAGGACCACCTAATAGTAAGTAGTTACCTTCGCCCATAGACGTCCACAACATTAGAAACGTTGTAGATGCGTTGCCGACCCTAAGAGGGGAGGAGGAAAGGAGGGAGGAGGGATAGGGATAGTGGGAGTAGGGAGAGCTGGCTTACATACCATCGAACCGGAACACATCATCAGATGTTTGGCGGTTCGTCTTTGACACGATAGTGGTCACGAGCCAGTCCGAGAACAAATCTCCTACTACCAAGCTACTGGGTTACCCGCCTTTTACCGGACGCTGCCCAGCGACGGAGGGCAACTGTATTCAAACCCGTGCCCTCACGGGTAAAAATTTCTGCCCGAATCCGAGACATTGCGTGTTGAGTGGCGAAATTTAACGTCGCGTTTTGTCTTATCACTAAAGCATAGAAATAAAAATAATTCCCTCGAATAGTAATCGAACCCACGACCAACGTGTACACAGTGAGAGGCTGTCACACTGCGCCATGACACACGCAAATATGTAGCTTGATATATTATTTTAATAAATATTTGAGTCAGTACTAATATAAATGTTTCTATTAAATACACTATAGTCTTTGTGTTGGCGACAGCAATTTGCATTTAAATAATATTGTTTAAATGCAAATCTATCTATCTCATTTACATCTTTTGGGTTAGTTGTGAAGCTTTGCGTTATAGAGTTACTTTGTTGGTGAAATAACATAGCGTTGTTATGAATTGTTTATGTAATAACATTCTGTAGTAATATTAATACCTTTTACTAATATCTTTTTATAAATAATATATAAATATAAATACTTTATTGCACACAGAAAAATAAAAATGATACAGGTTACATTAAATAAAAAGTACATAAGAGCATATGTGCAATGGCGGCCTTATTGCTAAAAGCAATCTCTTCCAGGCAACCAACAGTAACGGATTTACTTCAAAAGATCGCAGAAAGGTGCATAAAGTAACGTATTATACAAATCATACACACATACATATATGCCTACATACATACAAACATGATACATACATAAATACATACATACATACATACATACATACATACATATATACACAAATACATGTCAGTTTATCCGTATTGCTCAAGGAAGTGCTGTTTAAGACGCCGTTTAAATATACCAACAGACTGCGACTGTCTTATATTTAGTGGAAGCTCATTCCAAAGTTTTACTGTCTTCACAGTAAAAGAGTCGCCATAGCATTTCGTACGGGACAAAGGTATTTCAAGGAAGTTGTTATTACGGGATCGGAGGTGTTGAGTGTGAAGTGTGTTCGCCCCCAAGAACTTAAACCGTTCCTTGAGGTACGAGGGAGTAGAGGGATGGTAAAGAATGGTATAAAGGAGAGTGAGGGAATGTAGATGACGTCTGTGATTTATTGTTAACCATTTTAATTGAGTACGATATTGAGAGATGTGGTCGTACTTTCTTATTCCGAAGATAAATCTTATAACAATATTTTGCAGACGCTCAAGTTTGTCAAGCAGTTGTTGAGACAAATCCAAATAGCAAGAATCTGCATAATCTAGGATAGGAAGGAGAAGAGTATGGGCTAGGGATATTTTGGTCTTTACGGGCAGGAGATTCTTCCACCTTCTCAATCCACCTATGGCGGAAAATATCTTTCGACTAAGCTCAGAAACGTGAGGTGACCAGGTAAATGCACTGTCCATCCTGATTCCCAAATTCTTGACACTCGCACTAAACTCTTGGAGTTTAAACACCATCAAAAGAAACTGGAGGTAGAGGTAAATGGATCTTAGATAGTTGCTTAGAGTTACCAAATATACATACTTGAGACTTACTCGGATATACAGATAACCCAAAGGATTTACACCAGGTGCTAATTAATTGTAAGTCGGAGTTAATTTTAGCAATTCCGCTGGAGATGTCATTCGCGGCTACGGTTGTATATATCTGTAAGTCATCAGCGTATAGATGATGTGATGATGATATGTTTTGAGTGAGAGTGTCAATGAAAATTGAAAAAAGCAGAGGTGAAAGCACACCACCCTGAGGCACCCCAGCGTTAATATGGCTTAACGAAGACACCCTTCCGTCATGTCTAATGCTTTGTGTGCGGCTGCGTAGGTACGAAGAAAACCTTGTAAAAGTACCGTGAAAAAGTAGCTTGAGAAGAAAAATTAATTAACCTTAAAATTGCTAATAAAATGTCAAAATCTACCGTGTTGAAAGCGTTGGAAAAATCTAGTAAAACCAGTAAGGTGACTTGCTGGTTATCGATGCCGTATCTAATATCGTCGCAGACTTTATTAAGTGCGGTGACTGTGCTGTGTCCTAGGCGGAAACCAGATTGGAAAGGAGATAGGGTGTTATTTTTATGTAAAAACGTGTAAACTTGCCCGTGCACAATACGTTCTAGGATCTTGGATAGGAAAGGAAGTATAGAAATTAGACGATAGTTAGAGAAAGAAGTAGGATTGGAAACTTTAGGAATAGGAATCACATATGCATGACGCCAGGCGTCAGGGAATTCACTTGAGGATAGGGAGAAGTTAAAGATGTGACACAGGATAGGAAGGATGGAGTTAAGACACAGCATAATCATACGACGACTAATGTCATCACAGCCATTACCATCTGATCTGTTACACATCGCATGCTTACGTATGTCAGTAGTTATAACAGGAGTAAACAGGTAAGGCACAGAATGTCTTAAAGGATGTGATGCCAATGATAAAGAGTGAAGAGTTTTTGTTTTAACGTTATTATCCATCAAATTGGCATTAGTGAAAAACTTGTTCAGTGAGTCTAAATCCGTGCAGTTGTTTAAGGTTGATGTGTAAAGTGTGCGTCTACCCCCTATCCCCATCGTGTTTAAAAATTTCCAAGCTTTCGCAGGAGTGCTACGGTCAATGCATGAAAATATATAATTACGCCGGCCTTCTCTGCAAGTCTTGTTGCATTTGTTACGTAGTGCTTTATACCTTTGCAGATTTGCATCTGTGGGATTTTTCTTATATTTCGACTTTGCAGTATTTCGCTCCGCCATAAGTAACTTAATATCCTGAGTTAGCCAAAGAGCGGGGAGATGTTTAATTTTTACTGGTCTCAGCGTCGCATGAATGTCAAAAAGCTCAATCAAAATTGAATTAAAAATATTTAATTTGTCATTAACAGTTTCCGCACTAAATATACATTTCCAGTCAATACGAGCAAGATCACTCATAAACTTATAAATAATATAATGTAAAATAAAATGTTATTTGTAATTTATACTAAGTAAGTATAAGAAAATTATACATAACATATAATAGGACTTGAGCCCATGCCTCTTGGATTTCAACAACGACGGATTCCAACAGATTTCCAAGAAAAATCTATGAATATAACAAAAATAGTTTTTCTAAAAGAATAAAAATTTGAACGTATCGGGGCTCCAAGTAAATGTAGCGCATCATTAACCGCTTATTACTTTCAGTAGTCCTATTTAAATTTTACTTTACAGCAATAAAAGTTCTTATAATTTTCGGTTAACGATTGAGTCGTATGGGACTTTTGTGTTATATGTATATTTTTAAATATTTGTACCAATGTTCGTCCGTGCAAAGTTATGTCGATCAGAAAAATTGACATCTGTCAAAAAGATCAAGCTATCTTGTACATTGTATAACGTGACAGATAACTCACAGTCGAGACTAATCAGCAAAGAAAGTCAAAATTTGTCGTTTAGGTTCCAGCAAGCAGTAAAAGATGCTTTTTCATAATTCCTACGGGAATGGGAAAAGATAAGATTTTACGTTTATATTCTACATAAACTAAATACAGGTTTAAATTTTTAACTTTATATGGACACTAGGTAGGTAAGTAGGTACATAAATATAGATTTTTTAAAAACTTTATTTTCAAGAAAGTTTATTTGCAATGTAAAAAATATATTAACGTCATGGGTACAATGGACTGAAGTACTAAACTAAAGTATTAGACTAAACAAAGTATATAAAAAAATCAATCAACGTTGGAAAGAAGTGTCGTTTTATAATCTTTTAATTCAGTTGTTTAGTAATGGCGCTTCGAACGTTAACGTTTTTACAATTTTTAATCTTATAATATCGTTGGAAGTTATAACGAGATACAACGTTTCCTTTTAATTTTCTACCTTTTAAAAGCTTTGTGTGCAATTTTGTAATAGGCAATGTCGCCTTTTATTTAAAGCTGAGGGGGAAACATATGTAGGATGTTATTATTATTTTTTATTTATTAAGATTCATCAGTGATAATTACATCGAACAGGCAAGAGAAGTTTACAAAATAAAACTTAAGACTAAATGCATTATCTGTTAAGATGAAGAGAGAATCTCTCTCTTCCTAGCTATATATCCCACATGGTGGTGGGGTCAGCTTTCCTCGTTTTAGCTCTCCACTTCGCCCTATCCTTAACATCGTCGTCGGACAGCTGGCACATCTTCATATCCTTTAACACTACATCTTTCCACCTTTTTTTGGGTCTGCCTCTGGATCTACGACCAGGGATGGAAAGTTGTAATGCCAAATTCCCTGCGTAGTCGGGGGGCTTCCTTTTCACGTGCCCATACCATCGCAGCCTACTCTCCTGCATCTTGTCGGCAATGTCGCGTACGCCCATGCTTCCTCGCACGTATTCGTTGCGGATTTTATCTAGCCTAGTAACGCCGCACATCCACCTCAACATTTTCATTTCAGCAACTTGAATGGTATTGACGTTTTTTTGAGTTACGGCCCATGTTTCACTGCCATACATAAGGACTGGTCTGATCATGGTCTTATATACCAAACCCTTGAGTTTGACAGGCATTCTTTTGTCACATGTGACACCAGTCACTTCTCGCCATTTGAGCCACGCTGCGGCTATCCGGTGCTGAATGTTGCATTCCAAGTTCCCAGAATTGTGCATCATACTCCCCAGATACTTATATTGAAATTATTTTGAACTATAGTTGTTTAATTATAATTAGTTTAAATACTACTTTCGTATTTTTGTTTAATTAGAAATTCAAGTATTTAAAATATAATAACTCTTACTAACTTTACTAACTAAAATTAGATAAATTCTATTAAAATATTATCATTATATTAAAATTTATTCAATATAGTTATTTTTAGGAAAATATGGACGCCTGCTTCAATTAAATAGCAATATTGCAAAATGTAGTAATGTTATTTTACTATACTTACTACTTAAGTATAATAAGCTGAGAATTAAAATACATACATCTTTTTTGTGGCTTTTTGAGTTAATTTCCAATTTACCAACAGTTTTTAGTGAAATATAATCAAAACAGAACATTATCATGTTTTAAATAATAAAAACATAATTTTATATGTATTAATTTTAAAATAAAGCAAACTTACTAAAAGAAGAGGTCAATGGCAATTTATATCAATGACAAGCGAAATCCATTGGAAGACAAACAAGAAACGTAGACCGAGATAAATGAAAGTACTAAATCACAGTAGTCAGTACCTACTCGAAAACAAGAGACGTACCCAAACGTTATAATTTTCAACTGGTAACGCTTTTAATATTAATAATTTGCGTTCCAAATAATGTTGGTTAGGGAAGCGTTGTAAAACGATTAAGGGTAATTAACTTCCGTGCTCAGAAATGTCAATAAACGTCAAAATAATTTACGTCAGATTTCATACCAGTTGAACGTTAATTAATTTTTAGCCGCTCATTTTTTACGCTTTCTATTTCCTTTTTACAAGAGCTATCCGTTTTTTCTCGCGTAGGAGAGTAGACATAGAGTAGTGTCAAAACACTCCGTTGGCCAATTTCTGACCAAATCCAAGATGAGGGCAGAGCTCACGGGTCAAATATAACGGGAATTGAACACGTATACGCTGTTGAAACTGTGCCACAATAGGGTGAAATTCTTTTTTTATTGTAGCTACAAATATCATTTTTAAAGAGTTATATTATATTTTAATTAATGTTATTCCTATATGAATTATGATAAATATAATTTAAAATTTCTTTAATAAACTATAATGTCTCTTATTGAAAGCTCATGTGAAACATCTTGGCAAAAATAACTATGTAATAAATAAGAAAATGTGCCTGCTTGAATAAAATAGCAATATTTCAAATCGTTATACTATTATTTTATATATACATTCATTCCATATAATATTTGACTATTTTTTTATAGCAGGGTAGGCAGAGGGGAACCTAGTGCTAAGACACTCCGTTCCCCACATTCCGCCGAATTCTGAAGACATTGCGGGTTAAGTGACGGAACTTAATGCCGCCCTTTGCCTCGACACCAGAGCGAAGAAAAATGGAAATACTGAATATTTCCTCTCGTCGAGTGGGAATCGAACCCACAACCAGTTGCTCTACAGTCACACTTTGTGATCACAAGCCACGACTGGCCTCCATTTACTATTTCGCTAGGTGAAATATATAACTTATGTCAATGAAATTAAAAAAATATATATAATTAATTAATTATCTTTTTTACAATATGGATAAATACTAAAAATCGGTAAATAGAGTACTTCAATGTGACAGCCTGAGACGCAATTGACTTAACAAAAATATAATGCTTCTTATAAAAATTATGTGCATGTTTACGACTAGTTGAGGTGACATTTTCAAAGACTGTTTGTATTTATGTGATACTAGCGGCCCGCTCACGGCTTCGCCGCGTGAACTACATAACTGCTTCGTTATATTACAACCCTCGGAGGTAGGTTTTTGAAAAATAAAGTACCCTATGTTTCAGCTTAGATTATCAACTATATCTATGCCAAATTTCATTACAATCGGTCAAGCGGTTTAGATTTTTCAAATAAACTTTCATCCCCTATTTCAACCCTTTAGTGGATGATTTTTAAATAAGCAGCCTATGTTAGACCCAGTAATTTTAACTACTTTCGTTCGAAATTTCATCCAAATCGGACCGGTAGATTAGCCGTGAAAGCATGACAGACAAACACACAGACTTTCGCATTTATAATATAAGTATGGATATTTAAATTTTACGAGATTTTAGATGTTACGAGTTTGATGATGGTAAACTATTTGTCGTTCAAAAATGAAGCATGTAACTTCTTATTATGAAAAAAATAATTTGACTTTGACTTTATATCTCTAATCGGGATGGATGCGGATATGTCGGTTTCTGTTACGAGTATAATTGTTTCTTTTTTTTAGATTATCCGTTAGTTTGGATAATTTTAGATTTTTGCAGAATACAAAATTAACCCACTAATTTATCAATTTGATGATTTTGTGTGACTTTATTATTTAGAAATTTATTATAGACTGTCCTTTAGCTTCAGTCCGATATTATAAGATACTTTAAATCAGATTCGGCTACAGTTACGGATAACATTTAATTCGAATATTTACTGAGCTCATATAGGTGATAAATCCATACTTATATTATAAATGCGAAAGTCTGTGTGTTTGTCTGTCATGCTTTCACGGCTAATATACTGGTCCGATTTGGATGAAATTTAGAATGAAAGCATTAAAAGTGACTGGGTCTAACACAGACTACTTATTTTTTCAAATATCCACCTCAAAAACAAAGCCGCCTTATTGGAATGGGGGATGAAAGTTTATATGAAAATCTAAACCCGCTTGATCATTATAAAGATTTTGCAATAACTTAATTAATCTAAGCTAAACCTAGGCTACTTATTTTTCAAAAACCCACCGCAGGTTTTTAATATACGAAAGCAGGTATGTAGTTCACGCGGCGAAAACCGGGGGGCGCGGGCCGTTAGTTATATGATAATCAAAAAAGTATGCAATTACGGCACAACAATTTTAAATAATTGTCACACATTTATGTATGGTAAATACTAAACTATATAATCTTGTTTCAAAAAAATATCACATATTAGGAAAAATATAAAACAACTGCCAGGCAGGATTGAAGCTGTGCTTTGACATCGGTCAAGGTAAATTAAAATGATAAGAATTCCGGCTATCAGTGCCTAGACTGAGGATGGGCTCGTCTACAATAACAAACCACATATGAAACCCATTCCTTTGTTATTTCTAACGAAATTAAAATAAAAACCTGTTCATATTTTGTTACTCATTGAGATGAGTCCATTGCTGGGCTATCATCGTTTTTGTAAGTCAATTATCCTTAATGTCTAAGGTTATGTTGCTATTTTTAAATTTAACCTTAAAGCCCGTTATTTGGCCTTTGTGTTTAAAGTATTTCTTTCTCTGCTTTCTGCTGAGGACATGTTGTATGATTGGCGGAACTAAACGAACGTTCCAGCGTTTACCACGTTCTACAGTACCAGGTGTGAAGGAAATGAAAATAAAAAAATAATCTTGTAAGCGACCACAAACGAATCCAATGTTCTACATTCAGCATAGTATTCAGACTTAACCACGATGTTTCACAGGTTTTCTTACTTTAAACATTATAAAGTGTTATTGTACACTTAGGAAAATGAAAAAGGACATGTAGAAAATGTCAACTATTGTTTATCAATTGTTTAACCATTTAAGTGAAAATTGTATAAAAAATTGAACGCAGCGTTGAAACCCGCGCCACCGAAACCGTCCAGGGCGTGCTCCACGCGAGCCATGCGTTCGACTATCAGCGCACCGAATTGTTATACGCTTTTATTACAACTATTTTGTTTAGCCTTATATATAGGTCTTAAACATAGGTTTTTTTTTCCAAAGATGTTGCTTGTATTGTGCAGAAAACTATTACTTTCTTTTTAAATTTTTTGGACTAATGTATTTAAATCAACAAGAAAAAACCATTAACTTGAAGCACATACAGTAGATAGATGCACCTCTATCACACCTAACGAAAATACTATTTAGTATAATATGTTTGTATCTATGTAAAAAAACTTTAGTTACCGTCATTGTTCTTTGTGATAAAAAGTTCGTTATTAATTTTTCATATAGTTACAAGTAAGATCGATTCTTTTAGCCTATCCCGCCTTAATGGTTACTTAGAAGGACTGGAGGGTTGTTAAGTCATAATATTTTTTTTTTTTTGTTTTTTAGCTTTTCACGCTTGTATCCCGCACCCACACGCCGGGTTTAGGCAGAGGGAACCTAGTTGGTTTAAGACCTTCGTCCCCACTGTTTCCGCCGAAAAATCAAGGAAGCATGCGGGTAAGTGGCGAAAGCCGTGCTGCCTTCTAACACCCAAGCGAATGATACATATGGAAATATTAAATTTTATCACTCCTCGAGTAGGGAACCGCAGCCACAACCCGTCGCTTTAAGTCACACTTTGGGCCACTGCGCCACGGAATGGCCCGAAAGATTATTATATTGCAGCTTAAATTTTAGGTAGTAGGTAAAACAGCAAAACATTGAAATAATTTAAATCCCAGATTTATCACTCCCCCGAATGGGGAAATTCGAACCACACCAGCACGTTACATTACAGCCGCTTGTCTACGCCACGATGACCTAAATGGAAATTTATCAAACAGATTTTCAATTCGAACCAATCGAATTTTTCATTACGCCTACTGCTTATTTTTTTTGAAAACACACATACACACACACATGTATACACTAATATAACCAGTGCTGAGACACTTCGTTCTCCACTTTGCCCGAAACGGAGGAGAACGCGCGAAAAATGATAACCATAAGTCGTATAATATTAATTTTATTTTTTATTGCAAATTTAATTTCTGATACAGACAAATACGTTAGAACGTCAAAGCAGGATTAATTTTGGCAAGAATGCCACACACATTATAAAAGCTAGGATCCCTTTGTTTATTGAGGCTATAATATAAGCGTGCATTATATCTAAAAAATGAGGCCGATTAATAACATATTGAATGCGTTCACGCTGTTATCCCGCATACAGCAGGGTCAAGCAGAGGGAAACTTAGTGTCAAGAGCACTCCGTTCCCTACTTTCCGCCAATTTTCAGAGGATTGCGGTTAAGTGAGCCGGAAAACAATAGTATTACAAAAAGTATTAATAACATCGTACAGGCAATCGCAGCGAAGCGTATATTATGTGAAAACGTTAGGTTGTGGGTTCGATTCTCACTTGGGACAATAAACATAATCAAGCATATTTTCATTTCTTCGCATCCGTAAGATAAACCGCCACACAATGTTGCTATATTAAGAGGGAAATGGGGAAACAAGGATTTGACATCAACATTTAAAAAATCTAAAATTGTTAAATTCGCATTTTAGATATGTATACATACTGACGATTACAACATTTCATTCTCGATTGGAACGGCACATATGAAATTAAGAAAAACCCTTTAAATATACCATAAAAAACGTTTATGATAGAATAGAACACACAAACCTCTTAATAAGGATTGATTATAATGGATAAGTACAAATTCCCAGTAACAACAAGTATACGAGGCTAACTCGCTCTAAAATATAACTTTTTATTCCCTATTCACAAACTTACAATCAATCGATTACGATTAAAAGTACACCTAGTGACCATAAATAAATGTGCATTCAAACTTATTTAGGCCACAGTGTAACACTTTCTCTTAGCGGCAAAAAACATATTTTTTTATACAGATCAGACATTATTATGTTCTTTATTTACGTTTTTTCTCGTATAGTTGGGTTTTTGCTGTTATCGTCCGATAGAAATTAGTGGCAAGACACTCCGTTCTCCAGCTTGTCTCAGAAATCGGACTTTGTAGTGTTATGGCGGAACCCAAGCCCGCGTTTTATGATAGGACGAACAGAGCAGAGAAAACGAATAAATATTCATAATTTCTTTTTTTCAAAAAAAAAAAAAGTCAGAAATTCGAATATCTACAACGTTGCATTTAAAGTCGGACGCTGCCCACCACTAGGCCCTACGCCGTCTTTCTTAAGTAATTAATAATATAATATATGTAATAATACTATTATAGTTAAACCGTTCCCCACTTCTCACAAAAGTGGGGGCAGGAGGTACTTAACACTAGGTCCCATCTGCCTACCCTGCTGCGTACGGGATACAGATGTGAGCTAAAAAAAATAAAACTAGCTTATTCCAAGTATTGAGTGCAGGTTCTTTAATTATTGTCCATATATTCGTTTTCCAGTAACTTCAACTTCTTTTAGTGCTATATATTCGTGTTGCAACTAAACACTAGGTTACCTACTTTGATTCATATTAAAATAATAATACTATATTATGCATAGGATTATTTACGAGATATGTAAGTGGACTTTGTTAACAACATGGGGAAATATGTCCACACAAATTTACATAAATGAAGTCTTTAAAGATTATAGACTATAAAAGCAAATTGGTGGCGGTTTGCTATCTCAACTCGACGAGTGGAAGTATTTATTCCATTTTTCTGCGCTCCTCTTAGGGCGAGGCAAAGAGCGCGTTTAAGTTCTGCCACTTAACACTCAAGTCTGCCGAATTTGGCGGTGAGGGGGAAAGGAGTGGTGTAGGTTCAAGGCTAGGCCCTCGGCTAGCTGTATAATGTTTAGCGTGAAGCAAAAAAAGATATATTGTCGCATAATAACGTTTTAAGTAATAAATATTAAATAAATTTTATGATTAAAGGCCCTTGAGGTTATTTTTAGCTTTTTCTTAATTCCAATTTTCTCTATTGATAAAAGTTGTCAACACAATTGGTCTCCATACGCAAATACAAATTAAAATAATATTACTATACAGACTTTCTCTCTATCGTACTCAGAGATAATCTCGTGTAAAGACACTCCAACCTTCAATATATTGCAAATTTTTTAATAAATCAATTTATTAAAAAAAATCCATTTTTAATTTTACCAAAGCATATAACCCCCAATTTACTCGGGGCATGTCTAAGTTTAAGAATGTAAAAAACAGTTAAACCAAATACGCAAATGGATGATACAAGGCCCAAACGTAATGTATAATCCAAAAAATACTTGACATTATGTCCAAATATTGTACTCCGTACTATTTTATGTACAATTCCGCGATCCACGAAATCTATAGGACATGCAGGATTATTTATAGATCAGTCCAGTGCTAACGCCGGTAGCGCGCCTTGCGCGCACAGGTTTCCAAAAAAAAACAACAAAAAATTAAATGTTTACTCTGTGCACATTAAATCGGGTGTAACGGTTCATTTTGGTGATTTTTTGAATTAAATTGTGTTAAGTTGGTATTATACGACATGCGATGATGAAAAAAAGTGGTAATAAAAAAATGAGGTATTTTAAAATAATCAAAAAGAACTATTGAAAGTTAAACAAAAATAATATATATAGTTTTAAAAATATATTATAAAAAGGAAATGTGTTGTTAAAAAGTCTAATTGCCGCGTAAATCTAATTGGTTTCCAAAATGGCATAACCTAGTATTTGAAACCGGAAAACAAATAAATACGTTCGAGTGAGAGAAAACTGCGCCGTGAAATGTGAATTGTGATATCGGAAATTGAAGTCTTTTCGTAAAACTATTTTTTTATTTATTAAAAATTGCTAACGGATAAGTTATTCATATAAAAAATATGATTATAATTACCAATTTACCCCTATTGCCAGTAAGGCACAAAAAGAATCTATGTTAAGATATTTTTGTTCTTCACTTTGCCCCTGAATTTGAATCATTGTGTGTGGTGCAAGAACTAGCGATTGGGTCTTTAATATTAAAATTATTATTACTCAAATGGAAATGAATTTTATCCCCATTACCAATTGTTGTACAACAGACACTTTTTTTTTTTTGTGTACACGCGCCATGATGGCCTCTAAAATTATTACAAAAAAATACTAAGTTTCGTTGAAAGAAAAGAATAATAAAGTTTTACAATTATTATAGTTGCTCTGTAAACCGGAACAGGTTTGGCATCCTTATATGACATAAAATAAGGAAAAAAATATTTGGAGAAAACTATACTGACGCGATCGATTTGAAATAACTTATTAAAGTATTCCTGTTCGTTCGAATGTATCGTTCGCCCTAAGATACTACAGAAAGTTTCTAATTATAGATCTTTATATATATAAAGACATGAAAAAATATTATTTTTATAGGGGCATTTACCGTATAATAGAATCCAAAATAAGGTTTTTTTTATTTCTGAGCCCGCTTGTCTGTATGTCTGTACAAATGTCAAATTATTCTTACCCGATTAAATAAAGGACGATTGTATTTAAGCCCAAAAAAAAAAAATCTTAAACATTAATGTTTATTTTATTTCAGTGGTCATAAACAAAAAAGTTACTACTCAACTTAAATTATAAACTTTAACTAATTATCACTCGCCTGCTAAGATAATTTGAGTGTTGGACATGCGTAACCACGCTTCTAATCAATTGCGGGTTAGTATTCAATATTATTCCTAAAAAGGGACAAAGAAATAATTATAAATAATGTTATATTGATAATATTGAATGATTAGATGCATTAATAATAATATTGGACTTCCGCTCAAGTATGGTCAAAGGTCCAAACTAACACGTAAGGTAAAACCCCAAGTTTCCCTTTATGTATGTGACTTTGACTCGTTTAAATATATTTGCGCGTAAGGAATTTTAAGGGAAAACTATGATTTTGAGTATTTGCATAAGTTATGCTTGATTCCGAATAGTCGAGTAGTCAGAAATAACTAGACCTGACACTCCGTTCTCCGATATCCAAAACCAAATTCTCCATAAGCCAGAAACTCCACGCCAGCTATGTTTTCAAGAGGAGGAATGTATTTGTATTATATCTTTATTTTAATTTTATGTAAGCTCACGCGTAGCCTTGCGGTTGTTTTTTTTCGTTGTAGTGGGGGCAGTCGATGAGAACGCGAGCGCTAAAAGCTACGGTCCCGGCATACTTCTTTCGCCTCGTCCAAAGTCATCAACCTCTTATACACGCCCCAGGGGGGTGCCTATGCGCCTACGTGACCTCCTCCAGTATCGAGATACTGTGTTTTCGAAGGTCAACCGAGGTCTCCCCCTGCCTCTCTCCTCCTGTATTATATTATATAATATATATTTATATAATATGATTCATAAAGATTTTTCCGAGCGGAAATCGAACTTACAACTAACCACGTTTGATGTCAGACACTGACCCACTACACCACGTTGACCTCTATTAACTATGAAATTATATTAATTTACTTAGATAACTTCACCAATCGTTTCATGAATTAGCGGATTCGTTTCTTTTTTGAAAATTTTTGGGAAATAAGTTCCAACAGTACAAAACGCTTAACGAAGATTTGAACCGCCTCTAAAGTTTTGCTCGTAATTAGGTTTGTTTGATAATTACACCGTCGCCAAGTCTTTAATGAATCTTTAGTTTTAAAATCCATTATGATTTAGCACACTCGTCTTTTATACTGAAAATAAAGTCTTATGCGGCGTTAAGTTCCGCCATACATCGCACAATTCCTTAAATTCGAAAAGAATGCGAAGAACGGAGAGTAATAACACTATCTCTGTATCCCGCACACAGTAGGGTAGGCAGAGGGAACCTAGTGTTAAGACACTCCGTTCCCCACTTACCCCCGATTTCGAAGGCTTGCGTGTTAAGTGACGGAACTTAACGCCGCGCTTTACCTTGACACCAGAGCGAAGAAAATGGAAATATAATTTCCACTCCCCGAGCGGGAATCGAACCCACAACCAGTCGTTTACACACGCTTGTGCCACGACTGGTCACAGAACATTTTTATAGACAATTTAAATAATTATACATAAACATTTTCATACTTATACATACACACTACCACTGTACCACACAGATTGTTTAAGAAACAGATTTCAACTGACTTAATTTAAGAACATTGTAAAAAATCAACTGGCTACCAGAGAAAGAGAGAGAAAAAAACGTATAGCTCGTAACCCCGCTCTCTTGCCTTTATGAGATCTTACAAAACTTAAGTTTGTCTCGTTTTAACTTTGTTAACTTATATCTCATGCAAAACTTTCTTTTATTTTGCCTGATCACACTTTTCGTAACGCTATCTATCGCTATCGTAAAGAAGCTGAATCTCAAAACTTATAGCTTTTGTTACTTCGAAAAGCCATCTTGCAGTGTTTGTACTAGATTCTCTCTTGCTCTCTCTCTCTCTCTCTCTGCCATTATTTGACAAAAGTGATAAAAACTATTAAAAAATCTATTAATATTCTTGTAATAGCATTCTCTGATTAATTACCATTGGTCATGTTTACACTATTTATTTATTGATTGTAAAGCGTTGTTTGCACCCGTTTAACATGTTATTTCAGCTTTGAAAGTAGAAATACAATTAAATTAATTTATGTGAACACTAGTAAAGTCAACACTTAAGCCACAAATGTGAAGTGTTATATATAGCCTATAAAAGTGTCTTCTAAAAACCATCCACTTTGTATCCGGTTGGTATTGGTTTGTTTTAAAAATTTTATACCGCCGTGTTTAAATTGAAGGTTTATTTTATAATAAATACCATAATGGCCATCGTGGCGCAGTGGCACAAGCGTGTTCGTGGGCTCGACTCCCACTCGAGGAGTGGAAATTATATTTCCATTTTCTTCGCTCTGGTGTCGAGGCAAAACGCAGCGCTAAGTTCCGTCACTTAACACGCAAGCCTCCGAAATCGGCGGAAAGTGGGGAACGGAGTGTCTTAACAATAGGTTCCCTCTGCCTACCCTGCTGTGTGCGGGATACAGCGTGAAGATAAAAAAATATATATAGGTACATATATAACAGAGACAAATGAAATTAATGATAGGTCTGACTGTAATTATAAAGTTTTATGAGTTCGATTCTCACTTGAGGATATGATTACATATAATTGTTTTTATTTCTCCTCTCTGACGGGAATGGGGATGACAAGAGAAAACCCTGCATTGAGTTCCGAATCCATTCGAATTAGGGTGGAAAGTGGAAAACGGAGTGTTTTAACACTATGGTCCCTCTGACTACCCTGTAATGTCCACATTAAGGCCTGAAATTATAAAAAAACTTGCCGCCACTTCCTATATATTCCTACGTTCTAAATACTACGTTCTATTATCTACCACCGCGTGCCTAATTAGCTTTCATTTAATACTTCTCTAATCATTACTACCTACGTTTACAATTAACGTGAAGCTAAATCAATTATTAAAACTCTTTACAAAGTCTAAAATTTGCATAATGTTTTTTTAAAATATGTATTATATATAAGAAATATTGATTTTCTTTAGCTTCACGCTCTATCCCGCACACAGCAGGGTAGGCAGAGGGAACCTAGTGGTAAGACATCCGTTCTCCACTTTCCGCTGAATTCTGGAGGTAATGCATGTTAAGTGGAGGAACTTAACGCCGCGCTTTTGCCTCGACCGTATATAACCGTGTAAACCACGATTATAAATCTACTTACCTAAATTTTTGAACTCAAATTCGCTTTGTTATGAAATTAACATAAGAACATATTTTTTTAGCCTCTAACCTCCTTCATAAAAGGTAAAGAAAAAAGGCAGGTAAAGAAACCCTCCCCGAATCCTGAAACATTGCGTATTAAGATGTAGAACTCTATGCGTAACTCTTGCCATATAAAATAATTTTAATTCCCCCGAGTGGTAATCGAACACGCGACCAATCACGATTACATTCATACGCTGTCCCACGGCGCCACGATGGCCTCTAACATTCATACAGACGTTATTCGATATCCTTAAAGGAAAACATGTAGACGCTTTTTTAAGAAAATTAAGGTAACGGGGGAGATGAAATTCGTCATATTATAAGAATATTATTGTGAAAGGCAATTTTTTTATGTTATTACTTAGCTAGTGTCTAAATATAACACTCACAATTATATATTTCACTTAAACTTGCTAAGGGCACGTACATTTTATAACATGCACACACAAGGCCTGTTCATTTTTTTTTATGGAATGAAGTAGGCAAACGAGCAGAATGCCCACCTGGTGTTACGTGGTTACCTTCGCCCATAGGCAACCACAACATTAGAGTTATGGATGCGTTTCCAACCTTGGGGATGTAGGAAAGAAGGAGAGAAAAAGGATAGGAACGGTGGGAATAGGGAGAGCTGACTTACATGCCATCGAACCGGAACACATCATCAGATGTTTGGCGGTTCGTCATTGACACGATAGTGGTCGCGAGCCAGTCGGAGAACGAATCTCCTACCACCAAGCTTCTGGGTTACGCGCCTTTTACGGGACGTTACCCAGTGGCGGGGAGGAATTGTATTCTTAACCCGTCCCCCCACGGGTAATTCCCAAGCATTCCCAAGCTTGCTTTTTATCCGCCGTAAGACTTCTTTTATTTTTTCTTTTCACTATCACCATCGCGTATACAGCCAGGCTCCGTCGCACTGCGTTACAATAGCAATATTTATTATTTACTAATAAATATTTTAGCAGGATTTGAATATACATTGAATATTACATGCAGTAGACAGTAGATATAAATTGGCTCCCAGCCACTGCGCCACAACGGCGTCAGCGGCGATTTATGGACATTGCATTTAATTAAGTAGAAGCCAAAAGAAAAGAAACAAAAATAACAATATATTTGATTATCTCGAAATGATACGGCAAAAGATACGGGGCCATTCGTGGCGTATAGGCACAGAGTGTGCCTGTAAAGCGACTGGTTATGGGTTCGATTCCCACTCGAATATTCTCGAATATTTCCATATTTTAAATTTCCATTTTCAAAGCGCGGCATCAAGTTCCGCCACTGAACACGCAATGCTTCCGAATTCGACGAAAAGTGGGGAACGGAGTGTCTTAACGTTAGGATCCCTCTGCTTACCCTGCTGTGTGCCGGATACGGCGTGAATATAAAAAAAAAGATACAGGAAAAATTTACATGACGCAGCTTCACGCTTTTCCACATATAGTAGGACAGTTAAAGAGAACCTAGGGTCAAGTAACAAAAGTGGGAAACTGACATTTTGTGTTCCTACTGGCGAAATCCATCGCTGCGCTCTATCTTAGGTACCAGAGTGGAGAAATAAAATTAATATACATATAACCGATATTTTTGTGCACCTTTCTGCGATCTTTTGAAGTAAATCCGTTATTGTTGGTTGCCTAGAAGAGATTGCTTTTAGCGATAAAGCCGCCATTGCACATATGCTCTTATGTACTTGTTATTTAATGTAACCTGTATCCTTTTTTTATGCGCAATAAAGTATTTATATTATTATTATAATCTTAATCATGAGAGGAATGGAACCCATAACCATTGCGTTAACAGTCAGACCCTCTCCACGACGACGGCACCACGACGGTCTCATGACGACCGGACAATTTTTTTTAACTGTATTAAAACAAAACAAAGAACGTCTTAACATTACATCCGTCCAAAGAATTCTTTAATAGAAGGGTTGCTTTTGGCCAGTCCTAAATTTAACTTTCTTATTTACATCGTAAGGCTAAAGCGGAAATATTTCAAACGCCAAGTTTTTATTAAAAACTTGTATAGTTGTGAAGAAAAATTGTTGATGAAAATAAAATATCAGGGCAGTATATGATTAGAATTTATTAAATAACAGGTTTAGGATTTTTAGTTAAAACAACTTAACCTTTTTGTAGCAGGCTAGTGAAAAGGAACCTAGTGTTCAAGACACTAAACACTTTCTACCAGAAAATTGAGAGGTTGTGTGTTAAGTGGCGAAGTTTGATGGTGCGCTTCGTCTTAGTAACCAATGCCTGATACCTAAGGAAATGAAAATAATATATATGTTTTTTTTTACTTTTTAAACATTTTTTAAAGTGTTATTCCACACTTAGGAATTTTTTTATACATTTTCTAAATGTCTTTTTCAATTTCCCTAAGTGTAAAAATGTCTAAAAAGTATTTAATAAATAGCATTTTCTTTTCCCAAATGATTGTTCGTAGTATAATCTTTGGGTAGCAGAAATTTGTAAAAATCTCTACAGAGATGCTAACAACAAAAATAAGTTGTAATAAAGCGTATAAGAATTTCGACGCAGCTAGTAGTAGAACGCATGGTTCAGTGGTGAGAGCGTCTGGACGGTATTCAAGAGGCGCAGGTTCGAATCCTGCTGCGATCAGATTTTTATACGTTGTCTAAATGTTTTTATTATCATTAATATTATAAGTTACATAGATATAAACCTCATTTTAACGTAGTATTCCAAATAATTATAGATTATAGTTGTCAGAGCTTAAAACTACCGTTATCTACGTCCGTCAGTTCAGTTTGGCTATCTAACGCTCTTCTTGTTGGCTATCTTGGAGACTATAACTTGGACGGCTTAGTATGAATATAACATTGAGGTAATAGACGTAATTTTTAAAACTGATTTAGGCTTAAGCTATGTAAATATTTTTGTTTTGTTAAAGCATCTGCCTTTTAAGCCATGTGTTCTACATCCAGCTGCGTAAAAAATCTTATATGCAACTTATTTTTGTTGTTAGTATTTCTGAAAATTTTATAACTTTTTACTATCTAAAGACTATTTCTACCAACATTTGTTAGGCAATTGAAAACTTATGAGAACTAATTATTATATTTATATTTTTTGAATTTTACACTCAAAATGTGAAAAAATAAATTTAGAAAACATAAAAAAATGATTGTCTTATCTTAAGTGTTTGTATAACACTCTGAAAATGCTAAAATATATGATAATATATTATAAAGTTAACAAACATGCAAAAGTTTCCATAAGGAAGGAAAGGAAGTCTGAACTCGCAATAACTGTCGATAATAGTAAAATAGATCCTCAGTTATGAAATTATATAACTATTTTCTATTTTAGAGCTCTATATAGACAAGTGGAGCATATTATACATACCTTAATAACCTCCCGGAGGGCGTGTATGAAGGGTTGATGACAGTGGACGAGGCGAAAGAAGTATGCAGGGACCGTAGCGTTTGGCGCTCCGTTCTCTCTGACTACCCCGCAAGGGATACAGCGTTAACCTTTAAGTACCGACGTGCATTTTTTGTAACGTTAGTACCGATGTGAGGCCTGAGAGGCCGCATATATAATATAGTTTTTTTTAAGAAATGTGTAAGTTAAATATTTGTCCCTGCATTATGATGAAAAATAAAGGGTTTAAAGAAAAAAGAAGTATAGAAAGATAATCAACGCTATTTAATATTTGAAAAAAGCACTAAAATGATATTTGACATGAATTTTGGCAAAAAAATAGGTTGTTCTACATAAAAATTCAAAAACCAAAAAATACTCTTATTAAAATTAAAAAAAATAGTTTTTCTTACTAACGAATAATATAACTCTTAGAAAAAAAATATTGTAGGAACATAAACCTTCTGAAAAAAAACTGTCCGTAGTCCAACCACTCATTAATTCTAAGCCCAGTCAGGGCACACTTGTTTCGCGCACTGCAAACATACGTGTTTTTGAACACGAATAGCATCTATAAGTAGATTTTATTTTGAGGTTAGGTTGGCATGAAAGACAAGTCTTTCGTGTCTTGACTTCCTCAGCTTCATGTTCACATGTTTTTGGCTTATCAGAACCGAATACTCTTGCCAAACTCATTCTTAGTTTACGGGGCAACCTTAGGTTAAAACCTTCGCTTTATATGCTCCAATACCAACTGTCGAGCAAATTTTTTTACAAAAGCAAATAACCAAGCTTGGATAGTGGAACATCTTCATCTGATGATGATGACGGCGCTACCATGTGTTCAGGTTGAGTTTCGTTAGTATCAGAAATATTAGTGCTAGTATCTGTATCATGGGCACTGTGCTCCTGACAAAAATCTTTACCAACAGCATCAAACTCTGATCCACTGGAATCTTCATCCGAAGGCAGCTCTCAATAACTCAATCACTATTTGGATTTAATGTATTTATATATATTCGAAATCTCTTTGCATTCTGTAAATCTATCGCACAACTATTTCCTTTATTGCCAAAAGTCTCTGGTGTAGCCGTAGTTCATAATATCTATGAAAATAACAGTTTACTATAACAAAAAAATAAACAAAAAAGTTACGTAAGTACCGACGTGAGGCCTGAGAGGCTGCGTCGGAATTTCAAAGCGTAATTACTCACTAAATATGCTCGCGACGACAATACTTACTGTTTTAACGTCGACGTGGGCACTGACCACGCAGCTACTTAAAAGCGGGGATCGGTGTTGTGCGAGGAAAGGGGTAAACTAACAAGTCTGATACCTGCCGGGGCCTCAGAGACCGCACGTCGGTACTTAAAGGTTAAGCTAAAATAAAACATTTATGATGTAACAACCAATTGTTTAATTATAGTTTGATTGGTATTTTGTACCAAATTATTATATTTTAATTTAACAATTAACTTAGTCTATATATTATTAACAAAGCAAATTAAACAATCGTGAAATTATTGTAAACACTATTAAATCAAAGTATACTTACCTTACAAACATAAGAATTCCTTTACTGAAATCTAGCTTTTAAGTCCATTTTACCTTTCTCATGGCTTAATATCGATAATACCTAGTAGTGGCATCATAAATTTTACCTTTTAACATCCCACAGCAGAGAATAGGTATGCATAGTGATGTAAAAGTTCTTTAAAATATATTGTGCAAATTATGCATTCTCCTTATCGTATGTTATTTATGCTTCCAATTCAGGATTTATATGTTGAAACTTTTTAAATAAGATTTAAAATATTACAGGGATTTGCCAAGAATGTATGTTTACTTATGTACTTTGGATCGGTGGCTACACAACTTACTACTTGCTAAAGGTTTCTTTATAATGTAACCTGTATGTCCTTATGACACTACTTATGCTTCCATTCTTTTTAATAAATAAAATGTCCCCTTAAAATAAACTCTAAACGAAAATATAAATAAATAAATAATGTTTAAAAATGTGACCAGTCGTGGCTCAGTGGCACAAGCGTGTGACTGTAAACGACTGGTTGTGGGTTCGATTCCCACTCGAAGAGTGGAAATATTTAATATTTCCATTTTCTTCGCTCTGGTGTCGAGGTAAAGCGCGGCGTTAAGTTCCGCCACTTAACACGCAATGCCTCCGAATTCGGCGGAAAGTGGGGAACGGAGTGTCTTAACACTAGGTTCCCTCTGCCTACCCTGCTGTGTGTTTAAAATATTGAGCTTTAGACAAATAACAAGTTTATTTTAAGATTGCTATTGGAAAAAGTTCTAACTGTTAAACTATACGACCGTTAATCATACTACATATAAACTATACGTACACGTACTTATTCTTATCCTTCTTGTTATCAAACGTTAACAATAAAAATGCAGTAGAAAAATATTAACTTAGTTTTACTGTAATGTGAGTCATTTTGTTTGTAGTTTTTAATATTCAATTCTTTTTCATTTTATTTATACAATCGTTCCTTTTAATATTTATTTCCTTTTTTTTATTTAGCTTCACGCTGTATCCCGCACACAGCAGGGTCGGCAGAGGGAACCTAGTGTTAAGACACTCCGTTCCCCACTTTCCGCCAAATTCTGAGGCATTGCGTGTTAAGTGGCGGAACTTAACGCCGCGCTTTGCCTCGACACCAGAGCGAAGAAAATGGAAATATTAAATATTTCCACTCCTCGAGTGGAAATCGAACCCACAACCAGTCGTTTACAGTCACACGTTCGTGCCACTGCGCCACGACTGGCCCCTATAATTCCATATAATTCCTATGAAAAAATATACTAATGCAGCTATATGAAACGCTCCCTTGCGCACAAATTCATATTTGCAATGCGTCATCATTTTTATCTCAGGTGTGACACCATAGCCCCAAGGCTATTAGTAAATGGCACAGTAATTTACACTGGTTATCTCTCCATCGGCACACTTACTGCACATGTACCTCGTGGAAACGCTTAAACTAATGGACATTAGGAGCTAACGTGAAGCGCAATATTTCTATGGTTTTAATATTTCAAACGTTTACTTTAGCGTATTGTTTTTATTCATTATGTTTCACTTAGTATATTGCGTTTAGTAATAGTTTTTATTTTTTACTATAATAGCGATAGTAAATAGATAATCGTCTCCGTAGCAGCCATTGTGACGCAGTGTGACAAAGTTTGACTGTAAACGCGATAGTTTCGAGTTTGATTTCTGCTCGCAGGAATTATTTATATTTAAATTATTTTCGTTTCTTCGCTGTCATAACAAGACAAAGCGCGGTGTTAAATTTCACCACTCAACATGTAATATCTTAGAGTGGAGTCGAAATTTCAGAACGAGAGTGTCTTGAATCTAGGTTCTTGCTGCCTACCATGTTATGTAAAAAAAGGAAGCTAAAACTAAATAAAGAATGGTATTTAGATAAAAATTCATAAAATATTATAAAAATGAATATATAGACGCCATCTTAGCGAAGCGTCCGCTAGGAATTGCTTGACTGCACTAGATAATCCGAATATCTTTTCGAGAAAAAATTTATGTTCATAATATATTCGATTCCCTGATCTGCTCTGACTCAAAGGGAGGCGTCGTATCTTACCGATAGCGAAATGTACCTACTTGAGGATATTAGAATATGTAAAGAGTAAAATATGTAAGAAGTACTGATTTGAATCTCATAAAGAGGTTACCATTGCATAGTGGTACTGTGCCTATCTGAAAACACGATCAGTGGTAGCTTCGATTCTCACTTGGTGAGTGATCATTTATAATTTATTGGCGTTGAGTGAACAAGGGCGTATCTCGACATTAGGTCATCTCTGACTTTCCGTGGGACAAAGCATAAAACTGCTTATCAATCTGTATAGTAAAATATTTTTTCTTAGTAGCACAGTAAAATCGATTGTGATAGTCGTCTACACTAGCTTAAATGGGGGATTTAAATGGGGGAACAAATTTTAATGGGGATTTTCCCCAAAACAAGTACATATTTTATTTCAATGTAGGCTACCACGCTTTATCCGGTCAGACAAAGATTTAAATTGGGTTCCAACACACAAAAGATAGTCAAATTTGTGTAATTAAAGGAAATATATATTAATTTTGTCAGTAAGTTCTGTCTTCATTCGAAAATAAACTATATTTAATACCATAATAAAATTGATATTTAATATATCTCATACGAACTCTACGTAAAGTTGCTAACTGGCACAATTTGAACATCAGTTGGCAAAGTTCTTGAATTATATTAAACTGTACCGCACAAGATCTATGGACAAGTTAACCATAGCAAAATTTAACTGTAATTTAGTTGCACTATACTAACGTTCTCATCTTAAATATGTAATAATAGTAATAATAGCTTCACGTTATATCCCGCACCAAGTAGGGTAGTCAAAGCCACTTTCCACCGAATTCTTGAGGCATTGCGTGTTATGTGTCGGAACTCAATGCCGCGCTTTGCCTCGATACCAGAGCGGAGAAAATTAAATATTATTTTCGGTTCCTCAAATGGGAATCGAACCCATATCCGTCGCGATTTAAATATATACTTTAGCATATTACGAGTATATTTTATTAAAGTATTCCTCAATATAGTTTTTGTATACATATATAAAAGCAAGCTTTACGTTTTTCCTAGAGTATAGCAGAGTAGTCAACCATTCAAGGAGAACTTAGTGTCATGACACTCCGTTCTCCATTTTCCGCCCGAAATCAAGACTACTCTCTGAAGTGGAAATTAAGTGGAAATATGAAAGGCCAAAAATCTTTTGTATTACATAACAGAAGCTCCCTCTCTAAGCCACGTTTTTATTACGTAGTCTTCAATAAATATTTTAAAATTATAACTAAAACTTTTTCATGTATAAACAAAAGGAAGCTAGTTGTTTTATAACTTATACCAAAGTTATTCAGTTTCCATGAAATGATTATTCAGTTTCTAATGAAAACACGTCGGATTTTTTGTATTCTAAGAGGAATTATATTGATTTTACAAACATTCAAGATATTCAAATATAATTATGTATAACTTTTTAATTTCGCAATATCTGTTTTTTGAAAGCATTCTTTTGAACATTATAATATATAGTACTGGATTTTCTTTGACTTTATCCTGATATACAATATACAAATCCCATCCCATCCTTCCTCCCTCCTTCTGTCCTACGTCCCCGAGGCTGGCAACGCATCCATAACTCTAATGTTGTGGATGTCTGTGGGCGAAGGTAACCACTTAACGCCAGGTGGGCCTTCAGCTCGTTTGCATCCTTTATTCCATAATATAAAAACAGACATCCTGGTTGTCGCATTAATAAACACAGGGAGCGTTTATTAATGCGTCATCCTTGCTATACCATATATAGGTATACTTATATACGTGAAGATAGTTTTATATAAACAGAATTGCCTTGGCAAACCGAAATATTTGTTTTTACTGTAGTTTTTTACTAGTAATATAACATAGTACGTATATGTACGTTATATTAGGAAACTGTTTTGTTTAATCCTGATTCATCATCAAATATGTGTTATGCCACTTGTGGCACAGAGATACAGAGTGTGATTGTAAAGCTATTGGTTGTGGGTTCGATTCCCACTCGAGGGGTGGAAATATTTAATATTTCCATTTTCTTCGTTCTGGTGTCGAGATAAAGTGCGGCCTTAAGTTCCACCACTTAACACGCAGTTCCTCCGAATGCGGTGGAAAGTGGGGAACGGAGTGTCTTAACACTAGGTTCCCTCTGCCTACCCTGCTGTGTGCGGGATACAGCGTGAAGCTAAAAAAATAGATATTATGTTCTTTTAAATATACATTTATCTGCACGTAATAAATACGTATGTCTGAATTAATTCAGTCTTATTATCCGAAAAAGGTTTTCCGAACAGCCACGTCGAGATTTATTCCAATTAGTTCGGATATTCGACTCCACAGTAATTTTAAAATCAAGGATTAAAAGACAAATTTGATGATACTTGATATTTTAATGCCAGACATCTTGTCCTATTTTTTATAAAGCACATTCGGTTACTTTGCTGCCAGACTGGAGTGCTTTTACTGCAATGCTTCGCTTCAAATGAGATAAACTTATATATTATATATGATATTTATATAAAACTTATTTATTGTTTTATCTCTAAATAGTGAATATTTGGGACCAGTCGTGGCGCAGGGACACGTAAGTGTGACTGTTAACGCGACTGGTTGTGGGTTCGATTCCCACTCGAGGAGTATATTATATAGGAGTTATATTTCAATTTCCTTCGCTCTGGTGTCGACGTAACACGCGGCGTTACGTTTCGCCATTTAACTCGCAATGCCTCTGAATTTGGCGGAAAGTGCACATGGAAAGGAGTGCTTTAACACTAGGTTTCCTCTGCCTACCCTGCTGTGTGCGGAATACAGCGTGAAGCTAAAACAAAAATATGACAAATCTGTGAAGCTAAAAAAGACAAAACGCGGCGTTGAGTTCCACCATTCAACGACCAATGTCTGGACTTCGGACAGAAAGTAAAAAACGGAGTGTCTTAACACTAGTTTCTCTCTGACTACCTTGCTAAACGGAAAGAAGGATGAAACTATTTGATTACTAGTTTTATTAACAGAACTGTATTCTGTAACGAATGAAATTATTTGTCTATCAAGCAACCTTGTTAATATTAAGAGCTTAGAGCTCCTAACAAACGCTATAAATTTAACCGCTTAACCGTAACTCTATATTTCCGACTTTAGTACAATATAATGGAAATTTAATGAACTTTGCGCAAATACATATGTATGTATATAGATCGAGCTTTCAATTTCTTAAATATATTTAATTTAGTGTAACGTTTTACATCTTCATTGTATTTTTATTTTTTTTTTAAAGCTTTTTCATACATGACGAGGCACTGGGTAGTCAGAGAGAAGTTAGTTTCTACAATTGGAGGTCCACAGTATCGACGATACTGGAGGAAGGTCACGTAAAAAGCATGAGCACCCCGCGGAGGGCGTATATGAAGAGGTTGACAACAATGAACGAGGCGAAAGAAGTATGCAGGGACCGTAGCGTTTGACGCCCTGTTCTCTCTGATTACCCCGCAAGGGATACAGCGTGAAGCTAAAAAAAATCTATTACTTCGAGTGGAGATAGAACACACGACCAATCGCGTTTACAGCCAAACCCCATACTAATCTATTGCATTACGATGTCTTCCATCTTCATTGTATTGTATTATACTGAATGTGTTTACAATTCTACTACTATAGTAGTACAACTACTATTTAAACATCGTAATATGTATCAAATAAATTGTACTATTTTGTTATTCCTAAACCAATACGTAGAATTGACTTGTCTAAATATTTAGATGGTTTATAATTTATCCACATCTTCCATTAAACGTAAGAAGTTGAAAGCTAACATATATGTATGTATGTATGTATTTGGCCAGCGTCTAACTGTGAATTCGACGGTTGTGGGATCGATTCACTCGGGGAAACTCTGGAAATGATTATATATTATTTTCATTTGCTCTAGCACCTAAGACAAAACGCGGCGTTGAGTTCCGCAACTCAACACACAATGTCTAGATTTCGAGTGGAAAGTGGAAAACGGAGTGTCTTAACATTGAGTTCCTTCTACCCTACTATACGTAAAGCTGATTTTTTTTTTTAGCTTCACGCTGTATTCCGCACACAGCAGAGTAGGCAGAAGGAACCTAGTGTTAAGAGACTCCGTTCTCCACTTTCCGCCGAAATCGGAGGCTTTGCGTGTTAAGTGTCGGAACTTAACGCCGCGCTTTGCCTTTGACACCAGAGCGAAGGAAATGAAAATATTCAATATTTCCACTCGTCGTGTAGGAATCGAACCCACAACCAGTCGTTTACAATCACACGTTCGGGCCACTACGCCACGGCTGGCCCCTTGACTGGTTGAAAAAATAAGCAATAATATCACAAGTATTTTGTAACGCTTACAACACGCCAGTTTTCCGCTCTCGTAATTTGCTCGTTAGGCGCAGCGCAGACGTAGACAGTCGCAGATTTTTATCTTGTTAACTGTATCTCCCTTTTGCAGTAATTTCTCCTTTATGAGTTTTCCATACAATGTCACTAGCGAAGGGTTTTGAGCTGTGCTGGCATGTTCGAAGCCCCATTATTGAAAAACTGAACTGAACTGTATTTTATTTGAGAAACAGTACAGAACAGTAGTTCTGGTCTGTTACTCTCACTGGACACACAAACACATATACACAGATAAGTTGCCGATCAAAAAGTCTTTAATATAGGTAACTGAAAGTGATCAGTTAAAAGCATAAGAAACACTAACATTTTTTTTTACCTTTGTATTGACCTCCACCACCTACCACCTACTATGGTTGAGCAATAACGCTGTTCCTCGTGATGGTACCAAGTTATTGTCGTACGTTTGTGCACCGCCTTAGAGGTGACGGGCAACGTTTACATCATTTATTTAATACGTAGGAATACACGTAAAGGTGTAGCGTGTAGGTAATTTATAATAAACCGTAATCGTTAATTTATTTTCTTGTTGTATGTAACTCTTTATATTAACCATATTTTTATAAAAATAATATTTTTCATTGTTAGATTCATAAAATTATTTTCATAAAATTATTTTACAAAACTTGAGATTGGAACACTCTAAAGCAATCCATGTTTTATTAAAATATAATATAATTCATTAATAATTTTAAAATTGTTATTGATAATCATAAAATTGCCGTAAGAATAGAATTCTTTGTTTGTTCGTCATTGTTATAAGCATCGTAATAATAAATAACGATGCCAACATTTTTAAAATTTTCAAAATATTACCCACTAATCAGCTGTCTTACAATTAAAATCCCCTCGGAAAACAATCGGTTGTCATCCCATTGATTAGCCGGAATGAACAGACAGACAAAAATTGTAGAAAATGTTATTATAATTATAGTATACTTGCAGCCCGCTCGCGGCTTGGCCGCTTGAACTATTTTATTGCAACCCTCGGGGGCGCATTTTTAAAAAATAAAGTAGCCTATGTTTAAGCTTAGATTATCAACTATTTTTAGGCCAAAAATTACATTTGGTCAAGCGGTTTAGATTTTTCATATAAACTTTCATCCCCTATTTCAACCCTTTAGAGGTTGACTTTTGAAAAGAGCCAGTCACTTTTACTACTTTCATTCTAAATTTCATCCAAATCGGACTGGTAGATTAGCCGTGAAAGCGTGACAAACACACAGACTTTCGAATTTATAATATAAGTATGGATATACCATGTATATCCACTTTATTCATGTAGATAATATTTCCAATTTAAGCTAATACTAAACATCGACATATCGTACGTATATACGTGACATATTACCTGGACTGCGTCAGATATCGTAAAATAGGTACTACAGTTGTAAAACGATAGCGCCGACGCTTGGAACAGGACGCGTACACAATAATGTTTACAAAATCTAGAGCCAGATGCAAATCGTAAACTAAATCGAAACAATCATCTAAAAATAGTTTAATATAAATCATTTTTTGTTAAGTGCAAAATAATATGTTTATAAGCCACCTGAAATAGAGCTTCGTTACACAAAAGTTCTTCAAGATTATTCCGCGAAAATCAAACAGATACGATTTACAATTCCCATGGATCGAGGAAAACACCAAGATTAACTTAAGAAATCAGTGCCAAACGGAAGAAAGATGTCCGACAAAGATAATAAAATGGAAAAATTGAAGAACTGCTTCATAAAATTACACGATAAAATACAAGATCGAGTGGAAGACTTGCACGATCAGATTCAAAATCGCGTGGACAAAACGAAATTGTCTTTTGTATCCCATGTGTCTGAGGAGAAGATATGTTCAGAGGACAGCCTTGAGAGGGAGATCGAGGAAAAATATTCGACGGAATCTTCAGAATCACAAAAGGATAGAAGTTCTAGTATACCGTCAGTAATTATAGATGAACCTAGTTTAAGTGATACGAGGCAAATTTGCAAGGATTTTCTCACAATTGAAAAGAATGGCGTCTTTTATAGAAGATCTCTGTCGACTTCTAATCTTACGTTGGATAATGAATCTAATTTGTATAGTTCCAGCGATTCTTGCTTTTCCTGTCTCTCGTCCAGTGATGAAAGGTATGTTTAGTAAATTTTTAAATTATTTTTGTCTTAAAAAAATATATATATAATATATTCTTAAAATTAGTTTTAATATAAACGAATTATGAAGGAAAATTGATATTGTTTGTTATTTATATGAAATCAAAAAGATAGTCATAAGACATGTTTAAACTATATAAATTTAAGAAATTATATTAAGAAAAAAATATTAGAATAAAAATAGGTGTCACTTTAGATTTTAACTGTTGAAATAGGTATTGTGTCGGGCCAGAGGCACAAGGTGCGACTCCAAAGCGACTGGTTGTGGGTTCAATTCCCACTCGAGGAGTGGAAATATTTAATATTTCCATTTTCTTTGCCTGGTGTAGAGGCAAAGCGCGGCGTTAAGTTCCGCCACTTAACACGCAATGCCTCCAGAATTCGGCGGAAAGTGGGGAACGGAGTGTCTTAACACTAGGTTCCCTCTGCCTACCCTGCTGTGTGCGGGATACAGCGTGAAGGTAAAAAAAAAGAAATAGGTATTATACTTAGTCATGCTTTAAGTACCTATCTGTTGGATAAAGCTAAGTTATCTTATTTACCTTAGCATACAATAATTTTATCACTATGTAAAGTTCATGTTTAATGGAAGAGATAACATTATTGACACATGAATTGTAGCTTTTGTGTGTCGATAAATAAAGATGTGTTGTCATTTTGTACCAGTGATAAGCTTACATAGCCTACATTATTATGTAGTTTTTTTTAGCTTTACGCTATATCCCGCACACATCAGGGTAGGCAGAGGGAACCTAGTGTTAAGACACTCCGTTCCCCACTTTCCAACGAATTGGGAGGCATTGCGTGTTAAGTGGCGGAACTCAACGCCGCGCTTTGCCTCTGATACCATAGCGAAGGAAATGGAAATACTAAATATTTCCACTCCTCGAGTGAGAATCGAACCTACAACCAGTCGATTACAGTCACACGTTCGTGCCATAATTTTTATATTTTTTATAAAAAAAAAATTGAATAACTTTTAGTTATTTGGTCTTCTTAGTATCCGCTTTTCGTTTAGATCACGCTGTGTCCCGTAAACAGCACGAAAGGCAGAGGGAGCTTATTGTTAAGACAATCTGTTCTCCGTTTTCCGCTAAATGGCATTAAGTGGCGGAATTCAATGCCACGTTTTGCCTGAACACCAGAGCGAAGAAAATTGAAATATTATATAACTCCAATCCTCGAATGGGAATCGAACCCACAACCAGTCGCGTTTACAGTCACACTTCGTGCCCCTGCGCCACGACTGGCCTTACTAGTTCTTTTTATAAATTTCCCCCTAGTTGTCTCTGTTCTCTCTATAAAAACATCATATTTTCTAAGTTTACACAAATAATGAACTGAAATAAATTATAAAATCTTAGTACTCAACTATTATATTCTCGTAAATGGATCCCCATAATGGAGATGCGTTTTATTTATCGAAGTAAATAACAGTTTCTAGTGTCGGTCTTGATATACCGCAACATTTACGTAATTGTAGAAAATTGCAAATGCAAGGAGCTCCTCGTATGCAGTAATATTTCGATCTCATTTTGTATTTCATACATTTCAACTGCAACAGAGTAATGTGTTGATATATCTTAAAAGCTTATGGCAAGGTTTAAAATAATCAATTTGTGCTATAGTAGTGATACCTTAAATTATATAAATATTTATAAAAAGGTAATATTTTAATTAAAAAAATAATTATATATTTTGTCATGTTATTCAATTCATTTTACTTATTTACAAAAGATATAAGAATTGCTTATCTTTTATAAATATTTATAAAAAAATAATATTTTAATTAAAAAAAAATAATTAAATATAATATATTTTGTCATGTTATTCAATTCATTTTACTTATTTACAAAAGATATAAGAATTGCTTATCTTTTTTAAAAAATCATGCAAAGGTCATGTATTTGGTGTTCATATTAATTAAAATTAGTTAAAAGCTCAATCTCTATATAAAATATACAATTAAGAATGAACAAAAATTGCTATCTTTTTAAAAAGTCATGTTTTTGGTCCACACTACTTATTTTAATATGCCTATCTACCTACAATATTTTTCTCGCAGAACCTCACAAATCAGGCCTCGGGCAGGCAGTCTTCCCCCTGGCCCACGCATCGATATTCCAACGACTATCAACACCTGTTCAGAGTTAATTGAGAAAATCGGCAACCGTTTCCCAAGGCTTAAGAGCAAAGGCGACAGGATTCATAGGGTATTGATTGGTGGAGGTCGCATGTGTGTGTTTTACTTGTTAATAACATTGGTTTCGGGGGCATTGGAGAAATGTAGTTAAAAAAAGTTTACGTTACGCTTTATCTTAAATAGTAAGGTTAATAGAGATAATTTAATGTGATAAGTTCTGCGCTTTTTGCAGGATTTTTTGAGATATTGCGTGTTGAGCAGCAAAACTCAGCGCCATATTTTGTTTTACTCAAACAGAAAAACAAAAATAATTTAAGTTGACACATAGAAAGATATTGAATAATACGTAGTTATGTGTAATTCTATATTTTTCTATGTTTTAACTTATCGGTCGGAGATATACTGGAACTGGAAACTGTGTAGACATTAAAGGGTTGAAGGTCTTTAATTTTTCCTATACTTTACGCTCTATATATCTGAATTAGATAAACAGAACTCAATATGAAGATTATAAATATAATTATTTCCTCCAATAAATTTGAACCTATATATTGTAGTTTTCATTAGACGATATCATTGCGCCATTTTTTATATTAACAATATTTCAAAAGCAAATAAACAAGAAGAAGAAATTTTTCAATCGTATTTATGACCCGCAGACTTATTTAATAAAAATGTATATCAATGAATCCTCATGCATATGTATTAAAAACTACGACGCCATTTTGCAAGTAGGTAGGTACGGAATGTGTAAATCTGTTACCATTAATTTAATTTAAAATAATTGAACTGGAAAAGTTAAAACAAAATTTGTTATAATATTAAGGTATTCGTAACTATATTTTGAATGTATTTCAAATTCGTAGTTATGTTTTTATCTTTGCTTTTTGAATTCAATTTGAATTGGCATTTTTAAAGGTCATGGTCATGGTCAAGGTTATATAACCATATACTAATACAATTTTCTTACTACTATTTTCATATATACAGAATTATTTTTCTTTTTTTTTGGGAATCGAACCCACAACCAGTCGTTTACAGTCACACGCTAGTGCCACTGGGCCACGACTGGCCTGGATTATTTTTCATAAGCGAATATAAAACCAAGTGAATAAGAATACAGTTTCATAGTATTCGAGCATTGTTTTTAGTAAGTATTTTTATAAGACATGTTAAGACTATAACTAACAAAGGAAGCATCTTGTTAAAACTGCATGGGCGTAGTTCGTGTTGAAATCCTAGAAGGATTGACAAATTAAATCAAAAGGAGTTTCTGCAGAAATAACCTTATAACAAAGAAATACATGAGACAGATAATTTATAATTTCTTAAAGCAAAAATATATAAGCCGCACTTAGAAACGTCAATTAGCTGAAATAGCCATTTAATTGTAATTTACCACTAAGTGAACTTTAATTAACTACATTTGTAATTATTACTGAACAAAGCAACTTAACCTGAATTTTTTTTATGTAAAGCACGTTGTCGCAAACAAATTATTTGTATAAATTTTTTATAAAATATACTAACTACTAACAAATATTATATGATTACTAACAAATGTTGTATATATATTAGCATTAAAAATGTATATGTGACTAACTATCTTAATATTTTATTATTTTTGCCTATTTAAAAATACATCTCGTGTTGTTTATTTCAGCTTCACGTTTTCTCTTGCGTATTAGGGTAGACAGAGAAAACCTATGGTCAAGATACTCTGTTAACCCCTTCCCGTCAGACTACGGAACTACGTGTTGAGCTACATAACTCAACACACCTCTTTACCTTACCAGAGCAAAGAAATAAAAATATTTTTAATATAATTATATCCCACGTGAGAATCGAACCCACAACCAATCGTGTTTACAGTCCAACGTTAACGTATACTTATTTTAAATCATTTCAATATTAACTTATTCTAAACATTCATTTTAAAGGTCTGAATGAAATTGAACATATTAATAATAAAATGTTTTCTTTTTCAGTATTTTCTTAAGAACACAAGACTAAGCGATGTGAACAAACGACTGAAAGCCCAAATATGGAGTTCAGTTGTGACAATAGTTTTAGTGGAGGCCAAGAATCTTCCAGCAATGGACATGGATACTAGATCTAGTGATCCCTACTGTAAATTTAGGTAATTCACCTCTTTTAATTAAATTAGGTATCTATTCCACCAGGCCAGTCGTAGCGCAGTGGCACAAGCGTGTGACTGTAAACGACTGGTTGTGGGTTCAATTTCCACTCTAGGAGTGGAAATATTGAATATTTTCGTTTACTCCGCTCTGGTACCCCGCTCATGGCTCTATCCCGCACACAGCAGGGTAGGCAGAGAGAGCCTAGTGTTGAGACATTCCCCGCTTTTAACGCCGTGCTTTGTCTCGACACCAGAGCTAATCAATGAATGCTAATCATAATCAATGCCAATCATAATCACTCTAGTGGGAATCGAACCCACAACCAGTCGCGTTTACAGTCACACTTTGTGCTCACAAGCCACGACTCTCCCCAATCTCAATTTTAATTTAACATTCATTAATTGCTTAAAATTGTTATTCCTTTTTTGTTATCATCGATTTTATGTATCGTAGCTACAGTAATTCTTAAAGCAGATTTTTTATAGCCAAAATACTTTGTTTTAACTAAAAAGGTCTTACCCGGTAATACATTTACTTTTCACTGCAATTTATTTGAACGTAAATCTTAAATGTAGGTTTTAAATGTTTTTAGAGAATTCATTGTATAAAACTTTTCTTATTATATAACTTGTAATATAGTTAAAACTGCTTCACGCTTTCCTCGCATAGCAGTCAGTCGCATAGTCAGAGAGAATTTAGTGTCAAGACACTCCGTTCTCCGTCCAAAATCGACACGTTATGTGTTGAGTGGAAGAGCTTAACGTCGTAGATTCGGGAGCGGCTAAATTAAAACTATTATTATAACCCACCACCATCGTGTTTGCAGTGAGACGTTTACGACAGTGATTACGCCACGCACTTCTATAATATATTTATTTTCTCATATGAATATATACGAAATATATATTGTGGCCAGTCGTGGCCCAGTGGCACAAGCGTGTGACTGTAAACGACTGGTTGTGGGTTCGATTCCCACTCGAGGAGTGGAAATATTTAATATTTCCATTTTCTTCGCTCTGGTGTCGAGGCAAAGCGCGGCGTTAAGTTCCGCCACTTAACACGCAATGCCTCCGAATTCGGCGTCTTAACGCTAGGTTCCCTCTGCCTATCCTGCTGAGTGCGGAATACAGCGTGAAGCTAAAAAAAAAAATTATATTATTACTAATTTAAATCTGTATATTATTGATTTGATAAAGGAAGTCCTGCAGAATTTTAACGCGTAATATTTTTGTGTTGATAAAATGAAGCATGTCACTTCTTTTTTTGAATAATATTATTAGACTTTTCATTTTGAATATCTTAGGACAATGTTCACGTAAAAAAATATAGTTCAAATATATTTATTATATCCACCATTATATAAGCTTATTCTTCTATACATATTTAATTGTGGCCAGTCGTGGCCCAGTGGCACAAGCGTGTGACTGTAAACGACTGGTTGTGGGTTCGATTCCCACTCGAAGAGTGGAATTTATATTTCCATTTTCTTCGCTCTGGTGTCGAGGTAAAGCGCGGCGTTAAGTTCCGCCACTTAACACGCAATGCCTCCGAATTTGGCCGAAAGCAGGGGAACGGAGTGTCTTAACACTAGGTTCCCTCTGCCTATCCTGCTGTGTGAGGGATACAGCGTGAAGCTAAAAAAAATATTTAATTTAATTTATTATAATTTAATATCCTCTTTCAATAAATACTGCAGTATTTATAAGCTATTTCCATCCTCTAAAGTTATTCACTACAGACCTTTTGTATTCCCCCAAATGCACACTTTATTATCATATTATGCGGGTGTCAGGTTGCGTACCTGCCTGTATTAGACTACGAAATGAAATATCATTTGCATAAAGAGCCCGGCTTATTCAAACGTTGCCGAAAATCCCTTTATATACTCTATATATTTTTGGACCTTATCTATTTTATCAATAGTCGCAGGTTCAGTTGTTGTTTAAGGCAAATGGTCTATTGACTGTGTTAGAGGGATAACTTATTTGCAGCTTAAGACAAACAAGGCTATTTGACGAATTATTTGTGATTCTCTGAATTAGTGTACTCGTTTAATTTTTATTAAATTTTAAAATAAATTAATATATTTTTGCATACATTTTTTTAATTGCGGCTCTTGAATATTCTTCAACTAGGCCGTTGTAGCGAAGTTGGACAGCGTCTGAATGTAAACGCGATGGTTGTGGGTTTGATACCCGCTTGGAGAAATAATTATTATTAGTTATTAGTTTTGGTACCTAAGACAAAGCGCAATGACTTCCACCATTTAACATGCAATATATCGATTTTGGGCAGAAGAGGAGAACGGAGAGTATCTTAACACTGGATTGACACTGATTAACAGATTGTCTCTCTACTGAGTAACATAAAGTGTGAAGCTGTCAAAGCTTTTACTTTCAGTCTTTGCCAGACGCGTGAAGCTGATGTTATTTTTTTTTTAGCTTCACGCTGTATTCCGCACACAGCAGGGTAGGCAGAGGGAACCTAGTGATAAGACACTCCGTTCCCCAGTTTCCGCTGATGTTATTAAAATATTAATACGTTACCTTTTAACAGGTTAGGTAACGAAAAATATAAAAGTAAAGTCGTGTGGAAAACTTTACATCCATCCTGGTTAGAGCAGTTCGATTTACATTTATACGACGACCAGGAGCAAATCTTAGAAGTCACCGTATGGGATAAAGACAAGCAAACCAAAGATGAATTTATAGGAAGGTACGTACATACTACATTGTTTTTATTTTTTTTCAGTTTTACTCATAGCCATATATAGTCAGAGATATCCCATTCTCGACTCTTTGCTAACATCAAGACATTGCGTTTTGATTGATGTCTTTCGTCGTTATACGAATTGAAATTATAATGAAAAAATTAATAAAATTCACGAAATTATATTTTTTATTGTTAAAAAATTATATTCTTTTGTTAACAAATTATATTTTATTGTTAACAAAATATGAGGCCACTTTCACGTAGTGTGACAACGTCTGATTGTTAACGCGATAATTATGGGTACGACCCCTACTCGGGAAATTATTATATTTACTTTCATTTCCCTGCTCTGACATGACAAAGCCTGTCGCTGAGTTTCATTATTCATCACACAATGTCTTAATGTCCCTGTTCTGGTATGAGACTCACGGCGTTGAGTTTCGTCATCCTTAACTTCTCATATATCATATCTATTTTCTTTTTTTTTACCTTCACGCTGTATCCCGCACACATTCGGGTAGGCAGAGGGAACCTAGTGTTAAGACACTCCGTTCTCCACTATCTCTATTTTCTCAACATCTTAATTCCTCTAGTCTAGTATCCTCTTAATTCTTCTAATATCTCGAATTCGTTTTTCTTACGTAAAATTATGTTAAAATTATGTATTTCATTTTACAATATTCTTTCTTCAAGGATATTGGCACCATGTGAAAGATGAGGTGTATTTGACAGCTGTACTTTGATCTAGAACACAATACGCTGATCTTCAAAGCAATATATTGTAGATTACGTACATATTGTGCGCCATTGCTTTTGTTAAGGGTAGACGTGTCACTTATAGGTTGAATAACGTTCTGTTCTCTAATAGAATATCTGATGACTTAAATATGTTTAAACTTAAACAAGTACCTATTCATTGAAAATAGCTTCATAGCAGGGTAGCCAGAAGGAACCTAGTGTTAAGACACTCCATTTCCCACTTTCCGCCGAATTCGGAGGCATTGCGTGCTAAGTGGCGGAACTTAACACCGCTCTTTGCCTCTTATACCAGAGCGAAGTAAATGGAAATATTAAATATTTCCACTCCTTGAGTGGGAATCGAATCCCACAACCAGTCGTTTACGGTCACACGGTCGTGCCACTGCGCCACGACTGCGCCCAAAAATAGCAATATATTTTATTACAGCTTCACGCTTTTCTCCCATTGTAGAATAGTTAGGGGGAACCTAGCGTTATGACATTCAGTTCTTCATTTACGCGTTGTCTGGCGGAACTCGACGCCACACTATCTTAGGTACCTGTTCAGACAAATGAAAATAATTAAATCATTCCACAAAGTGGAAATCAAATCCACAATTATTGCGTTTATAGACAGACTTCCCCCTTTTTTTTTTGTGACGCTGGGAAATGCTTTTACGCAGACCGCCCGTACCCAAAGGACGAACGGTACTGTGGGGCTCATCAGATAATCTAATACTACCCACTAAAACCCAGCGGAAACCCTCTCCACCTACATAAGACGTCGCAGGATCACTCGCGTATGCATACTACGACGTCTCGGTGGATGGCCCGCCTACGGACCACCATCGCCTTCAAGGTGCTCTGGGGTTTCTTCCAGAGCACCTGCAGCCTCGATGACTTTTAGGAGGATAATTAAGACAGACTTCCCCCTGTGCCAAGTTCGTATTTTTTTTCAGTTTTATTAATGAGAAGCTTCCAAACTAATAGGTATTTTATTTCAGATGTGCCATAGATTTATCAATGTTAGAAAGAGAAATAACTCACAATATATGGCAAGACTTGGAAGATGGGAACGGACAAATATTCTTACTGTTAACAATAAGCGGCACGACGCAATCGGAAACGATCACAGACCTCGCAAGTTATAGAGAAAATCCTAGAGATATTGAAATTATTGAAAACCGATATGTAAGTTCTGTTCAGATTTATATTTATGTTATGTAAAGTTATTGTTATTATATGTTTAAGCTTCAAGCTTTTTTCCCCATAGCAGAGTAGTCAGAGAGTATAAATTTTGACTAAAAAAATGATTTTTCGAGAACTCAGAATAGTATAAGTTTGTTTGTAGTAGAGTCAGAAATTAAAATTTACACTACACAAAAATAGTATGCCCCGAAATAGAAAAACTAAGTGTATATGAAAAGTGAAAAAAAATATTCCCAATTTTTTATTTTTTTTATAAGTAAGAACAAAGCGATTAAACAAAGTGTAAATGCTTTTAAAACGTTTTTTAGCATTTTAAGCCCGTTTTTTGTACTGTTAAACTGTGTGCAGTAAGGGATATAAATAAAATAAATAAATCTAAATGGCCAGTCGTGGCCCAGTGGCATAAGCGTGTTACTGTAAACGACTGGTTGTGGGTTCGATTCCCACTCGAGGAGTGGAAATATTTAATATTTCCATTTTCTTCGCTCTGGTGTCGAGGTAAAGCGCGGCGTTAAGTTCCGCCACTTAACACGCAATGCCTCCGAATTCGGCGGAAAGTGGGGAACGGAGTATCTTAATACTGGGTTCCCTCTGCCTACCCTGCTGTGTGCGGGATACAGCGTGAAGCTAAAAAAAAATAAATAAATAAATAAACCTAAATCCTCGTTAGATGTTTGTAGTATGAAAAATTTCTATAATAGTAAAATAAAAGTTAATCTGTAACTGTGAAAGTTTGTCTTAAGTGATTTCGACTATATATCTTTCGATGTAAGAACAAGACGATTACTATAAACTTTGAAATTGCCAAATAAATGTTCGAAGGCGTTTGTATTAGGAGAGAGTCGCTCGAATCTCTAAGATACAATACAAAAGATATTGCAGAAACTTAGTTCTGCAATACAAAAGTTCTTAGATATTCGAGAGCAGAGTAACTTGGTGACAAGACTGGGATACTGCTACATTTTTCTCAACCTCAAGAAAGTTGTTAGAAGACACATAGATATTTCCCCAAATTAGATTTTAACTCACAAGTCTCAAGTGTAGAAAATAAGTTTTAGTTCACCTAGCGACTCTCTCGCGGCTTTGAACGCATCACTAAATAGCGGTTTCGTATTTTTATATATTTAATTCTTATTTCAGCTCCTTGAGAGATGGTTTTTTTTTAAAAATGGGTAGCCTATTTTAACCTTGCAATATAAATTGTTTTCGTGAAAAAAAAATCATGGAAATCGGTGAAGTGGCTTAAATTTTATATATAAACTTTCTAGTAATACCCAAGTAGTTTAACCTTTAAAAGGTTGACTTTAGAAAAAAATATAGCCCATATTTCACCCTTTGCGGTGGAGTTTGACGGTACCCGCGGCCTCGAGTAACGTAGTTTTGTGGGTGGGCTACCGTGGGGTTTTAGTGAGTAGGATACAGAAGCATGAGCCTCACATAATCCGTATGGCGTTACATACGTGTAGCATTCAGACACCCGTAACAGGGTTTCCCCACGGGAGAAAAAATATATATATTTCACCCTGGGTGTTCAACTATTTTCATTCTGACTTCCTTCCTAATGGGGGGTGGTTTAGTGGGCTGAACTGTGAAAGCGTAAAAGACATCAAATAGACGGACAATTTCGTATTGATAATATTAATATTAATTATTTAAATACCTATATACATCACAGCCATTTAACTAAAAGCGATACATTTCTTACATGAAACTACAAATCTCAGCCAAAATACCGTCTTAAAAAATTTTATGCCCGTCTATTCAAACTACATGTTGGCTCTATTCCAATCCTAACATTAGTGAATGCATGTCTTTGAAACCCGCTTTCAACGTACCCAAACCCTTTGTACTGAATTCTAAAGCGTATTGAAGTGCTATCATTACCTTATCGTGAGACACAACAAGCTCAAAGGTTTTTGGGAAACAACTCTGCGTTATTTAGGAAGTACTAATATGTAAGAAAGGGAAAGGCTATGTTCATTCATTCGGTAAATGACGGTAAAATCATTTGTTATAATAACAATTCGGTATTTTAGTACCAAAAAATATTTTTTTAAGGAATAACAAATATGACTAAAGCAAACGAAACATTTGAAACGCAGTCTGTGAAGTCTTTGAAGTGTAGTCTTGAAAGGAGATGAATCTATGCTTTCGTCAATCAACAAAGAATAAACGGTTGTCGAACTGTTAGCACTCCACATATCTGGTATAACTCCGTTATGAGGAAACAAACATTCTTAGATGTGTCAACCTTTAAAATACACCTCTGTATCCTTTATATACAAAGCAAAACTGTTTTTAAAGTGTTGAATGTACATGAGCGTAATAAATTATAATTAAAATTTGGATGCTAGCTCCAGATCTTATTGGCTACAATAATCTTTTATTTCTTAATTGGTAGCAAGTTCCGTTTGCCATAATATACTTTATTATATATTTCATAGACTGTATAACGTATAAATATACTTTTTACACAGTCCCGTGTAAAAAGTATATTATAACTTACATTTTTACACAGTCACAGTCAGTAGGAATTTCGGGAAATCCCCTATTAGTGTAGCATCTGTATATCGCAACGAACCTCCATGGAAAATTTCAGCTTTCGGCTGTGCACTATCTGTCGGTCATATACATGATTATATATATTGAACATCCTATAAATTTATAGGATTAACGACAAAATTGAAGGAATTTGACCTTTTTTACATTTATTTTATATTTCAGATTTACTAAAATCGTTTTTATTATTAAAATTAAACCTGGCCATAAAATTGACTACGAATGTTTAAAAAACTTAAATAGGTTCCCCTATTTAAGTTTTTTATGTTAATAACAATGCTTTCTAATTTTAAAAGAATAAAGTTTTATATATGTATTTCCAATAATCTTGTAGGCGTGGTATCGGATGAACGAGGGTTCAAGCGGTGTCGGGTGGCTCTGTGTAAAAGTATACGGCGCTAAGGGACTGGCGGCGGCAGACTTGGGTGGTAAATCGGACCCCTTCTGTGTATTAGAACTAGGAAACGCGAGACTACAAACGCATACTGAATACAAAACGCTTACACCGAATTGGATGAAGATTTTTACCTTGTGAGTATCATTTTATTTTATGCTTCGTTTTATAATTTATTGAAGACTAAATTTATACGGAAAAATGGAAAATGAAATGGAGAACACAGTGACTATGTTCACTCTGACTGCCTTGCTATGCGGGAAAAAGCGATAAGTGTCTTTTATCTATTTTTGTTTGTGATAAATGTCATTGTATTTATTCAAACAATTCAATGTTAAACTAAGAAACACATAAAATAGTGTCTAAATATGATTCTTTCATATTTTTTCGGAGACATAATAGACAGAGACACTCCGTTTTCCACTTCGAGACATTGTGTCTTGAGTAGTGAACTCCCTTGCACATTCCCTACCGTGGGAATCGAACCACAACCAATCAGGATTACAGTCATACACTATCTCATTGCACCACGATGATCTCGTTTATACATAATATTATTTATCATTATATTGTGCTTATACGTTTTAGCACAGTTAAAGACATAAGTTCAACATTAGACTTAACAGTATACGATGAAGATCACGACCACAAAGTAGAGTTCCTAGGCAAATTAGCGGTCCCATTGTTGAACATACGCAATGGGGAAAAACGATGGTTTGCCTTGAAAGACAAGAAAATGAGGGCAAGAGCGAAAGGAAATTATCCACAGATATTATTGGAAATGAGTGTTATTTGGAATCCGGTAAGTTATTTCTTCATTATCCAAGCTATATATTACTTTTTTTTTTAGCTTTACGCTGTATCCCGCACACAGCAGGGTAGGCAGAGGGAATCTAGTGTTAAGATACTACGTTCCCCATATATTACCTACTTATAAATATTAGCTTGTTATATAAAGTGAAGAGTATTATAAATGTACTTATTATATAAGGAGTTAGTACAGTTGGGATATGTTTAAAAGAAATGATTTTGGGTTCAAATCTCACTCGAGAAAAATCTTCTATTTATAATATAGTTGTCCCCAATTGTGTTACAAGAATGAGACGTTGAGTAACGTTACTTAACAGCTAATATTTTTAAGTAAAAAAAAATAATCTGTTTCAAAACGTGATGGTTGTTATGACTTCCATTCCCACTCGAGTATTTTATTATTTTTAAATTATTTTAACAACGCTATGGTGACAGACCACAGACAGACAAGATTAACTTTCATCAACCAACATGCAAAGTTTCGAATTTGGGCGGAAAGAAGAGAACGAAATGTCTTGACACTAGCTTCCCTGTGCTTACCACAGTATGCAGAAAATAAAAATACAACCATAAAAGAAAATACGAGAAATTATGATAATAACACACATACATTTATATATTTGCAATTAGACATATCATCGCTCAGACACAATATGTTCAGGTCAATGAATAGATGAAATACGTTTATTGAAATCTATTATTGTTAGTAATTCAGCTACGAAGCTTGTATTATTCAAGGACGCCTACGTACATGGATTACAATGATAAAATAACTTATTGCGAAAAAACTATCGTTAACATTATCTATCGGAATGCCAGTTCATTTATTAAGTAAACTAGCGGCCCGCTCGCGGCTTCGCTGCGTGGACTGCCTAGTTGTTTTGTTATATTGCCCCTCGGGGGTGGATTTTTGAAAAATAAAATAGCCTATGTTTGATGTTCGATTATCAACTACATTTATTCCAAAATTCATTGCAATCGGTCAAGCTAGATAGTTTAGTTTTTTCATATAAACTTTCATCCCCAAGGAGTAGTCTATGTTAGACCCATGGTTATTTACTACTTTCATTCTAAATTTCATCCAAATCGGACCGGTAGATTAGCCGTGAAAGCGTGACAGACAAACACACAGACTTTCGCATTTATAATATAAGTATGGATGCTCTCAAAAAATTTTAATTTTAATTTTTTGATCTTTTACTATTCTACACTGATCTTATAAAGAGGTAGGCGTTAGTAAGTTTTTATGTTTGAGGTAGGTAATCTTCGAAACTGCCGAACCGATTTCAAAAACTTTTAAACCTTTAAAAAGTTACATTATCCCTGATTAGTATAGGCATATTTATTGAGTTTTTTAGCGCGACACTTATAAAAAAATGCTATCCATTTTTTTTTGTGTGCAAAAAGCATATAATGCAATAGAATTATAACTTTCATCAGTTTCTCACTTAAGCGAGAAAGTGGGCTGCTGAAAATATAACATAGCTATAGTCCTGTAGTTTACGCGGTCGAAGCAGCAAACGGGTCGCTAGTATACAGTAAATTTTTTTAAACTGGAATAGAAATTCTCAATCTTTAAAATTCTTTCTATTTGGCATTCATTTATTTCCTCCATAAATAATAAAATAAAACTATATTTAAATAAATTATATACATAATTAATTTATAATATACTAAAAATATTATTTAAGATCAACAGCAGAGGAGCTGAGTATTGATCATGTATTCTAATTACCTTGTAGAGCGTGGCTAAATGCGCCCAAGTTCTACTCGCTTCTAGAATATGTTATGCTTTGAGAAATATTTCCTTTAGTGTCAAAATATGCTTGAGCTTTAAGTATTCACTCGCTTTTACTCGAATAGCAGAGAAAACTTAGCGAGACTCTGTTCACTAAATTTTTAATTTTATTAATATTTTATTAATTTTACAAGTCACAACCATCGCTTACATAATCAGGGACTGTCCACCATCCCAGATTACACCATCATGGCCTCATTTATCAAAACGATTTCAATATATTATTTAACTTACTAGCATTTTCGGAACATATCTGTCATTATTCGTTGTAGGTAACTTTGTAAGGAACTGTAAGGATGAACAGGAAGCGATAAGGGAATCCGTCTTTATTTATAGTACTAATATAATAAACTTTTCTCTAGTTGGACTATGAAAAGAAAACTACGGCGTACGACCAGACACGTCTATATTGTGACATGTTTCATCAATGATTATTTTTTAGCATCACGCTTTGTCTGCATAGTCAGAAACACTGGTTATGAAGAAAAAGCGCTCATAAGCTCACTCAAAAGACACTCTGATCTCCGATTTCCGTCTAAAATTTAGACATTGCGTGGTAAATGGTGAAACCCAACGCCAAGCCTTACCAGAGCGGGGTAATAAAAATAATTTAAATATAATCCATTCCTGGACTGCTTTTCTTACCATATTTACCAAAAAAAATAATTTAAGATCTTTTCCTTTCTTTTTCTATATATGTAATTTTGTAATATATATTTGTTCCAGCTTAAAGGTGCAATCAGAGTCGTAAACCCGAAAGAGCCAAAGTACATGCATCAAGAAGCGAAATTCAAGCGGCAACTATTTATTAGAAATGTCATGAGACTGAAAGCCATTATTATGTGGTTTATCGAAGTTGGTAAAATATTACAGTAAGTTATTTTAGTTTAAATTTATTTCTTACATTTAAAAGGAATATTTTTTTCTAGTTACGAGTGGACTTGATGTTTTTTTTTATATTATACGTTTGTGTTAAGCAAAAGGAAATTGCATCTGTTCTTTGTTTTGTTACTAAATGCCTCAAATGATGATTTAAAATCATGCTCGTTTTAAATCATCATTTGAGGCGGTCTGAGCACAGTAGACAACGTCTTACTGATGGATAGTTATGGATTCGATGTCTATTAAATAGCTTCACGCTATATCCCGCACACAGCAGGGTAGGCAGAGGGAACCTAGTGTTAAGACACTCCGTTCTCCACTTTCCGCCGAATTCGGAGGCTTGCGTGTTAAGTGGCGGAACTTAACGCCGCGCTTTACCTCGACACCAGAGCGAAGAAAATGGAAATATAATTTCCACTCCTCGAGTGGGAATCGAACCCACAACCGTTTACAGTCACACTCTTGTGCCACTGGGCCACGACTGGCCCAGTCTGGATGGATGGAAACTGGATGTTTATTCAGGGTAATTTATATTTAAATTATTCTCATGTGTCTCCACTCAGTACGCAATCACTCAGATTCAGGTGAAAGGGAACGAATATCACTGATATTAATGTTAGCTATTGAAAATACTTGGAAGGAACTTTCTTAATTTGATACAATTTTGATTTTTTATTTTTATTATAATACAAGTCAAAAATATGTTACCTTTTAAAATATAAACCTTCCCTGGTTATAAATCAGGCTTAACACATCCTCACGCGACGCATAGTATGTTCAAGCGCAAAATAAAGAATGTTAGTAATATTTTACCAAGTTTGTCATTCTCAGTCCGCATTATGTGATACACGTGAGATACGAGAAAATGTGGCAAAAGTGAATTCCATTGTTTTACAGCCACCGTGCTTTTTTGCATTAAATGTGGAAATCTTTCTATAAAGAGCGAAAACAGCGAAAGATTTTTAAAAACTTTTAAATATAATATCGCGAGCTGTCTAGAGTTATCAACAGTTCTTGCATATATTTCGAAGGTGGATTTTCACATTTGATCATTTAGAGTGAGAATTCACTTTTGATGCCAGTCTCAATCTCAGCTTATACTACAAATAGACGATGGAAAAAAGGTTAAAATTTTTAAAAAAGCATATCTAAAAAAGCGTATATCAAGATAGTTACGGAGAACAAAACACTTCGTTCCCCACTTCCGACCTGAAAAACGAAACACTGCGTGTTGAGTGGCCGAACTCAACGCCGCTATGTCTATGGTACCAGAGCGAAAAAATGAAAGTTTTAAATCATTCCCTCGGTCGAAAATCGAACCCACAACCATCGCGTTTAATGTCCGACGCTGTTATACTGTGCCATAGTGACCTCGGTTAAAATTTAAAATGCAATAAATTTTCAGGGATTGCTTCGAATGGGAATCCAGGATTCGATCGTTTTTAGGGTTGCTCGCATGGTTGGCGTTTTGTTATTATTACCAAATGTGGATGCTACCGTTGTTATTATTGATTTTCTTTTCAAGAAATTGGCTGATATACAGACTTACAGGTATTCTTAACATTTATTATATAAGTAGTTATTTTTTTTTTTCTATATAATTTAAAAATCAACTACTTTATTTTATATTATTTTTTTTATATTTTATAGAACACTTTATCTTTGAATTATGTTTAAAAAAACACAAAAGTCATATCTCACATTTGATTGGAAATATTACCGATATTTTTTTAAATATTGAAATATATATATGAAAAGGATATGACAATAAAATGCCAAATCACACAATATAAATTTCAAAGACACTTGTTTTTCTGTAGATTTTATAGATTTTAATTTGTAGATAGATTTTAAGTAAACATATTTTAGTTAAGCTTTTTTTATTTTATAGTTCAATTTAAGCGTTCCCGTAACCCTTGGGAGTGTTTGAAACAGTTGTTTTGTAGTAAGTTATATTGGCTGTTGTATGGATATTGCATGACTTTATCTTTTAAAGGAATACATTTGCTTCTATAGCTTCTGTTTATTTTTAAATACATTTCTTTTTTTCGTTTGTCTTAACTAGAATGATTTTTTATACTGCATTATTGTTATGTATTGCAAACGTGGTTATGCCAAATAAGTTCATCTATAACGTTTAATATTTTTTAGAAAGTTTATTTTTACTTATATTAAAAATCATATTGCCCGAAAATAGCTAAAATTGTTAAGATAATATATCACCTTTCTATAATGGCGACGTGACATCTCAAAATCTTTTGCCTCATTATTTGATATTCCAAGACGCGGTGAAACGATTGAAAAATAAAGTTACAAGAATGTAACAAAAACCAACACTGTTACTGTTACCAAAAAAAAATAACGAAATATCATTCTCATCGCAAAAAGGTGACATGTTAAACAAGCCATAAAATTTTAAAAGATGTTAAGAAGTTATATAACTACTCATTGAATACGTAATATAATCTAACCATTAAATACATCCCAACATTAACTACTTCAATTTTTAATAATATTTATAAGATTTAAATTTAAAGAAAATTCTAATCAATAGATATAAAAACTGTTAGAAAAAAATGCATGAAATAAAAAAAAACAATAGCAATCGTGAAAACAGTAGGTAAACCTATTACGAAAACCTAAACAATGATTTGAATCTATTTTGCATAATTATGTCAATATTTATTATGTAATGTGACGATTCATATTGCCTCTTTGCGACGACATTGTGATATCTTAAAATCGTTCCCCTTGCTACTTGTACAATAACACCACTAATAGATCTCAATCTATCCTTTGCAAAAACACAGTATTTTTAACGAAGGAAACAAAACTTAACATTTAGAGACGCTTTATTACAACTTATTTTTGTTGTTAGCATCAATAAAGCGTATAAAAATTTCAGCGCAGCAGGTAGTAGAACGCATGGCTCAGTGGTAAAAGCGCCTGGACGGTATTCAGGAGGCGTGGGTTCGAATCCAGCTGCGTTCAAACTTTTATACGTCTCTAAATGTATTTTTCAATTTTCCTAAGTGTGAAAGTTATTCCAAAGTGTTAACTTTAAAAATGTTTAAAAACTTAACATTCGGGCCTCGAATATCAAGTAATAAAAAAGACGCCTTTATCGAGATATCACGTTACTATTGCAGAGTTATTATATTAAACTTCATTGAAGTGTTAATATCAAAAGAGTTATTTTTCAATGAATTATGAAAAACTATTAATTCTAGAAGCGTTAAGTTTATATAACCATATAATAACTTCGTTAATCATTCAGCCATGGTTTTTCTGATATCTATATAATTTGTGATGTTCATTAAATGTTGTGAAGATAACAATATAAGTCTCTTTAGGTCTTATATTTGAGATGATTTGTAAACTTTCAGGGGGCAATCCATTATTGTTGCCTGTGGACGATGATGATTTGTTGGCCGAAGAAGATGATGAGGAAGAAGTCGATAAGGTGATTAAAATATATTATTAAAAGGTCTAGAACAGGGGTGGGCAACCCGTGGTGCTTTAGTCAAATGAGTATAATAATTTCATGTGGCTCAAAAAACTTTTATTTTATATTTCAAGTTTTAAAGAATACTGGGGCAGTCGTGGCCCAATGGCACAAGCGTCTGACTGTAAACGACTGGTTGTGGGTTCGATTCCCACTCGAGGAGAACTGGAAATGGAAATTATATTTCCATTTTCTTCGCTCTGGTGTCGAGGTAAAGTGCGGCGTTAAGTTCCGCCACTTAACACGCAAGCCTCCGAATTCGGCGGAAATTGGGGAACGGAGTGTCTTAATACTAGGTTCCCTCTGCCTACCCTGCTGTGTGCGGGATACAGCGTGAAGCTAAAAAAAAATAATAAAAATCTATTTAAGTATAGAAAATGGTCTCGGAATAATAAAAAAAATCAAAATTTAATAGACCCGTTTTGCTTTGCTTTTTGGTTACTTATCAAATTGTCTAGAAATTAAATGTATGTCTAGCACTTGATATTGTGCAGTTTACAGTGATGACTTCTAAGTCGTCATTAAAAACTGCACAATATTCGTAATTTCAATTACTCATTGAGTAAAAACATGACATTGAGTTAGGTTGGAAAGTTATAAACTCTCACATACCCTGATGTACGTGATAAAACGTGAAGTAATAAAGTAAAAAAAAGGAAAATTAAAAAAAATATGAATTCAATAATTGTAATCTTAATATTTTAAGAGAAAGCATCGCAAAATAGTCTTTAGCTGAATGCATCTAATTATTTTTATAGGAAGAAAAGAAATCGTTAAAGGAAAGGTTACAAGCAATACAAGAAGTGACACAAACTGTGCAGAACGCGATTGGCTATGTTGCTTCTTTAGGAGAAGCTGTAAAAAAGTAAGTAGAAAAAATTTTAATTCGTACTCAATCAGCTAAACTGACTCCGCACATCCTACGAACATAAGGGCATCTCTACATCGTGCATCCTTCTTTCATTCTTCTTCTGCAATACCCATGTTTCGCTGCCGTATAGCAGCGTCGGTACCAGCACTGCATTGTGCACAGCTAAACGTGCGGCTATGCTCACGTTCCGCCGTCGCATCAACGCAGAGAGGACATCGTTAACCCTGTTACCGGAAACTATCCACCTCTCACACCATTACCCATCCACACCATTCTTCAATATCTTTCTATTTAAATTTACTTTATATATATATATTGTATTTATTTTCCGATCTTCCAAGTCTACTAAACATACTTCCCAAATATGAGATGCTAGAATTAAGCCTAGCTTTAAGAGTCAAAACGTTAAAAATATATGCATCGTATCTTTAAATGAATTTCTCTATTTTTCCAGCTTAATGAACTTTACAGTGCCATATCTTAGTTATATAGCTATAATAATGTTGGTGGGCGCCATGTTTGTACTATACTTGATACCTTTGAGATATCTTCTTATGGCGTGGGGTAAGTTTCCTATTTATTACTATTAATATTACTAATGGGGCCAGTCGTGGCACGAACGTGTGACTGTAAACGACTGGTTGTGGGTTCGATTCCCACTCGAGGATCATGGTATCAGAGGTAAAGCGCGGCGTTAGGTTCCGCCACTTGACACGCAAAGCCTCCGAATTCGTCGGAAAGTGGGGAACGGAGTGTCTTAACACTAGGCTCCCTCTGCCTACCCTGCTGTGCGCGGGATACAGCGTGAAGCTAAAAAATATATATTAATATGGCCCTCTTGAAAACACCGTATGACTGTCAACGCGATTAGTTGTGGGTTCGATTCCTCCCGAAAGAATGATTTGAATTATTTTCATTTCCCTTGGGTAAGACAAAGCGCGGCGTTGAGTTTTGTCATTAAAGAAGCTGTTTCGGTATCCGGCGGTAAGTGGTGAACGGAGTGTCTTGACACTAGATTCTCTCTGACTACCCCGTTATGCAGAAAGAAGCGTATAGCTAGCGTATTTAATGTTATCCTTTTATTCATAAGTTTGACACATCAAATCATTAATTAAAATTAATTTTGGGAAAAGTATTATTATAATATTATTAATTATATATACGTAGCAAATAACTTATATTGTCAGCAAGAACTTATTAAGTAGTTGCAAATTTACCAAACAAGTAACGTTGTTTAAATATTTTTAAAATTTGCTTTTATATGTTTTTTGTAATTATTTTTCTTCAGAAACAACTATAAAACGCTAAACTATCTAATCGTGTTAGATGTTATTATTGCATCAAGATATTAATTGAAGAGTTAACTTATGTTAATAAGGAGGCTAGGTCAAACTCCCGCTACGCTCTAAATACTCACATTTACTACTATGAGATATAAATAAGTTTATATCTCATAATAGTAAACGCCAAGGGGCCAGTCGTGGCGCAGTGGCACAAGCGTGTGACTGTAAACGACTGGTTGTGGGTTCGATTCCCACTCGAGGAGTGGAAATATTTAATATTTCCGTTCCTTTCGCTCTGGTATCGAGGCAAAGCGCGGCGTTAAGTTCCGCCACTTGACACGCAATGCCTCCGATTCGGCGGAAAGTGGGGAACGGAGTGTCTTAACACTAGGTTCCCTCTGTCTACCCTGCTATGTGCGGGATATAGCGTGAAGCAAAAAAAAAGAAAACAAATAAGTTTAATAGAATATGTTTATGTATTCTAAAGGTATATCTAATATGTAAGGACGCCATCGTAGCGTAAAACAGTTTCTGATTATTACGAGGTTCTATATTCATTCGGGTATATATTGTTTCAAAGTACCTTCATTTCTCCTGTCAAGTTAGAGAAAACAACAAATGTTGTAGATATCTCTGGTGAAAATCGAAGAAAGCTAAAAAAATTTTTAAGTAAATAAAGAAAATGCATTTCCTATTTTCTACATTTGCAGGTATTAATAAATTTACTAGGAAAATTCTAAGGCCACACACCATTCCTAACAATGAAGTATTAGATTTACTATCGAGGGTACCGGACGACGAAACATTGGTAAGTTAATTGGGTAAGAAACTCATAAAATAACTAAAAATAAAAAAAATAAGTCATAATATTAGAACAATTACTATGCGATGACAACGTATCAGCAGGATATCTCAAAATCGTTTACCTCATTTATTGCACACGTATTTTATCTTGAACAGTAGGTATATATCTACACTTTCAGAAATTTTGCATGTAGTCTATCAGTTAATAAGAGTTGATGAGTTAAGACACAACACACCACGTAATGGAATCACTAGCATTTATCTCTCGCCCATCTCGCTCACTGCCTCTTACCACCAATCACTCCCTGCAAGTCGGTTCTGCGACGCCTATTGTGCTTAGTTCCGAGTTCCGCTTTCAAATTAAAATACACGTACTTTATTTGATATTCAATACTATCAATATCACTGTGGTGAATTTTTTCTTCCATAAAAACGCGGTATTTTTTAAGCGAACGATAGAAAGTGATTGTAGAAAGCAAAAGTCAACACGATCGCGACTATAAAGCCATAAAAAAACGATATTAACGATATCTCACATTGTCATAGTTGCAAAGAGGCGATATAATTTTAAAATTATTTTTGAACGCTAAATTCAAAAAAGTTTTTATTTATCTGCATTTATAATACAAGATATATTTATATCAGCAAACATAAGAAGTAGTTAAGTAATCTAGTTATATTAAGTTAATTATATGTATAATATTATTTTTTTTCTTTCAGTTGGATATAAGAGAAATCAAACCTCACCCGCCAAGTGACAACAGAAGAGACGCAAGAAAAAAGCACAAAGCAGCGTAACACAAGAATACAATTAAAATATTTTATATTATTAAAAATTCACTGTTAATTTAAAATCACTCATAATAATTATAAAATTGTTATTTTTAATTCTGATATATTTTTCTATTTAAAGCGCGAAAATATAATTTGGATACTTTTTAGTTGTCATTTGTTTATAAAAAATAGGGTTGCCAGATGTAAAACATTTTACCTCAAAGGTAATATTTTGTTAAAAATACTGAACCATGTTACTGTTAGTTGAACCTATACGTATAGTATTTGTTTTAACGTCCATTAGATATTTCCTATAAATAAGCAAAGATTATATAGCAATTAATATTTTTGAATGTAAATAAAAATGAGCTCGTGTTTCTCTTGACATATATCAGAATTTGAATATTTACGTTGCAAACTTTAACCAATTGTTATAGAAGCTTAATTCAATGTCAAAAATACAATATTGTAAATGGTTAAAAAAATTAATGCAGGTAATGATTTTAAATGCCTTTATGTTTTTTAAATATTTAAATCTTACTTTCAAGATAATTAAAGCAAATCTGTTATGTTTCTATTAATATTTTATTTGTAAAGCTATTTTAAATATTACCTAATATACACACGTAGTTGTAAGTCAATTAAAAAATAATTTGCATATAAATATTTTCAATAAATTCTACTTTCTTATAAAATATAAGCAATATCGAAATATTTTTGCGTGGTATAATCTGTGATTTAAAAGATCTTAGTTCATGTTAGTTTTAAGTGTATAATATAAATTAATTTCATTACTTGACTATGTTAAAATGTCCAATAATAATGTATAATGTTTTATTTACTTAACGAAAATTAAAAAAAATTAAACAGTAGATTATTAAAAGGCTATAAACATTCTATCATAACTTTATCAACAAAAAATAATGATAAAAAATGCATACTTATATAGAAAACCTTTCAATTAAAAAAAAGTTTCAATATACATGTTAATTTTAGATCTATTCCCTTCCGTTTTAATTCCAGAAAAATGTTACTACTGCATCTTCACAAAATAAGTATCACGAGCTAAAAGTTTCTCATTTTATAATGTTAGATATTTACAATGTTACCATTGATAGATTTCGCTAGTTACTTGTGGTCACGAATGCTTACGAGATAAGCAATCATATTATATAAAACGATATCAAACATTTATAATAAGAATGTATATAATCAAATTATGAATACAAGTAGTTAGAATTTTTAAAATGTACCATTGTTTTTATAAAAAATGTTATATTTTTTGTTAGTGTTTGTAATTTCAAAAAAAAGTTTAATAATAATTTTCACTAGAAAATCACAATAGCATAAGACTGAGACCAATCTCATTAAATGTTAGACGTCATCAAAATAATATATAATTCTTTATATTACAGATTTATATAGTAGTGATTTATAAATACGAAAATTTACTAACTGAAATACTAACTTAAAGATTAATTAACTATATTAAAATTTCTGAATATTAGTAAGATTGAGATTCATTAGAGTTGTTTCTTGATAATCTATCTTTATATCCTTTTATAAAATTTAAGTGCATCTTATTTCGTGTCACATTAAAAAATCTATGTACAAAGAGATAAAAAAATATTCTTGGCATGGCTATAGTTATAGTTTATTTAGAAATTTAATTTAACAATGAAATTCGAAAGTATGCATGCTATTGCTAACTTTGACTATCTTAAATAAAATGTTGAGTTTGTCAAATTTATAATACATAATATTATAACATTATCTAGTCATGCTTTATTACAGTTATAAAATTTAGTTCCTGAAAACATTGATTTCGCTATCGCACATATGAAGCACCTTTTCACTAAATATGCACACCAAGCACATTTTAATGTTATCTTCTATTTAAAAATTGCATTGTGATATAAATATAATATGATACAGCATTTAGTATTTTTAGCTAGTCTTATTATTACATGACTTTAATATTTATAAAATGTGAAAATGTCTCAAATATTTCTTTTCGTTGTAAAAGAATTGTCTTCCAATGAGGAAATGTTTTATTTCAAAATTTAATAATATATTGCTTTTGTATAAAAAATAAACAAGGAAGTAGTAACTTAATTTTTTTATTAAATTTGCTTGTTATATTATTCAGCACAATAACTATAGATTTCATGAAATATTTTTCTTTTATAAGACAAACAGTGATGACTAATGTTAACGCTTTTCATATTTTAAGAAAATTAAAAGAATATTATTCAACGATGTTGTGTTTTATTTTTAAGCACTTTCTTATAAACAATTTATACTATTTACCGTTGCCTAACTATCATATAATTAACTAGTACCCGCTCGTGGCTTCGCCGCGGGATATGGTACTTTTATCCCCTAATTTGGGCCACTTTGGGATTTTTTTTATTATCTGTTCAATCTTGACAAAATGTAGCCTGTAGCACTCCTGTATTGTGACGCTTTCTAATTGTGAAAGAATTTTGATGATCGGTTTAGTATTTCCGAAGATTAGCCCTTACAAACAAAGTAACAAACTTTACCTTTTTATTATATTAGTATAGAAGTATAGATAAATAATTTGGCATTGACTTATAAGTATAAGCAATATAAATTATTTTAATTCTCGTGTCTCTTTTGTTTTTTCCTTGTAATATCTTAATAAATGATTTAATGGATATTTTTTGCTATGGTTTCGTGCTGTCACGTAATCCATGTTTGGTTCTCATTCTTAACTATTAATATTACTTTGCTATCTATTATTAAGACCTACATAAATATAGATCAAGTTGTAGTTACGATGGTTCAGTACCACAACCACAATATTCATATTTTTTGGCCATGAGATCATATTTTAACTCATTTTTCTTAGGTAAAGATTAAAAAGCATTGTTTTAAACTATTTTAACCGTTCTATGACATATTTTTAGTACTGTGCAACACACATTAACATTTTTATTTATAAGGCAGAAACTTTTATTTAGTGCTTATCACGTGGTACAGGCACAGCATAATAATTTAAAAGATTAAAATGGAAGAAAACGTATATTTGTGTATGGCAACATGTGATGGCGACCATTGTCATTTTAATATTCTGTCATTTCATTGGTCATTGTCAATGAGTCGTGGCCGCCGGACTCGTGCCAAATACATTTCCATACACCCCAGACTTTTTTACCAAAATGACTTCCAAATTACAGGAATACAAAGACACGATAGAGCGCAGCTTGAATGACAAAAACAGTCCATGGGCAAAATACTTCGAAAAAGCTGAACAAAAGACCGGTGTGAACAGGGTATACATATTTCTCGGTAAGTCTCATTTTTTTTCTTATTGAGTTTATTTATATCTTTAGCAATTATTTGACGTTTATTTTGTCGCAGGGTTGGTCGCGTTCACCGGTTTATATTTAGTGTTTGGGTTCGGCGCGGAGTTGATATGCAATTCTATTGGATTCGTTTACCCAGCGTACATGTCAATGAAGGCATTAGAGTCGCCTGTGAAGGACGATGATACAAAGTGGCTAACATACTGGGTAGTATATGCTTGCTTCTCAATCGTCGAGTACTTTTCCGATTTTATCGTTGGCTGGTTCCCACTGTACTGGTTGATAAAGGTTAGTGGAAATTATGATATCTTTTTATTTGACCATGTGGTTATTGTATTCGGTTGTGCCTATTTTTAATTTATTATAACACACTTGTGGTTTCAATTTACTGAAAAATGTTGATGTTGAAATTCTTGTGTTTAATGACTCAATGGTCATTAGCTATAATGGTACCATTAAAGTAATTAACACAATCACATTGTGATTTCTGCTTTGTAAAGTACATTGGTATAGGTTTTATTTAAAAAAACTTGTTAATTCAAATTGCTATCTCAAATGTTAAATTATTGTAATACATATTAATATTATTTATACTTATAAGAATAGAAAACTACATCATCTATCTAGTTATTTGTACATTGCTATGAACAATGTGTGGGCAAATATGTCTACCTAAATAATGATTATTATAAGTACCTTACTAGTTTGAGAGTGAAGTACACCTTGTTTCATTATCTTTAATAAACATTATCTACAATTTCACATCTTAACTTTATCTTTGTTTTATGCTGTTCTTATCAAATTTTATATACCTACTTATAATATCGGAAACTGCCTATGTATAAATTGGTAACATAATATTAAAATAGTCAGAAAAGTTATATTTTAAATAAAAGTCCCTCACAACAATGCAATTACTGATAAAGCTTATAATTAAATTTATACATGGTTTTAATCATATTTTTATCTTGCTATTTCAATTTTTACATTAATATTTTGAAGAAAAATTGCCATTCCATTTGTTATTTAATGATGATCTCATAATTTAGATTTATTTTATAGATTCTTTATCTGGTAGTGATAGTCCTTATGTGATTCATTGTAAAAGCCTATAGTAACACAGTTTTAAATTATTACTTTTATGTTTTTATTGCATAGAACTTAAAAAGTCTAGAATACCATCAATTTGTTCATATAGTCAGCTACTACCCTACTCTACAATGCCTTTTAAAAAATAAGTCAAAAATATTTAAAAAAAGACTTTAAAAGGAAAATGTGTATATATTTTTAAATATACAGCTTAAACATGTATAATATTATTTAATAATGTAGATAAAATATAATTTGGTAATAAGTTTACTTGTTAATTTTCTTTACAATTCAGCAAAATTCTTTAAAGTTTTACACCTTCACAATTCTTCGTAAACATAGTATTTAGTGTAATTAAAACATCACTTAGCATGAAAAAGGCACAACATTGTATGTTGAAATGTAGTTCAAGAGCATTGCTCATATGTAAAAGAATAAATCTTTTTGCTTTAGTAATTTTAAACAATAAAGTCACTGAAAATCAATGTAATTGACAAGTCTTTTTTATCTGCTTGTCTTTCGTCAGTTTGGTCAGATGATAGGAAAGTGTCAATAATTCAATGACTGAACGTTCAGCATAAAATGTACATACAATATGTAAAAAAAAAGATTTAAAGTAGCCCTTATATTTGTGGTATCTCTACCTTTAATTTCAATAATTAATTTTGATATATATTTCTTAGTGTCAAGATACTATTCTCCACTTTCCGCCTGAATCCGAGTCATTACGCGTATTGAGTGGCGAAACTCAACGTTGCACTTTGGTTTGTCACCAAAAAGGACAACTAAAAAAAATTATAATATAATCATTTCCGCTAGTGGGCATCGAACTCACAACCATCACAGAAACAGTCACACGCTGCCACACGTCATATTACGATGGCCTTGTTCAGTTAAAATCCAAAAATCTATTGGAATGGTAAATCTTTGCTTCAATAACCAATAACCTTGGCTTACGAGTTGATATATGATGAAGTATGTAATTTAATAATACCTACTTAATTTATTAAGATATCACTTTTACATTCAAGATTTTCCTTTAACAATATATCAGTAAGTTAGTATTATATTAATATTGTAAAAAATCTTCCTCCTTCATCTTTTGAGATCATACAGTCATTTATTGCGTATCTAAAGGAAAAAATATACATAATAAGTACATATTTTATGCAGTTCTGTTGACTTGGTTCTTATGCTTATAGATAAATTTGATGCAATTGTTGTGCAGTGTGACAATGTCTGACAGTAAATGCGATTGGTTTGGGTTCTATTCCAAATTGCCTAAACGATTATATTTAAATTATTTTCATTTCCCCACTCTGGTAAGACAAGGCGCGGCGTTGAGTTCCGCCACTCAGTACGAGTCTCAATTTCGTACCAAAAGCAGAGAATAGAGTGTCTAGGCACTAAGATCTCTCTGACTATCCTGCTTTGTGGGAAAAATGTGAAGCTGGTATACTAATAGATAAACAACTCAACAGTTAATTATGAAAACCATTATCATTATCTATATTTACTCTTATATCTGTTGATGTAAATTTCCAATATTGTTTTGTATTTTAAAATGTAATTAACCTATGTATGAAATGTAAAGAATGTATTTATTTGAATTTCATATGGCTCCCATTGTATCCACACTTATATTATAAATGCGAAAGTCTGTGTGTTTGTCTGTCATGCTTTCACGGCTAATCTACCGGTCCGATTTGGACGAAATTTAGAATGAAAGTAGTAACAGTTACTGGGTCTAACATAGGCTACTTATTTTTTCAAAAATCAACCTCTAAAGGGTTGAAATAGGGGATGAAAGTTTGTATGAAAAATCTAAACCGCTTGACCAATTGTAACGAATTTTGGCATAAATGTAGTTGATGATCTAAGCTTAAACATAGGCTACTATATTTTTTAAAAATACTACTCCGATGGTTGTAATATAACGAAATAGTTCATGCGGCAAAGCCGCCAGCGGGCCGCTAGTAAATAATAAAAGTGTATGTTATACTTTTATAATATAAAACTAGTGACACACTGCACCTTTGATTCGTGATCTGCACCTTTTATCCCCTATGGGAGTCAATTTAGGATTCTCTGAACCTTTTGTTCAATTATAACAAGATATAGCCTAAGCACTACGGAAGAATGTTGCTTTCTAATTGTGAAAGAATTAAGATTATCCCTGACAAATAAAGTTATAAACTTTATTATATTAGTCTAGATTTAAAATAATCTTCTCTTCTTACTTTATCGTCATATCTAATAAAATAACCTCATCGCAACAAATCTGATGATAGTCTTAGTCAGACTGATAGTAGATATAAAGAAAAACAAAAATATATATATATATATATATATATATATATATATATATATATATATATATATATATATATATATATATATATATATATATATATATATATATATATATCTAAGATCAATAAGTACCTTCTAGGCCTGTGGTTCACGTTCAAAAATTCTTGCAAGTCGATTTTAAACAGGTTTTTTTTTAAATTGAACATATTGCAATGTTTTTATGAGTCAGATATGTACTTGCAACTATGTAATATATTTACATAGTTGCAATCATCTGTTTTATAATAATGATGCACTCAGTGTTTATCTTAATAAGTGTCTGATAAAATTTCAAATAATGTTAAATATTTTTTCTTACTTTTTCTTATTATTGAACATTTCATAATGATTTATAAAGGTCAATGACACTTGGTTTATATAGCTTATATTTTAAGTATAAACAGATTTATTTATTACTTATCTATAACCTTTATTTGAGCTTGTATAATGAACTATCGATGACTTACAATTTATTAATACTTATATTATAAATGCGAAAGTCTGTGTGTTTGTCTGTCACGCTTTCACGGCTAATCTACCGGTCTGATTTGGATGAAATTTAGAATGAATTAATATCAAAAATTAACCGCTAAGGAGTTAAAATAGGGGATGAAAGATTATATGAAAAAACTAAACCGCTTGACCGATTGTAATGAATTTTGCAATAAATATAGTTGATAATCGAGGGTATTTTTCTAAAATCAACCCCCGAGGGTTGCAACATAACAAAGTAATCAGGCAGTCAACGAGGCGAAGCCGCGATCGGGCCGCTAGTTAATAAATAGCTTCAATACCTAAAATACGAAAGTGCATTGAGTAACGAAACTCAATATTGTGCTTTATTACCTTATCAGAGCAAAAAAAATACGATAATTTAAAAATAATTATTCCCCCAATTCTGAGTCATGTTTAAAAATCAGATGCTATCCTAATGTGTCATTAGGCTTCCATTTGATATGGAGATATTAGGTTTTCTATATTAATTATATGATTCACATACTGCGTGTATTAAAGTTTCCACCAATTTAAAATAAAGCTATTTTATAGCAATCATATTAAAAATAAATAATTGTAACTTTTTTGTTTATGAACCCCTGAAATAAAATAAACACTAAATTTTAAGGGAAGACAACCAAAATAATATACTCCAAACTGCTTTTAAAACAGTTTTTTCCCGTGGGGGGACGGGTTAAGAATACAATTCCAATAACTTTAATGTTATGGATGTCTATGGGCGAAGGTAACCACTTAACACCACGTGGACCTTCAACTCGTTTGCCTCCTTAATTCCATAAAAACAAAAAAAAAAGTTAAGCCTTAAAAGTAAAAGTTGAGATAAGCATGTACAAATTGCACAGATAAAAAGAAAAAAATAGAACTTACTCATTTGCATTGTATTGAAAACTGCCCAATAATATCTCTTCGATGTACAGACAGTGATCAGGTACTTTTTTATTATATATGTAGATTTATAATATTTTTTTTAATTTCAGTGTATCTTCATCATCTGGTGCTACCTTCCAACGGAATACAACGGATCTCTAATTATCTACCATCGTATTATCCGCCCTTACTATCAGAAACATCACAGCCGTATCGATGATATTGCCAGCTCAGGTAAATAAATTATTAATATTAAATTTATTTTTATTTATTTTATTATTTAATAATTAATTTTTATATGGCCGTGGATTTTTAATCTGATTTCTTTTTGGTACTTTTTTTATTTAATTGGTGATTAGGGTATGCATGTCTATTTAAGATGTATACAAGGGGATGATTATATTTTTTTATTTTATGCATTGAATTGGTATTAATTAAGGTTAAGGTTTTATCACAATTATTTAAGTTATAAAAAGATAACTTAAGGATTTTTAAATCAAAGAAATCTTTTTTAAAATGGGTGTTTTAAAATGTCCACTTTTGATTTTCCAAATATATATTTGTTTGATTGAACTGATTTGTTGACAGAGAAAGATATTTTGAAAAAGTTGGTAAAAAATGCCAATAAACATGTGGATAAAACCATGAAGGCATTTAATGAGAAATTATCTGAGCTCCACAAAGACTAGACTAGTCTAGACTAGACTGGTAGCTTAGGTAGGTATTATTAAATAGGTGGAAAACGCTTTGGGGCCTAAAGCTTTGCATATATGCTAATGTCAGTTTATATGTTCTAAAAATACACATTAGATATATTCATTTTATTTTTATATATGAAATTACGTATAAAAAAATGCTAACCATCAATTTTTAAAAAAGTTTTTATATATATATGCATATAAACTCCTTGAAAAGTAATTTATGTATATTACTAATTTTTGGCTAAACCTCTTTCACTATATTATATAGCACAGCTAGCTTGAAAGCATCTTGTTATTATTATAATTGGAATAATTCAAAAGTGGATAGATGTAATTATATTTTATTTTTTTCTCCTTCAATATATAACACTATTTGCACAAATTTTATACCACTTGTATGACATATAATATTGATTTTATTTTTTTGTGCATGAATGTACATATTACAAACAAATCTATTTTTAATTAGTCTTCCCAGTCATTTACTTAATTATAATTTACTCAAAATGCCTTTATAATTAACATGAAAAAGAACAGATAAATAAGATGTTGTTTTCTAGTAAAGTATTAAATGTCAATTTTTAAACAGGTTTTATTTTTATGTCAAATTAATTGGAGGTCGATAAAACATGCTTTTAATGTTTTTATAATAAGGAGTCAATTTCAATATACCTAATAAAAGATTTCTAATGAAACGAATTCCAATTCAAATCCAATTTTAACTTGTTGAAATTTTAAACCTGCCTTATTTCATATTCTTTTATATTTTAGATTAAAACAATAAAAAAAGTTAACTTATACTTTACCCATATGTATATGGGTATTTTATTAAATTACACTACGTTTTTTGCGTTATTTTTTTTTATAAAAAAGAAATTATGACTTAATATTAAAGATTAAATAATATTCGTCGTAAAAACAGTTAACATCCGAGACTTGGTGCTAGATGTTAATAAGAAGATAAATAATTCAATGAAAAGATTACAAGATTAATTTTCAAAATGTATGTTTTTTTTTATTTTTTGTGTAGATACAGATTATATTTAGGTAGTAGAAAATTGTAAATAGTTTTTTTTAGCAAAGAGTATTTTAGGTTATTATTGTTTTTTATTTTTTTTTAATGTATTTTTTGTTTTTTTTTTAATTTTGTCATATTATTGTTTACGCTTTTATATTTGTTTCAATGAATCCCCATGATTTTAGGTAAACAAGAATAGAGCTGTGCCAATTTGAATATGTAAGTAAAACCATGTTGAATGGCAATGGCAAAAAACCATGTTGCTTGATAATTAAAAAGCTATGTATGTATGTATTTATTGTAAAGTTTAAATAATAATCTCTAAAAGTTATTAAATTATTTATGGCTCTTAATATTAAATTTGCTTACTACTAAAGCTTGCTACATAATCTTATGTCATATCGTCTCTTAGCTTATAACCTGCTTATGTTATTTCCAGTATCATCAATACTGTGTTGTCGAAGTTCAATCGAGGTCTCCCTCCTTCCTATCTTACTGTTCCCTTGTGCTTCATATATCTTTCTTATCATTCTTTCCTTCACTCATCCTCTCGAGTGGAACTAACGTGAAACTGTTTGAAAAAACATTAGTATTACATATAAGCTAACTATAAAATCTTGAATTATATAACAAAATAAAATTGGAACTAAGTAGCATAGTTTATTTTTAACCTATAAGTAAGGACGAAAAAAAAAAAATATTCAAATACTATAAATTTTCGCGCGGCCGTTCTCCCCGTAGCGGGGGTACGGCTGTCTAGAAGCGGGCGCTTTTTTTACATCGAGAGCCCATCCGAGAAACAAAGACAGGATTTAGATATTTTTTTTATTATTTTATTTATTCCCTTTTAATTCCTGTATGTATTTTCTTTAATTTTTGGTCATACCCTTCCAGTTAGTGTTTTATGTTTCCGCGCTTGTTTCGCCATTTTTCTTTTAACTGTCAATGTCATTTTTCGCGGCAAAACGGTGTGTGGGGTCATAGGATGTTTGACGGACAGCCCCCTATAAAACGTTTTGTATACAAGTTTTGTACTTACGACCACCGGGATATTGGCTTTGTTTTATATTTAACGGAGATTTAAAGCTTTTGGGCGGTTTTTTGATTTTAAGAATTTTAGATATTTCGTAGATTCAAAACTGATATTATAAGACGATTTTGGTTTAAGGTATGGCAATAGACTTGGTAAAGAAGCATTATTTTTATTATAGAAAATTATATAAGAAACTATACTCCTCAAAACGCATTGAATCAGTTTACGTTTATAAACTAAAACTTGAAAATTTCCATCTCATGCTACTCAGTACAACTTATTTTAAACAAATAACTTTTATTAATTCGAATTTTATCAGTAATTTCACTGAATACTAAAAGTGATATGGCCTATATCACTTCTATATATCTTCTGCGCCAAAAAAAACTGATTGCTCAATTTTGTAACATTGAATGAACAGAAAAATCGTCATGCCATGTTGCAGAAAAAGAAATGTTTTTGTGATTTTTGGTTTCACACGAAACGTAACATGTATTTGTTCCACATATTGCGAAAAACGGTAGGTACGTAGTATTTTAGTTAGGTGTATTATAACATTTTTTATATATTATGAATATATTTTTTATTTGTACGTCCGCATTTCATAACCTAACTCTTACTGACCAATCACTTAGTTTTCTTGCGCCTGAACGGTTAAAAGTTAAAAGTCACTCTCTCTCTATCGCAATACTGGTAAAACAACATAAATCAATAAATAAGTCTTTTTTTTAGCTTCACGCTGTATCCCGCACACAGCAGGGTATGCAGGGGGAACCTAGTGTTACGACACTCCGTTACTTAACGCCGCACTTCTGATACCAGAGCGATGGAAATGGAAATATTAAGTAATTCCACTGCTGGAGTGGGAATCGAACCCACAACCAGTCATTTACAGTCACACGTTCGTGCCACTGCACCACAATACAACTACGACTGGCCTCAATAAATAAGTTGTAGTGTGGAATTTGAACTTACAGTTATTGTGTGCACACGAAACATTACCACTGTGTCACGGCGGCCTTTGTACCTATTCGTAATTTACACAAACTATATCAATATACCCGTAATATGTATGTTATATTAAGTTCAAATTTTGACGTTATAGAGGCCCAGTTTCGCAGCGTTTGATTGGACATAGCGTTTGATGCAATGGTTGCAGATTCGATTCCTGTTGTGAGGAATTTATTATATTAAAGTTATTTCATTTTTCTATTTTCATTCCTCCGCTCTAGTGACAAGTTAATCCGTTAAGTTCCGCCATTTCACACGCAATACCTCGGCTGCCCGAAGCCGGATCTTGATATTAGTAAAAATATAATTAAAGTTAAAAAGTATCAAGTTAAAAAAAAAATCTGCAGAATGCTATGCGAAAAAGGACGAAGCTAAAAATACCGAGTCCCGTTGACAGGTTTCATTCTCTCGCCCAACAGACCCCTCTGTTGTTCCGTCATTTATCATGTTAAATGTGACGTTTGAAAGAGAAACAAAAATTAAATAATTACGATTTTCAAGTAATCAAATATTGAGAGTAAGCTATAGTTTTAACGTTATGATTTATTTATTCATGTATTTTATTCTTCATTTATTAGTGGAGAACGGAGTGGCTTAACATTAGGCTCTCTCTGACTACCCTGCTATGTGGGACTGTCGTTTAGCTGCTTTTTACCTAGGTATATATAATTCTTCTGGACAAAGCCAATAATTTCTTATTTATTTTTAGTTTAAGTCCCGCTGCTGAAAATAGTATGTCAAGATGAAGATACCGACCGACAGCATTTCAAATTCCATTAAAATTGGTTTAGCCATAATACACTAAAAGATAGATATACTAAATTAGTTTCAATTTTCTAATATTATTATAAAAAAGACCTTGACACCACTGTGGCACAGTAGTGCAGAGTCTGACTGTAAGCGCGATGGTTGTGCATTTGATTTCCATTTGGGAATGATTACACATATTAATTTCACCGCTCTCGTACCTAAGACAAAGTTAAGTTAACTTTCACTACTCAATACGCAATTTCAATGTCTAGCAGAAAGCGTAGAACGGAGTGCCATAACACTAACTTTTCTCTCACTACCTATACATACGTGAAATAGCAGGAAACTGCAAAAAAACCACGTCTAAGTGAGTAAATAAAGAAAAAGCAGAAATATTTCAAGCCCCTTTGGATCCAGATAATCGATTTAGTTCGTCGTTGAGCTACAAACGGTTCGGAATGCAGACTCCTTGAGAGATGCTAAGAAATTCAACGAGTAACTCATTTTTAACCTTCGTCGATAAAAGGATACCGCAATAGACGTGGCACAGTTAAAGCGTTTTTACCTTTAGTTAAAAAAGTTCTAAGTTTCGTAAAAAAAAGTTTTATTTTTACATACGAGTTCGTATAATGAATCGAATTTGTATATACCTATGTAATATAAACTGTAGATATGTTTATTTTTTTTTTTAGCTTCACGCTGTATCCCGCACACAGCAGGGTAAGCAGAGGAAACCTAGTATTAAGATACTCCGTTCCCCACTTTCCGCCGAATTCGGAGGCATTGCGTGTTAAGTGGCGGAACTTAACGCCGCGCTTTACCTCGACACCAGAGCGAAGAAAATGGAAATATTAAATATTTCCACTCCTCGAGTGGGAATCGAACCCACAACCAGTCGTTTACAGTCACACGCTTGTGCCACTGGGCCACGACTGGCCACAAATATTTTTATTTCATTTATATGTATTAAAGATATTAGCGCAGTGGCATGAACGTGTGACTGTAAACGACTGGTTGTGGGTTCGGTTCCCACTCGAGGATTGGAAATATTTAATATTTCCATTTCCTCTGGTATCAGACGCAACAAATAAAAAAATACTAATAAGAGTTTAGTTGTAAGCATACAACTATTATGAACATACACATACGGTAGTCAGAGAGAACCTAATGTCATCACACTTCATCCTCCATTTTCTAAGGATAAACAAGACGTTGCGTGTCTAATGAAGGAATTCAACGCCGCGCTATTTTTTAAATACCAGAGCAGACAAATAAAGGTTATTTAAGTATAATCATTCCATCGAGTGGGAATCGAGCCGACACCTTATATATAACGTTTACGGACAGACGCTTTTCCGCAGCGTCGTGATCGTTTACTTATACTTTACTTATATATTTTGGTTAATTTCTCATCTGAATTCAAAGCAATTCATGGGGGTGTGTTCCAAATATGTCTAGTAGAAGTACATTAATTGAGGTGGGTACTAGAAGTAGTAATACTTTTTAATGCTGATGAATTTACTAGGTTCTCTTTCCTTACCTTATTGGAATACCATTAGTAATACTAGAGGTATAACAAGTTGTATTATTACTACTACTAAATTGATTATACAACTAGGTTCTTTTCATAGAATGCGTAAAATAAAACTTATAAAATCAAAGATTGAGGCCAGTCTTGACCAGTCCAGGGGCCAGGGGCATTAAGTGTTACTGTCAATGCAACTTGTTGTGGGTTTGATTCCCACTCGAGGAATTGAAATATTTAATATTTAATTTTCTTCTCTCTGATTTCGAGGTAAAGCTGAGCTCTGCCATTTAAAACGTACCTAATGCCTCCAGAATTCGGCGGAAAATGGGGAACGAAGTGTCTTAACATTAAGTCCCCTCTATTACCCTACTGTATATGGGGTACAGTGTGAAGCTGTAAATAAAAAAAAATAAAACCAAATACAATATTATTTTATTTATTTATTTATTATGATTGTGCGTTGAGTTCCGCCTCTTAACACGTAATGCTTCCAGAATTCGGCGGAAATTGGGGAACGAAGTGTCTTAACATTGGGTCCCCTCTGTTACCCTACTGTATACGGGGTACAGCGTGAAGCTACAAAAATAAAAATAAAAAAATAAAACCAAAAACAATGTGAATTGTGTGCCGTGAGTACATACATTGTATTTCTTTTAAAATAATTACACTAGTGTCGTTACGCTTTTTCCAGCTTAGCAAGGTAGTCAGAGAGAACCTAGTGTCAAGACACTCCGTTCCCCACTTTCCATTCAAAATTAAGACATTATGTTTCGAGTGGCGAAACCCATGCATATAAATATGTATAAGTATATATTTCGGTAGCTTTCCACAAAATTTCAATATTATTTTGTAAATAAATTAAAAGCGTAGTACAAAATATAATATTTAGTAGCCGCTCGCTCTACAAACAACACAGGGTTTGCATAACTGGAGTACACTCGACTGCATTGGTGAAATATTTTATTATGAAAGACATACATACATTATATACGATGAACCTATATTGTAGTTTGCATGAAGTTTACATGAGAATTTATGTAGAATAGATGTTAGATAAAGTTAAATTTTAAGAAATGGTTATAGGTTCAAATCCCAATCGGGAACTTTGGGAAGAATCTTTGTAGTCTTTGTTTTGCAGTATCGTCCTGCATACCAAGGTAGTGTAAGAGAACGTAAGATCAAAACACTCCGTTCTCCACTTTGCAACTGAAATCGAGACATTGCAGCAGTAATAACAGTAATAAAAAACAGTTCCTAAATAACAGTTTAGACAGGACTTAGTGTCTAGACATTTCCCTTTCCACGTGAAACTGGGACACTGCGTGTTTCTGTGGCGGAGAGGGACAGAGAGAGAGAATACATAAAATTAAGTTTTGGAAAATAATTATAGGTTAAGGAATAGGAAGGAAATTTCACACAAACACACTTTCTTTGCAGTAAATTAATAGGTGTATAACAGTTATAAAGAATATATATCATATTGTCTTTTATTTATTTACATGGTCAAAGAGAATCAATCTAGTGTCAAGACTCTACTTTATTCCGCTTTTCATCCGAAATTTAAACATTGCGTGTTAAATGGCGAAATTCATCTCCGCGTTTTGTATCAGCAGAGCGAAATGAATGTAATAATTAATCTGAACTCACAACCGATCACGTTTATGTTCAGACGATGTCCCGCTGTGCCACGATGGTGTCACGACTGTAATAATAAAGTAATAAAAGCCTTGACAATTATAAAAAAAATTAGGCAAAAAATAGAAAAATCGTGACGTAATGGAACGTCTGACTGTGACACGATTAATGTTTTTAAATAAAAAAAAATAGCTTCACGCTATATCCCGCACACAGCAGGGTAGGCAGAGGGAACCTAGTGTTAAGACACTCCGTTCCCCACTTTCCGCCGAATTCGGAGGCATTGCGTGTTAAGTGGCGGAACTTAACGCCGCGCTTTACCTCGACACCAGAGCGAAGAAAATGAAAATATTAAATATTTCCACTCCTCGAGTGGGAATCGAACCCACAACCAGTCGTTTACAGTCACACGCTTGTGCCACTGGGCCACGACTGGCCACAATGTAATTTATTATATAGAATTAATATTTTTAATTCTATTTAATAGATTTTTTTATTTATTTTCTCTATTCTTTATATAGCAACGTTTTTTTGGGCTTCACGCTGTATCTCTTGCGGGGTAGTCAGAGAGAACGAAGCGCCAAACGCTACGGTCCCTGCATACTTCTTTCGCCTCATCCACTGTCATCAACCTCCTCATACACGCCCTCCGGGGGGTCCTCATGCTTTTTACGTGACCTTCCTCCAGTATCGTCGATACTGTGTTTTCGAAGGTCACCCGAGGTCTCCCCTGCCTCTCTTACCACCAACGTAGACAGAGATATTATGTGAAGCTATCCCTTTAAGTCTGTTCCAAATTCGAGACACTATCTATTGAATGGTAAAACCCTTTTTTACATCGTCGCAACTTTTCACGCGTAGTAGGGTAGTTATAGAGGATTAGTGTCAAAATACTCCGTTTTCCATTATCCACTCGAAATCGAGATATTGTGTGTTGAGAAGCGGAACTCGCCAAGGACTTGGCGCGGCATTGCCAAGGACAAATCCTTGGTACGAGAGCATTAAATATAATCATACCCCGAGTGGGAATCGAACCCACAACCATCCCATTTGCTGTCAAACGCTGTCTCACTGCATCACGACAATTTTAGGATTGATGTCTTCAGTGGAGACGTTTATATTTGAAACCATGTTGTTTACCATTTAGAGGACGGAATGGTATAACACTGGATTTTCGTTAATAACATTAGAAAACGAAGTCTTATACAAAAATAGAGGCTATCGCAGCGGGATGTATTACTGTGATGACACAACTATTGCGTTTGTAGAAGACTTTGTCATTTAAGGGGAAGACATTAAATTAACTAATATTCACTCTAGTTACTAAAGTGAAGTTCAGACTACTAACACTACTAAAGAATCTAGACTACTAAAACTAAAGGCTAGTAAGACAAAACGTGGCGTATAGTCCACTGTATACGCAATGTTTCGAATTTAGAAAAGCGGAGACTTGTATATGCTAAAAATGCCAAAAGCTGTTTTTTTTATTTAAATAAATTAAGAAAATCTTGAAACGAAATTATTTTTATCCGGATTAATCGCGTATACTTTTAGTATTCGAAAATACATTTTTAAAAAACCCGACGTTTCGAACACTTAACAGTAGTAAAGTGGTGGATTAAAAATAGTTTCATTTCAAAATGTGTAATAATCAAAAAAAAATAGCTTCACGCTATATCCCGCACACAGCAGGGTAGGCAGAGGTAACCTAGTGTTAAGACACTCCGTTCCCCACTTTCCGCCGAATTCGGAGGCTTGCGTGTTAAGTGGCGGAACTTAACGCCGCGCTTTACCTCGACACCAGAGCGAAGAAAATGGAAATATAATTTCCACTCCTCGAGTGGGAATCGAACCCACAACCAGTCGTTTACAGTCACACTCTTGTGCCACTGGGCCACGACTGGCCACGAATATACATTAAAAATGTGTAATAATCACAAAAACATCTATCTTATAGTGAAAAAATATATTTTTTATTCTATTCTATAGAAGTTATGGTGCCGCCTGTACCACAAACCATGCCTATAGCTGTATTCCAAACGCCCGCGGCCAGAACAATACAGTACACCGCATATATCCGATACAGCCGTGTTCCGCCGACCGTGGACATAAGAGCTATTGTCATTATGTATGTATTTATGTATGTATGTATATATAGAAAAAATTAAAACATGCCTACGTTCTTATTTTTGTTAAGCTTCAAACCGTATCCCGCAAGCAGCAGGGTAGGCAGAGGGAACCTAGAGTTAAGACACTCCGTTCCCCATTTTTCAAACGAATTCTGAAATTCTGCAGAGCGAAGAAAATGGAAATATTAAATATATGCACTTCCCGAGTGGGAATCGAACCCACAACCAGTCGTTTACAGTCACACGTTCATGCCACTGCGCCACTACTGGCCTCAAACACATGCCCTACGTATGTATATAATTTAAAAACGGCATGTTTTTCTTTCTATAGGCACGCTTTTTAGGGGAACAATGAAATAATGGAATGGAATGGTTAGGTAGATATGTATATTTTTTGTAAACATCGTTTTTTAAATTTTTGTTTGATTTATTGAAAAATTTACACTTTTTAGAGTTTACGCGTTTTTTTCTCATTGCAGAACAGTTAAAGATAACCGATTTTCACGCCGAATGGAAATTTAACGCCGAGGTTTGTCTTAGGTATACCATAAAAGAGAAATGAAAATAATACAATATATCGAAATTCTCTCTTCGGCCAGTCGCGGCGCAGAAGCACAAAGTGTGACTGTAAATGAACTAACTGGTTGTGAGTTCGATTCCCACTCGAGGAGAGGAAATATTTTTTGTTTCCATTTTCTTCGCTCTGGTATTCAGTGGTGTTGGTCGAGGCAAAGCGCGGCGTTTTTTTCCGTTAAGGAAAGTCGGGAACGGAGTGTTTTAACACTAGGTGTTACTGCTGTGTACGGGACTCAGCGTGAAGCTAAAAAAAAATCTCTCTAATTATATATTTAAGCAAAAAAAATCGTGAAATCAACATAAAATGATAGAAATAAGTGAAAGCCAACCGTATGCAATTTCCGTCATTTCCAAAAAAAAGTAACATTAGTAATAAACAAAAGCATAGCTCACCTGTGAATCAGCGATCGTTATCTGTACCGACACGGAGTTGAACCCGGCACGGTGTAATTACAAAACACCCTGCCTATCTTGAAATCGACCTTATAAATGCTGTTAGAATTTAAATACCATTTTATGTTGAGCTGTTGGATTTTAGGCATTTTTGTAGCAGAATGTTTTATATAAGTTATATGATTTTAAAGGAATTAATACAGTCCCTTTTTTAAGCTAGGATTCGGATACAGTTTTATTATTCCACTTTTTAGATATGTTAGCAAACAATACTTAAATATCGCTATTCTCTCTTTTTAATCTAAATAAAAAAAATGTTTTTTTTAAATGAATAGGAAAAAATGTACGTCTAAGTTATAGGTACATGAGAAAATGACTATTACGTAGTTGTAGAATTTTATATTTTTTTAACACTTCTATGCTTGTATAGTTGTATATAAATTTCGTTTAGTAAAGTCTGTTAAAACAGGGAAATAAGAAATAACCTAGTTAGAGTTAAGACGGCGACGGCTTCTGACTGTAAATGCAATAGCCGTGATCTCGATTCCCACTCGGGGAAAGGATTATATATCAATTAATTACTCTTTATTGTACACCAGAAATATTTGTTACACACTATTATCTTAATATTTATCTATTTATTATCTATTTTTATTTTTTTATTTATTATACAGGGTGAATCGGTATGAATGGCCCAAACTTCAGGTGTGTATACTGCATTTTTGAGCATTTATTAAAATAATGCTACAAATAAATCCATTTTAATGTAGAAAATGTTGTTTTTTTTAAATGACGCTATAGTTTGAAAACAAATGAATATCGGATAACAACATATGAGTTTTTTGAAATTATTTCGACCTGCAGAATACACATCAGAGTTTGGGCCGTTTCTCCCGACTCATCCTGTATATTATTTTTATTTTACTCCGGTACTTAAGGCGGAAAGGCGGAAAATTCAGGTGGAAAGGAGGAACTGAGTTTCTTAACACCAGGTTCTCTCTGACCACCCTGCTTTTCCTTTCACGCTTTTTACCGCAAAGCATCTTTTAAAAAAAAGTCAATTTTAGGTTCAGAACAAACACGCTTAATTCCGGGGTTCAATTTCCGCTGGTCGCTGTATGGCGTGTTGAGATCGCGCGATAAGGACATATTATAAATTGCCTGTCCGTCTGTCTGTCTGTCACAGAGCACGCGATGCAAAAAACTTTGAACACGGCAAAATGGGAAGTGAATTATTGTAGTTTGATGAATGCGGCATATTGTGGATTCGATAGACTATGTATTGTTTTTTATTTTTAATGTTTAGGCGTTTTCTTCGCCTAGTAGTAGAGATAATTTAGTGTTAAGACACTCTATGTTTAATTTTCAGCCTGAATTTCAGACATTGCGTGTTGAGTGCCAGACACTAAGATCGTGCTTTGTCTTACTAGGTTGGAGAAATTAAAATAACTTAAATATAGTCATTTAATTCCTTAAGTAAGGACTAGGTCAAAGATTAATCGAGTTTATAGTCTCACTGCACTACGATTGACTTAAAATTTATTTCGATATTTAATATTTTTGTATAATTTTTAATTTTAAGAAGAAAAAGCTTGTGTGTACATATTAAAGTTTATTTTACTGTACCAAAATCTATAAAAATAAATAAATTAAGATTATCAGTTTTAAAAAAATGCATACATATATGTAAGAACAGTACATATAACATCATTTTTTACTGTTTTGTCTGTCTGTTTGTTCCAGCTCAACCGATTTCGACGTCACTTTCGCTAGCAGTATTAAGAAATAATATGGGCTTATCTTTTTCGGGTTAGCTCTAGCTTCTACTTTAGATTATAACTATTTCTTATATTCCCTGCGGACGAAATCACGAACACAATGAATGTCAGCTTTAAAAGGGAGGTCTACGTCCAGCAATGAACGATGATAGGCAGAAAAATATTATTTTTTATATAATTTAACCCATTTGTCGTACTATGCGGTGAAATCTAAAGAAAATTGACTTCATTATAGAGACATCGCCAGTAGCGGAACAAAAGACGGCGGCACTTTGTGTCACCGAGCGAGAAAACCCCTGCATTAAAGTATTAATATTTTGTTAACATTCGTTTGAGTGTCATATTGTGCTATGTAGCGGTTGCTATGGCAACTATTTACTCGTAATAAACGGAAATAGGTATATATTTTAAAAAGAACGCACGTAAGACGTCTATAAGATGTCTTGACTTGAAAGAAAAAGGTTTTGACTATTTTTTCTTCTTCGATTTATATATATTTTTTAGCTTCACGCTGTATCCCGCACACAGCAGGGAACTTAGTGTTAAGACGCTCCGTTCCCCACTTTCCACCGAATTCGGAATTCGGTGGCCCAGTGGCACAAGCGTGTGATTGTAAACGACTGGTTGTGGGTTCGATTCCCACTCGAAGAGTCGAAATATTTAATATTTCCATTTCTTTCGCTCTGGTATCCAGGCAAAGCGCGGCGTTAAGTTCCGCCACTTGACACGCAATGCCTCCGAATTCGGCGGAAAGTGGGGAACGGAGTGTCTTAACACTAGGTTCCCTCGGTCTGCCCTGCTGTGTGAAGCTACATAATTTTTTCAAATTATGTTTGCTCACTCATATACCTATAAATGTATTTTCAAGAGACAAAAATTAGAGTTCGACACCCAATATCTATTTCTTATAAAACATGAGAATATTTAATTTGCTCATAACATTTTCCCTCTTTCTGCATTAAACACAAAAACACAAAAAATAACCTAGAGCTAACTAAATATATGCGTTAAACTGTCAAATTAATTCATACAAAATTGGGAAATACTCTTTTTTTGCTATATTTGGCGGCCGTCGTGGCGCAGTGGGACAGCGTCTAAACATTGGTTGTGGGTTCGATACCCACTCTGGGGCATTTAAAATTAAATTTCTTCGCTCTGGTACCAAAGACAAAGCGCGTTGGGTTTTGTCATTCAACAGGCAACATCTTGAATTAAGGCGGAAAGTGGAGAACGGAGTGTCTTGACACTACGTTCTCTCTTATTACCTTGTTATATGGGAAAAGCTTAAAGCTGTTATTCTACTTTTATATACAAAAAATCTTTTTTAGTACAAAAAAATATTATATTACCGCATCCAAGTATTAGTGAACGCTATAAAGTCCTTGTGCCTGATAATTTTAATTCGTATCCAATGTAACAGGAGAGGGCTTGTACTGGTAGCTTTAATAACTGTCTATTATACATAGTTAGACGTGTTTAACTTTTTTGAAAGGGTTTTATATGTGCAGAACTAAGTATTATCGAAATTTAATCAAAAACTTTTACTTTCGGAAATTTTAAGTTTCATGTTTCGGTTAAAAGGGTAGTTAGTGAACCTAGTGTCAAAACACTCTATTTTCCACATTTCTACTGAATTCGAACTCAAGGACGTAATACTCCACGCTTTGTTTTGGGTACCAGAGCGGAGATATGAAAATAAATTATTTTTTAGCTTCACGCTGTATCCCTTTCGGGGTAGTCAGAGAGAAGGGAACATTATTCATGTACTTAGAAAACCATTTTTTTTATTAAAAGGCAGCGGGATTCGAACCTGCGCTTGCTTGAAGCTTGTTGCGTTCAAATTATTACACGTTTTTTTAAATTGACAATATTTAACAAATACATTCATTCCCTCGAGTGGGAACTAAACCAATCTCGCTTACAGGCAGACGTTTTTCAACTGGGCTACGATGGCATATCATTAAAGTTTATTATTATATATTATAAAAGGATTTGAAGCCAGAACTTCCAACATACATATAGTAGTCTCACACAAAACCACAATTTAGAAATCTAAATCACTTACAAACATACAAATAGACTCCCCATATAAAAAACCTAAAAGAAGCATACTTATTTCGCATTTATTATAAATGCGAAAGTCTGTTTGTCTGTCACGTTTTCACAGCTACTACTGGTGTGATTTGGATGAAATTTAAAATAAAAGCAGTAAAATATCCAGGGTTAAACATAGGCTAATTATTTTTCAAAAATCCACCTCTTAACGGTAGAAATAGGGGATGAACGTTTATATGAAAAATCTAAACCGCTTGACCGATTGTAATGGATTTTGGCATAAATATAGTTGATAATCCAAGATTAAACTTAGGCCACTTTATTTTTTTAAAAATCCCCTCCCCGAGGGTTTTCATATAACGTAACAGTTGAACTGCAAGCGGGCCGCTAGCAGAAAATAAACGTCAAAATCACCAAACGATCTAAAAAAGACTATATGAACTAAGGACATAAAGTAAACTAAAAAAATATTCAGATAGACCGATCGCACCGTTTCAAACCACCGAAACAAAACGCTCGGTTAATACGTTTATGGGAAAACCTGTGACAGGTGATGGCAACACAAAAACTGAGATTGTTCGCATTCCACGCGAAATATTGTGAACGGATCCAGCCCAGTCACAGCCACTTCAAAATCGACCATTTGCAAGTGAGAGTATGAATTCGACAATAATTACAATTGAGAACTTCTTGTCGTCATGGATGTTGGTGTTTTTCATAGTTTGTTATCTGAGCCTGCTTCTGTAGCCGCTAAAATGCTGTATAGATTTAAGTATAAATAGTATTCTTAGATTTAATTTAAAATTGTTATGTTTGTGTGTTTTAATTTTGGCTTAGGGAACGATGGGGCTGACATTTTTGTATTTTACTTAAAAAGTCCCTAAATAAAAACAGATTAAAAAAAAAAATCTTGTTAATGTTTCTTTTATTTTTACGCAACTTCAAAAAGGAGAAGATTAATTCGGCTGTTCTTTTTATATGCGTAACTCTTTACTGAGTGATAATGATTCTTGTTTAAATTATTAGAAGTGATTGTAGTGTGGTTCCATTTTAATTTCATTAAGATCTAATGAGTAGTTTTTTTTTTAACTTTTAAAAAAGTTGTAAATTCATAAGGTGATACGGTGTTTATGAAATGCGGTGTAAGTCACAGTATTCACGTCACAGGCAATTTAGATTGTGGACATAACCATAGTGCTCACTAGAGTGGATCCTCGCTTATATGGAATTCACCAGTGACAGGTGCAACACTAAAACTAAAATTGTTCGTTTTCTACGCGAAATATTTTGAAAAAATATTGTGTGAACATCAGTGATGCGACTCGAGTTCTATTTTACTAGATTTAATCGAGTGAAATTGTCAAAATTGTACTCGAGTGAAAAAATATGACTCGAATCTCTGTGCAGCATCTGTGCAGTCTCTAGTATCTGTGCAGTCGACTCGGTGCGCCAAGTAAAAATAACAAAAATATTCTAGCGGTAGTTGTAAAAGAAGGAACGCCTAAACAAACCGGTATTTGTTTAAAGTTGTTAAAAAATTATATATCTCAAAATCAAACTTACAACTCGAGAGATTTTTTACTCCAGTGACTCGAATTTGAATATTTTTCGAGTGACTCGAAAACTTAAATATTTTTCGAGTGACTCAGAAACTCGAGTATGACTCTGCTGACCTCGTAAAATTACTCGAGAGACTCGAGTCACAAAATCTTACTCCAGTCACATCACTAGTGAACATCCCGTTGATTATTCGCTTAAAAAGCAAATAAAAAGAGCGATAAACGAACATAGCCGTGTGAACGTAACTTAAGTTCATGCGTAAATTCTTTTTTTTTATTAATTTTGTCATATTGAGACTTCGTGTTTGCACGCGATGGTTGTCAGTTCAAATGTCACTTGGAGTAACAGTTTTTTTAGAAAAAACAGCAAAAAGGCTTTCAGGCTTTTTCCCATATAACAGAATAGTCAGAGAGAACCTAGTGTTAAGATACTTAGTTCTCCACTTTCCGTTCAAATTTGAAATATTGCGTGTTAAGTGACGGAACTCTATGCCAAAATTTTGTAATTCTCTTCTTAGTCGAGCGAAAACATTGTCTTACTTGAAGCAAATCAAAAGACCAATTAAAATAGTCTAACAAGATTTCCATACATTTATTGATACATGAAATGAATTCAAAAACTTGTTTTAAGGTATTTCTGGGTAGGTAGGTATGAGTTAATTTAAAATATTCAAAACAGCAGGGTAGGCAGAGGGTAGCTAGTGTTAAGACACTCCGTTCCCCACTTTCCGCCCACTTCGGAGGCATTGCGTATTAAGTGGCTAAACTTAACGCCGCGCTTTGCCTCGACACCAGAGCGAAGAAAATGGAAATATCCATTCCTCGTCTGGAAATCGAACCCACAACTAGTCGTGTTTACATTATTGTGCCCCTGCGCCACGACTGGCCTCATTCAAAACATCCTTTTAAATAACATTATAGATCGAGTAACCTATTCTAATTTCTCATTTCTTTATATTCTGATAACAATATATAGGTTATTCTCCGCTCACAGTGGAGAGACAACTACCACTTCTACCTTATGTGAAGGGAGTTACAGACAGGATTGGCAACATCTTAAGAAGAGCTTCGATAAAAACTATATTTAAGCCTAACAAAAAAGTGAGCCAGTTCTTGAGACCAGTTAAATGTAATATTCCTTTACAGTGTGCAGGTGTATACAAACTAAACTGTGACTGTGGCTTATCTTACATTGGCCAAACAAAGAGGAGCATCGGTACTAGGGTGAAGGAACACATCTCCGATATCAAGAATGGGCGTGCATCAAAGTCAGCTGTGTGTGAGCATGCTACGGATAAGCCCAACCATTACATAAGGTTTGATAAACCACATATCCTCGCTAGGGAAAATAGATATATCCCTAGAATGATCCGCGAGGCTATTGAAATACAAAAACATCCAAATTCCAATAGAGAAGACGGTTGGAAACTTTCTACCACCTGGGACCCAATTCTAAAAACTTTGAAGTCTCAAAATCACCACACCAGAGGGCATGATACAGTCAGCTCATTCTGCAAGAATCCAGGGCAGTACGCGAGGCAACTAAGAAATCGTTGGCGGTAGTTTGATATAATAATGTATCAACTGACAGACGAATGCCACCTCAGTCTACCTGTGACCACGGACTACTGTAAAGTGTTCGAAACGTCGGGTTTCTAAAAATGTATTTTCGAATACCAATAATATACGCGATTAATCCGGTTAAAAATAGTTTCATTTCAAAATGTGTAATAATCGCGAAAACAAAAGATCATATTATACAACTAAACTACTTTTAATAAATAAGTAGAAAGTATATAATATTATTATTATTATTTAGCTTCACGCTGTATCCCGCACACAGCAGGGTAGGCAGAGGGAACCTAGTGTTAAGACACTCCGCTAACCCATGTTCCGCCGAATTCGGAGGCGTTGCGCGTTAAGTGGCGGAACTTAACGCCGCGCTTTGTCTCTGATACCAGCAAAGGAAATGGAAATATTAAATATTTGCACTCCTCGAGTGGGAATCGAACTCACAACCAGTCGTTTACAGTCACACGTATGTGCCACTGCGCCACGACTGGGCCCTGTGACATTTAATCTATGGTAGAATAACATAATCTATGGTAACAGAAAGTCAATTCCGCCGTTCACTCTTAATCCAACCATTATTCGCCGTAAGTACGAGTATTCCATTCCAATTCACACGTTAATACTAAGTGCTGGCTTGATTATAATTGGCAGGTGCATGGTTTAGCGTTTATGGACGCGACCGATACAGTTTAATTATATTACTTACTGAGATTCATTGCTAGAGTTTCGTCTGGGCTTTGAATGTGCTTATACTGCTTCAAATATTGTTCAGCTATTAGGAAGTAATTCGAGATTAGTTGACGCCAAAGGTTTTTTGGTATAAGTTAGCTGAAGAATTTTTTCATTAAGCTAAGAAAATTATTAAATTATTTCGACGTATTTTTACAGGAATTATGCGGATGGACAAGTAGAAAATTTAGGATATTTTAATCTGAGATATATAAAGAAGAACTACACAAGGCCAATATTATTTATAATAATCTATTAATAAAAGAACATTCCTTAAATAATATGACGATTCTTTGCCAAGGGAACCCATATTTTACGCGTCGAAGGGACCACTAGTAACATATATACATTAAAATTAAGTTATTGCTGCAATGGATTCGAACTCGCTACCTATAACTTGATATTCAGTAACTGGACACAGTATTCAGGGGACGCGGGTTCGAATCCCGCTGCGTTCAAATTTTTATATTACTTAATCAGCAAAATTTCGATATCATGGCATGGAAAGTAGAGAACGGAATGTCTTGTCACTAAGTTTTTTCTTCAGGCAAATATAACTTCAAAACAGATAAACACATGTTAAAAGCTAGTTTCACATAAGTTTCTAATATATTCGCGTGCATGTAGCATTATCAAAAGCCTACGCTGTACGTATAAGTCTAGAACGATTAGGTACACAATATAGGGGATGTTTAATACGTACCCCGCGCGGCCATTTTTCATTCTGCTCATTATTGCAACCCTTTGCGATTCCACCCTGGTAGGGATAGGGTAAAAATTTTGTCAGGGATTTTACTTATATATTGGTAAGGTAATTTTAAATGAAAGCTATTCAGTTTTCCCACGTAATAGGGCAGACAGAGAGAAGATAGTGTCAAAACACTCCGTTCTCCACTTTCCGCTTAAATTCGAATTATAGTTATAATTTTTATGATATAATTTATCTTAAAAGATAATGTTTTTGATACAATTTTTATATCAACTTACCTATATCACGTCACGCCTTAAGGATTATACTATTTTACAAAGCGTAAGTTACAGTTCATCGTTCTCTTGTTTCCCTTTGCAAGATTAAGAAAATCATAAAACATTCTTAACTTTTTTTAAACGTCATTCGCACACTTAACAATTGTAAAAAAAATATAGAAAATTAGAAGCTTATTATTAAGCATATATGGAGATTTCGATACATCCAGATGTAGAACATATGGCTTAGTGGTGAAAACGGTGAAACTGAACTTTTTCCAAACAAGGATTCGTATCACGTTATGTTCAATTTTTTTAAAAAAAAAAAAATTGCTTCACGCTATATCCCGCACACAGCAGGGTAGGCAGAGGGAACCTAGTGTTAAGACACTCCGTTCCCCACTTTCCGCCGGATTCGGAGGCATTGCGTGTTAAGTGGCGGAACTTAACGCCGCGCTTTACCTCGACACCAGAGCGAAGAAAATGGAAATATTAAATATTTCCACTCCTCGAGTGGGAATCGAACCCACAACCAGTCGTTTACAGTCACACGCTTGTGCCACTGGGCCACGACTGGCCCCTTTAATTTTTTAATACGTTTACTAAAAATGTTTTTCAATGTTTATTATAATTAAGTGTTAATTTTTTCTCCTTTGTTGCATTCTTCATTGCTGATTGTCGTGTCGGCTCTAGTAAGCCTTAGTCGAGGACGTTTCCAACCTTCATTTTTCATATATTAATATGTAATTCTACTGTACTTCTGTTTCTCTAAAACTTATTTTCCTATATAAATATTTCCAATTTAATTAGCTACTTTACATTATAGAGACACAGTTGAAATCATGTACATGTTACACATTATATTGCTAAATTATGCGAAACTTATCACACTTTAATTATGACATATGTACATAATTTTTATACATAATGTGTAAATTGTTATAAACGATGCAAGTCAATTCCGTTCTTTCGCAAACATTAACTTTTATTTTTCCTCATTAAGTAGACAAAACAAAGTCGAACTTTGTCACCCGTAATTCAGTTATTCTAAATTTGGCGAAAAATTGGAGAACAGAGTGCTTTAAAACTATTTCCTCTTAACGTTTAATTCGAAATTTAAAGCAACATTTCAATCAACCAGATACATCAAAATTTCTTCACTGCTGGTATATAGTAAGTTAATAATCACCTAAAAGAGAAAATTTTTTTATATACTATAAAAAGCCTTTAAATAAAAGGGTAAGTAAATAAAAGATATTTTTTAAATAACAAATACTTTTCTTAAAATTACACATTTTTTTTGTCACCAGTACAAGCAGTTTCCATGCCGCGGGGGCCCGCAGGCATTTTTCATTCCGACTTGATTAAATCCGCCGTATTAATATACGGAACCTGCATATTGCAGTTTTGCCGATGCCACTAATATAACGGGGCATGTTAGGTATTATGTGAGATATCATATAATGAAAAAAAGTGGAAAATCATGAGAAATTTCTAGATTTTAACTCCGGTTCTGACTTTTAGACTTACGTCAGCCTTACGTGTGCTGTGAGACTGGTAATGTGAAATGGCATTTTGTGTTGACGATGCGAAGTACTTGTCATGTAGTAGATGTGTCACTGGTAAGCTGTGAATGGTTATGGGTTCAGAGCTAACTGAGATGTATTTTTTTTTGTAGCTTCACGCTATATCCCGCACACAGCAGATTAGGCAGAGGGAACCTAGTGTAAAGACACTCCGTTCCCCACTTTCCGCCGAATTCGGAGGCATTGAGTGTTAAGTGGCGGAACTTAACGCCGCGCTTTACCTCTGATACCAGAGCGAAGAAATGGAAATATTAAATATTTTCACTCCTCGAGTGGGAATCGAACCCACAACCAGTCGTTTACAGTCACACGTTCGTGCCACTGCGCCACGACTGGCCCTAGATGTAATTATGTTATACATAACTATAACAAAGTAACTTCCGAATTCGGAGGCATTGCTTGTTAAGTGGCGGAACTTAACGCCGCGCTTTACCTCTGATACCAGATCGAAGAAATGAAAATACTAAATATTTCCATTCCTCGAGTGGGAATCGAACCCACAACCAGTTGTTTACAGTCACACGTTCGTGCCACTGCGCCACGACTGGCCCCAGACACATGTACAATCATGTCGGAGAAATCCGCAAGAAGTGAAGAAGTTAACATTACTAGATTTTTTTTACTTTGAAGCTGTGAAAGGTGTGTTAAATAGTAATATTAATAATAAGTGAAGTTTGGATCATTGAAAAAATTCATTGCGTGTTGAATAATGAATACCAATGCCGCGCTTTGTCGTACCAACGCGTGGAAATTCAAATTGTTTAAATCATTACCTCGAGTGGGAATTGAATCTACAACCATCGCGTTCACAATCAGTCGCTGCCCACTATAAGAATATTAACTAATAAAAAAAAATTGAGGAGTGGAAAAATGTAATATTTCCATTTTCTTCGCTCTAGTGTCGAGGCAAAGCGCGGCGTTAAGTTCCGCCACTTAACACGCAATGCCTCCGAATTCGGCGGTGCGTGGGGAACGGAGTGTATTACACTAGGTTCCCTCTGCCTACCCTGCTGTGTGCGGGATACTGCGTGAAGCTAAAAAAAAAGAAAAAAAATTGTAGACTTGTTGAAGTGTAAATTTGATAGAAAAATAGAGTGACGAAAATATAAGCTCAGTTATTATAAATCAGTTCAGCTATAAATTGTGACTATTATTTAGTATCTCACTAATGGACGATACGAAGGCAGCAATAAATATATATTTCTCAATATTCCTGCCACTTTGCGTCGTGTTTCTTAAAACTATTTTTCATAGGAAGACCACCTGTGTTTTTAAGAAATACTGTATTTCAGCGGCTTTATTCTGTACTAGCGACCCGCTCGCGGCTTCGCCACGTGAACTACCACTTTCATCCTCTATTGCCTATTTGGGATTGCTTTTTTTTTATAAAAGGAGGGTAGTCTATATTTGACTATCGTCACTAATTATGTTCATGAGAAAATCATCGATACATTTAGTGCAATGTCTATATTATTTGATAACATATAGCGATAACTGTTCTAGTAAGAAAACGTACGAAATCTGCTATCATATGATAGTAGATTTCAGCAAATAATCAATGCAATTTGACTTTGCCAGTTTTTTACTTTTCTGCGGGAACTGTTTTGAATACCAGGGTAATTTTAAAAAAAGAGAGATGGCCTATGTTTGGACCTGCCTCATTAACTATTTTCCTAAGAAAATTCATTCATTTCAGTCAAGGAGTTTAGATCTTTCATTCTCACTATATACTAAACATACATAAGTTTCATCCACTGTTTCAACCTCCTAGGGTTTGATTTTTTATAAAGTAGCCTATATGACCCTGCATCTTCAACAATCTTCTTTACGAATTCCCGTCAAAACATAACAAATATACAGATTTTTGCATTTTTATAATAATAATTTTAATGAGTGCGGATATGTCTAATACAATGTCAACTATATAATAACAAATGGCGCTACCCGTTGCAGAAAACGTAGTGACATCTGTTGTCATATAGATTATATAAATATATAGATTATATAAAGTTTTATAGACCGGTCAAATGTATATTTAATAAATGTTATGCATATTTTATTTTATAATTATTTTAATTAGTGATATTGAAACAAATTTAGCTTCACTCGTGAACTATCGACATAATTTGAATGTTTTTTTTTAATTTTATTTTTCTGCGGGAGTTATGTTGAATACCGGGATGAAAACTATCCCATATGTTGCTCTAACCTCTAAGCTAACTCCATACAAAAATTCATTAATTTCTACCCGGTAGATACCGATATACAAATGATTTACTTATATCGGTTTTTTATTTTTGCCAAAAAAACTACATAGGATACCGGGATAAAAACTATCCTATATGTACCTTTGGACTATAAGCTATCACCATACTAAAATTCATTCATTTCTATCCAGTAGTTTTTGCGTAATTGACGAACAAATTAACAGACAGACAGACAGACAGACAGACAGACAGACAAAAATTCTCCTGAGTGGATTTTTGGCCTCTGTTATCGATATATTAACGCACCTAATTAAATTTTTTCTGAAATTTTTCATGTACAGAATTGACTTTTCTACTCTTTTATTATATATAGAGATAGAGATAATGAATTATTTTATAGTGTGTGTAAAGTGTGAGATAAAACCAGAAAAAAAAAATAATAAAATATACATTTAATTTGATTTTATCTTGTAGCTTGAACTATTGTTTTATTAATACGTGGAAGCCAAATTTCTAAGATCAGTTTTTAACATCTTTTTAAAATAATTATTCAGAAAGACAGTAAACAATGTGACATAATAAAAATTTATATGGATGAGTGTAGAAAGATAATATATTTTTCTTTTTTTTAGCTTCGCACTGTACCCCGCACACAGTAGGGTAGTAAGAAAGTACTGTACTGAACCTACTGACATTCCGATCCGTACTTTCCGCCGAATTCGGAGGCATTGTGTGTTAAGTGGCGGAACTTAACGCCGAGCTTTGCCTCAACACCAGAAAATAAAAATATTAAATATTTTAAGTCCACGAGTGGGAATCGAACCCACAACCAGTCGCTTTACAGTCACACTTTGTACCTCTGCGCTACGACTGGCCCTAATAAAATAAATAAATACAATATTTTTTAAATTGTGTTTAACATATTTTTATTATCTTCAAGCTGTATACCTTGTGGGGTAGTCAGAGAGAACGGAGCGCCAAACGCTACGGTCCCTGCATACTTCTTTCGCCTCGTCCACTGTCATCAACCTCTTCGTACACGCCCTCCGGGGGGTTCTCGTGCTATTTTACGTGTCAAGTCCCCAAGGAATGACCCTACTGTGTTTTCAAAGGTCAACCGACGTGTACCCCTATCTTTCTTACTGATCACCTTTTCGTTTGATATACTTATATAAAACGTATAAACCGCCATACATGTTGCTATGGCAACGCGTATTTACGCGTCAAAGGGTTATGTACCTAAGTGAATACAAAAAATATATTTTTTATTATATTAAAATATATTTTCAATTCATATAAAATAGATTTTTTGACCAAAACTATTCTTCAAAAAAAAAAAATTGTTAATATTTATTTATAAATATTTATTATTCAAAATAAACTTTATTTTTGTAAATTTAATTAATAATATTCAGATATTCATATCTAAGTTCCAAGTACATACATAAAAAAAACAACATTTTTTTTCATTTTATATGAAACCCATAAAAATATTACTATAAATGTGTCAGTTATATACGAGTAGGTGACACATTTATAGGCTCTTAGACACATTAATAACTTTTACTTTCATAACGGAATTTATTCGTGGGACTTTACATATATTTTGGTTTGTCATAGTGTGATGAATATACACTACTTATTTTATTTACTTGGTAAAGAAAATTTATAAGGCTTTTAAGTTTAAATACTGAAATTAGAGACCATAGTGGTAGAACGTAGCACGTAACAGCGTCTGACTGTTAACGTGATTGGTCCTTGGGTCGATTCTCTCTCTGGTGCTTGATTATATTTAGATTATTTTCATTTTCTCGTTGTGGTAAGACGAAATGACAGTATTGACTTCCGCCACTCAAAACGCAATCTCAATTTAGGGCCGAGTAGTGGAGGACGGAGTGCCTAGATCCTTTCTAACTACCCTTCTATGCGAAAAAATCATGGTATGGCAGCAAAAAAAAATCTCTTGTAAAGATTAAAACATCTCGGTCTGTCTAGAACTGTAAACAACAATCAAATTTCGAAGGCGCCATTACTAAGATCTTTTCAATTTTAGTTACGCAGAGAGGAATTCGGATAGTGGAGATGAAGGTAAATGCGTTTTTCAAAGGGGTAAGTTAGAATTACCGTTTTAAAGGGGAGACCCTTTAAGTCTACACTTGGGTCTCAAGCCACTGCTCCTCTCTCTGCAACGCTATGGGCATTCGCATGATGAATATATGGAATGTTAAGGAGTTACATCTCATTTTTTTTTAATTTTCTACTCGCTTTTACATCCAAAATTATTATTTTGATGCGTATAATATAACGAATTTGAAGTAAGTATTTTCTACTTGTATTCAATTTCTCCGTTTTTCTTTCAATTTCTCAAATACGTTAGAGAGAACTCTACTTTCCGCCTGAAATTGGAACATTGCTTGTTAAGTAGCGGGACTCAACGACGCGCTTTGTCTAGTTACTAGGGTGAAGAAATGAAACTATTTTTATTTATTATACCTATATTATATAATCATTTCCCCCGAGTAGGAATCGAATCCACCACCATCGCGTTTATAGTATGACGCTATTCCACTGCGCCACGACGGCCTCAAATATCCATATAGATATTAAATATGTGGTTATATTAACAAAAATATGAACCCTAAAACAGTTTACGGGACAACCGCAGGCTCGTTTCCTTTTTATTCAGTGTCATATACTGCGTCATATTCGCACGTAGCGCCGTTGCCGTTGCTGTAAACTTTACTGAAATACCTAAGATTGTAAAATATTGCGTTGTATAGTACGATTGATTAACTAGCTAGTAGTTTGTTATTTTTATTAAGTTTCATTCATATCCCACATAATCAGTAAGAGTGAATACAATATTAAAATATTATTCTGTCCGTGGCCAGTCGTGGCCCAGTGGCACAAGAGTGTGACTGTAAACGACTGGTCGTGGGTTCGATTCCCACTCGAGGAGTGGAAATTATATTTCCATTTTCTTCGCTCTGGTGTCGAGGTAAAGCGCGGCGTTAAGTTCCGCCACTTAACACGCAAGTCTCCGAATTCGGCGGAAAGTGGGGAACGGAGTGTCTTAATACTAGGTTCCCTCTGCTTACCTTGCTGTGTGCGGGATACAGCGTAAAGCTATTTATTTATTTTTTTTATTCTGTCCGTTTAGGGACGTGTTAAGAATACAATTCCGCTCCGCTGCTGGGTAACGTTCCGTACAAGACGGATAACCCTGTAACTTGGTGGTAGGAGATTTGATTCGATTGTCTTTCGACCACTATTCGACCATCAAAAACGAACCACCAAGTATCTGATGATGTGTACCGGTTCGGTGATATGTAAGTCAGCTTTTCTTGTTCCATCACCGTCATGGCAGGCAACGCAACCACAACTCCTTTAATGTTTTTCTATATGCGAAGGTATCTTACCAACAGGTCTTCCTTCTTCTCGTTTGCCCCCCTTTTGTAAATAAAAAAACTATTCTAAATAATTTACACTCATACGTGTGATACTTTTATATTTACGACAATAATTTAGTCGTTGGCTTATTGTATTACAATGATTCGTTTCTCCTTGTTAGTCAGCCTTTTCCTGTCCACCACTCGACGTAGGCACTCCGTCTTCCACATCCAGAGAAATCCGACAACCTCCTTCAGGATATATGTATAAGGAATAAAAAAATGTAATTGATGAACCTTTCAACTTTTTAATTTTGCTATTGGTGAAAAGATGTAATTTTTAACAAAATAATAGCAACAAACAATTAAATTTGTTTCACGCTCTTTTCCGCATCAGTCAAAGAGAACCAAATGTTCTCCTCTTTCTCTGTTCTCCACTTTCTTCCCTAAATGTAGACATTGACTGTTAAGTGGAGCTCAACGTCACACTTTGCTTTCTTACGAGAGTGGAAAAATGAAAATAATATAATCATTTCCTTGTGTGGGAGTCGTACCCAGAACCTTTTACAGGGAGACGTTCTATTCATGTGACCTTTATAGTATACATATAAACATGCTTCACGCTGTATCCCGCACACAGCAGGATAGGCAGAGGAAACCTAGTGTTATGACACTCCGTTCCCCATTTTCCACCGATTTTTAGAGCCATTGCGTGTTAAGTGGCGGAACTTAACGCTGCGCTTTGCCTCGACACCAGCGCGAAGAAAATGGAAATATTAAATATTTCCACTCCTCGAGTGGGAATCGAACCCACAACCAGTCGCTTACAGCCACACGTTTATGCCACTGTGTCACGACTGGCCCCATAAACTATTAATATAATAAAATAAATAATAAATTAATAATACAATTTCAAACTCGTCCCACTACACTCAGTCCGGGGAAGGCGGACTCGTAAAGTTATTTACGCAGTCACCTGCAGTAAAGTAAAAAGTATTTTACAACGCGTTTACGATCGCGAGTATATCGGGGTTTGGAAATATGACCGGCGTGCGAAAAATGTACTGAAAATTAAAACTTGTAGAAACTTGTTATTGGGATCATTTTTTTTAGCTTCACGCTGTATCCCGCACACAGCAGGGTAGGCAGAGGGAACCTAGTGTTAAGACACTCCGTTCCCCACTTTCCGCCAAATTCGGAGGCCTGCGTGTTAAGTGGCGGAACTTAACGCCGCACTTTACCTCGACACCAGAGCGAAGAAAATGGAAATATAATTTCCACTCCTCGAGTGGGAATCGAACCCACAACCAGTCGTTTACAGTCACACGCTTGTGCCACTGGGCCACGACTGGCCACAAGATTTTATTTATATTTTGAAATATTTTAAAGAAAAAAATTAAGTTTAAATTCAAAATTCGGTGGAAAGTGGGGAAGAGTGTCTTAATTCAGTAAGTTATCTCTGCCTTCCCTGCTATGTGCGGGATACAGCGTGAGGCTAAAAAAATGTTTAAACTCAATTTTTTTGTATTAAAAATAAATTAAGGAAACACTACTAGCAACGAAATTATATTTTATTGGGATTTTATTCTTAATTTGAGAGGAAACTTGTTAGTATTCCATGGATTCGCCATGGGTGCTTCGCGTTGTAGAGAGAAGTGCTCGAGGCAGTTTTTGGGTCTTGCGACACAAGTATAAGCTTAAGGGGCCGCTTCACAAGTTTTTTTTTGTAAGAAGATTAGATTAGAGTGGCGGAGTGGTGATGAGGGCCAGTCGTGGCGCAGTGGCACAGACGTGTGACTTCAAACGACTTGTTGTGGATTCGATTCCCACTCGAGGAGTAGAAATATTTAATATTTCCGTTTTCTTCGCCTGGTGATGAGACAAAGCCCGGCATTAAGTTCCGTCACTTCACGCAATGCCTCCGAAAATTAAAATTAAAATTACATAAATGATTATTTCAGTACAAAAATCCTCATTACAGAAAGTTTATACAATTAATAATAATATACTATTTTATCGACACGCGTTGACAACTAAAAACTTGCAATCTGACTAACTGTAATAATACCGATATTTTTTTTAGCTTCACGCTGTATCCCGCTCACAGCAGGCAGAGGGTACCTAGTGTTAAGACACTCCGTTCCCCACTTTCCGCCGAATTCGGAGGTATTGCGTGTTAAGTGGCGGAACTTAACGCCGCGCTTTACCTCCACACCAGAGCGAAGAAAATGGAAATATTAAATATTTCCACTTCTCGAGTGGGAATCGAACCCACAACCAGTCGTTTTCAGTCACACGCTTGTGCCACTGGGCCACGACTGGCCCCTTATGGACATATCAGCCTAAGTATGCTAGTCAGAGAAAATCAAGTGTTAAGACACTCTGTTCTGTACTTGCCGCTTGAAATCGAGAATTTTATATATCTATTAAAAAACATAAATACCAAAAAAAACTAAAAATAATCTAAACTAATTTTCTATCTAAATAGATCAACCACAGACTACAGTTATAATTAAACATTATATACCTGAAAGCGCTATCTCGCACGCCGGTAGCTACTTACGAGTTACGAGTATCTGATGCTCCGCTCCTTCCAGTTTGCGGCAAAAAGACGCCGCGTTTCAAAGAAAGCCGACACTGTGCGTCCACTGTCAGCGTGTATATTTGATATAGCTTCACGCTGTATCCCGCACACAGCAGGGTAGGCAGAGGGAACCTAGTGTTTAGACACTCTGTTTTCCACGCAATTCGGAGGCATTGCGTGTTACGTGGCGGAACTTAACGCCAAGCTTTAGCTTGACATCAGAGCGAAAAAATGGAAATAGTAAATATTTCCACTCTTCGCGTGGGAATCGAACCCACAACCAGTAGTTTACAGTCACACGCTTGTGCCACTGCGCCACGACTGGCCCCATACTTAGGGCCTACTTATTAATGTAACTTTTTTGTGAATCAATAATTGAGAATTGTATAGCTTCCGAGCACCAAAGCTTATTAAATTTACTTACTTTTATACATGCATTCATTTCGTATTTCAAAAGTATGATAACTATTATAAATGATAAAAGTAATAACATTTTATAATACAATCTTGAGGGTTACAATAGATGGTTTAAGTAAATTTGGAGTAACATAAGAGGACCGGACAATCAAAAAAACATTTCCAAACAAAGCCTTGGGTGGCAGGCAAATGGCAGGAGAAAACCTGACCGCCCTCTTACTACCTGGAGGCGATCTGTCGAAAAGGAGGCAGCTTCAGTTGGTCTGGGCTGGCAAGACCTGGAAGCTGTCGCACAAAATCGAGAGCAGTGGAAATCCCTTCTACGAGCCCTATGTCCCTGCTGAGGGATAAAAGGACATCATCATCATCATCAACATAAGAGGAGCCTATGTAGGTATAACAAACTTAGGTACTATTATTTGTTATTGCTGTTTCATTTATAATTAATAACAAGCATCTATCCTGTTTTTATTTGTATATCTTTAACATTCATATAAAAATGTCATTTTTTTCTTAATAACAATAACAAAAGAAATACAAACTTACCATTTCAAACAAATTGTACTACGACCAAAATACAATAATAATTATAAATAAACACATATATTTTACTTTTAAACGAGAAAGGCCAGTCGTGGCCCAGTGGCACAAGAGTGTGACTGTAAACGACTGGTTGTGGGTTCGATTCCCACTCGAGGAGTGGAAATTATATTTCCATTTTCTTCGCTCTGGTGTCGAGGTAAAGCGCGGCGTTAAGTTCCGCCACTTAACACGCAAGCCTCCGAATTCGGCGGAAAGTGGGGAACGGAGTGTCTTAACACTAGGTTCCCTCTGCCTACCCTGCTGTGTGCGGGATATAGCGTGAAGCAATTTTTTTTTTTTTTTTTAAACGAGAAAAACATGAAAAATATCAAAAAATACCCATTTTAAAGCAACCATTCTTCAGTGGAACAACTCACCAGGCGTATGCCAAACGCGGTGGCGACGCAACGCAACGCATTCACATCGTCTTTTAGATGGGAGTTACGTTGGAGTAATTAATGTGATCATTAAATCTCTCTTGATCTTATTTCTGAACTTAAAAAATAAACTAAAATGGTTATTCATAAATAAATTCATTAAAGGGGCCAGTCGTGGCGTAGAGGCACAACGTGTGACTGTAAAACGACTGGTTGTGGCTTCGATTCCGCTCTGGTGCCGAAACGCGTTTGAAGCTATTAAAAATATATATATATATATATATATATATATATATATATATATATATATATATATATATATATATATATATACTATATATATATACTATATATATTTATATATATATATATATATCTATATATATAGATCTATATATATATTCTATATATATATATATATATATATTATATATATCTATATATTATATATATATATATATATATATATATATTTTATTTTGGTTATTTTTTGGCTTCACGCTATAATCCCGCACACAACAGGGTAGGCAGAGGGAACCTAGTGTTAAGACACTCCGTTCCTCACGCACCGCCAAATTCGGAGGCATTGCGTGTTAAGTGGCGGAACTTAACGCCGCGCTTTACCTCGACACCAGAGCGAAGAAAATGGAATATTAAATATTTCCACTCCTCGAGTGGGAATCGAACCCACAACCAACGTCGTTTACAGTCACACGCTTGTGCCACTGGGCCACGACTGGCCACAAATAAACTATTACTTTAAAAATATAGATAGATACATAAATATTTATCTATAGTAAAACAAAACCAAACGGTTTTGTTTATAATTTTTACATAGATTAGATAAAGATTGATGCAGTCGTGGCACAGTGTCCGACTGTAAAGCGATGATTATGGGTTCGATTGCCTCTCAGGGGTATGATTATTTATTATTTTCATTTCTCCGCTCTGGTACCTAAAACAAAGCGCGGCGTTGAGTTCCGCCACTCAACACGCAGTCTTGAATTTGGACGGACAGTGGAGAACGGAGTGTCTTAACACTAGGTTCTCTCCAACCAGCCCGCTATGAGAGAAAAAGTACTAAAGTATCAGGTATTTTTTGTATTGTTAAATAAATAAAATATTTATTTTTGTGCTCTACGAACATATAATCTGTTTGTTTTAACAAAAAGTACAGATACCTTTTGTTAAAACAATATGATTATTATAATATTATTACATTACTACATTTTTCTTTTCTTCAAGGTTATTACGCTGTATTTTTTGTTTAGCTTCTCGCGTAGTAGAGAAATCAGAAAGAACCTAGTGACAAGAGTTTACAGTCAACAGTATCTTATCAGAACGGGAAAAATGAAGTCATATTTTAATGATTATTGGAAAGACTACTAATTTTTTTCCAACTTTACTTACCAATTCCACTTGTGTGTGGTTCTGTTATACTAATTATGTCAATATTTGGATAGGTACAGGAAAATAAAATATACAAAACCAATTTCCACATTCTTTATATACAGTACAATGCATCGATATAGGACTTAAAAATAATTAACATTTAGCGCTACTTTTACACATTAAGTTAACATTCAGCAGAAATATACTCAAACATTACCAAAAAAATACTTAAAAATACCAATTCTGCCAACCGTATGTTTACAAAAAAAAAACAAAAAAAATGACATGAAATATTTTTTTTAATTTTGCAAATAAAACGTTAAATTAAATTAAATAAGTAAAAAGAAAATTAAATAAATCAGTCAAATATTAATGAGCAACATAAATTATTTTATTCTATATTCATTTCATCTAAGGCCCCTCTCACACTTGCCAACATAAACACAAAGAAATGACAGTCTGAAAAGTGTTTTAAATAATTAAAATAAATTATAAATATACAATAAACGAAAGTTTTTTTTGAATGTATTGAAGATTTTCTAAAGATTAACTTTTTTATTAACTAAAGGAGACGAGCCAATCAAAGTCCAAGTATTTTCATGGACAAACTAAATTTGGATGAAAAGCGGAAAACAGAGTGACAAGCTCTACGTTCTCTCTGCTTACCTCACTAACATGTCCATAGAAAAGAAACCATATATACTTGAGATTAATTATTTTTTATTATATCGGTTTTTAAAAGAAAAAACATTTCAGTTTATTAAAATTAAAAAATATATAGTACCTTTACTTTAGTTTATCATATTTAAACACCATCTTCCATATGTACCTATAAAAAAGCTAGTCCTAAAAAGGTGAAACTTTTTGTCCCTAATTTCTCTCATAAAAGGGCACAAGGGTATTGTCAATCAATTTGACATATATATCGAACTTATCTTCGCCAAGAAGTTTCTCACGGTAGCATTCGTACTTTAAGTCAAAAGTATTTTTATAAAAATTATAAATGGTTTATTGAATTATAACAATAAGACATGCAATAGCTAAGGTGATGTCGTTTTGAATTCGGCTTTCCATATAAAGTATTATAAACTTCAAAACTGACATTAGTTTCTCTAACAAAAAAATATTATTATTTTTTTTCTGATTCAAAATTTCTTCTAGTTTTTAGTTAAAAAATACCGAAAATACATAAATATTTTACTTCTATTATAACAAAACTTTCTTTTGATTTTTAAAAGAAGATGCAAACAAAATTTAAGAAAAAACCTCAGTAGCACTCATTTTTTTAAAGTAATTACAATATTTTTTTTTGAGATTGGAAGCTGAATTATCTCAATGTTCGTATTTTATAACATATCGCCTTAATCCATGCACGACTTAAAATACAAATTCAATTTAAAAACATCAAAGAATATAATTATCATTATAATACTTTCAAATCGATATTCAGAATCGATATTAATGAAAAATCAATTCAAATTTTAATCTGTAGAAAATCTTCAATATTGTTTTTCCTAAACAAAAAAAAAGAAAAAAAGACGTGTTTATGTTGACATATCGAGAATAAAAAAACTGCTATAACATTATTATAATATAGATATCATCGATGGTATTAAAAACTCTACAAACATCTACAAATGTAATACAAACTGTTTTATAATTAAATTGGTGTTAATTTCAATTGATTATTTACTATTTTTTTTTCCTAATATAAGCGAATACGTTGAACTAAAAATATTTAATTATTTTGGTAAAATTCGTAATTTGTATAAAAAATCTTACATTATTAAAATCCAGGTGATAAAAAAATTGTTATTTCAGGGGCAAGCAACCTTTCTAAGCAATGAATCTAATGAAAAATTTATTTGTATTCTTTTATTGGTACTTAAAATGATATTCACAATTTAGGGATTAGATTACAAATACACAAAATGTGGAAAAATAGTTATTGTTTTAATTTGTGTAAATTTTATAGAACTTATTTAATTATCAGAGAATATCATCTAGAGATGAGGACTTCATATAATTATTAATCGGGCCAAGGGTTGCTCACCCCTGATAAGAAATTCAGTTCAGTCACAACAAAAACTTAGTAATACCAAACATAGGAAAATAGAAATTTGATCCCTTTTGTGAAAATATAACTAAAAAAGTTTTTATATATTTTTAATTCAACATATTCACTTATATATAATCTACTTAGCACTAAACTCTTTTAGTCTGTATAAAAATATCGCGTTGCATTTGCCAAATACATTAAATCGCTGCTAATATATCCATATTAATATATTTAATACTTGTTTTATACTCTACTGACATCTAGCGAGTTTATCCTTTTACGAAACAAAAAACTATTTAAACACACAAAATAATACCCAATAATTTTTACTTTAAAAATTATGTATATATAAAAATTTCGTGAAAAAAGATGTAACCGGGATAACCTTAAAAATCTCTAGCCAATTTAACTATAAAGCAAAATCCAGCAACGTTCAAAATTTTGCACGAAATTTTAATATAAAGGTTGAAAAGTCAAAAAATATATATGTTATATCGTCAGCTTAGAGTGTTAAGTGCATTCTTTATCATTATGACTGTGAGCCATTTCTATTTTTGATAATTTCATATTATTTATGTTCAAATTTGAATAATTTAAAACAAATACACGAGTAATAATAAAATCACTTCATATGACTTTCTATGGTATATCATACCAAAACGTAAAAAATAATCAATCGATAAAAAATGTAACTGTCAATTTTTCTTTGAAGTGTCAAAAACGCATGACAAATAGAACTGTCAAATCCCAAACTTCAAAAATTCGCGGCAATTGTATACATACACAACTTATTGTAAAAGAATTCTCATAAAACATATTTAGTATTTATATTTATTTAAGAATATGTTCCGTTTTTTCGGAGATTTTATTTATCTACGGTTAGCAATTTTACACTTTAAGCCAACGATATATTGTTAATTGGTATTTGAACAATAAATGTCTTAACAAAAATACTCATACCTTGAATTTGGTCTATTTTGTATAGCCCACTATACTTTACAATATGTAAAGTTAGGGTCACAGCTCGCTAGAGCCACCCGGGACCCACTCAACACCGCCTCACCTTGCGCGGTTAGTATTCTTTATATTTTGTATGCGCTTACTATGTCCACCCCGGAGCGTCTCCGGATCGCCTCTGTCGTAAGCCGTCCACTCGGGGACAACTCGCTGCTCGCACGCTTGCCACGTTTTATATTTGACTTTGATTTATGATTTTGTATGAAATATAATAAATTAAAATTATATTAGATAAACAAAAAGTCTTAGTCACTTGTTGACCGTGCCAGGTCCACCCGTCCATCTGTCGACAACGAGTGAAGGCGGTGCTGAGTGGCTACCGAGTGGCTCTAATGAGCTGTGACCCTCATTCTAACCGGCTACCCCTAAGCGAGGATTACAACAACTTATCCAATGGGATAACATGACATCTAAACTATTTTAATATGAAACTTTGTGATTCGCTATAAAAACTTATAAGCTAAAATAAATACTTACATAACGCTTCGAACACAATATTAGCTATTGTTTTGGTAATTAACACTCACCCTTAACCTTTCACGCGTAATTTTATAAAACTTTTATATCATTTTGAAATTAAACTGTATTTAACCGAATTAATCGTGTATATTTTTGGTATTCGAAAATACATTTTTTGAAAACCCAACGTTTCGAACACTTTACAGTAGTCCGTGGTTACAGATAGACCAATAATATTCCGGTTAAAACGGTTAAAAATAGTTTCATTTCAAAATGTGTAATAATCGCGAAAACATAAGATCCTTTTATATCGTATTTCTATAATAATTAATGAATTCTCAACAATGTCATTATATATTGTATTTGATTATATAAAATTGTCATGTAAAACAATTATGTACGGCGTGTTCATATAACAACATTGGGCCATTTGACCAACGCTTTGACCAACAGTTGGCTTACTTTTCTCGAACAAATTCTATAGCAAGCTATTAAATGAGGAGGTTGGCCCAACATATCGCTGCTTCAATTCAAAAGTAACGCAAATCGAAAAAAAAAATGATAGAACGTTTTTTATAAAAAGTTATAAATTTAAAGGATTGTTTTTTATTTTTATATTAATAAAAAATACCCATTGATTTCGAATTTTAATATACATAAATAAAATTCGTTTCTGATGAAACTATGTTTGGGAGGCGCGAAATATTATCTAAATACGTCTGTTTTTATAATTAAAAGATACTTAATTGTGCTAAAAATAATGCTTCGCTCTGGAGTCGAGGTAAAGCGCGGCGTTAAGTTCCGCTACTTAACACGCCATGCATCCAAACTCAGCAGAAAGTGGGGAATAGAGTGTCTTAACACTAGGTTCCCTCTGCCTACCCTGCTGTGTGCGGGATACAGCGTGAAGCGATATACGATAGGTATACACATGCATATATAGAATATTTAATTAAATAAATGTTAAATAAAAATTCTTTACTTTACTCTCCTTTAAAATAATCAAAAATTTAGACTTGTTGTACTTTTGAATTGAAGGAGCGATATAAGAAATAGACATCAACATCTGACGAACAAGGCAATGATATATACGACATTACATCTAAAATTCAACAATTAATGATAAACGTGGGAATTTATGATTAAGTGCTTGTGAAAATAATGATAAATTACTAATTAATTACTTAATTATGTGTGATTCATATGTGTGGCACTTCATTAAATATCCTTCATTAAACCAATGTATCATTAAGCATTCGTTAAATCATTATTATAAAAAAAATGATTTCTATTTTTCCAAATGTACTTCAATACCGAAACTCGCTAAAACCATCTGTTCAAACATTTCATTATAGGCACTAGATTCAACTGCATTTATGGTTTTCCGTAAAAAAATTCAAAAAATCCAGTTTTGTACAATATATTGTCGGTAGAAAGTTTATATTTTGTGCGTCGTCGTATTTTATAAATTCATTTTATAGCCATCGTGGGGCTTGGGAAATGAATTATTTACACAAGCCTATTGTTTTATCAAAATTGTACACTCCCGGATCGACTTTAGGACCCATAGTTTAGAGATGTGGCATTCAGCTTATCCGAATAAGTCGTTATCCGACCGTGGAAGTCTAGCGCATTAAAAAAGGTCAAGGTTTTAATTTAAATAATCTGTACAATCCCTTCGATATATTTACATTTCAACAACTCGGCAGTGCCCCGCTGGTTTTTCACCCCTATATACACAAGAGTACCAAAATCCCAATATATTCTTTCAAATTAAGACATTAGAAATCACTAAATAAAGTTAACATTTAAGTTTTAAGTATTAATTTAAAAGAACATAGCTCTAAATGGCCACCCGATAATATTAAATAAATAAATAGTTGAAAGCATTTCACACATGGCAGCTCCAATTCCGACACTAAATTAGATTACAGTTAAAATAATAAATACTATGAATACAAATTATAACTACGCTTAAAATACACAAAGCTAATAGTTCTGAATAAGTCCAAACGTGAGACAATTTGATATGATCAACTTACCCTCAACATGTGACGTACCGTAATCGATTAATCGATTTATTAAAAATCGATAATTTTAAATATTATTTTAGATTTGGAATCACCCTATTCGATTATTTTAGATCTGCATTTAAAATACAAAAACAAAATAATCGATTACAAATTTATTTAATTTTTAATTTAAATCGATAGATTCAGTATTATTGTAATCGATTGTTTTGAATCTGTATTTAAAATACAGGACCAAAAAAATCGAAAAAAATATTCATAAAGTATTTTCCGGAATTTTATCATTTAAAGGGCCAATTATTAATTCTATACAAAATATTGCTGAGGATAAATAGATCAATACAGTAAGAGATCAAGCTCTTGCATCGTTAGACGACTCGACGTCGCTGGAACTTGTCGAAACCGACTTTTTCGGCTTGTACTCCGTTATGACAACTGTCACGCCACTGACAGTTACCTGTGACAATAAAGATAAAGTCAAATAATTTATTCAAAATAAGAAGTTACATGCTTAATTTTTTAACGTGAAACAATATACCTCAGGTACACTAAAGTTACCTCAGATCTGAGAAAAACCGGCGCAAGAAACTCGGCGAAACTTTTTCTTAAGTCAATAATTTACAGGTACAATTATATATTGACAATGATACCTTTGATGGACTATAATTTGACATTTCTAATTTTAAAATCAAGGGAAATCAAGGGAAATTATTTATAATAAACGTATTAAAATACTAAATAATACTTTTTTAGTTTCTCGCTAAATCTCGCATAGCAGCAGGGTAGTCAAAGAGTATCTAGTGTCAATAAACTCTTTTCTCCACTTTCCACCGAAAATCGTGATATTGATTGTTAAGTGGCGGAAGTAATCGTCGTGCTTTCTTTTAGATACCGGACGGAGAAATGAAGATAAAAAAGTATATCATTCCCCCAAATGGAAATCGAACCCAACACTATGCCAAGATCGCTCCTTGGTACATATAGTGTACATTATAAATAAAAAATAACAAATTATATAAAAGAAAACAATATCAAAAGAAACTAACATTGACTCATACATATTCATACTCAACATGTTTATGCAAATAATAGAAATTCATACTGTTAGAACGAAGTTAGTGCAAAAACGTTTCATTTTCGAGCCATGTTGTAAGGGCAGGTGGGAAATATAGTAGTTTTATTTATTATATTTTAAACAAGTGGCTAGTCGTGGCGCAGTGGCACAAGCGTGTGACTGTAAACGACTGGTTGTGGGTTCGATTCCCACTCGAGGAGTGGAAATATTTAATTTTTCCGTTTTCTTCGCTCTGGTGCCGAGGCAAAGCACGGCGTTAAGTTCCGCCACTTAACACGCAATGCCTCCGAATTCAGCGGATGGGGAACGGCGGTGGGGAACGGTGTGTCTTAACACTAGGTTCCCTCTGCCTGCTGTGTGCGGGATACAGCGTGAAGCTAAAAAAAAAACAAGAAAAACGCGAAAATATGTTCTTATAATATATATTTTTTTATGATTACAATTGTAACCTATATATGTATGTATTATCTTTCAATAATCGTAGAGTTAATTTTTTAAGTAACTTTCTGAAAAATGGCGTCATGGGTTACAACTAACAATAACATCGATATGATGTTTACCATCGAAAACATACTTATTCTCTCTCCCATACCTTGATTATTAAATATCAGGTTTATGATATTTTTTTTCTTAATTTGTTTTATATTAATTTCAAAAATTAAACGAATCGAGTCCTGTTTCACTTATCTAACTTTAAATAAACAAAGACAGCACGGAATACAACAAGAAGGTTAAAAGGAAGGAAATAATAGAAATAATTGCTACTTCAACAATATAATAATTAACAATATTTTAGGGAAGGAATGAAAATGGGTTAAGAAAAACTTTTTCCAAAAAATATGAAACTGAAACTTGGCAAAGTAACAGTTAATATAGAGAAAAAACACGCATTAATTTATAAAAAAAAAATACTAACAACTATACGTCCAATACGTCCGCTCTACGTCCAATATTACATAAAGTCATACATACAAGTTGCTAAGGCAACGCCTATTTTGCGCATCAACGGAGCTACAACATTTTCTAGTACTACACTTCAATTAACTACAATTTCCCCATCTAGACACTGTTACTTCTACGAACGTTTAAGTATTGCGTGTGGTATATCTAAAGTGACCAGGCATTCCCATTTGAAGGAGACAGTCCTGTTTTATGGCGATGGTGTCCCCAAATCGCCATATTCCCTACTAATCATTTTTTACGCTATTTGAAAAAAATGGGACATTTTTGCATGGAATGGACTGTTATATGCTTAGCTCTTTATTTGTAACTCTGCCCGATTACAAAAAAAAAGACGAAAATATTGTTTGTAAGCATCGATTGTTGTGAAAACAAGCCAAAAATTCAACAACAGCTAGAAAAAACAAGAAAGAAAAATAATTCAATAATTGTTGTAAAAGGAATGTAAGTAAAATAAATCAATTAGTGTCGAAAAAAACGAAAGCTCTCAGTTATTATTGTAAAAAAAAGAAAAACTAACTAAAAATTATTATTGTAAAAAAAAGATAAACAAAAGCCAAAATTCTCAATGATTTTTATAAAAAAAAAACAAAAGCCACATATCGATGTCCCATTTTAAGTCAAGAACAAAATGGTCACATTAGGTATACTGTACCGTTGAGGCTAGTCGTGGCTTGTGAGCACAAAGTGTTAAAACACAACTGGTTGTGGGTTCGATTTCTACTCGAGGAGTGGCAATATTTAATATTTCTGTTTCCTTCGCTCTGATATAGAGGCGAGCGCAACGTTCAACAACTTAACACGCAATGCCTTCAAAATTCGGCAGGAAATGGGGAACGGAGTGTCTTAACACTAGGTTCCCTTTGTATACACTGTTGTGTGCGGGATATATAGCGCGACGCTATTTTTTTTTTATTGCATAACGGAGGCAAACGAGCAAAAGGACCACCTGATGGTAAATTTTTTCCCGTGGGGGGACGGGTTAAGAATACAATTCCCCCCGCCGCTGGGTAGCGTCCCGTAAAAGGCGGGTAACCCAAAAGTTTGGTGGTAGGAGATTCGTTCTCCGATTGGCTTGCGACCACTATCATGTCAAAGACGAACCGCCAAATATCTTATGATGTGTTCCGGTTCGATGGCATGTAAGCCAGCTTTCCCACCATTCCCATCCTTCCTCCCTCCTTCTGTCCTACATTCCCAAGGCTGGCAACGCATCCATAACTTGAATGTTGTGGATGTCTATGGGCGAAGGTAGCCACTTAACACCAGGTGGGCCTTCAGCTCGTTTGCCTCCTTTATTCCATAAAAAAAAAAAAAATTACCTTCGCCCATTTACATCCACATCAACTCCTCTAGTTGTGGATGCGTTGCCGGCCTTAGGTGTGAAATAGGGAAAGAGGGTGAATGGATGGAAATGATGAGAATAGAGAGAGCTGGCTTACATGTCTTTGAACCGGAACACATCATCACCAGTCGGAGAACGAATCTCTTACCATCAAACTACTGGGTTACCCGTCTTTTACCCGAAAAAGGCGGGTAACCCAGTAGTTTGATGGTAGGAGATTCGTTCCGACGCTACCCAACAGCAAAGGGGAATAGTCTTCTTAACGTAACGTCGTATTCTTAGCAAAGTCGCTTCCCGCGTCTGTCTATACCTATATATGTTTAGACCTTTAAAACTACGCAACGGATATTGGTGTGGTCCTTTTAATAGATAGAATGAATTCAACATGCATAGTATAGTAGAAAAACACTGATAATTTTACTAATGTCTATATGCCTATAGTGAAATAGTTGTGTAGTTCACACAGGCGAGGCCACGAGCGGGCCACTAGTATCGTATACACCGCTTACCTCTCTAGTTTGTGCGGAACTTCTATCGACATTGTTAAGGCGTGGTGGGCGACGCTTCTTCTTGAGGGAATTGGCGGATCGTGGTCGTTTCTGTGAGCTGGTGGGCGCGGTGCCGGCCGCCTGTGCCGCGACCAACGCTGGGTTGATGCGAGGTTTACGTGTTGATGTACCTGTAGTATGGATTTGATATTAATACGCGGATATTAAGAAAACTTGTGAAAATTATGTAGACGGAAGAGTATGAACATTGACGTGTATTTAAATTATGTATGGAAAGCTATAGAAAGTATTTTTTTGCAGTATCACGTTTTTTCCACATAGTCAAAGAGAAAGAGATAGTGTAAAGACACTCGGCTTTTCGGCTATTTTACAATATGTAATTGGAAAGTCAATATATATTTTTTTAATAATAATCTAAATGTATATAAAGGTATTTTTATTTAATACACTTAAATTAAATTAAAAAAATAAATAAGATATACACTACCATATCAATGATAAAAAACTTTTAAAGAGAATAACGATGTTGCTATAAAAAGCGTATTTTACGCATGTACAGACAGGGCTACTTAAAATTTCGCATATCTTTTTATTTAATACAAGACATATGGTTTTCTAGTGCAGGGTGGATCTTCAAAATAAGGTTCTTTACAAATAACAAGTTACAAATAAAAAAAAAGTCTAATTTTTTTTTTAAATCTAAAAAAAATATTCGAGGCCATCGTGACGCAGCGGGCCAGCATCTGACTGTAATGACGATTAGTTATGAAATTGATTCCTGCTTGGTAAAATATTCATAATTTTATTATTATCATTTCTCCACTTTGGCGAACAAAACTAAGCGCAGCAAATTAAATTCCGACATTTTGAACATACAATGTCTCTGTCTGAAAATAGTGATCGGAGTGTCTTTTTAATAAATTATCTTCACATGTTTTGCGATCTTAGTGTCAAGACACTCCGCCCTCCACTTTCAGCTCAAAATCGAGACATCACGTATTAAACAGCGGAGCTTAGCACCGCGCTTTATTTTAAGTATTACATATAGATTAAAAAAATAAAAATAACATATTGTAATCATTCCCCCGCCTCAGAATCGAATCCACAACCAATACAACTACAACCAGCCATCATACTACACCAAAACAGCTTCACCAAACAAATTAATAACAATTTAATTCAAAAACTATGTATATAATATCCATCCATCCATCTTCTAATGTATTCGTAACAAAACTATTTCCATCGGCGCCCCAGGCAGTGCCTTTCAATTCAATTTCCTTGGCCCGTATTCACGACACAATTTCGCCATTAGCACACTTCCTTGTCTGTACCTACGACTACATTAGAGTAGTTGTTTACGTCACTGGATGTTATTTGGTAAGTTGATAAATTTTGGTGAACAATCCTTGTATTATTACGCCAGAGGCTTTATATTAACTGGGTTTAAGTAATCATTTTATTATATTAGGTTTTTTTTGTTTTCGCTTTACGCTGTATCCCGGACACAGCAGGATAAGCAGAGGGAACCTAGTGTTAAGACACTCCGTTCCACATTTGCTGTCGAAGAGCAAAGGAAACGAAATATTAAATATTCCAATTGTTTGAGTAGAAATCGAACCCACAACTTGTCGTGTTTACAGTCACACATTATGAACTGTAAACGCGACTGGTCGGAAATTCTTTGGGGAACATTGTAATGACTGGCCTCATTATGGCTTATAAATACAATTAATAAATACAATTTATGAATATTAATTTATTAAAAAAAAAGTGGGAAACGGAGTGTCTTAACACTAGGTTCCCTCTGTCTACCCTGCTATGTGCGAGATATTGCGTGAAGCTATATAAAAAAAAAAAACAAAAAAAAATTAAAAACTTTAATAAAATATAAAAAAGACCAGGTAAAGTCAATTAAAATTAGAATAACACCGTTGTGACGCAATAGGACAGCTACTTACCGTGCTTACAGAGCACAACGGTGTGGGTTCAACAATCATTCGAGGTTGATTTTTATGATTATTTTTAGATCATTGTATGTGTGTGATATTGTCTTCAAAGGTATTTTCAAAGGTATTCTCGGATTTACCAGTTTACTACCTACCTACCTACTCAACATACTACCTACTCAAACCAAAGGAAATTAGATTTAAATACGCTCATTAAAAATAAACACAAATAATTCACGATTGGAATTTAAATTCACTACCAACGCATTTATCGAAATCGTTAGAAACATATCATGGTGGCCTCTAAATTGTTTTAAATAATAATACAACTTGAGAAAATATTGTTAAGAAAACGACTATCAATAATACACATTTATATGAGACTAACTTTGACCGCGACTTCGTATGCGGAATAAAACAACAAAGTTATAATTCTAAATTAAGAGTAAACTACGTTATTCCTTATCACATCAGCTATCTGCCAGTGAAAATTAAATTATAAATCACAAATATTAAATTTATAGTACAACTAGCGGCCCGCTCGCGGCTTCGCCGCTTGAAATATTTTGTTATATTGCAGCCCTCGAGGGCGCATTTTAAAAAAAAAAGTAGCCTATATTTAAGCTTAGATTATTAACTATATTTATGCCAAAATTTATTACAAATGGTCAAGCGGTTTAGATTTTTCATATAAACTTTCATCCCCCATTTCAACCCCATAGAGGTTGATTTTGGAAAAAATAAGTATGTTAGACCCAGTCACTTTTACTACTTTCATTCTAAATTTCATCCAAATCGAACCGGTAGATTAGCCGTGAAAGCGTGACAGACAAACACACAGACTTTCCCATTTATAATATAAGTATGGATTGGGGCCAGTTGTGACTGTAAACGCGACTGGTTGTGAGTTCCATTCCCACTCGAGGAATTGAAATATTAAATATTTCATTTTCTTTACTATGGCGCCGAGGCAAAGTACCACGTTAAATTTCCCTACTTAATACGGAATGCTCCCAGAATTCGGCGGAAAATAGGGAACGGAGTGTCTTAAAAAAAATCTCTCTGTATTTCTCTGTGTAGACGACAATTAAATTAAGAGAAAAGAAACAATTATTTCATACGAATAATTTAGAATCAAATTGGAATACTTAATAGCTATTATCTGTATTTTAAAAAATGAATAAAAGAATTAATATAATTTAGACATTATTAATAAGAGATGTCATCAACATTTTTTTCACAATATTAAAATGAAAAAAAATCTATTTTAACAAATTGTTTATTATAAATGCCGTAGATTAAAATGAATATGCAAATGCATCTAGTAAAAAACCAAAAAAAAATAAAAATTTACCATTACAAACAAACATTCCAATTTTATTTATCAGTATATGTAGATTTATCTAAACAACACTAACGGCCTACGACAGCGCCTCTTAGGAGTATATTCAATTTCCTTGCCGCATAAATACTACACAGTTTCACCATTAGTCAGTCAGACTACGATGTACGAACCGAAAGAGTCAGAAATAGTTTACGACATGTTTATTTCCAATAGAGAAGACTTTTTCGTGATATATTTAATTAATAGAAACTTATTTGTAAAATAACAATGACATATAATAATCACAGTTAGCCAAAATTTAATTGCAATTAACAATTAATTATTGTTAATTTGTAGAGTAAAAATTGTCAATTTATTAATTTTCAGCTAATAGTGATTGTTTGTGGGGACAAACAAATAACGAATTGTGAATGTTTTATTGTTAATTGCAATTAAATTATTTCCCCAGCAGTGATAAAAATTAACGTTTAAACAATAAAACAAAAGTAAATCTCAAAATGTATTAAAATACAATGTATGTATGTATACTAGGGTGGAGTGAAACATAACAAAAAAAAACATTTTTTCTCTTTTCATGTGTCCTGTATTATTAATTATTGACCATATGTAAAAGCTTTGTTTATGCAAAAATTCAAAGGTCTACAACATTATTTTCAGGTGGCGCATCGAGAAAATAGTTTCTAAAAAAATCATATGTTTAACTATAAGACTATCCACAAAAAAGAGTTGTGCTTATGTGAATTGCTTTAAAATATACTGCTTTTAACTTCAACTAAGTGTTGTCTCGTATACAAATATAGTATTTTCTAATAAAACTTTAATATATAGTTGTGAAATAATGTCAAAGTTAAGTTATTCTATTCTATAATTATATCTAAAATGCCTAAAACGCGTAAAGATTTGCGGTGTCCTTTATTTGGCGATTCAGTGAAATTAAGTGATAATATGTTACCTACATATTGTGATGTGATTAAACACGACTTATGGATAAGAAACGATATGTTAAATTGAATAATGGTGTGGGGACGACATATTCATTATAATTTCACATTTAAAATTTTACATTCAAAATTTAACATCTAAAATAAATTCCGTTCTTCTTTGGTGCAATTGGATGCGATGGTACTGCTGTTAACACTGGTCGGAAAAATGGAGTCATTGTTTTATTAGAAAAACATCTGAAGCACCCTTTGCAATGGTTTATGTGTTTGTTACGTGCAAATGAATTACCACTTCACCATTTGTTTTCCAGTCTCGACGGTACTACTACAGGCCACAATATTTTTCTGGCAGATTAGGAAAACAGCTTGATAAGTGTCTCGACTTAAAAATAAAAGCATTCGAACCCATCCCCACCGAATTGCCTTATCTGAATATTGATTTGTTGAGCGCCGATCCAAAATACCTTCACCAGATGTGTTCTACTATTTTTACAGTTCCACCAAAATTAGCTAACAAAGATCCAGGAAAACCATTCTCGATGGTTAGCTCTTAGCAAACAGGATTCTTCACTTGTATATTGGTACATCTAAGCCGACAAACAATTAGAAAGAACTAGCCACTTTTATCATGAAAGTTTACGCACCAACCTGGTTTGATATCAAACCAAAATTCGCTTGTAAATTTGTTCCAATTAACATCTTTAATATGGTCAAAAGAAGTATGTATTTACGAGATGACTTAAAATGTATTGTCATAACTACTATTCAAAGAAATGCTTTCTTCATACACCCAGAAAATCTTTTGCTGGCCATGTTACAAGATGATATTCAACAAGTACGAGAGCTGGCTCTTCGAAGAGTTTTAAAGGCAAGAAAGAGTGCAAAGGCAAGAAAGTTCGTGAATTCCAGTTACCAGAGCTAAAAACAGATAAGACAAATTATTATGATTTGATAGAATGGGCGAAAGAGAAGATAACAGAACCTGCTGTAATAATGAAATATAGCATCTCGGAAATTACTACAAAAATTGCATCTGGAGGTAAATTGTTTGAAAATTGGAATTGAGAAGTACCCTTGCCACACTCAAGCAGTTAAAAGGTGTGTCAAACTTGTAACGGAGGCTTCGGCACCTGTTTGTGGACCCGATGCTAGAGATGATTTTATTCGGGCTAGAATAAAATCCAGGCAAGAAATACCTATTTTTGATACTAAATCTCAGTATTTCCGCCAAAAAGAAGGCACCGGGACCTCTGATACTAATCATTACATTTTTATTTTTATGGTTATTTCATATATTATATCATTATGCTAGTAGTTTTAAGTATAAATTCAGTTAAATATATAGGAATATTGTCAGAAACAAATGTTTGCTTGTAACTCTTTTTTTCTAATTTCATACCTGATGCGCCACCTCAAGATATTGAGTAAGAAAGCAGTAATTTGGCATGAACATTTCTATTACTATGGATCATTGTTTGAAAAGGCAGGAAACTAAGTAAAAAAAAAATTCACTCCACCCTAATGTATACAGCTTATGTATGCAGCCGGAGAGAACGTAGTGTCAAAAATCTCCGTTTTCCAATTTCTTCATTGCGTGTTGAGTGGCAGAATTTTTATCGCGCTTTGTCTTAGACCAGAGTTATATGAAAATTATTTAAATACAATTTTCCTTCGAGTAAGATTAAACTCACAACTGTCGCAATTATCAGATTTAGACGTTGTCCCAATGCGCCACGATGGTGTATATTAAAACATGATTAAAAATTTCCACGTTTTTTACAAAAAATTTAAAAGAGAAAAAATTTTAGGTTTTACATGGAAAATAGGGAACAAACGCAAACTCGATATTATAAATCTATACTTATATTATAAATGCGAATGTCTGTGTGTTTGTCTGTCACGCTTTCACGGCTAATCCACTGGTCCGATTTAGATGAAATTTAGAATGAAAGTAGCAAAACTGACAGAGTCTAACATAGACTACTTAGTTTTTCAAAAATAAACCTCTAAAGGGCTGAAACAGGTGATGAAAGTGTATATGAAAAATCTACACCGCTTGACCGATTGTAACGAATTTTGACATATATATATAGTTGATAATCCAAAGTTCAATCCAAAGTCGCCTATGTTTATAGGCAACTTTATTTTTCTAAAATCCGCCACCGAGGGTTGCAATATACCGAAATAGCTACGTAGAACAAGCGACGAAGCCGCGAGCGGGCCACTAGTATGTTTATACATGCATAACAATGCATTAGAAATACATTTAATGGACGAAATTGAAAATATATACTACCCACAGAATTAAAAATATTATAAACCTGTAGGTAGAATTTAAACTCGAACCTTCCGCATGCTATAGGTATATCGCATCGATATACCTACAGCATCTATTTTTCTCTAAATCTCTACCATTTTCATTTTATAACGTAAAAAATTACATTTTGTTAAAAAAAAAAAGTATAATTAAAATCAAATCAAGAATATTAACTTCTCGACATACATATTATATACAACCTTTTGTAGTCATTCTCTTTGTTACGTTTAACAGTAATCATATGGAAAACCTTTGGAAATAATTTCCCCTGCTAAAGTTGTTGCATAGTAACCGTTTTATAGGAATGAAGCTAAATCGATATCAATCAGTGTCGTCTGCAAAGTTCAGAATATTAAATTACGGAAATATTTTTTTATATATAAAATTTGAGGCCAGATGTGGCTCAGGGGTACAAAGTGTGAGAGTAATTAATAACCTAATGGCTGTGGGTTCGATTCCCACTCGAGGAATTATTATTAGGATTACGATTTAATATTTCATTTGCTTCACTCTGGTGTCGAGACAAAGCAAGGTGTAGAGTTATGCCATTTAACAAGTGGGTGGATAGTAGGGAACGGAGTGTCTTAACAATAGGTTCCCTCTGTCTACCCTGATGTATGCGGGATACAGCGTGAAGCTAAAAAATGCCCTTCACATATTTGCATAGTAAGCGGTAGCCATAAAGAGAAAATCCTCAGTCCTTGACTTTCCAAACGGAATTCAATAAACTGGGCCATAAGAGACTTCAACACTGCGCCTTCTTTTCTTCACCAGAGAATCGAACCTACAACCAATCGCGATTATAATCAGACGCTGTCCCACTGCACCATGATAGCCTCAAAATGTTTTTATTAGCTTTACTACGCATGCCCCATACCTATATGAATAGACAAACAGAACTTTAATATTAAAACAGTATTCTCCGTTAAATAATCGATTACAGATTTATATACATAATGTATAGAAAGCCAATTTATATCCGTTATGTACATACATACATATTACGGTATATCATATGATAGAAGTAAAATATGGCGTGCATATATCACGTTCATAATTATTAAGCTAAAAGTAGCCGGTTCCCACCGGCTACTTTATATATATATATATATATATATATATATATATATATATATATATATATATATATATATATATATATATATATATATATATATGTATATATATATATGTGTATATATATATATATATATATATATATATATTATATATATATCTATCTATATATCTCTCTATCTCTCTATCTCTCTCTCTCTCTCTCTCTGTCTCTCTATCTCAGCTCTCTCTCTCTCTCTCTATCTGTATCTCTCTCTATCTATATATCTCTCTCTATCCTCTCTCTCTCTCTCTCTCTCTCTCTCTCTCTCTCTCTCTCTCATCTCTCTGCCCTCTCTCTTATTTTATTATTATTTTATTGTGGAGAACAGAGTGTCTTAACAATAGCTTCCCTCTGACTATTCTCAAGCGTCAAGCTGATAAAAAATTGTAAAAAAATAATTATTGAAAAGAGTAGCTGGTGTCATGGTATGTTTGAAAAAACTTAATATCAATATACTAAAAACAATCCTTTTTTGCAACTTCACCCTTTTTCTCGCATAGCAGTTCTAAATGTGCTACTGGGAATCGAACCCACAAACATCGCGTATACAGTCAGTCAGACGGTGTTTCACTGCGTTATGTCTGTCACGCTTTCACGGCTAGTCTACCGGACCGATTTGGATGAAATTTAGAATGAAAGTAGTAAATAAGCATGGGTCTAACAAAGGCTACTCATTTTTTCAAAAATTAACCGTTAAAGGGTTAAAATATGGGGATGAAAGTTTATATGAAAAAACTAAACCGATTGACCGATTGTAATGAATTTTGGAATAAATATGCTTTGGAATAATAAATATAATGTAAGCTCAAACATAGTATACTTTATTTTTTAAAAATACGCCCCCGAGGGTTGTAACATAACGAAATAGTTCACGCGGCGAAGCTGCGAGCGGGCCCCCAGTATATAAATATATAATTATTTAGTACTAGCTTAAAAATAACTTTTAATGTTATATAATATTAGATATGCAAAGGAGAATCGTCCAACTTAAGGCAGTATTCGCTTTATAGACACGTCTAAAATTTTGCATAGAAAACCAATATCAAGTTTTAATATAGTCTGCTCTGACAAAGGAGGATATCAAAATAATAAAAATAAGAAATCTTACTAATATTATAAATGCAAATGTTTATGAGAATGAAAAAATATTTGTACCTTTAACAAAAACTATTAAACACATTTCGATAAAACTTTACAGTAATGACAACTTCTACACTCAACACGCATTGGATTTCGAACGGAAGTGAAGACATAGTGAAACAGACAGTGTCTTGACACTAAGTTGATAAAAGTAAGAAAAAAGTTCAAGCTAAAGGTATATCAGAATAATACAAAGGCAAGAATTTATAATGATTTCGTTAAATTTGGCCATAATATAACGATAATTATTTAAATAAATCATAATAATTCCTGGCTTCTGACAGTTATCTTGGCGCTTATTGCTTAACATTCTTTTTTTTTAGCTTCACGCTGTATCCTGCACACAGCGGGGTAGGCAGAGGGAACCTAGTGTAAGACACCAGAGCGAAAAAAAATGGAAATATTAAATATTTCCACTCCTCGAGTGGGAATCGAACCCACAACCAGTCGTTTACAGTCACACGCTTGTGCCACTGGGTCACGACTGGCCACAACATGTCAGCTTAACATGTCAGTTTATATTAAAATATCACATGCTCAAAGTCACGAGCCAAAACTAGTATATCATAATGAAATCATCTTAGTTTAATAATTCTTTAAATAATTTTTGGTTATTATTAACCATTAAAAAAGAAAAGCTTATAGTATTTTTAATACATACTCCCAGTATTATTCAGATAGTAACGTAGAAACTTTTTATAGCTATAATAATATCATACGACTTTCCGCTACCCAGCAGAACTGAAAATCGATGCTCTGAGGAGTACGTGCGCAAGTCGAGCTCGCTCTTAAGCGTATTATAAATGTAGTCTAAATATAGAATAGAATTTTAAATTTCGTAAAGTCCTTTCTATTAAGGTCTACGTATTAGACAGAAATATAAGCAATGTTAATAAGAATGTTAATACGAAATCAAAGCTTTGTTGTGAAGACACTATAATAAAGATAATTAAAAAATATAATTTTCTCAAGTAAGGATCGAACCCAGAACCATGGCGTTTACAGTCGGATGCTGTACCACTGCGCCACGATGGCCTTTCTTACTTTATAATGTAATTCATTCAAGATGTTCTATTATTAGTCATATTCTATAATAATAAAAATATAATGAATAAGTAGATTTGCTGTTTGTAGCTATAAAATAGTAGTAAGCCAGAGGTAGTTCGTTTCTTGCCCACAATCAATAGTTGTTATGTGTTTTATTAGCTTCACCTGTATCTATCTAAGAAAATGTTATGGCGTTGAGTTCCGCCAATCAATACACCCCCAATATTCCGCTTTCAAGCGGAGAGTGGAGAACTAAATGTCTTGACACTAGCTTCTCTCTGACTACACTACTATCCGGAAAAAAGCATGAAGCTGCTATATATTAACGTTAATTTCAATATACAAGGGATATAACCTAGCGGCCTATATGAATTATCCTACCCTTTATTTAGTAGAACGGTGCTACGTTTATAATTGATTAAAAAAAAAATATAATACAATATGTTAATTTAAAGAAAATTTCAAATAAGCCTATATGAAGCAGTTTATTTAAAGAAGAGATTTACAGAAAAGAATACATTATCGAATAATAAATATAGTCAAACATACGTAATATAGTCAAACATACTTTTTTAAAAAACCGATCCCTAAAAGAAATGAAAGTTTGTAGGAAAAATCTAAATCGCTTGACTGATTTTGGTAAATTTTCTTAGCAAAATAATTGATGAAAGTCCTATATTAAAAACCACCATTTTTTTTTCAAAGACGAGGCTAAAGTGAAGGGGAAAATGTAATTCACGCGAGCAAAGCCGCAAGCAGGTCACTAGTTATAGTATAAATTATAAAAATGTAGCCCATTTAATATATTGCTTTTTTATAAATATTGCTGGCTATTAATTAATGTTTTCCGGTCAACAATCACATCAATTGAGGAATTGTCATTCTAGTTTTGTGGGAAATTGGTTAAGATATTTTGTAAGCCGCTGTCGCAATAGACATCACCGTTCTTTACCTTGATTACTTAGTAATTAAATATTCTTTTTAAAAAATATTATAGAAGTCTTTTCATTCGGTATGCAATTTAACTTAGGTATACACAGATCCGATAGTCAGAGAAGTCGTCGTTGCACAGTGTGACAGTCTCTTATTGTAAACGCGATGATTGTAGATTCGATACCCACTTGTGGTAAGGATTATATTTAAATTAGAGGCCCGCTTGCGGAATCGCCGCGTGTACTGCCTAATTGTTTCGTTATATTGCAACCCTCGGGGGTAGATTTTTGAAAAATGAAGTAACCTTGGATTATCAACTATATATATTCCAAAATTCATTACAATCGGTCAAGCGGTTTAGATTTTTCGTATAAAGTTTCATCCCCCTTTAGATTTTGATTTTTGAAAAAATAAGTAGCCTATGTTAGACCACGGGTTATTTACTATTTTCGTTTTAAATTTCATCCAAATCGGACCGGTAAATTAGCCGTCAAAGCGTGATAGACAAACACACAGATTTTCCCATTTATAATATAAAAGTATGGATAATATTCATTCCTCCGCTCTGGTAACTAAAAATCTTAACATTAATTCTCTTCACTTAATACGTAATGTATATTGTACGCATTTCGAACGGAAAGTGGAAAATGGAGTTTTCCTATTATTAGACAATGAAATAGAAAAAAGAAAACCTACAGTTGTTACCTTACTCTTTTACATATATATGGTTACAAGTTGTACCATAATTTAATTAATAATACAGGTTACTTAAGGTCAATAGTCTTATAGTGAATTAAAATTAAATGGACAATGGCAAAACTGAACTTTGCGTATGAAATTTATAATTATTAATTAATTTACAGTACTTGTAACACAAAAGTACAAAAAAATAAAGAATATCAAAAATTAATTAAAATCAACTGTATTCAATGTACCGAAGTTCATCTATATATGTCTGTTTATACCATATACCTAAGCACGATTGCTTAAGTTGGACTTATTGTTTTTTTTTTAGCTACACGCTGTATTCCGCACACGGCAGGGTAGGCAGAGAGAACCTAGTGTTAAGACACTCTGTTCCCCACTTGCGGCCAAATTCGGAGGCATTGCGTGTTAAGTGGCGGAACTTAACGCCGCGCTTTGTCTCGACATCCGAGCGAAGAAATTGAAAATAATAAATATTTCCACTCATTAAATTCAACTTATTGGTATAATTCAAAAAGTACTTTAGAAGTCCATTAGACTTGAATAAAGATATTTTGAATTTGAATTGAATACAATCTCAGTGACACCTCTGTGGCGGAGTGGAACAGTTTCTAGCCATTGACGCAGATAGTTGTCGGTTCGATACCCTCTTGGATATTAGTTTTCGAAATTCAAAACGTCATATTTAAAAAAAATCGACGTAGCCGGATGACGTAGAACGCACAGCTTACCGGTCTAGCGCATAGACGTTTCCAAGAGGCACGGAATCGAATCCCGATGTTTTCAAATTTTTATACGCCTTCTAAATCTATTTTTCAATTTCCTAAGTTTGTGATTAACTCTTTGAAAATGTTATCTTATTCCTACCTTTTTAAGGTTTAAATTTCATTGAAAATGGATACAGACACAGTATTCAATTGTTAGTGTCCATCTAGGTTATCTTTAATTGCTACATATTGGTACAGTGATAACGCGCTAAATACCTTTAATTCAACGTTCTTAAGAAAATATTTGTAAGGAAACCAATACCCTATGATTTTATTTTTGTTGGTTTTTTTTTACTTCACACTGTATCCCGCAAACAGAAGGGTAGACAGAGGGAACCTAGTGTTATGACACTCCACTCCCCACTTTCCGCCGAATTGCATTGCGTGTTAAGTGGCGGAACTTAACGCCGCGCTTTGCCTCGGTACCAGAGCGAAGAAAATGGAAATAATAAATATTTCCACTTCTCGAGTGGGAATGAACCCATAACCAGTCGCTTTAAAGTCACACTTTGTGCCACTGCGCCACGACTGGCCCCATGATTCTATATCAATGATATACATATATCAAATGATTGAATCTATACAAAAAAAATAAAATATGGGTGTCTCTTTTAAATAACTAGCGGCCCGCTCGCGTCTTCGCCGCGTGAACTATACGACTACTCGCTCACTAACTCGTTATATTCCAACCCTTTGGGGAGAATTTTTGAAATAAAAGTACCCTATGCTTAATTCCGTGCTATCAACTAGCTTTATGCCAAAATTCATTACAATCGGTCAAGCGGTATAGATTTTTCATACAAACTTTCATTCCCTATTTCGACCATTTATGGGTTGATTTTTGAAAAAAGTATCTTTAGTAGACTCTAGATCTTAAACTATATTCATTCGAATTTCATTCAAATTGGACCGGTAGATTAGCCGTGAAAGCGTAAAAGGCAAACAGACAGATTTTCGCATTTATAATATTAGTATGGAAAAAATGTTGGAATGTCCAAGCATTACCCAGTACTGCACGCAGCCATTTCATTAAAATTAGCATAAGTATTTCTATACGCGAAATACATAAATAATTAATAAATATCGCAAAATGTGCAAACTGAACATATTTTTTTGTTAAATTCCTCGAGGACGAAGTCGTATTCGAGGCTAGTTATAAATAAGGAAGTTAAAGGAACATGTTTAAACGTCAGTTCTCGTTATCCTGATCACCCTGGAGGCAATCATACTATGAAAATATAGCATTGTCATCCGATCCTAACATGATTGCAAATTTCAAAGCAAAATTGTTGGCATAAAGTGTATTGAAATAACGTTACAAGACTTACATACATCGATTAAAAAATAGACAGCTAGATAGATACAGGTCAAGAATATAAAGGATTCGTTCTTCAGTTTTACGCTTTGTGGGATATAACCAATAGTCAGAGAGAACCTAGCGTCACTCTATTCTTCACTTAACGAGAGAGGGACAAATATCGTAACGTACAATTTTTTTAGCTTCACGCTGTATCCCGCACACAGCAGGGTAAGCAGAGGGAACCTAGTGTTAAGACACTCCGTTCCCCACGCACCGCCGAATTCGGATACATTACGTATTTCCATTTTCTTTTTTTTTTTTTCATTTATAGTATTTCCATTTTCTTCGCTCTGGTGTCGAGGTAAAGCGCGGCGTTAAGTTCCGCCACTTAACACGCAAACCTCCGAATTCGGCGGAAAGTGGGGAACGGAGTGTCTTAACACTAGGTTCCCTCTGCCTACCCTGCTGTGTGCGGGATATAGGGTGAAGCTATTTAATTTATTTTTTACGATATTTTCCCCGTAGGAACAGGATTCGAACTGCAAACCAATATGCTTAGTCAGACGTCTATCATGACGTGATAATGAAAACCAAAAATCTGGACATATGTTAAATGATAAGGCATTTTTAAATTCGCGCTTCTAATATATTCGTTGGTTTACGAATTAACGGCCTAGTTTCTATAACAGGCATAAATAAATACCAAAATATTAAAAAAAAGAAACAGTAAATTTACTGTTAATTATTTTGTATTTACTGATTAGAGTACCAGAATACATTTGCATATAAAGTATCTCTAATATACAGGTTCTGTAGTATGATAAAAAGGTCAACGCTTTTAAACCAACCAATTTGAAAAGGCTGGCTACACAAAAAACGTTTCGCTGCAAATGGAACTTAATTGGAACGGGTTATGGGTGAGAGAAGGTGAACAATGAGAAAGGTGTTGCTTTGCACGAGGTTTGGTTACAATTGTATATATTTCACTTGTTTGGGTTATACGCGATAGCACCGCTAGTCCACTACACATAGTGGCGGGATTTCTCTGATACTATTTTTATGAGGCAATGTAATTTGTTTACATTAGATTAACGTTAGAACTCATATCGTAAGAAAGTGTTTGTATGAAAGAGTGTAATAACCCGTTATTATGTTAAGTATTAGCTATTTTTATCATAAAATACGAGTCTTAAAAAGAAAATATTAGTTATATTATACGCATGTCGTTTCAAAACGTCTCGCTCTTGCTAGTATGAAGGTTAGCTTAAGTCTTAATCAATACTTTTAAGTCTTTGTTCCATTTTAAGGTTATGCATAATTTATACTACGGCATTCGCTAATGTAATGCAAATTCGTTTCCACGAAGTAAATAACTTTGCAAATTAGAAAAATGACTTTTAAGAGCTCGTCTGCGTATAAGAAACTACAATAAAGAAAGCTGAAGTACGGTTTCTTTGAGAAAACAGTCTCTAGTATTGAAATTGTTACCTTTTCTAACGTCACACATTGAGCATTTGAAGGCTTCAGCGTTATTCCTGTATGTACAAACGCTGCAATCCCAATAATTCTCTTCGAGCACTTTAGACGGCCTCTTGCCTCTCCGAATGGCATTTTTCTTGTCCATTTTAACGCTCACTTAACCCTAAATTATATTTCTCACACATTAATCATGATATTTTTGAATAGGCACCAGACTTTTTATCGCACATTTGCAAAATATATATTCTAAGAATCATTATTTATTTATGTTTTACTGTGCACGAAACGTACACCACGATTCGCCATGACAGATCGGCTTAACGTCGGTAAAGCAGAGCTGGCGCCACTTGTTGTTTCTGCTTTATCGACAAATGCACAGAGTAAAAACTTTACAACTACTAAGTTACTTAATTAAAAATAATTATCATTTGCTGCTAATTAATTAACAATTTATTATTGTAATTTATATAAATAATTCTATAAAGTCTTAATAAAGAACAAATAAAATTGGCGTGTAAATTTATAAGATTTTAAAACAATTTGCATTGAATCTGCTTGAAGTACATACTAAATTATGCTCTTAATTAAATAGAATAATACCATTTACTACTGCATCTAACAAATTGCAGATCGCAATGACTACTCGTAGATCTCAAGTCGCATTACTTTTCATTATGAAATGCATTGCATTCTTATAGTTCTTTTTTAAATAGACATAAACAAGAAGGCATGCTTAAGTATTTTCTTTAGTGGTGTATTATTTTAAAATATTAAATGTCGATATCACGTTTTCTTTTATTTTTAATGTTTCCCAAGCTGAAGACGTAATACTATAAATTTACATTCCGTATAATCCATATAAAGCTGCTTGTATCTATAAATTAGGTTAATATTAAGTTTATTTTAAATAAAACTACTACTATAAAATTATTAGTACTTACTACAAGTCATTCTCTACTTTATACTAGTCAGAGTCGAAAATATATTTTATAGTACTCTGTAGGCTATATAAAGTATATTTCCGAATATAAAAATATACTTTAATCCCGTCGAAGTAATTACATTTTCAATGGTTAAGAACCACTAAAACCAAAGACCTTATATTATTATATTATATTTGTAAATAAATTCGAGAGTTAAGTAATAAATAACTAGCGTATTCATATAACTAGAAGGTCGTAATATACCTACTATTTATCATGATCATTTCACGAAATTATTTCTGCTCACTAATGTATTAAAGCTTCTTGAATCTTGCGTCTACAGTTTGACTGTTAAGCCGAAACACGAGGCTTTGATATTATTTCATTATTGAACTGATAAAATGATAGAGAACACAAACTGTGACTGTAAAGCGACTGGTTGTAGGTCCGATTCCCACTCGATGAGTAGAAATATTTAATAATTCCATTTTCTTCGCTTTAGTGTCGCGGCGTTAAGTTTCGCGACGTAACACACAATGCCCCCATAATTTGGCGGAAAGTGGAGAACGGAGTGTCTTAACGCTAGGTGTAACTTAACGCTCTGCCTACCGGTGTGCGGAATACAGAGTGAAGCTAAAAAAACTGATAGACTTGAATTGAATACTATTGACTATTCTCTCTGACTATTCCCTTTAAGCGTTTAAGCTAAAAAACAATCAAATTGAATTATCGACGTTCCACCACACACAATGTCTCGATTTTGGCCGGTAAGTAGATATTGTGGCACGAGGTTCCCTTTGACTATGCCTCCCTTTAAATATTTCGTTCTCTGTTTTAACTCTTACCACCTAGAGAGGGACCTAGGTGGAATCAAAAACGTGATATACCGTCAAGTGCAGGTAGTGTATGAATTATCTAGAGAGTATTTTGTATTTATAGAAGTTCTCCGAAGAAGTGTAGGGAAACGAACATCATATATTTAAAATATGATTGATTATTTCGGTTTCTAAGCCATATTATTACGGTTTTTGTCCAAAAAAAACTCTCTTTTCCCTTCTTAAAAACAGCCGAAACGGCTTAAATTTCAACAATAATTTCACCAATGATTCCTTACGCAGCTCAGGCATATTCAATTTTGTACGTCTTATTGTGAACAGGATAAAGTTGAGTTTCCTTCTCATGTAGATGTATTTTACAAAAAAAAGGTTTATAAAGCGTCTCGGGTGGCTGTTCTTAGAAATGTCGACCATTTTTTTATTTAAACTATGCAAGTTTCTACCTGGGCTTAGATTTTTGGAAGAACATTGTGAGTTTAAACATTTAATTGTTATGCCTCGGGGTGTAACGTTTTAGACGAGTCGAGCGACGCCTCTAGACTTACGGTTTTGTTAAACCGAATTTATTAACTAAATCTTCATAGAGTAAGTCAAAAATAAAAGCTTATTTATAACTACAGTGTTATTAATAAATTTGTGATCATTTATTTTTTTAATTACAATTAAAAAAAACAAATGCTCATAAATTTGTTTAAATAAATCATAAATAAAGAGAAATTCATATAAAAATACTTCAAAGATTCTTTTTAATTCATATACCTACCTGTTTAAAATGCGGAATCGGCAGTGCGGAAAAAGTTTAAGCCTAAGAAAGAATAGGTAATAATATTTTAAGCCATTTCAATTTGATTTTTGTTTTATTTATCTACTTTGTAATATCCTGGAGATTATGCTACTATTTTCAAGGATTTACTGATTGTTTCTAGACTGTACTGACAGTGCAGTATTAAATTATTATTTAAGTATATCACGTAGATTGAACAATAAATGACAGATTAGCTGATCAATTTCAATAAAACATTTTTTTATTTTTGTCATTTGTAATGATATGAGTGTGGCAAAGACAACATACTATTATTACTTACTAGCGGCCCGCTCGCGGCTTCGCGTGAACTATTTCATAATATTGCAACCCTCGGGGGAGCATTTTAAAACAATAAAGTAGCTTATGTTTAAGCTAAGATTATCAACTATATTTATGCCAAGACTCATTACAATTGGTCAAGCGGTTTAAATTTTTCATATGAACTTTCATCCCCTATTTCAACCCTTTAGAGGTTGATTTTTGAAAAAATAAGTAGTCAATGTTAGACCCAGTCACTTTTACTACTTTAACTCTAAATTTCATCCAAATCGGATTAGTAGATTAGCCGTGAAAGCGTGACAGACAAACACACAGACATTCGCATTTATAATATAAGTATGGATTTATTGTTAGTAGTGAATTATTTCGTTCCCTAATTCTAATCCCGTTTAATTAAATGCCATTTTTATCGTTGCATATAGAGAATACGATGGAATAAATTGAATAAATAGCTTCACACTGTATCCCGCACACAGCAGGGTAGGCAGAGGGAACCTAGTGTTAAGACACTCCGTTCCCCACTTTCCGCCGAATTCGGAGGCTTGCGTGTTAAGTGGCGGAACTTAACGCCGCGCTTTACCTCGACAATAGAGTGAAGAAAATGGAAATATAATTTCCACTCCACAAATGAATATTTTCTTTTTATGTACGGTAGGTATATACAACATTTAATAAAACATTTTAAATTAATAACAAAACTGAACAAAAATATCACACCATAAAACAATTAAAAAAACGTAAACGTAAATATTCTTTAAAAAGTTATCGCTCAAAAAGGTTTAACGTTGTATGCATTGGCAGAATGAAATAAAATCACAGCCATTGCCATTGTTCATAGTAGACGAACAACGTTTCGCGCGCTTTCCGCAAAACACCGGGAACGTGAACGTGAACGTGAAGTTTTGTTTTGTCGCGTTTGTCATGTACGAGTATCTTGATGGGAGGTTTGACTGCGGTTGAGTGAATGTATATTTATATTTTAATATTGTTTTACTTGAAGCTTTTATCGAAAGATAAGAAATAAATAATGATATGTCGTTTGCCTATATAGGCAGTAATAATTATAAGTTAAGTGTTAGGCATATTTCACATTTGTATGTAAGAAAACTAGAGTAAGAATAAAGATTTATTTATATATTATTATTTACTACTATATAATTTTCTTTATTTGTATAGATAGCTTAATTATATTTTTAAGTAGGGGTATTTAAGTTATATTGTAAAAGTAAAGTAATAAATATTATGCAAAGTGAAAGAACTGTTTGTTTTTTTTTTTAAAACTACGTGATGTAAATGTACATATAATATACAGTGTTGTTTTGTTTGTATAGACAGATTAATAATCTATATAATTTTTTATTTTATATAGGTAATAAATATTATCTTAAACATGTTAATTGTATTTTTTTCTTAAAATTACTATTTGACATAAAGTAAATATTTTTATTTTATTAATAAACATAGATTATAAAACATACACAATAAGTAGTTATTTTAATATTAAAGTATTGTACTATAGTAACGTGTACTTGTATTACATTAAAATAATATGTAGGTCTTTTATAACAGCATCACGTCATTATAGATTACTTAATTAGAAAAAAAAAACCGTGAATGACTTTCAAGAAATAAATATTAGTCATGTCTAAAAATAAACTAAACATAAAAATACCTCGTTTCACCTAAAATACTTTGCGTAACCAATACTATTCAAGGTAAACAGAATAACAAATCAATGTACTTTAACGTAATAACAAACGAGGTAATTATTGATAAACTTGACACCAAAAATTTATGGTAGGTACTGTACAAATGATTTAGCAAAAAGTGACTATCTAATCAGTAGGTCACTGTGGCGCAATGAGACAGCATCTGACATTAAATGGTTCGTTGTAGGTTCGATTTCCACTTGGGAAAATGGTTAAATTTAAATTATTTTCCTTCAGTCTGTCTGGTATCTAAGAGTATAGAAACGCGAGGCGTTGAGTTATGCTGCTCAACACGCAATGTCTCAATTTTGGGTGGAAAGTGCAAAACGTAATGTCTTGACATTACAATACCCTGCCATGTGAAGAAAAGTGTAAAGCTGTAAAAAAATCGAAAATTAATTATTTAATAATATAATATCATGATTTTCTTATACTATCGAGTCTAATGTTCACTATATAATTAAATTAAATTTATGTATCATTCAGTCAATGCAGTGTCCATTTTAACTGTCAGTATCTTATTTGAAATTTGCCTATAGAGCTAAAAAAATATTTATAACTCGAATATTTTCTTACGTGAGAACCGAACCCATACTATTGTAAGTATATACACTCAACTACTCCTCTACATTATAATAGCATCTACTTATATCAAATAAAAAAAAAACAACAACAACAACATTAAAAACGACAATTCTAGACACAACTCGACATCACTCCTTTACCCACAAAGGCAATATATCAAAGCCGCAGTTGAACCTCCCTCACACCCCTGGCCCACTTGTTGCTTGCGACTTATTGCGGCGGGACACCGGCGCTGATAAAAAATATATGCATGTGGAGTTTTCCTTTTTAATTATAGTTCTCGTGTATATTGTCATATTTTGTATTGTTCTTATTTGGTTGTTTAATAGTGTGTAATATTGAAGAAAGGTTTTCTGATTGAGAAAGAATATAGTGGATTTATTTATATGTATGCAATTCTTATTGAATTGTAAATAAATACATAGGTTACTTATAGTACTTAACATAATTAATATCTATTGCTATTATTGGGGCAGAGGCACAGAGCGTGATTGTAAAGTGGCTGGTTGTGGATTCGATTCCCACTCGAGAAGAGGAAATATTTAATATTTACATTTTCTTCGCTCTAGTGTCGACGCAAAGCGCGGCGCTGAGTTCCGCCACTTAACACGCAATGCCTTCAAATTTGGCGGAAAGTGGGTCTTATTTGGTTATTTAATAGTGTGTAATATTCAAGAAGGCTTTTCAAATTGAGAGAGAATGTAGTGTATTTATTTAAGTGATATTCGATGTAGGTAGGTATATGTGTAGTGTTTACGTAAATATAATTGTATAACTATTTATGTATATACTATAAGTAACTTGGAGCTAGTCGTGGCGCAGAGGAACAAAGTGTGACTGTAAAGTGGCTGGTTGTGGATTCGATGCGCACTCGAGAAGTGGGAATATTTAACATTTGCATTTTCTTCGCTCTGGAGTCGATGTAAAGCGCGGCGTTGAGTTCCGCCACTTAACACGCAATATGTCCAGAATTCGGTGAAAGTGAAAAACAGAGTGCCTGAACACTAGGTTTCCTCTGCCTAAAAATAGTATTTATTGCTTATTAAAGAAGTTACTTTAATAATTATTCATGTTTATTATATAAATAACTAATGGCGTAAGAGATATTATATTGTTTAATTACATTTTAAAGAGTTACTACTTAAATGTACGACGTTGTAAATATAATGAAAATTTAAATACCAAATTTAGTATTCAAGAAGCAAATTTTAATTCAAATGACATTTATACTAATAAATCCATTTAATAAAAGTCAAGTCGACGCAAGTACATTATTTTACACTAAAGATTGACATAACAATATTAGAAATAGAAATCAATTCACTACACAACTAATACAAAGAATAACTAATAAAACATAATCTAATAATAAAAAGACACACAACGTTTTTATAAACCTGAATATACACTGCGTCCATGAATCAACAATGCAACTTGTTGCACGCAAAAGAAAAAGTAACTCGAGTTACCAAACAACCGAAAAAAGATGGCCACTGAGTGATTTATTCGCACACGATGCAGGATTCCCGCTCAAAAAGAACTCTCAGTGAGCCACTAACTTTTTAAAAGCACAGATTAAAATGCTTTCCGCAGATCGCGCGTTCACTTTTTAATTTTTTTATCTGTTTCTGTTTTCAATTTGAAATGTCAGCGAGTATTTTTGTTTCTTTTTTTTTTTTTAATTTTTTATTTTAATTACAGATAGTATAATGTTGGTTTGAGTGAAGGATTTTCTGTTTTAACGTTAATTTTGTTTAAGTGCTTTTAAATTAAGTTATTTTGTGTCAATTTTTATTTTAATTGTTTGTGTATAAATTGACAAAAATATCATTATTACTACACACACTAAATTGTCCATAAAACAAAGTTTTTTTAAAAAGTATTTTATTAATATTTGTGGTACAGAATATATTTTATTGCAGTAAAAATAATTTACTGCAACTGTGCACTTGTGATCAAAAGCTTAAAATTACTTAATTTTTACATCTTATTCTGATGGAGAATAAACAGTTTTTAGTAGAGCAAAATACGACCAAGCGGTGCTCGAAATCTGCAAAAAAATACTTTTATAAATAGAAGAAATGAAACAATAAAAAAACAGCTTTAAGGTTTTGACCCATAATAGGGCAATCAGAGAGAACCTAGTGTCATGACACTCCGTTCTCCAGTTCTCACGCTACGCCAAAGCAACATTTTTTCTTAAATAACTATAATACGTATAAGCTTGTCTTGTCTTATGGCCAGTCGTAGCGCAGTAGCACGAATGTGTGACTGTAAACGACTGATTGTGGGTTCGATTCCCACTTGAGGAGTGGAAATATTTAATATTTCCATTTTCTTCGCTCTGGTATCAGAGGTAAAGGGCGGCGTTAAGTTCCCCCACTTAACATGCAATGCCTCCGAATTCGGTGGAAAATGGGAAACGGAGTGTCTTAACACTAGGTTCCCTCTGCCTACCCTGCTGTGTGAGTGATACAGCGTGAAGCTGAAAAAAAATACAAGCTTGTCTAGTATAAAAAAGACACTAAATAATGCATACAATACGTACACTCATAAAAGCCATTAGATTGACGTCAGAGAACCCGTAGGCGGTCAGTTTGCACGGCTTCTGAGCTCTGTAACAGTTTTATTATTAAAAAGGTTTGTTGTATACTTACTTATTTTTGGAAGCGAGTTAAATTAGTTTTAGTAATTGTTAAGTAAATAGTGTTATATAAGACTTTAAAAAAGTTTAATTTTAAAGTGCTATTCATTTACTTAGGATAACAAACATGTTTAGAAAACATATATAAATTTTAACATAGCTGGATGGTACAACGGCTCTTAAGACTTGCATTATTACACTCCATATTAGATAGTTTTCAAAGGATGTAGGTTTGAGTCCCGTTTAGATCAAATATTTTGGATGCTTTAAAAAATACTTTAAATTGTTTATTTGATTAGTTACTTTTTTTAATTAATAGTTATTTATATGTAATTAAGCGGAGCGCTTTACTGGAGACTTTTTTGTAGTCTTCGTGACGAATAGGCTCAAAAACTACACGTCAGAACTTTATGATATTTTGCACGTGCACTAATTAAGATGGTTTTTTTTTTAAATTTACATTCTTGACAAATTATCACCAAAAAACTAATTTCCCATTGAAGTCTATGGCGGAAAAATTTCGCGCAAAAAGTTTTGGCTATATTGAACTGTGCGTGCCGAATAAATGATTTTCATTTGCACGCTTCGCTCAATATGTAAACGGCACCCAAGATTTCGAAAGCGCAGCGAGTCGATATTTGGGGTCTGGTTGCGCCCCTAGTACAAAATACTTTACCTGGTTTGCATGATCAGTAAGCTCTTAGCTGACTTAGCGCTTACATTGTACCATTTACTCTCGTACACAGCATTGCAGACTTCCATGCTCTTGAAAGATATGAATTTTAGTAATAATTATTATTTTCTTTTTATTAAAATTATACAATTATAATATATAAGTATATATATTTTAATATTAAGATATAATATTAAAATATAACATATTCTGTTTTCATTTTATGAAATGTTTATATTACATTATTGTTCTGATTATAACGGTTTATTTCAGGGTATTTATGTGTCAATTAAACTGTAACTTTGAAATTTAAATTGATCTATAGAAATAACCTGAACACTTATCATTTTTTTTAATTAATCGATCGATGTAAATCTTGACATCGTTGACAAATAATTTTATTTGTCAGTCATGTCAACAATGTAAATCGTTAACAAAATTTAGAATTTCAATTGTTAGGAAAAGGGAGCATTAATAATAAAACTTAGAAAAAAAAATACGTACCGAATCCATCAATAAATCTCCAAAGAAACACAGTAAGTATATTTGCAACATACTGGCAGAAAGAAACACAAGGAATGCAAATGTATACGTTATGCTCTGTACAGCCTACGAAAAAAATGTTTATTTAATTGTATATATAACCTGCTCTAAATATGATTCTCCTTCCTTCAGGCCTTTTTCCGCATCACAGGGCGGTAGAAACAACCTAGTGTAATAATACTCTGTTCTCTCTCCGAAACATTGCTTTGTTAAATGGCGTTACTTTAATTTAAATTCCGCCAAATCAGTATCTAACTCATGACTCCATGTTTATAGTCCGAATGTCTCTATGTTTAATTTATTGAGCTGAGCGAAGCGAACCTCTTACTGGTCAAAAGTGTGTTTCGTTGTGGTTGAACTCTACCTGGGCTATTTGTAGTAGACCTCTGAAATTTGACAGCGATATCGAGCACAGTTTCTTGTGTGCTGTAAAGTTTATTGGTGACAATTGTAATTGTAGATTTTGCATAAATGGTAATGTAATGGTCAAAAAGTGCCCATAGACTTAGGCTTTGGAACGTTGAGTGTTACGTTAGTGTTAAGTGTTTGCTTTTTAAACGTTTTTTAACATGCAATAACATTAAATACGTACTTCGCTCAGCTCTTCCCGGCATGCAGAGCAAAGAGGCGGTTTCTAGTTTTATTACACTAATAATTCTTCCTATTTTATTTTGATTTTTTTTTGTTTTTTTTTTGCTTCACGCGGAATCCCGCACACAGCAAGGTGCTAAGACACTCCGTTTCCCATTTTCCGCCGGAATCGGAAGCATTACGTGCTAAGTGGCAGGACTTGACGCCAGAGCGAAGAAAATGTAAATAATAAATATTTCCACTCCTCGAGTGGAAATCGAACTCACAACCAGTCGCTTTACAGGCACACTCTATGCCTCTGCGCCATGACTGGCTCCAATATTACCCATTAATATGGATCAGAGATTATTGGCCTACATTTCCAACTTACGAGTATAAAGAAGTGTAAAACAGCTTACGAAAGGATGCATAATTAAGCTAAGAAGTTTTTTGGTAAAATATGTATATATTTATATATTTAAACCTTACCATGAAATTGAACCCAGTAAGACAGAGCAAAATAGAACTGGAGATGAAATTGTATAACGTCGGCTTTGTAAATATTAGCTCTAACTGCGACGTTAATCTGAAAAGTGCATGAAGAATTGTACCAAAAATAAGATTATGTATGAACGTACGAACAAGTCTGCAGTGTCAAAGTATGTTTAATCATTTTTTTTTACCTTTACGCTGTATCCCGCACACAGCAGGGTAGGCAGAGGGAACCTAGTGTTAAGACACTCCGTTCCCCACTTTCCGCTGAATTCGGAGGCATTGCGTGTTAAGTGGCGGAACTTAACGCCGCGCTTTACCTCGGCACCAGAGCGAAGAAAATGGAAATATTAAATATTTCCACTCCTCGAGTGGGAATCGAACCCACAATCAGTCGTTTACAGTCACACGCTTGTGCCACTGGGTCACGAGTGGCCACAGGTAATAAAATTAATAATAAAATAAAAAAAAATAAAAAAATTGATTGTTTCCAATTTTATGAACTGACGGACGGAGGATGGAGTGTGTGGCGGAACGTAGAGATGTTTTTTTTATTAATTCAGTTCAATGTTATAAAGAATATGTATTATTTTTTTCCGTTCTAAGTAAAGTGACTGACAGATAAGGTACACCTAATACTTCTTTCTTTAAGGTAGTAAGTGAGGATTTTCATAAAACTCAAAGAAAATGGGGAATATGAAATTTTACTTTTGAGAATTGAAACTAAGGAGATAGAACTCCAAAGGCCTTAGGTCCACGCCAAAATAAGAAATTGCGACCGACAATTTGTTTTCTTAATAAAAATACAAATAATTAAATCATAATAAATAATTCGAGGGTACATATATTCAATCCATACTTATATTATAAATGCGAATGTCTGTCTGTTTGTCTGTCACGCTTTCACGGCTAATCTACTAGTCCGATTTAGATGACATTTAGAATGAAATTAGTAAGAATAACTGGGTCAAACATAGGCTACTTATTTTTTCAAAAATCTACACCGCTTGACCGATTGTAATGAATTTTGGCATAAATATAGTTGATAATCCAAGGTTTAAACATAGGCTACTTTATTTTTCAAAAAATCCATCCCCGAGGGTTGCAATACATTGAAACAGCTATGTAGTACTTACACGCGGCTAAGCCGCGAGTGGGCCTCTACTCATTATATAATAAAACAGAAGATGGTGGGAAAAATTAATTTATATATGACGAAACAAAAAGACTAACGAGCTTCAGATTTAATTACTACTACATAATAGGTCATAAAAAACAAACCTTATTAGTTCTTGATGCCATTTAATTAAATCGATTAGTTTTTCTTCAAATATCACTGTTTCTGATGGCGTCAACTCGTTGTTAGGCAGAATTACGTTTCTAATAGCTGATTGGAGCATTCGGAATTGAATGCGCAAATATGTACACGAAATATAAAGCAAGTAGTCAGCACCACATATATGTGAAATTACAACGCAGGCTGAAATAAATAAAAGGTCGAGTAAAGTCACTACTTTAGTGATATGTTTTTTTTAGCTTCACGCTGTATCCCGCACACAGCAGGGTAGGCGAAGAGAACCTAGTGTTAAGACACTCCGTTCTCCACTTTCCGCCGAATTCGGAGGCGTTGCGTGTTAAGTGGCGGAACCTAACGCCGCCCTTTGCCTCGGCACCAGGGCGAAGAAAATGGAATGGATCGAACCCACAACCAGTCGCTTTACAGTCACACTTTGTGCCACTGCGCCACGACTGACCCCAAGGAACTATAATAAACAAAAGTTTAATATTTTTTTCTGTTCATCTGAACGGCATATTAGATGACCGCCTTAGAAGTTTATTTATTAGATCTTTTTATATTCATTTTTAGCAGAATTTGTATCTGCGGCTCTTGGAATGCGTCCAAGCGCTCTAGCCAATTAAGCTATACGTTCTTATCCAGCCATAACGTTTTGTTTCTATAATTAATATAACCAGAGGGAACCTAGTGCTAAGTCACTCCGTTCCCCACTTACCGCCGAATTCGTAGGCGTTGCGTGTTACGTGGCGGAACTTAACGCCGCGCTTTACCTCGGCACCAGAGCGAAGAAAATGAAGATATTAAATATTTTCACTCCTCGAGTGGGTTCGAACCCACAACCAGTCGTTTACAGTCACACGCTTGTGCCACTGGGCCATGCGTGCCCTATTATATGTCCGCCTTAGAAGTATTATGGGCAATAATTTTTATTATTATTATTACAATGCCAAAACCATTTTTTCAAGTAACGTAGAAAGAACATATCTTCTTGTACTAGGATAACTAACAATATATCTCTATAGTAGTCTTCATAAGTATATTAATAAATACTTAACTGTTCAGTTGGTAGCAGCTTGTCTATTTAATGGGCGTGATTCTTTAATTAACGCTTTTAGAAAGATTTTTACTTTTGTAGGCTACTATTGAGAATTTCGTTAGATCACATATAAACTTAAAATAGCTACTTTATGAATAACTTAGTCGAAAAATAATATCTTTTAACAGTGAATCTAAATTGCCTTAACATTATCCTCCCTAGCAGGGTAGTCAGGGAGAACGTAGTGTTAAGACACTCGGCCCTCCATTTTCGAACATTACATATTGTGTGGGGCCAGTCGTGGCGAAGTGGCACAAACGTGTAACTGTAAACGACTGGTGTTGAGTTCGATTCCCACTCGAGGAGTGGAAATATGTAATATTTGTAGTACCTTCGCTTTTGTGTCGAAGCAAAGCGCGGCGTTAAGTTCCGCCGCTTAACACGCAATGCCTCCGAATTCAGCGGAAAGTGGAGGACGGAGTGTCTTAACACTAGGGTCCCTGCGCCTATCCTGCTATGTGCAGAATACAGCGGGAAGCTAAAAAAAACATATTGAGTGCCGGAACTCAACGTCATCCTAGTAATTTAAAATATAACTATTACTCCGAGTAGAAATCGAACTCAAAACCAATAGTATTTACAGTCAGACGCTTCCCTACTGTGCGATGGCCTCAATTTTTTATACTTTTTTTTAGCTTCACGCTGTATCCCGCACACAGCAGGGCAGAGAAAACCTAGTGTTAAGACACTCCGTTCCCCACTTTCCGCCGAATTCGGAGGTGTTGTATGTTAAGTGGCGGAACTTAACGCCGCGTTTTACCTCTGATGCAAGAGCGAAGGAAATGGAAACTTTAAATATTTCCACTCCTCGAGTCGGAATCGAACCCACAACCAGTCGTTTACAGTCACAAGTTCGTGCCACTAAGCCACGACTGAACCCTATTTATTTTTTATACAAATCGTATTTTATAGAGGCAATAACAACTAATCAATTAAATTTGAATGCAATATATGAAAAAGTGCGCATGGTTAAGTTAACCTTCCATTGACCTTAGATTTAGCATTATGATTATATTTTTGTCTATAACATAAGAAAGAAATAGGAAATAGTCAGGTATTGTGGTAATTGACGTTAAAATTAAAGAAGGTTTAAAGATTTTTAGATTTAATTTAACTAGAAGATATTTAGGGGCGAGTCGTGGAGCAGTGGCAAAAACGTGTGACTGTAAAGGACTGGTTGTGGGTTCGATTACCACTTGAGGAGTGGAAATGTTTAATAATTCCATGTTCTTCGCTCTGGTGTCGAAGCAAAGTGCGGCGTTAAGTTCCGGCACTTAACACGCAATGCCTCCGAATTCGGCGGAAAGTGGGGAACGGAGTGACTTAAAACTAGGTTCCCTATGGCTACCCTGCTGTGTGCGGGATACAGCGTGAAGCTGAAAAAAAATATAAGCAATATAAAAAAAAATACATACTCGACAAAACCTGATGGACATACACGAACGGCCTGTATTTCATCTCTTCAGAATCAAACGGATATTTAATTGGAAATGGCATATTTAGTTCGAACTCCCCAGTCGATATAAATTTAACTAACAACAATATCATAGGACCCATAGAAAAGAAGAAAAGTAGCGTCAAATTTAAAACATTAGAACTTTTTATGATTATGCTCAAAAATTTGGTTTCCCTCTTCCGTATTTCGATCATTTCCTCTGTTTCTTTACCATCTCTGCCGCTTGCTTCGAGTTTCAGCATGTCGTCGATTAAATCGCATACATAATCCTCACAGTGTAGTAAGAAAAAGGATTTTGTGTTACATAAGCAACTGAACGCTATACACGGGGCCATGTAGCTTAGCTCCAAGAAGCTAGTACCTAGGCCTATTCCTTCAATAATCCACCACAGACCTCCCAGAGCGTCGCTATCCAGGCAAAAAAGCCCTAAAATAAATATTATTCGGTTTTTTATTCTCTCCTTGTTACTTATTCTTCTACTTTTATATGAAACACCGGTGAATCGGTAAATAAAATAGATGATTTCAATAGATTTACTGAAAGAAGTCATGATGGACTTTCAGAAAGTATTACAAGTATGTGCTTTCGTTTCAACGTTATAAGCATCTTTTATAGTGGCAACTAGCTATTGCTTTGTGACTTTGTTCGCAAAGAAATTAAAAATAGTTATAAATGTGAAATAAAAGTAGCCTAAGTTAAACTTATTTACATCAGTTATCCTGTGAAAGTCCCATCAAAGTCGGTCTAGTCGTTCATATTTTAGCCGGAAAAACAGACAGACAGACAGACAGACAAAAACGATAAAGAATGTAATTTTGGTATTATATATATATATACTGTACTTACTGTATATTTTATCCGTTTTTATGCATTTAGTATATAGCGTTAATTTTAATATTACAAACAGGCACTCTATTTTTTTTTATTTATATACATTAAATAGCTTACGTATGTTATTACCATAAGTAACATAACGAGTTATAATTATACTGCAATTTTCTTGCAATAAATGTTAATTATTCCGTAATAAGTGACATTTTAATAAGGATTAATTTATAATTACTTGTAATTAGATGGAAAATTGTTAGCGGTTAGATGCAGTGTGAAAATTTTATGAAGTTCGCACCGGAAAAACGCAAGGTGGGTGGAATTTGCAAAATAAAATCCATACTTATATTATAAATGCGAAAGTCTATGTGTTTGTCCGTCACGCTTTCATGGCTAATCTGCCGGTCCGATTTGGATGAAATTTGGAATAAAAGTAGTAAAAGTTAATGGGTCTAACATAGGCTACTTATTTTTTTAAAAATCAACTACTAAAGGTTTGAAATAGACGATAAAGTTTATATAAAAATCTAAACCGCTTGACGGATTGTAATGAATTTTGGCATAAATATATTTGATAATCTAAGCTATGGGCTACTTTATTTTTCAAAAATCCACCCCCGAGAGATGAATATAACGAAACAGTCATGTAGTTCACGCGGGAAAGCCGCGAGCGGGCCTTGCCTTAACTAAAGCATACCTACAGTTACTATTTTAAATTTTAAGATATTTAAATAAAATTTAAGAATAACATAACATTAAATATATTTTACGACGCTTTCTCCGTTTATCTTATAGAACGAAAAGGGAAAATTGTGTAGATTACATTAAATCGTGTAGTTGTGAATCCGATTTTCACTCGGAGAAATGTTATCATTTAATTTAATTTTATGGCCAGTCGTGGCCCAGTGGCACAAGCGTGTGACTGTAAACGACTGGTTGTGGATTCGGTTCCCACTCGAGGAGTGGAAATACTTAATATTTCCATTTTCTTCCCTCTGGTATCAAGGTAAAGCGCGGCGTTAAGTTCCGCCACTTAACACGCAATGCCTCCTAATTCGGCGGAAAGTGGGGAACGGAGTATCTTAATACTAGGTTCCCTCTGCCTACCCTGCTGTGTGCGGGATACAGCGTGAAGCTGAAGCTAATTTAATTTTATAATTAAAAAATATTTGCATTCCTCCATTCCGCAATGTCTCAACTCCGCTAGGTTCTCTCTGACTACCCTCTGTGTCAAATAAGCATTAAGAAGTTTTTTTTTATTTGTATGTTATTGTTATAGTCACTTTTTTTAAATTTTTTTTTATAATCATGGAGAAATAGAAGACTCCCCATCCCATAAACTCATCGCTCCAAGAATTCTGAACTTAGCATCATTTGCCAGTTGTTTAGTAGAATTTTCTCTAATGTAAGAAGGAAAACATAGCTTTAATTATATAAAAAATTAACTGGATTTGAATTCACAACCAATACATATCATTAGATACGTGCAAAGTTTAAAAAACGCCTAGTTAATAATTTTTGTCATCCTCGTAAATTATCATCAAAATTTTATAAATAATATTTATTTTTTAACATTTTTAAAATGTTATTCCACACTTATGAAAATTAAAAAAGGCAATTAGAAAACAAATAAAAATTTGAACGCAGTGGGATTCGCAGAGATGCTAACAGCATAAATAAGACGCAGAGATGCTAATAACAAAAATAAGTTGTAATAAAGCGTATAAGAATTTCGACGCAGCTGGTAGTAGAACGCATGGTTTAGCGGTCAGAGCGTCTGAATGATTTTCGGAAGGCGCGAGTTCAAAGAAGTTTTTTTTTGAATTGAAACGTTCAAATTTTTATACGTTTTTTTAAATGTCTTTTTCAAATAATATTTAAATAAATAAGTTATATTTACATTACTTTCATTTCTCCGCTCTGTGGCGTCGAGTTCCACCACTCAACATACATGGTCTCAATTTTGGAGCGGAAATGGAGAACGGAATATATTGACACAAGCTTCTTTCCGCCTACGCTGCTATTTGGGTAAAATCGTAAAGCTAAAAAAATAAGCTCTTAAATATATTTTCATTTTTCCTGCATAAAAACAAAGGTACATGTAAACAGTAAATACAGAAATACATATATAAAAGTACGTACGTCCTACCGTCTGACAGACATAAATATATACATACACATAAGTATACTAAATTCGTCTGAAACTATGTGTTGGTCCCCGCTGCGACAGACTGCGTATTGACTATGGGAATTTTCGACCAGGGTTGACGATGATTTTTTTTTTTTTATATTATAATTGAGAGGTACAAAATTTGACTGTAAACGCGACTGGTTGTGATTTCGATTCCTACTTGAGGAGTGGAAATATTTGATATTTCCATTTTTTTCGCTCTGGTGTCGAGGCAAGGTGGCGTTAAGTGGTGGCACCTTACACGCAATACCTCCAAAATTCGGCAAAAAATGGGGAACGGAGTGTCTTAACAATAGGTTCATTCAGTCTAGCCTGCTTTGCGCGGGATATCGCGTGAAGCTAAAAATTACAATTGAGAAAACAAAGAGCATTTGAAAAATTAAGATTCCATCCAATTAGGTAATTAAATTTCCACTCATAGATAAAACGTTGATTGACTGACAATAAAACAAAAAAAGTAAATGAATAATTACTTAAATCCTAACAATAATAATATTTCTTTTGTAATTTCATAACTGCCCTTTCTGTGTTTAATTTAGTAAGTATCCTTGTTAGTAAATGTTTTTGTAATAATCAAAAGGATAGAATATACTTACTCCTTTTCGATTCTATTATAAACAATTCGGTCACAAAAAAAACTAAGAAATTTAACTTTTTCTTAACTTTGCAGATTTGGAGCAGTGGTAGAACGTCTGAATGTAAATAGTACTGGTTGTGGGTTCTATTCTCATTCGTATTTAAACTATTCATTTCTCCTCTTGGGTGATACAAAGCACGGCGTGGAGTTCCGCCACACAATAAGTGCTATACTGTCTCGAATTCCGGCGGGAAATATACAAAACAGAATTTCTACATACTAGGATTTCCCTGATTATCTTGTAGTACAGGAAAATACAATTAGTAGGTACATTCTGTGATCGTTTTAAAATCGAAACATATTAAGTCAATATAGTAACTTATTAAGTTATGTAATCATATTGTAATCTTTTTTTTTAATGACAATTCAGAATAAATAAATAGGTACATAATATTTTACTCATTTTTAAGGTATTAATATAGCAAATAGTATTTATCATAATCGTAAGTGAAGCTAAAGTAATTTCTGTTACACGAGTGCTCTTATTGTTATTATGTAAAGTAGTACCTAAAAGATAAAGGTGAGAAACAGTACGGGCAGCGTGAACCTAAGATAACCTTTTACATTTTACTAAAATACGTTATTCTATTGTTAGGCAATAGAATTGCCTATTTAATTTTACGAAAATGGTTGAATGTCTTATAAATATGCTATGTAATATATATATGTAGCAACTACAAAATATATATACTAATATCTTTATAATCTTTATAAAAATATAAAGTTCTAGTAGACTTGTTGATACATAAAAGTCACTCTATACTAAAGTGTATATGTATGTCAAATACACTATCAATATTTATTTAATAATTTTGTGTATTTCTAATGTATAATAATAAAAAAAAATGTAAACTTCTTTTCCACACACCCTCCTTACCCCCGTTTGAATAATTTTCAGAAAAACGGTATAAGTTGTTTCTTTCACATATTAACAAAATAATTTTGTGTATGACCGATGAGTTTTATTTAACGTGTCACTGATGATTTGTCTAAACTTGAATATAAAAAATTATATAACTAATTGATACATACATTTATTTACTCTGCTTGCCTATCGTCGATTGCTATTACTTTAAGAACATATTAATATTTATTTTAAAAAAAATCTTGTTATAGTTCCATAGAATTTTATCTTGCATATTTTAACTGTTATACACTAATATTAAAAAATAATAATAAAATATTATATTATTTTTGTAATTAGCACTGCCACCCCTATTTCTCACCCCTTACCAGCCCCTGTAGTGTTTGGCAAGTGCACACACACACACACACTAACGACGCACGCACACAAAAAATTGATACGCCATAAATTTAAAAAACCTGTTCTTTAGACCTTTTGTCATATATTTTTTTGAAGCTAGTTAAAATTTACCATAAACGATTATCTTTTGATTTTCAACTTTATATTATATCAGATAGAGTTCAATTTTAATAATACTTGAATAATAAAACCTCAAAAATTATATAAGAATCAGTTCAAATAAATTTAGACTGTATTTATAATGTAATATAGGTTTTATATTTACGTTTTGTAATTTGGTATACAAATTAAATTACATTTAACATAATATAGTCTGTATAATTAGTGACGTAAACATCAAAATGGCGTACTTTAATGAAATGTCAAAAATAACATGTTTCGGGGAATGGACGACATGACACTAGGTTTTGGGTTACATTTTTAAAGTCTTTTTAACTACGATTTATTAGATATTCCAAGAAAATACGTGCATTTTTGTAAGAGTTATTTAAAAATAGTAGAGTGCTAATTAGGTATAGTAGATTTTATAGAATTTAAAAAGTCTTAAAAGTTACGAAAAGCTGTGCACAACGCAGTGCTGGTACTGACGCTGCTATACGGCAGCGAAACGTGGGTATTGCAGAAGAAGAATAAAAGAAAGATGAATGCTGTGGAGATGAGATCAAAGATGTGCGGAGTCAGCTTAGCTGACCGAATCCGCAATGAAGAGATACACAGAATGGCAGGTATTAGCGAGAACATCATAGTAAGAATAAAGAAAGGCGTGCTCAGGTGGTTTGGGCACGTCGAGAGGATGAGTGATGGAAGAATGGTAAGAAAGATTTATGAAGCAAAGGTGAGTGGTAAGAGAAGTAGGGGGAGACCTCGGTTGATCCTTCGAAAACACAGTATCGACGATACTGGAGGAAGGTCACGTAAAAAGTATGAGGCCGTACCGTTAACGTTTGGCGCTCTGTTCTCTCTGACTACCCCGCAAGGAATACAGCGTGAAAAAAAAAGTTACGAATTCGTAGCGCAACTGATATAGATGTAATCCAGTCGAAGGAATATTAAGGAAGAATTCCCATTAGAGGTTAAATTATTATCATATTCGCATCTCTAAAACGTTTGCGGAGAACGGTAAGCATAGTGTATTTGATACTACCTGGTCCTCGTGAATAATCCGCATATGGTCATTGTACATATATAAATAAAAATAATACTTTTATTATACAAATATCCCAAATGATACGAACTGATATAAAAATATCCCAAAGGGATTGTAATCAAGAGTTTAGTTTGGAAAATAAGTTATGCTCTTTTGCCTGCCCATCAATAAAAAACAGAGAGCACTAAAAGAGCATTTTTCAAATTTTCTGGATTCTGGAAGACCTGGAGATCTGGAAAACACGAAATATTACGCAAACGTAGCTGTGTTTATGTGAGCTACTACTAGTTGCAAATTAATTGAATGTTTTGTTTTCTTCACGCTGTCTTCCGCACACAGGTAGGCATAGGAAACCTAGTATTAAGACAACCCGTTCCCCACTTTCCGCTAAATTCTTGAGTCATTACGTGTTAAGTGGTAGAACTCAAAATCGAACTTTTTTACCTCGACACAAGAGAAAAGAAAATGAAATTGATGTTTCAATTCCTCGAGTGGGAATCGAACCCACAACCAGTCGCGTTTACAGTCACACTATGTGCCCCTGTGCCACACCCCGCTTTATTGCTTGTTAATATAGTAAAATTATATAAATTACATTTTTCAGTGCATTCTTTAGGCTAAACAAGCAAACACGAGTAAAAGCCGCTTAAAGTCCTTCTACGAACACTTTCACTATTCTTTCACAAGTTCATTCCACAAATGTTTTTTGTTGATAAAATAACTCGATATCGTGCGGTACAGATTTCGTAAGAAAAAAGTTTAAAGGTACATAACAGCCGCATTTTAAGAGAGACCTTCTGTGACATTGAACGAGCGTTTTACTTAAAAGATTTATCTGAAAATTTATATATCGTATAGTATTTGTATGGGGCAGTCATGGCGCAGTGGCAAGTGTGACTGTAAAGCCACTGGTTGTGGGTTCGATTCCCAATCGAGGAGTGGAAATATTTAATATTTCTCTGGTGTCGAGGTAAAACGCGGCGTAAAGTTCCGCGACTTAACACGCAATGCCTCCAAATTCGGTGGAAAGTGGGGAACGGAGTGTCTTAAATCTAGGTTCCCTCTGTCTACCCGAATGTATGCGGGATACAACGTGAAGTTAAAAAAAAATAGAGTAGTCAGATAATCTAGTGTCCATACACTCATTCTTTTATTCTCTGCTGAAAAAACGAAACTAACTTAAATACAATCATATCCCCAATTGGGCATCGAACCTATAACCACACACTTAAAAAAATGGACCACACTCACCTTAGCTGTGACATACACATGCACAGCCAGACAAATTTTCAAAACTTTAATTTTTTATATATATAAATTTCTCATTAATCATCCCATGTGTAGCACGCATTTCGTTGCATTCCGTCGCACACGAGTAACCACTGTCGTGCCAAATGCAATACTTAATAAAATTTGAATTAATTTAAAAAACAACCTTAACTACTTGTAATAAGAACTAAAATCAATGCAAAAATAACTTTGTACTTTTATTCACACTATTTTGGTTATTCGAAAGTAGCCTTTAGAGCGTTGCATTTGACTAACAGTACAAATTTAGATGTTATATTAAAATCAACTCTATCACTATCAAAATAAAGTATATTTTCAAATACATTTCTCAGATATTCCATAAAGAACTATACTATAGAAGTAAATTGAAGTAATTTAGGCTTTATATTACTTGAAATAAGGTTGAATAGAAGTACAGTAGTTGTGTCTAGGGTCCCTTGAATTCATAAGCTGACCGTTTTCTTTATCGGCATTGTAGTAGACTCACGTCTAGAAGATAGTGACCTAAATACTCGAGATCTAACTCCGAAACTTATAACAATTTTAATTTAATATAATGTTATATAATATGGAATTGTTTTCTCATTTTTATGCAAGAATTTAAATAAATTAAGTCTTTTTAGAGCAAAACTTTGTCCAAATGTGAAGGTACTCCGTCCTTTCCGCCCGTTCGAGTAATTGCGAGTTGAATGGCGTAACCCAACGCCGCGCTTTGTCTTAGGCAAAGAAATGTATTTTTTTTAGCTTTACGCTGTATCCCGCACACAGCAGGGTAGGCAGAGGGAACCTAGTGTTAAGACACTCCGTTCCCCACTTTCCGCCAAATTCGGATGCATTGCGTGTTAAGTGGCGGAACTTAACGCCGCGCTTTGCCTCGACACCAGGACGAAGAAAATGGAAACATTAAATATCTCCACTCCTCGAGTAGGAATCGAACCCACAATCAGTCGTTTGTGCCACTACGCCATGACTGGCCCCTAGTAATATTTAATAATACTATTTGCACAGTTAGAAATGTAAAAACTCAACCCGCTGGCGGCTACGCCCGTGAGAATTTCACGATTATAGCCAATTTGTATATTCGATGGCCGTATTTTCGCACGGTTTTACAAGAATTGATGCCTGTTTGACCTTGCGTTGAGTAAATTCATCGAAATCGGTCAAGCAGTTTAAATTTTTCATACAAACTTTCATCCCCTTCAAAGGTAGATTTTAGAAAAAAAAGAATGGCCTCTGGGGTCTTCAACTATTTTTATCTCAAATACCATTCAAACTGGGCTGTTGACTTAGCCCTGAAAGCGTAACAGACAGGCAAACAGACAAATAAACTTTTTATTTCAGACCATTACCATAGTATTGTTAGTATGGATTTGAATTATAATAGTTAAATATTTATGTATGTATGTATGAACAATTATACAACCAATTGTAACACACCCGTCCGGTGGTACAAAGCAGGTCATACTTACATAATAAGTACCTATGCTTTACTCGAGAAGAGCCTAAAAATTTCCTTTTTATTAACATTTTTTCGAATAAACTAAGAGATCCACTGAGCTAGTGACAAATCACTTCGGCTCTCGAACAGCTGTTAACCGAAAATGCTGAATGTAAATCCTACTACGGAAAATCTCTATCATCATCAAAAAAAACATTAAAATCCAAATTCAAATCCGAATCCAAAATTAGGTAAATTTCAAGGGTAATCAGGAAGAATCTATCTAGAATCTTTTTAGTGTTATTCCACACTTAGGAAAATTGAAAAAGACAATTAAAGAAAACGTATGAAAATTTGAACGGAGCTGGATTCGAACCCGCGCCTCCTGAATACCGTTTAGGCGCTCTCACCACTGAGCCCATGCGTTCTACTATCCGCTGCGTCGAAATTCTTATACGCTTTATAACAACTTATTTATGATGTTAGCATCTCTGTAGAGAGATTTTTACAAATTTTTAAACATTTTTAATGTAATGTTATTCCACACTTAGGAAAATTGAAAAAGACATTTTAGACGTTATAGTACAACGCATGGCTCAGTGGTGAGAGCGCCTGAACGGTATTCAGGAGGCGCGGGTTCGAATCCCGCTGCGTTCAAATTTTTATACGTTTTCTTTAAATTTCTTTATCTAGAATCTGTCAAGACCCTCTGTTCCACAATAAATAAACATCTTGACTTAAAAAGCATAACAAAAAAACTAAAAAGAAACAACATATGATTTAAAAATTAATTACATAACAATACATTTAAAAGTGCTTTATAAGCAATAACCTTTTAATTAACCATATTAAAGTCAAAGAAAACAGTTTCAATATTATATAGCATTTTAATGATTTAACTCCACGCACGTGTAGTCTAAATATGGGATGCTAGTGTTAATAGACTATAAATCAGGGGTACGCAACCTGTGGCCCGCTTAGTAATTTGAAACGGCTCACCAAGCAATTTATATAGACTAGCGAACAGCAAACGGTTTCGTTTGCGTAAATTGAAATTGGTGGCAACTTAATAAAATAATAATTTTTCTCTAATACAATTATTATATAGATTATTTGTATTTTTTTGATTATGAACAGGTTTAAATAAAATATACAATAGACTTTAAGAGAAAATTGCAAAAATACAATAGTCAAAATTAAATTTAAATCTGTTTATTCGTTTCTGAGATTACAGTGCACGGACAAACAGAAAAAAAATGAAGAGAAGGTTCTATTACATTGATAAATACCCTTAATAATATTTTTTCTCATATATCTTCCATGTACAGACAGCTATCATATTGGCCCCCTTAAAGAATTTTACAAAATTAGACTTCTTTAAACAAGTTGTTTACCCCAGTGGTTAACAATCGAAGCAATTTTGCTCTACCACTGGAATAGTCCAGTGCGTTGGGTGCTAAAGCTTCAAAATATAAAAATAGCTACGATTATTAAATAGCTTTATTCCTTTACAAGGTATTGTCATTTAGCGGTTGTACTCATTCCAACAAGTGGGATTCGAACCCACAACCGGTGACGATTACAGTTAGACGCTTTTCCACTGCACCACGATGGCCTCTTGCGTATTAAGATGATTATAGGTACTAACATCGTATCACAACATTGTTTTCTCTTGCAATAGTAAAATATTTTCATAGCATTTCAGAATTATTTTTTATGGAGTCCGTCTTCCGTACACATGTATCTACCTCTATATGGATACTTCTTATAGTTGATGTCTAAAGATTTTAAACTTTGTTTAGTAGTCTTATTTTTTTTATTTTTACCTTTAGATTTTGACTAGAAGGATAGTTAAAGAGAATGCCAAAGGTTCGGTTTTGCATACTTCTTCAGCCTCGTCCACTGTCATCAACTTTTTCATACACGCCCTCCGGGGGATCCTCATGCGCCTTACATAACCTTACTCCAGTGTCATCGATACTGTGTTCTCGAAGGTCAACCGAGGTCTCCCTCTGCCTCCTTTACCACTCAACTATGCTTCATATATGTATCTTTCTTACCATTCTTTCATCACTCATTCTCTTGGTTTCCATGAAACTGAGCAGACCACTCGCACACACACACACTTACTATTTAGGTAACTAAATTAATGATAATTTAGTAGTAAAAAATGGGAAAAAAGCAATTTAATTTCAAATACACACTAATTGACGTCTCTGCGTGTTGAACTTCATTTTTTTATTTACAACGGTCAATATAAAATTATGAACTATCATGAAAGTGCTTTTATTCAGGTATATATTATATATATTTTTACATTTACATTTGTTTGTTGCATGCCGTACAATTTTCGCGTGATGCACGATCATAACTTTTTATTTAATTATGTTCACCTTCCATTTTACCACGCTTACTACATGGTGTTATATACTTGGATATTTTTAATATAAATTCGTTAGATATAGGTATATTAGGGGCCAGTCGTGGCGCAATGGCATGAACATGTGACTACTCATATTAGGACATCCATCACAAATATAGGTAAAGATTTGTTTTAGTTTCATCCTCTATACAGCAGGGTAAGCAGAGGGAACCTAGTGTTAAGACACTCCGTTTCGTACTTCCCGCCAAATTCAGAGGCATTGCGTGTTAATTTGCAGAACTTTACGCCACGCTTTGTCTCGAAACCAGAGTGAAGAAAATGGAAATATTAAATATTTTAACTCCTCGAGTAGGAATCGAACCCACAACCAGTCGCTTTGTAATCACACTTTCTGCTTAGAAGTTACTTCACTATTTTTATAATATATTTTTACTAAGAAACAATATGAAATACGCTTTGCATTTTAATTTATTTTAGATTAAGCAGCTCCTTTCTAGAATGAGGTAGTCTAACACAAAACAACCGGCTGTATTAAGCTTCTTAACTGTTTTAAATTCCTTTGAGCCACGTCTTAAAATAGAAATGCTATATTTAGTTCATTAGATGGGAAATTATTATATATCCATATTTATATTATAAATGCGAATGTCTGTGTGTTTGTCTGTTACGCTTTCACGGCTAATCTACTCGTCGATTTGGATGAAATTTAGATTGAAAGTAAAATCAACCTCTAAATAGTAGAAATAAGGGATGAAATTTTATATGAAAAATCTACACCGCTTAGTCAAGCGGTTACAATCAGTTGATTGTAATGAATTTTGGCATAAATATAGTTGATAATCCAAGATTAAACACAGGCTATTGTATTATTCAAAAATCCACCACCGACGGTTGCACTATACCGAAACAGCCACGTAGATCACGGCGGGCCGTTAATAATTATATAAAAGTTTATTTTCGTAGTTTAAAAAAACAGCCACACGTTTTTTTCTGCATAGCAGGCGAAACTAAACGCTGCGCATTGCCGTGACACAAGAGCGAAGAAAATGAAAATATTAAATATTTCTCTTTCTCGAGTGGAATCGAACCCACAATTTATTCTATATCAGTTTACCTAATTAATAACTTTTTGAACGATAACACACCTTGGGAATGAAATGCTCGCTCCAGGCTATTCCAAAGGTATCATTGTCAATATATAATTATATAATATCTGTAAATGCTTGACTTAAAAAAAATAAAAAATAATCGTCCCGCTTAGTTTCTTGCGCCGGTTCTTCTCAGGTCTGAGGCATTAACTTTAGTGAACCGGTGGTAAATTGTTTGACATTCAAAAAATGAAGCATGTAACTTCTTATTTTGAATAAAATTATTTGACTTTGACTTTGACAATCACACTTTCAAAATTTTTGAAAACAATAATAATAATTCCTAAGTATTTTTGTGAATATCATATATTACTAATAATAGCCATACAATTAATAATTAAGTAAAGGTTTGTGCATAAATTTAATAATATGTTCAATTTTATAGAATTCTAAATATTACTTACTACATAATATGTAATGTTTAAATAACGTATATGTCGTCGGTCAGTCATTGAATTGGCCAGATTACGATACACCAAATATGATGGACATTTTATAAAGTGCCGGCAGATCATAATTTCAAAAAACTATTTAATACTATAGAAAATTTATTTGTTTTAAAATCTTATTTTTATAAGCTAAACAAACAATATAATAATCATCTAAGTTAATCATCGTAAGTTAACAATATGATGTGATGTGATGTGATGTGGCCAATTCAACGAGTGTCTCACAACATATATACAACATATACAGTAACGAGTGAACTCTACTACAGGAGTCTAGAATTAAAAAACACCACTACTATAATCTTTTTTTTTTTACGCTGTATCCCGCACACAGCAGGGTAGGCAGAGGGAACCTCGTGTTAAGACACTCCGTTCCCCACTTTCCGCCATATTCGGAGGCATTGTTTATTAAGTTGCGGAAGTTAACGCCGCGCTTTGCCTCGACACCAGAGCGAAGAAATGGAAATATTAAATATTACCACTCCACATCGAACCCACAACCAGTCGTTTACACGGTTTAGTCACACGCTTGTGCCACTGGGCCACGACTGGCCTACTATAATCAGGAATATGATTTGATAATTTAATAATATTGATTATTTTCGTGATATATTCTAAAACATCTATGGTTTTTTATTTCTTTTTCTAAATACGTCGTGAATATGATGTCTACAGCTTTCTAACCGTACATGGTACGTAGCAGAGCAAAATACGACCAAGAACGGCTCAGGATCTGAAAAAGATCAATTTATTAACAATAGCTATAAAAAAATATCTAAGAGATATAAATAAATAAGATAAACAAAGCGTTGCCTTAGCAACATGTATCCATACTTATATTATAAATGCGAAAGTCTGTGTGTTTGTCTGTCACGCTTTCACGGCTAATCTACCGGTCCGATTTGGATGAAATTTAGAATGAAAGTAGTAAAAATTACTGGGTCTAACATAGGCTACTTATTTTTTCAAAAATCAAACGCTAAAGGGTTGAAATAGGGGATGAAAGTTTATATAAAAAATCTAAACCGCTCCACCGATCATAATGAATTTTGACACAAATATAGTTGATAGTCTAAGCTTAAACATAGGCTGCTTTATTTTTTAAAAACCTGCCCCCGAGGGTTGCAATATAACGAAGCAGTTATGTAGTTCACGTGGCGAAGCCGCGAGCGGGCCGCTAGTATCACTATATCGCTTCCCCCAGTACATCACCATACAAGTTTCATACCAAATTTCGTTAGATTTTTTTTCCTTTTTTATTAAAACGTTTTAATATAATGAATTATTCTTACTGTTACGAAATAATCTCATGTGTAAATTAAAATGATTATAATATGCATGAGTCATAAATAATATGGCTTAAGTGTTTATCGCCAGACATCTTCCGTATCTGGCAGACGAAATCTACAAAAAGCAGTTCTTTACTTTCCGCTCTATTTAAAAATGAATAATTTTATATTTACCATATGTATGTAACAAAATTAATGCCGAAATTATGCCTCAGAAGCGCAGTAGAAGTGGCTGACTGTAAAGGTTATAGTTACAGGTTCAATTCCCACTAGGAAGATTTATTTTAATTCAATTATTCTTATTTTTCCGATGGGGTTAGATATATTGCGGCGTTTAGCTGCCTAATGTAGTGAAGGATCGAGTTTATTAATTAGACATAACCTACTGTCAAGTCACTCTGGAACTCAACGCCGCGCTTTGCCTTAGTTACCTGAGAGGGGAATTATATATATTTTTTTTTAACTTCCGGCTGTATCCCGTTCACAGCAGGGTAGGCAGAGGGAACCTAGTGTTACGACACTCCGTTCCCCACTTTCCGCCGAATTCGGAAGCATTGCGTGTTAAGTGTCGGAACTTAACGCCGCGCTTTGCCTCTGATATCGGAGCGAGCGGAGGAAATGGAAATATTAAATATTTTCCCTCCTCGAGTGGGAATCGAACACACAACTAGTCGTTTACAGTGACACGTCCGTGCCACTGCGCCACGACTGGCCACTACATACAGAATAGGTCACTTTTGCTTTCACAAGACGGACGTGTGGGAGTGTACATTATAATTATTTCAATAATCATTTCCCGATTGGAAATCGAACCCACAACCGTGTTTACACCAAAACGCTGTCCCCTTGCGCCACTTCACACCGAAGACCTCACGTAATATAAAGATGATATGCAGATTATTTCAGAGGCCATCGTGGTGCAGTGGCACATTATCTGACTTATATAGGTTCGATTCCCACTCGGGGGAATGATTATACCTAAATATTCACGTCTATGCTCTAGTACCTGTTAAACAAAGAGTGGCGTTTAGTTCCGCCACTGAAAACGCAATGTCAATTTTAGATAGAAAATATATGGCTTTGGACATAGTGTCTTGACATTAGGCCCACTTTGACTATCACGTTGCGGGAAAAAGCGTGAAGCGTGAATACAATTTATTTACACATGTATATATAAACATTATTGCCACCGTCTGTGTCACTTCCTGATTAGTTCAGCTAGAGTTAACTCTGGGTGTCTATTTTAAGATATGATTCAATGGAATTTATCCTTAATTGTGTTGTTTCTATAAAGCGTTGCACACTTCAGGCTTAATAAAAAGAGCGCCTGTTTCGTAACAGACATATATATATTGGTTGCATTTGAGATGCGTTCTATTAACTACTCAATGATCGGCTAAGTCCTATTTTTTTGTTTAATTTAGAGTATACTAGTGGCCCGCTCGTGGCTTCGCCTGCGTGAACTACACAACTATTTCACTATAGACACATAGACATCACATTAGACACCTCTAAAATGATCAGTGTTTCTTTATTATATTATGCACTTATTATACATATTAAACTTACTTATGAATCAATCTATCTTTTAAAAGAAACCGCATCAAAATCCGTTGAGTAGTTTTGAAGATCTAAGCATATATACATACATACAGATAGACGCGGGAAGCAACTTTGCTTTATACTATATAAAAGTAGGCCATTAAGGTGTTTGTGGGATAATGGAAGAGTGTCTGACTCTAAACACGATGGTTGTAAGTTCGATTCTCATTCGGGGAAATGAATATCTTAAGACTTAAAGAGAGAGCCTGTTTCATAACAGATATTGGTTGTATAAGGTAATATAAGTATGCTCTACTAACTACTAAACGATTGGCTAAGTTTTATTTTTTGTTTAATTTAGAGTGTTTGAGGTCGTTATGGCGCAATGGGTCAGTATCTGACAAATTCCACACAATCTCTTGATATTTTTGATTGTGGGTTCGATTCTCACTAGGGGGAATGAATATCTTGAGATTTATTAAAAAGAACGCTTGTTTCATAACAAATATTGGTTGCATTTAATATAGTTATGGTCTTCTAACTACTAAATCATCCACTGAATTGATTTTTTTATTTGTAGTATATATATATTTTGAATTGAGGTGGTCGGAGCACAGGGAGATAGGTCCGAGGTACTCTGGTACAGAAGGCAAAGCGCGACGTTAAGTTTCGCCACTTAACACGCAATGTTCGATACTTTTTTTCTTTTTTCTTTAGCTTCACGCTGTATCCTGCACACAGCAGGGTAGGCAGAGGGAGCGCGGTGCTAAGACACTCCGTTCCCCACTTTCCGCCGAATTAGGAAGCATTGCGTGTAAGTGGCGGAACTTAAAGCCGCGTTTTGCCTCGACACCAGAGCGAAGAAAATGGAAATATTTAATATGTCCACTCCTCGAGTGGGAATCGAACCCACTCGTTTTCAGTCACACGCTTATGCCACTGCGCCACGACTGGCCATTGTTCGACACATTGCGTGTTAAATCGCGTGAAATGGACAATTGAGTGTCTTGACACTAGGTTCTCTCTGCCTAAAGTGTTATGCGGGATAAGGCGTGAAGATGAATAAAACTACTAATTAATTGTTTAAGTTAAATGAATACAAACCGTTGTAAATGCTGTCAAGTTGATAACAGCAAAGTTACACGCTGTCACCTTACACGGCTTTCTTGCTCTAATGGAATGTAATGTTAAAAACATTAGTAGTGAACTATAGAAGTTGGCAACTTAAATTTAACATTAAAAACATTTTCCACGATTTTTCACTTTATTTACTTTTAATTTAGCTAACTTTTAACTATTTTCAATAAATACTATAAAAAAGTTGTGGCCAGTCATGGCCCAGTGGCACAAGCGTGTGGCTGTAAACGACTGGTTTGGGTTCGATTCCCATTCGAGGAGTGGAAATTATATTTCCATTTTCTTCGCTCTGGTGTCGAGGTAAAGCGCAGCGTTAAGTTCCGCCTCTTAACACGCAAGCCTCCGAATTCGGCGGAAAGTGGGGAACGGAGTGTCTTAACACTAGGTTCCCTTTGCCTACCCTGCTGTGGGCGGGATACAGCGTGAAGATAATAAAAAAAAATAATAATAAACTATAAAAAATTCTAAAGGTCCCATTGAAGTGTAACGCATTAGTTAACCCCGTAAAATGTCTGTCACTTAATACAAACTTCTTCCTCTAAGACATCCACATGATTGTGTCATTATAAAATATATATAATATTTCATTCATAAATATTATGTGTATTTCTTAGGTATTACTATGAAAAAAAAAGCTTTCTGCAGTTTTTATCGATTTAAGCAATCCCAACCTATATTGGGACTATTCCTCGGACAAAATTTTAGTAAAAAAGGATCTTTTCAATTTATTTCAGCAATATTTCAACTTTTTTAAAAAAGAATGCGTGTAATTTCAAAAAAATAATACAAATAATTAAATTTAATTGTCAAAATAATTAACTAAACGATGATAATTTACATTTAAACTATCATTATATTGTGGCCAGTCGTGGCCCAGTGGCACAAACGACTGGTTGTGGGTTCGACTCTCACTCGAGGAGTGGAAATATTTAATATTTCCATTTTCTTCACTCTGGTGTAGAGGTAAAGCGCGGCGTTGGGTTCCGCCACTTAACACGCAATGCCTCCGAATTTGGCGGAAAGTGGGGAACGGAGTGTCTTAACACTAGGTTCCCTCTGCCTACCCTGCTGTGTGCGGGATATAGCGTGAAGCTATTTAGTTTTAATTTAATTTTAATTATATTGTTATTTATCTTAAGATTCTCATACAACAATAAGTTTCATTACCTGAACAAAACGTAAAGAACGCTCCTCTTGATGTCCGGCGCCGCATTGTACCATCGACAATTGTAAATTGCATCGCTTATTTTAGTACTCTACAAAAAAGTTACTTTAAATTAAATGTCTTTTTCTCTTTATTATTTTTAATGCGTAAAATATTGTGGCCAGTCGTGGCCCAGTGGCACAAGCATGTGACTGTAAACGACTGGTTGTGGGTTCGATTCCCACTCGAGGAGAGGAAATACTAAATATTTCCATTTTCTTCGCTCTGGTGTCGAGGTAAAGCGCGGCTTTAAGTTTCGCAACTTAACACGCAAAGCCTCCGAATTCGGCGGAAAGTGGGGAACGTTGTATCTTAATACTAGGTTCCCTCTGCCTACCCTGCTGGGTACCCTGCTGTGTGCGGGATACAGCGTTAAGCTGAAGCTGAAGAAGAAGAAGTAAAATAGTGTTAAGTTAAAGTAAGTTGTAATAGCGAATAATAATTTTGACGTAGGAGGTAGAACGCTTAGTAGTCTCAAAGCGGCTTGAATGGTTCTCCATAGACACGGATTCGAGTCCCGGTGTCAAATTTTAATATGGTTTGCAAAAACATTTTTCGCATACTAAGTATGTAAAATAACACTTAAAGAAAGTTAAAATAAGTGTTAAGTCACTCCATTCTTCTCTTTCGGTCCTTGCAATAAATATTGATTCGATAGTTAAGAATTTATGGTTCCTATATCTAATCGCACCAGGAAAAAGAGCTTCGCGTATTTTCCCGCTTAACAGGATAGTCAGAGAGACCTAGTGTCAAGACACTCCGCTCTCTACTTACTTCGCACGAATCACCCGAAATTACATTATCATCATTCCACCGAGTGGAAATCGGACGCGGATCCCCGAACATGCTCCAAAATGATTTATAATGAATGTAACTTCTTATTTTAAATAAAATTATTTGACTTTGACTTTCATCGTGATTACAGTGCCACTGCCCAACTGTCTCACGATGGCGTCCACTACTACTAAAAGCCTAAAATTAAAAATAAATTTACATATTTATATATTTTTTTTAGCTTCACGCTGTATCCCGCACACAGCAGGGTAGGCAGAGGGAACCTAGTTAAGACACTCCGTTCCCCACTTTCCGCCGAATTCGGAGGCTTGCGTGTTAAGTGGCGGAACTTAACGCCGCGCTTTACCTCGACACCAGAACGAAGAAAATGGAAATGTAATTTCCACTCCTCGAGTGGGAATCGAATCCACAACCAGTCGTTTATAGTCACACGCTTGTGCCACTGGGCCACGACTGGCCATTTACATATTTAAAATCTAAACTACGGAAGATAGAATACAAATATGGCAAGAATCCTAGAGTCCATACAGAAGAAATTGCGGGTAAAAGCTAGTTATAAATAAAATTATTCTGCTTGCATTTAAACCACAAGCATCGTGTTCAGTGAAGCACATCTCGAAGGCGCCACGATATGTCTGTATTATTATTCTAAGGAAATTTATGTTACTTGCCTACTTACTTAACCATTTATAAAAAATCTTAGCTTTAGCTTTAGATTTTTTTTGCAGCGTTAATACTATTTATACTTTTAAGCGTGTATAATCAAACAAGCAATAGTCGAGAAGCGGAAAGATCATACGGAAAAGTAAGTGTTATTCAATCCAATACTTAAGTGATAAAAAATTGGAAAACGTATAAAAATGATCTGCTAAACTCATTTTTTATACATTTTCATATTTCAAAAAAATTAACAATATGGATAGATGGATGAAGCAACAATTTTGCCCTCAATGGAATCCAAATTCGTTAGTACCCTACTCTGATAACAAGATAAATCGCGGCGTTAAGTTCCGCCACTCAATACTCAATCTTTTATCGCAATTCAATCTTGGATTCAAATAGAATTGGACAAACGAGTGTTTTGACACTATGTTCTCTGTGCCTTCCCTGCTATGCAAAAAACGCGAATCAAAAACGTCATTTACAATATATACACGAATAACGGATACTGATAAGCTCTGCTTATCTTTGCTTACAATTCCAGAATGAACCGAAAACTATTATATATAGGTACAATATTAAATACTCTTACCGATTCCATCAGCATGTCTCCAAAGAAACACATGAGAGATATCTGTGTGAAGCTCACGACGAGGAACGGTATGAATGTGAATGCCGCAGCTTTCGAGTTTTCTACAAGCTAAACATATTTACTTTTAATTTATTATAATATTGAAATTATTTTAATAATCTATAAAAAAACTTTTAATTAAAATATTTATTTTGTAAAAATATCTAAACTACCAAAAAAAAGCATTATGTTGCAATGTGACAGCTCCTCACTATGAACACAATTGGTTGTGGACTCGATTACCACTCGGGGGGATTATATTTAAATTATATTTCTTCCTCCGCTCTTTTTGTTTACGACAAAGCGTAGTGTTAAGTCCACTGAACACGTAATATCCCACTCGATTAAAGAATCGATTTCAGGCGGAAAGTGGAGAACGAAGGGTCTTCACACTAGGTTCACGAAGGGTTCTCTCACTATCCTACCATGCAGGAAAAAAATCTTAAAGCTATATTAAAATATCTGCAATACGAACATCAATTACAAATTTGGACTCTTCTGTTCCACAAACACTTTCATTTTATTTTTAATATTAATTAGGCTTTTATTTTGCTTCTATATACAATGGCTTTACTAACAAACGCTATTAGAATATAGAGAGAATATATATACAGAATTCGAAGAGAACCTAACGTCAAGTCATTCTCTCCATTCACTCCGTTCCACACTTTCCGCATGAAATCGAAACATTGCATGTTAAATGGCGGAACTTATGGCCGCACTTCATCTTAAGTTCTAAAGCGGAAATACATAAAATAATTAAATATAAGCATTCCCGGGAATAGGAATCAAATCCACAACCAACGCCTTGTCAGCTTCATATTTATAATTAAGTATTTAATATCTATTCCATACTTAATCTGTCACGTTTTCACATAATAATAAAACTAACAATAAAATTTATTTACCGTAATATTAAATCCGCTTAAGCAAATTAGTAAAGAACTACTCAATATGTTGAACAAATTCGACTTAGAATACAGCATTTCCATATTGTCAACTAACCTGTGAAATTTTACAATATTTTAATACATTTACGACTAAATCGTCTTAAAATTGAATTTTTAATATTGAATTTTGATGAACCTAATTATTTAAATATAAATTAATTAGGAAAATAGGCAATTTTAGCAATAGCGGTGCAGAGTGACATGGTGTGGAGTTCGATTCCCACTTAAAGATATAATCATATTTTAATTCCTCCACGTTTTTGATTGATTCGGGTGGAGAATAAAAAACGGAGTGTCTTAAGAATGCAGGTTTATTAATAGCAGAATAGGTAGAGAAAGCTTACTTTCAAGACACTCCGTTCTCCACTTTCTGCCAGAATGCAAGTTAAGTTAACGCGAGAGATTGCTTATTTAGTATCGAAACTGAACGTGACTCTACTCGCTGCTCTATCTTGTCAGCAGAGAAGTGAAAATATATGAAATACAATCAATAGAACCCACAAGTACCCAAAACCAGATGCTTCGTCATGATGGCCTGAAGTAAGTATAAAATTATATTTATTTGCTAAAAGAGATGATATATTTTGTTAGTTATGTATAACTAGTTAAAACTAGTAACTAATGTCATATAATTTTATGACAAATGTTTTTTTTTTAGCTTCACGCTGTATCCCACGCTCGGCAGAGTAGGCAGAGTTAACCTAATATTAAGACACTCCGTTTCCCACTTTCCGCGCAGTTCTGGAGGCACTACATGTTAAGTAACTTAACGGCGTGCTTTACCAAGACACCAAAGCAAAGAAAATGAAATAGTATTTCTTTCAATTCCTCGAATGGGAATCGAATTCACAACTGTCGCGTTTACAGTTATACTGCCCTTGCGGCACGATAGGCCCTTTTTTTTAGCTTCACGCTGTATCTCACACACAGCAGGGTAGGCAGAGGGAACCTAGTGTTAATATACTCCGTTCCCCACTTTCCGCCGAATTCGGAGGCATTGTTTGGCGGAACTTAACGCCGCGCTTTACCTCGACACCAGAGCGAAGAAAATGGAAATATTAAATATTTCCACCCCTCGAGTGGGAATCGAACCCACGACCAGTCGTTTACAGTCACCCGCTTGTGACACTGCGCCACGACTGGCCCCAATATTTTTTTTATTAAATATATTTTTTTATATAAATTATTATAACTAACTCAATTAACTCCTGATGTCGTTTGATACATTTCCTTAGTTCACGTCTCGTCTCATCGTCTGTCGCTCGCACAACGTTTTCGAAGTCGTGGCAGAGGAATTTAAGATGCATTTGAAGATGCGCGCAGAATGCATAGAACAGTGTGTCCGTTGAGAATACGTTTAAACACACAATTGTAGCTAAAAATATATGATTTATTAACTTTTTGACCTTATTTAGAGGTTTATTGATAATATTAGGACCAGTTGTGGCGCAGAGGCACAAAGTAGGACTGTAAAGCGACTGGTTGTGGGTTCGATTTCTACTCGAGGTGTGGAAATATTTAATATTTCCATTTTCTTCGCTCTGGTGTCGAGGTAAGCGACAGTAAGTTCCGCCACCTTAACACTCAATGCCTCCTAAAGTTCAGCGGAAAGCGGGGAACGGAGAGTCTTAACACTAGGTTCCCTCTGCCTACCCTGCTGTGTGCAGGATACAGCGTGAAGCAAAAAAAATATTAATATTAATAGCAGGACAGTCGGAGAGAACCTAATGTCAAGACACTTCGTTCTCCACTTTCTTGATAATAATATATAATATAATATATAGCTTCACGCTATATCCCGCACACAGCAGGGTAGGCAGAGGGAACCTAGTGTTAAGACACTCCGTTCCCCACTTCCCGCCGAATTCGGAGGCTTGCGTGTTAAGTGGCGGAACTTAACGCCGCGCTTTACCTCGACACCAGAGCGAAGAAAATGGAAATATAATTTCCACTCCTCGAGTGGTAATCTAACCCACAACCAGTCGTTTACAGTTACACTTTTGTGCCACTGCGCCACGACTGGCCATTTGATAATGTTGATAGTAGAATTTTAATTATACACTAAAATCTTACTCGGATTTTACTGGTTTGTTTATTATTATACTTTATTTTTGTTAACTTAATGTGGTGTATACCACATTAAGTTAACAAAAAAATAGACATGAAAAGAAGAAATACATAAAAATTGTACAGTAAGATTACCTTTAGGTTAAAATCAAGCTCTTATATAATGTATGGTGAATGTGTCCCCCACACATTAAATATACAATACATAAATAATACAGAGACTTATAAATTAAAATAGGTGCCAGTCGGGGCGCAGTGGCACGAACGTGTGACTGTAAAAAACTTGGTTGTGGGTTCGATTTCGACTCGAGGAGTGGAAATTTTTAATATTTCCATTTCCTTCGCTCTGGTATGAGAGGTAAAATCGCGGCATTAAGTTCCGCCATTTAACACGCAATGCCTCCAAATTCAGTGGTGCGTGGAGAACGAAGTGCCTTGACACTAGATTCTCTCTGACTACTCTGCTACGCGAAAAAAAGCTGCTTTTTACTTTTTTTTGTGTTGGCAAGAAGATTTAATAAATACTTACTAGACCAAACTTGATGCAAATACACGAAACTCCATACAACTTTATTCGCGTACGAATCAAAAAAATATTTACTCAAGAACGGCAGCTTTAGCTCAGTATAACCCAAATGATAATACTCAATGGCCATTAAAATAAGAGGCATTAGAGAAAAAATGACCGTCACAACAACACAACACGATGTTAAAAACATTATAATAATGTTAAGAAATTGCATAGATTGTTGTAAAATCTGACTCTTCTTTCCTTCTTTCATGTTTTCTGGATATAATTCTCTTAATTTAGCCACCGCTGATTTTAAAGTATCTTTATAAACATACAAATTCAATATTTTCGTTGTAGCTAATAAGCAAATTGTAGTACAAGGTGCTACCATAGATAGTTCATCTAAACTTTTACCCATAATAATACCTTCTGTAAGCCAAAAAAATTCACCGAATACATCTGTTTGCACCCAAATCATATTAAAATGGAATAACCATTTAAAAATACTGGTCTTTGAATATTCCTGCTTATTAATTTCTATACCACATACAAAGAAAGATTTCTTAGTTAATTTAAGCGAATTGTCAAAACCTTTTTTTGAAGACATTGTTTTTTAATAATTGTTGTCCCGTCGACGTATAGAAAGCTAATGAACGGAACTTTTATAAATTTAATTACTAATTATTAGTCAAAAAGAATAAAAAATATGTATTTTCATTTTCTTATTTCATATTCTGTTTGTTAAAAAAGATATTTAGTTGGAAATTCCCTTTAGTGTCAATCAGGCTTGTCCGTAATTAAAAGGTTGGTGAAAGCTAGTTTCAGTTTGGTTTCAATAACTATTTTATTAATGGAGTGTTATGATTGAAGTATAACTATAGTTTTTGCTGTGTGTTTTCTTGTATCCATACTTATATTATAAATGCGAAAGTCTGTGTGTTTGTCTGTCACGCTTTCACGGCTAATCTACCGGTCCGATTTGGATTGAAATTTAGAATGAAAGTAGTAAATAACTATGGGTCTAACACAAGCTACTTATTTTTCAAAACGTAACCGATGAAGGGTTGAAATAGGGGATGAAAGTTTATATGAAAAACGTAAACTGCTTGACCGATTGTTATGAATTTTGGAATAAATATAGTAGATAATCAAAGGTCAACGATATGCTACTTTATTTTTCAAAAATCCACCCCTGAGGGTTGCAACATAACGAAACAATTAGACAGTCCACGCGAGCGGGCCGCTAGTATAGTTATAATTGGACGTGTATATTATATAATACATATTTTGTTTTTTAATCTTCTATATATGTCTTATCATTCTATTAATATAAGAACATCCTGAATCCTGGTCTAAATATTTGCAAATGTGCCTGGACGACTTGACATTACAATATTTTTAGATCAAGTACCTCAGGTACTTGGCAGTCCACCAGGTAGTCCACCTATATTATCCTTGTAGTCCACCACCAGGATAACTAGAATATATTAAAGGTATGTTTTTGCCTGTCCGTATAATGCCAGGACTTTCTACCTGAATTTGAGACAGTATCGTGGCGGCAGTATCTGTTTATTCAAATCACCAAATGCGAAATGTCTGAAATCAATCTCATTATCATGTGTGGGTCCAGTCGTGGCGCAGTGGTATAAAGTGTGACTGTAAAGCGACTGGTTGTGGGTTCGATTCTCACTCAAGGAGTGGACATATTTAATATTTCCATTTTCTTCGCTCTGATGTCGAGACAAAGTAAAGAACAGTGTCTCGACTACCCTGCTTTACACGAAACGCGTGAAGCTTTATAAAACAGAAGGCATGTAATAAAAAAAAATGTCATAGACAGATAAAATTCAGTTTTAAAAACGTACGTATATATTTTTATATGATTATAGTTATGTAAGTATATTAATTTTAGCGTCAAAATTCTTACTACATACAGTGCCACTGGGCCAGGATGACATTCATCATCATCATAATCAAGTCAGCCGTTCGACGTCCATAGATTGACATAGGTTTCCCTCCAAGGATCTCCACGACGATCGGTCCTGTCCTTCCCGCATCTAGCAGCATCCAGCGACATATAATGACATTACCTATAATAATTGATTTCATTCCATGTACCTTATGTAGGTACTTGTTAAGACGACCTAATCTAAAAGAAAACCTTATAGTTAAAACGTGTTTTTTTTCTGTTTCTAAAAAGATTTTGACTGTTTAATCTCACTTAGTACTTATATAACAGTAGCATACTTGTAAAGCAGAATTTGCAATATGGCGAGATTTATATTCAGTTTTTTCCGCTTAACAGGATATCCACAGAAAATTAAGTGTCAAGACCTCCACTCTCCGCTTTAAATTAATACGTCGAGAGTTAAGTAACAGAACTCAACACATCAATTCATAAACTATAACTAGAACTATTAACTAGCGGCCCGCTCGCGGCTTTGCCGCGTGAACTATAAAACTGTTTCGTTATATTGCAACCATCGGGAGTGTACTTTTTTTCAAATAGTACCTTGGATTATGAACTATATATATGCCAAAGTTCGTTATAATCGGCCAAGCGGTGTAGGTTTTTCACATAAACTTTCATCCCCTATTTCAACCCTTTAGAGGGTGATTTTTAAACTATGTAGCCTATGTTAGACCCAGTCATTTTTACTACTTTCATTCTAAATATCATCCAAATCGGATCAGTAGATTAGCCGTGAAAGCGTGACAGACAAACACACAGACATTTACATTTATAATATATAAATATGAATTTCTTCGTTAATAAACAGATACCGCCAGATAACTTTTGTTAGTTTAAAACTAATGAGCATTTTGTCAAATAAATATATATATAAACTAGTGTCCGACCGAAGGTTCGGTTTCGGTTTCGGTTTCGGCAAGTTTCGGCAAAAAATTGTAGTTTCGGCCGTAGTTTCGGTTTCGGCAAAAAAGCTGCCGAACCTTCGGCAATGCCGAAACTCATGACGTACTCAAGAATTTTCACGTAGCTTAGATACTTTTGAGTGTTTTTATAGCTTGTGAACCTAATCTTAAGATGTAGTAAATTTTAATATATTATAAATTAATAATGAGAATACTATAAACTGCTGACGACAGATTAAATGAACTATCTCTGTTAGTTTGTAACGAAACTATGTGTCTGTTCGCGTAAGTGTGGCTCTTTTCAGGGGTCGAATACCTATGATTGATTGATATTTTGCGAACCCTAGGCTAGTTACTATATTGGAGGCTTGCCTTAATATTATTTAAATATAACCGTTTTTTTTATATAAATGTTACAAAGTATATTGTCAATATGTTAATATAAATATATATCTGATGTAAATATTATAATAAATTAGCACATAAGTGGGGAACGGAGTGTCTTAACACTAGGTTCCGTCTGCCTACCCTGCTGTGTGTGGGAAACAGCGCGAAGCTAAAAAAAAGAAAAAAAATTAGCACATAAATTTCTCTGCAAGAAATGCACAGTTACGTTAAAGGTGAAGAAAACCTTATTGTAAAACAATACCTATTAACCAAGTGTTGCCAATCTTAAGTGGCGACCAAGGGTCTTGATAACCCACAGGTCCCTCGGCAACAGCTCTAAAAACCTCTATGTAAATCCCTAGGAGCCTTGGGTAAAGAGAACTGGTGTAGGTCTAGACTAACAAGTTATCCGATCGATATAGTGGTCAAGTTGAAAAAATATGCTCCAACTTTTTAGACCAAAAAAATGAACTGAAAGAGCTAGAGCGGAACACGTCGTTTAAAGATATTTTTCATCTTAAGATTTCAAAACTAGACACTTTAGGCTTTAAAATGGTTGTTTTTTTATTTCAATGCGACTAATTTTGAGGAAAATATAGCCACTTGGAAAACCAAAAAAAATTGGATTTTTTTTATGATCCTTTAATGATTTCCGATAATATATATAATAAAATCAACGTAATCACAATAATTCAAATGCACATGTAATTTTTAAAGCGTAAAAAATGTATTTTTTTACATATTATTCAAATATTATGACGTCATCAGCAGTTTCGGTTTCGGTTTCGGTTTCGGCCGAAACTGAAGTCAGAACCGAAGGTTCGGTTTCGGTTTCGGTTTCGGCTGAAAATTCAGTTTCGGTCGGACACTAATATAAAGGCATTCAGATCTTTTCCATTTTATTGAGTATCTAATTAGGCAGAAAGAACTACGACTACTACATAAAATATAATTAGTTATTTCTTAATTATTTTTTTATATTATACATTAGTGAAAGTTGTTTTGTCTTTGTAGAAGAAGTTTTTTAGAAACCTTATCTGATCAGACGCTGCTATGATAAGAGACTTGAACGGCTACTTTCTCTATATGTAATGGCCATAGATATATGTTTTGGTGTAACTAAAGGATATTTTTTTGTGTTTCTTTCGCTTTTTCAACATAGAAAGATAGTCAGAACAAACCTAGTGTCAAGATACTCCGTTCTCCACCTGCCTGAAGATATTGAGTGTTAAGTGGCCTCAATGTAACAATTTTTCTTACCACCAGGCACCAAAGCGAAGAAATTAATGTAATTTATATTGTAATCATTTCTCTGAGTCGGAATCGAATCCAGAACCATCACTTCTACTGTCCAACTGCAACACCACGATCTCTATGTGTTTTTTTCGCAAATAAATTTTTTTATTGCCTATATACTACATGCTGTTAGTATATAGGCCATTATAGCACAGTGGTGGTTTGTAAATCCGATTGATTGGGGGTTCGATTTACATTATTTATTTATTGGGAAGCCAACGCTATATACTATGATACAATTTATATTAACACATCTGTATAAACCTTATTACAATTACAGGCTAATATATTATGAAAAATTAAAAATTACATTAATACATTAAGTCTTGTTACTCTAATTTCTTATAAAAAAATTGTTTACTCACGAGAAATCTATGTATGTAAATTCTTAGTAAAACAGTCCCAAATAAAATCCAAGACGTCGGAAACTGCAAAAGCATTACCTACCTAACTTTTTCTACATACACATTATAATATTAAGAAGAATTTTCTCCACCGGCCATATTTAGACAAAGCATCTTTGATCCCACCGGTTTGGGACAAAAAATATTTTATTTTCATATTTATTCTTTGGCGGCGGCGATTCAAAGGGACTATAATACAAGGGACTGATACCGTTAGACGTGAGATGTCAACGCGACGTGGTCTAGCACGACTATGAAATGCGGCTCCTTTTTGGTATTTATAAAGTAAAATATTTTTACTTTATAAACGAGGCCAGTTCTGGCTTGTGTAGAGTGTGACTTTAAACGCGACTGGTTGTGGGTTCGATTCCCACTCGAGAAATTGAAATATTCAATTTTTCATTTTTTTTTTTTTCGCTCTGGTGTCGTTGTAAAGCTCGGCGTTGAGTTCCGCCACATGACACGTAGTAAGTATCTCCAGAATTTGGCGGAAAATTAGGGAGGGAATGTCTTAACAGTAGGTTGTTCTGGATGTCTACCTCTGCATTATACATATTCTGCGAAATATGGGAGATGAAAAGAAATAAAAATATATCTATATTGCTTCAATTTCACATATTCTTAAGCTACTTAAGGTCTAAAACTACTTAAAGACTATATGAAACATAAACTTGATATAATAAGTAAATAGAATTATAACGTTCATTTAAATGAACTTTAAAAATATATATTTTTAAAATGTTAGCCAAATAAAATAAAAATATTAGTTAAAAATTTGTTTCGTAAAATAATTAGAAGTTATTTAGCCAAGGCTATCAATTTTTATACAATTTTTAATACAAACTTTAATTCATTGAAAATAAAAAGAATTTTCATGAATTGTTGTATAATAAGTAATAACGATAATATTGTACCGTTCCTTTTGTCTTTCAAATTACAATAATATAATTTTATTAAAACTTTAACGTCATCAAGGCGTAGTTCAGCGTCTGTCTGTAGATGTGATTGGTCGTGGGATCGATAACCATTCGGAGGAATTACTTTTTTTTCTTTAGTTTCACACTGTATCCATTACACAGCAGGGTAGGCAGAGCGAACCTAGTGTTAAGACACTCCGTTATTCCGGAATGATTATATTTAAATTATTTTTAATTCCCATGCTTTAGTGAAAATACAAATCGCGGCAGTAATTTCCAGTATTTCAACAGTAATATCTAGAATCCTAGACTAGACTCAGTTCTCTCTGACTACACTGCCATGCGGTAAAAAGCGTGGATCAGAACAAGTATTGATAAAAAGGATACTGCTGGATTCCTTTCATTGTTTCTTATACGTCCATTCATAGTAAGGCTTTTGCGACTTGACATCTTTTGTTTTTAATTATCAAATATACACGTTTATACACATTGTTCTATTTAACTTCACGCTGTGTCCCGGACACAGCAGGACAATGTATATTAAGACACTCCATTCCCCACTTCCCGCCGAATGCGTGGGCAAGGCGAGGCATTGCGTGCTAAGTGGCGGAACTTAACGCCTCGGTTTGCCTCGACACCAGAGCGAAGAAAATGGAAATACTAAATATTTCCACTCCTCAAGTGGCAATCGAACCCACAACCAGCCGTTTACAGTCACACGCTCGTGCCACTGGACCACGACTGGCCCCATTAAAGTTGATGCATCTATGAAATCCTGGTTTTGTTTGCACCTACAACTAAGCAGTTTTAAAACTTTATTCCAAGCTCGTTCAGATTCAGGACGCTTATTATATACTTCAGATCTTATATACTTTTATATTTTATTACCGCCACTTAACACACAATTTCTAGAATTTAGGCGGAAAGTGAAGAACGGAATTTTTTATCACTGAGTTCTCTCTTACTACCATGCAAAGAAAGAAAAAGTTCTTAGCTACTTTTTTACAGTCCTTGGTGATAGACTTGCAGAAATCGAATATCTAAGCATAATTATCCAGTTTTTTACTCATATATCTGACTGCAAAGGCAGTTATTGCTTCTACTCCCATTGAGTGGAATAATAATAATTTAATTATTATCATATCTTCGCTCTTGTTAACAAAACAATACACTAAAATTAAAGAAAAAAATCGGACGAAAAACGGAGAACAGAATGTCTAGACACTAGATACCATTTGACTAACTAACTAACTAACTACTATGCGCGAAACTAACATTCATTTAACTTTACCGACATCTATTTATATTTCAATCAATGTAAGAAAACATTGCAACGAACGCTATTTCGACCTACTTCTTGCGAGCCAATTTGCTTAAACATCAGGTTAACGAGAAAACTGACTATAAAACGTGTTTTTTGAATTTCTTAAACTAATTTTCTATTATTATTACAGCTTTAAGACATGCTACGTTTTTGTTAGAAGAGTATAATCCATATTAATATTATAAATACGAATGTCTGTCTGTATAGTCCGATTTGGATGAAATTCAGAATAAAAATAGTTGAAAGTCCAAGGTTTCAAATAGGTTACTTTTTTGAAAAATCAGCCCCTAAAGGAGATGAATTTTGTAAGATAAATCTAAACCGCTTAACTGATTGTAATAAATTTTGGTATAAATATAGGTAATATCATACTATGATTAAACATAGACTATTTTATTTTTCTAAAAACCATCTCAAATGGTTATCCGTGGGGGGGACGGGTTAAGAATATAATTCTCCCCGTCGCTGGGTAAAGTCCCGTAAAAGGCGGGTAACCCAGTAGCTTGGTGGTAGGAGATTCGTTCTCCGACTGGCTCGCGACCACTATCGTGTCAAAGACGAGCCGCCAAAATCTGATGATGTGTTATTGCCACATATGTGTTATTGCGATGCCCTATTCACACCATTCCCATCCTTCCTCCCTCCTTCTGTCCTACATCCCCAAGGCTGGCAACGCCTCCATAACTCTAATGTTGTTGATGTCTATGGGCGAAGGTAACCACTTAACACCAGATGGGCTTTCTGCTCGTTTGCCTCCTTTATTCATTAAAAAAAAAAATAACCAAAATATAGTCGTATAGTTTGCACGAACCCACAAGCGGACCGCTAGTATAAAATACACTCTACAAAGCATCTCATTTATGCAGTTTCATAAGATTTCAACAGAATCGACGAGAAACGGTTTTTGTAACCTTCAATTGTCGTTGTAATACCACGGTTGAAGACAAAGGTGTTTAAACACAAGTCTAGCATTGTTAGATTTACCTAAGGTTTAGTTCTCTTCCTTTTTTATACACATTTGAAAGAGATTTTTTTTACTATCAAGGCCACTCAGGGGAATTAATGAATTTAAATTATTTTGGGGCCAGTCATGGCGCAGATGCACAAGCGTGTGACTGTAAAGCGACTGGTTGTGAGTTCGATTCCCACTCGAGGAGTGGTGTTATTTAATATTTCCATTTATTCGCTCTGATGTCGAGGTGTAAAGTTCCGCCACTTATCACGCAATGCCTCCGAATTCGGCGGAAAATGGGGAACGGAGTGTCTTAATACTAGGTTCCCTCTACCTACCCTGCTGTGTGCGGGATACAGCGTGTAGCTAAAAAAAAAATCTTTTCTAGGTTCTGACATCGATGTGTCTCAAAGCAATCTCGAATTCAGGAGAATAGAGAGTCGTCTTACCACTATCTTCTCTCAGACTACTTTGCTATTGGGAAACGGCGTTAAACAGTATAAAAATATAGTAAATGTTTTAATAAATATCGTTTTTTTTTTCATCTATATTTTGTATTTTTATAACAAAATAAAATATAATTATAATTACTGATTGTCCTGATATTCTGCTCAGTTCTCTTATATATTATATAAACCATCCCTCAGAATGATACTAACATGCCTGGAACTTGTTACCCAAGAGGCTCCTTTAAAATGCCGCACTCACGTCCACTTTACGGGCCATCAACCTAACCTTATAAATAAATTTAATTTAAATAATAAATAACAATAATAATTAAAATTAAATAATTTAAATGAACAAAATATAATGTATAATAATAAAACGTTACTTTATATTTCTTGTAGATATGATAAACAATCTTCAATGATAAGCGAGGTCTTTGCCATACCTAACGTGACCAGGCATCCTGTTTTAAACGGGACTGTCCCGTTTTTTGATGCTGTGTTCCGGTGTTCTGAAAGGCCCCTGGGTCGCAAAAATGACTTTTTTTTTTAAATTGAGTGTAAAATTACATTATATTACGTTATTAATTAATTGTTTTATGATGACTGTTATTGTTGCAAACGAAAGTCAAATATTATAATTATTGTTTTAAAAGAAACAAAATTGAAAGCCAAAATATTTCAATTATCATCCATGTGAAGTAGTGTGGCGTAACGTTTAATGGGGAGAAGGGTTAAGAATACAATTCCCTTCCGCTGCTGAGTAGCCTTCCGCAAAAAGTGGGCGACCTGGGGGTAGGACATTCGTTCTCCGACTGGCTCACGAACATTATCATGTTAAAGACGAACCGCCAAACATCTGCTGATGTGTTCCGGTTCGATGACATGCAAGCCGGCTCCCCCTTTCCCTATTCCGACCTGTCATTCTACCTTCTTTACACTTTTCAGGCTGCACAAATTCCATGGGCGACGATAACCACTTACCATCAGGTGATCCTTCTGCTCGTTTGCCTCCTTTATGCAATAAAAAAGGTAACTTTATATAATTGATGTCCCATTTTGAGTAAAGAAAATTATGGTCAAACGAGCCATACCACATGCGAACGTAAACGTATGCGAGTTTAATACGTAGGTAATTGTGACAGCTGCAAGAAACAAACGTACGGACGATATGCGTAATTGATATCAATTATATATATAATTTCACGAGTAAACTGAATTCTTTAGTCTCGAATTTCAGCTACTTGGACGGAAAGTGCAAAACGGAGGGTTGTGACACTTTCTTTCTCTTTCACTACTCTGCTATGCTAAACAATGCTGATAAAGTTAATTCTTTTATTACTATCTTTTTTTTTACCTTCACGCTGTATCCCGCACACAGCAGGGTAGGCAGAGGGAACCTAGTGTTAAGACACTCCGTTCCCCACTTTACGCCGGATTCGGAGGCATTGCGTATTAAGTGGCGGAACTTAACTCAGCGCTTTGCCTCGACTCCAGAGCGAACAAAATGGAAATATTAAAGATTTCCATTCCTCGAGTGGGAATCGAACGCACAATCAGTCGCTTTACAGTCACACTTTATGCCACTGCGCCACGACTGGCTTTTATTATTATAATTTCTATTATATCTATAACGCCTTACAACGTTAAGCGTAGGAGGATAATGTTATTTTACATGCTTTAGTTTTCTTTTAGGGAAATTATTATATATTTATCAACTATTTTCATATGACCGCCTTGTAGGTATATATGAAATTATATACGTGAAATTGAAGCGTCTCAATATTACTTAGTTCTCTCTACACAATTGGCTAACAAAAAGTAAAAAAGTAGCATCAAAAAGAGTATAGTTGTGGGTCCAATTTCGTCTCCGAATAACTATATTTAAATTATGATCACTTCTCCAATACACAATCTCTTGAATTCGGATCGAAAGTATTAAACGGAGTGTCTTAACACTAAGTTCTCCTTGCTATGGGAGATAATTGTGAAGCTTAATAAAAGAAACTAAAAAAAACACACTTAAAATATTTATCTCGTTTTCATGATCGGGACGATCATTCTGGCTCATGGCATCAAGATGACTAGGATAGTCATCTTAAAATCAATCATGGACATCAGGTTCATGAAAATATTGAAAATTCGGGAGCGACCATGTCCCATTTTTTTAATACTATCTTACATATATTAATAATGACCTAATAAAGGCCGTCATGGCGCAGTGGGACAGTTGTTGGTTCGATTCCCACTAGAGGACGGAATTATATTTAAATTTTCATTGTTTCGCTTTCTTAAAGCTTTGAGCTTTGAGCACGGCGTTGAGTTCCGCCACTCAACACGCAATGTCTCCATTTCTTGACACTCAGCCCTCACTGACTGCGTCAAGCTATTTTTTGTACATCAATAAATACAAACACATACAAATGAAACTAAGAAAAACGTGTTTAAAATATTCTATACATTATTATCTACACACGATACTTGTGTAACTTCTATTCTTTGTATAAAGACTTCAAGAATTCATTGAAATAACAATTATAATAATATGTAAATTATGCAATTGTTCGCCAAGTTATTGTACTGTTTACATTTTTTGCGAAGCGTTGGTGAGTATTATAGTTGTTATAAAACACCTTATCATCATCTTTATTCATCTAAATTTTTAACACGCTTTTATTGGTTTCACTTGAAGCCATCTGTTAGTTTCAAGTTTTTTTCCTGCATAGCAGTGGAGAGAGAAAGAACTTAATGTCAAGACATTTTGTTTTAGCTTCACGCTGTATACTGCTCACGGCAGGGTAGACAGAGGGAGCCTAGTGTTAAGACACTCCGTTTCCCACTTTCCGCCGAATTCGGAGACATTGCGTGTTAAGTGGCGGAACTTAACGCCACGCCTTGCCTCGACACTAGAACGCAGAAAATGGAAATATTAAACATTTCCAGTCCTCGAGTGGGAATCGAACCCACAACCAGTTGCTTTACAGTCACACTTTGTGCCTCTGCGCTAACTGGCCTCTAAACGTTATTGCACTTTGCGTCTGTAATTACGACATTACGTTTTAGTTGCACCTTAGGTTTTGGAAATAGTATAATTTAATATAAAATTTGCACATGTTTCCGAATCCGAAAACCGATATTTTCAATACATTAATATAATGACAAGTATATAAACACATACTTTAAAACGTGCTCAGTACTGAAGAAAACAGAAAAAAATATATGAATTTTGTTTTTTAGTAATCGTCCTGTAGACTACACTAATATTTTTTTATAGTTCATGATGTCTTTACCTACCTAGTTCCTAGATCTTCAATATAACTTCTATAACGTCATTATTTTAATATAAATCTATAAACTAAACGAGTTACGTTAAGTTCTGCCACTTAAAACGCAAAGCCTCCGGAATTCGGTGTGAAAATGGGGAATAAAGTGTCTTAACACTAGGCTCCCTCTACCTACCGTGATGTGTGCGGGATACAGCGTGAAGCTAACAAAACTGAACTAGTGCCTTCTTAAGAACATAATAATAAAAGAATGGGAATCGAACCCACAACCAGTCGTTTACTTCCAGTCACATGCTTGTGCCACTGCGCCACGACTGGCCCCCACTACCGGCTACTTTTTTAAATAATAAATATTACGTAAATATTACTTAGAAATTGATAATAATCTATAAATTTAAAACATTTGTCTTGTATTTAAAATACACTAAAGTAATTATATAAGAAACATCTTGCAACTTGCTTTAACGTTAATAAATAATTTAATTTTACATTTTCCTTATAATTTTCCTCAAGAGAGGATATTTGAATAGATATAGAACATTTATCGTTGATTTAATTTAAACATATACTATATATTTATAGTTTATATCTTTAATACTTTCATAAATATCTCATATAAATTACTATTTATCCCACACGAGAACGGAATATCAAGCGAATGATCTTGATCAGGTCAAGATGGATTAAATAAATTTAAAATAGCTCCAAATATAGAAGTTTTCCAACTATATAAATTAAATTAAATTAAATAGCTTCACGCTATATCCCGCACACAGCAGGGTAGGCAGAGGGAACCTAGTGTTAAGACACCCCGTTCCCCACTTTCCGCCGAATTCGGAGGCTTGCGTGTTAAGTGGCGGAACTTAACGCCGCGCTTTACCTCGACACCATAGCGAAGAAAATGGAAATATAATTTCCACTCCTCGAGTGGGAATCGAACCCACAACCAGTCGTTTACAGTCACACTCTTGTGCCACTGGGCCACGACTGGCCACTTTCAACTATATTATATATGATATATATAATATAGTGGAAATATTTAATATTTCCATTTTCTTCGCTCTGGTATCAAGGCAAAGCGCGGTGTTAAGTTCCGACACTCAACACGCAATGCCTCCAAGAATCACCGGAAAGTGAGGAACGGAGTGTCATAACACTAGGTTCTCTCTGCCTACCCTGCTGTGTGCGGGATATAGCGTGAAGTAAAAAAAAGCTCCAAATATTATTTGAATATTTACGAATAATGTATAATAATAACATCGAACTTTCCTTAAACGTGTCTTGAAATAACTCTATAGTTATATAAAGTACCTACTAACAAACTCGTGGCTTCACCTCCGAAATTGCTGTAGGTCTATAGCTCACTACAGGACTACAGTAATTTCATATTTTCACTCAAATCAAAAACTCTCCTTAAATTACAATTTAAATTGTTTTAACTTTTTGTATTTATGAATGACTTAAAATGGACGCTAAATGTTAACAGAAGTTTACCAAAGTACAATACCCAAAACTGCATTTAAATCGGTTAAGCTGTTTTTAAGTTTAGGGTGTACAAGAGCACAGACACACAGAAATCACTTTTTAAAATGATGGTTACTGGGATACTTTGGGTTACATTGACAAATACCCATGAACTTTTTAGCAGTTTTTCTTTGCCAAGAAGGAAAACTATAAGTTTTTTAATTTTAGTTATTTTAGTTAGGTATTACCAAATACGTTTATTCGAAGTTAAAACATAAAATAATTAATTAATACGTAGGTATTAAATTCAATGAAAATGGCCTGACCATGAAAAAACTTAGCGGACATTATAGGGTCTTTTTTACAATAGACAAAAACTATGAAAACAATGTTTTTATCCATAAATATCACCTTGTCTACTGAAAGGTAACGTTTTTTTAAAAAAGCAATGAAAACAAATACAATTGAATTAAAAAAAATACTTGTTTTTCAATGATAAAGAATTAATTATAAATAATTAAAGATTAGCTAGCAACGTACGTCTATGTCAAAAATATGGTAGAGTATGCCATATTTATTTTATTAATTTAATGTATTTCTCAAATGTTATTTTTGCAAAAATAATTTGTGTATACTCCATATAAATCATACATATAAATAGGTACATATGTAAAATTTCGTACTTCTTCCTCCGTTTATTTTTTGTATAAAAAACAATAAAAAGTTTTCCTTTACATTTTTACCCGCGACGGAACGGCGACTGTATATGTGTTTGGGGTGAGAGGTTGTTTGTTTGTTTGTTTGTTTGTGTGTTTGTGCAAATTACTATGTCAATTATTTCCAAAACTATAAGTCCGATTTTGATACGGTTTTCTATGATAGGTTAAGGTTCAATTGGCGTATGTTCTTATGTATGTCTTATTGCCTTAACTCACCAGGGGGCGCTGCAGTAAGCATTTTACGTGAAAACGAATGTTTTCAATTATCTCAAAAAATAGTAGTCTGATTTCGATAGATTTTCAGTGATAGATTCAGATTCAATTGGTGGATGTTCTTCGATATGTTTTATCGTGTCAAACCACCAGGGGGCGCTGCAGTAAGCATTTGTTTGTACTTTTTTTGTATTTATTTATCTAAAACCGAAACTACTGATCCGATTGAAAAGAGTTTCCGGAAAAAGATTCAGCTTTGCTTGATGCATATTTTAAGATTTTTATTTTTTTGTTACGGGGAAAACTCACTAGGGGGCGCTGCAGTAAACATTTGTTTATGCAAATCAAAAACTACTAGTCCAATTTAGATGTAACCATCAAGGGTAGGTTCAGGCTTAATTGGTGCGTCTTTTCATATATATGTTATGGTGACCACTCATCAGGGGGCGCTGTAGTAAGCATTTGCTTGTATTTTTTTTGTGTAAAACCAAAATTTTTCTTGTATTTATTTGTCTAAAACCGAAATTACTTATCCGATTGGCTAGAGTTTTTAGAATTTGATTCAGCTTTGCTTGCTGCATATTTTAAGATTTTTGTTTTTTTGTTACGATGAAAATTCACCAGGGGGCGCTGCAGTAAACATTTGTTTATGCAGAGCAAAAACTACTAGTCCGATTTAGATGAAACTTTCAACGATAGATTCAAGTTTAATTGGTGCTTCTTTTCATATATACGTTATGGTGACCACTCACCAGGGGGCGCTGCAGTAAGTACATTTGTTTGTGTAAAACTAAAACTACGAGTCCGATTTGAATTCAGTTTTCAATGATAGATTCAAGTTTACTTAGTGCATATATTCATATATGTGTCATGTATGTTTACTTAGTGCATATTTTCATGTATGGGTCAACTCTCTAGGGGGCGCTGCAGTACGTAGCTGCTTCTATTTTTTTGTGTAAAACCAAAACGACTAGTACGATTGTCAAGAGTTTTTAGTATTAGATTCCGCTTTACTTAGAGCATGTTTTTAAATTTATATTACGGTGACAAGTCACCAGGGGGCGCTGCAGTAAAATATTGTTTGTGCTAAGATAAAATGACGAATTTGATTTGGATGCAGTTTCAATAATAAGCTCAAGTTTAATTAGTGCATGTTCTTGGATATGTTTTATCGTGTTAACTCACCAGAGGACGCTGCAGTAAACATTTGTTTGTAATATTTAATGCAAAACCACAACTACTAGTCCGATTGGGCAGAGTTTTTAGTATTAGAATTACCTTTACTTGGTGTAAGTTTTTAGGCTTTTTTTTACGTCAAGAACTCATCAGGGGGCGCTGCATTAAACACAAGCTAAAACTACAAGTCCGATTTGGATGCAGTTATCAAAGATAGGATCAGGCTTAATTAGCGCGTGTTCTCGTATATGTGTCATGGTGACACCTCACCAGGGGGCGCTGCAGTAAGCATTTGCTTGTATTTTTGTGTGAAACCTATTTAGATGCGGTTTTCTGTGATAGGTTCTGGTTTAATTGCTGCGTGTTTTTATATGCCATGTCACGAACTACCACGGGGCGCTCCAGTATATATTAGTTTGTTCAAAATCAAAACTACTAGTGGGTTTTGTGATTTTCACTGATTTGGTTAGACTTAAGTTTCGTGAAAATGTTACGGTGACAATCTCCCAGGCGCTGCAATAAGCATTTGATAACCAGAAAGCATTGGGTTTATAATTTCTTTTGAATTTGCATGAAGATTAATATAAAGTATTTCGATATTATGTAATAATATATAATGTGTATCTATTCACTTTAAAAAGTTTAAAATAAAAAACAAAATTAAAAATTTTGAAAAAACCCACGACGGTTTAATTGTAATTGTAAAAGGATAAAATAACTATAAATCCCCCGCCTAAAAGAATATATGTAACGAGATGATAGGGACGACTGCGTCGGGGGCTGCCAGTTGCAACCTCTATTTTAAATATAGTAGCTAACAGTATAGATTTCGTTTTAAAGTCTTTAAAATACCAGTTATCAAAACTGTAAATTCATATTAATATTTAATTTTTTTGCCAAACCTGTTTTAACAGCAAGAAAACCTATGAGAAGGTTTGTGCAAAATTAAAGTAATGGCAGCCCCCGACGAAGTTGTCCCTATCATCTCGTTACATATATTCTTTTAGGCGGGGGATTTATAGTTATTTTATCCTTTTACAATTACAATTAAACCGTCGTGGGTTTTTTCAAAATTTTTAATTTTGTTTTTTATATAACTATTTTAATATAACAATTGAATTGCAACTGCTAACTTTAACATTGATCATGAATTCTCAGAAAAACAAAAACGTTAAAAATTTTTAGTGTATTATACAATAAATTTAAATAAAATAGTTTTTAATAAAAGTATGTATTATAAAATTAATAAGTAAAAGACACAAGGCTACGGTCATGTGTATTTATCTATATATGTCCATATTTATAAAGAAAAATAAATTCTACGACATTCCCTATACAGCTATTTTGTATAATCTACTACTACATTTTTTTAACGTGGCGTCGTCACAGAAACTATTTTTTTTTTCATTTTCAGTGAGAACTTAGAGTATAGACACTCGTTCCACCACTTTCCGCCCGAAGAACGAGTGCATGTTGAGTGGAGGAACTCAACGCCGCACTTTGTCTAAAGTACCAAAGCAATTTTCATCCATACTTATATTATAAATGCGAATGTCTGTGTGTTTGTCTGTCACGCTTTCACGGCTAATCTCCAGTAGATTCCGATTTGGATGAAATTCGAAGGTAGTAAAAATGACTAGGTCTAACATAGGCTCCTTAGTTTTTTATAAATCAACTTCTGGGTTGAAATAGGAGATGAAAATTTATATGAAAAATCTACACCGCTTGACCGATTGTAGTGAATTTTGGCATATATATAGTTCATAATCCAAGGTTAAACATAGGCTACTTTATTTTTCAAAAATCCACCACCGGGGGTTGCAATATACCAAAACAGCTACATAGACTACGCGACGAAGCCGCGAGCGGGCCGCTAGTTTTAAATATAATAATATCCCCGAGTAAGAATCGAATTTTTAACCATCACGTTTAGCACCACACGCTGTCACAATGCGCCACAACGCCCACAAACAAAATTAATTAATAATTTAATCATTTATTGTCACAAATTAAAACCATTTTTAAAACTAAAACTTTAATTTAAATCATTTTGAAGTTTTTATTTAGTAGGAAGTACATGTAATATTTCTTTGTTTGTCTAAATAGTAGCAAAGTAGTGTTTTGGTATGCGCGAGCGTTCGTTATCAGGACGTTGACCTATCGACAGAATGACAATGCCGCCATTGGACGGTTCTATATTCAAAATTGACTTTTATTATGTCAAAAGTTTTAAAAAAATTATGATTATTTTTTTTTAGTTATAATCTACGCATAGGTCTGACTTTTGTCGTAAAAATTCTTTAAGATTAAGTGTTATTTTTTTTATTAATAATCTTCAGCTTTTAAGTTTTACTATTGTCATTTTGTATTTTTTTTTTAATTTCTAATTTTATAGTTAAGCTTAAGTAAACATAAGAAAAGATTATAACTTGTAATAAACAGATAATACAAAAGTGACAACAGATATTAAAAAATGTATACGAAACTATACATTTTTAAATGTCTTTATAATCTCTTTACAAACAATAATAAATTTAAGCTGCATGTTTAAAGCGAACAAAAACACAAAGAACAACATTTATTATCTCGCTATTATTTTAGGAAATATAACGGCATCGTTTTTATTTACAACAATTTACTTTTATTATTTTTACAACCGCCTTAAAACTTTTGAATGAGTAATGAGTATATTACAGGACATTGAACATGATTTTGTTTTTATTGTTTTAGACGATTCGAGCCGAAAATAGTCGAAATTTTTGACCAATTGTTTTCTGTCCTATTCACACACCATTACCTAATATATGTTTTCTCTCTTTCCCACATTTACCTGTTTGGGAATTGCGTCGTATCTTTAAGAGAGACAGGGACAGCGATATTTCTAACTGTATGTGAAAAAGCGAGACAGTACTAGTACTATAAAGTTTTGTCACAAAAGAAGTATAATAAGTGAAATTTGAACATAAAGATTTTCAATACAAATCAATATATTTAATACCTCATTGTCCCAGAGGAAGGTTTAAGAAATGGCGGTTGTAAAAAGTTCTTTTGAAATAGAAAGTTATGGGCGCATGAACATGTTTTTCACAAAACGTATATAATATTTGAATAAGTTGGTTCGTTTTTTTTTTGATATCCCGACGTTTGTCTAGCAGTGTCTGTTTAGGACAGAGGAAGTCATGTAGTTGGATTTTTACTTAGAAAAAAGTTTTGTTCGTCTCGTCGTCGTTAAGTATAAATACCTGAATATTAATTCGTAGTTATTATTGCAAAATAAAGTATATGAAGATGTTAGTGAGTATAAGTACACAATTTCTTTCCTAAAATAAAGTATAACGTGGACCACAGTAATGCTATATAGACAAAAAAATCCTTAATTAAATCGTGGTAAATGAAAAATAAATAGTATATGCATTACAGAACAGTATATTTGTAATTACACATACTATGTAATTTATATGTCTGCTATAATTTTAGGGCCGCAAATTTAATTTTAAAAAATGAAAAAATATGTTTGCTTCCCTATTTTTCGTACGAGGGGGTGAAATCTAAATCGTGAAGGGGTGACGCATGGTATTGCTTGTTCCTCTGTTTAGCTTCATACCCTATATTTAGTTATACACCTGATGCTAGCTTTTTAGGCGTTTTCTTGCCAGACTAGACGCCGTAGAAATTAATTATAATGTTTTTTAATCGTAATATTTATATTGCAATTGATATTTTTCTAGTCATGTCAAAAGGTCTGATCTGACTAAAGTAACCGTTAAAATAGTTTTACACAATTGATGCATATATGAATAATTAATTCAGTTAAAAAAAAATATTTTGATCACAAGTTTTGCTTGAAAACTCCGTCAAGACGTTTTGATTATTTAATTTAAAATAGTTTTGTTAGTTTGAAAAATGGATAGATTAGCTTTGGTCACTTTTTATTTCTGTAATCCTTTAGTGATATAAATCTACGGATTTAACTAAAAGTGTCAGTCAAAACAAGTTATAACCCCAAAATTTTATAAAAAGCTTTTAATAAATAACTTCCGTAGTTAAAACTACTACTACAACTAATGAAGTTAGGCTGAACATTCAGGTAAAATTAGTTAACACTACTTTTAGGATTATATTTGTGAAATGTATATTGATTTATCAAAAGGATAGGTAGAAATTCTTAAATTTTTAGCTATCTGAATCACCATGTCTACCGGTTTTGACTTGAAACCATCAGTCGAAACAAGTTTAACCCCCAAGAATTCCAGTCCACGCTATTAACGATCGGTTTTCATACAAAATCACTATTAGTATTATTGACTGAACAGTTAGATATGTTCCGTCGAAATGTATTTTTTATTATTTAAAAAGGTACGCATGTATATACGTAGTACTTCAATTAGTCTAAAGGTTGGTAAGGTTTTTATTTAATGAAAACATTACTTGTTTAACCTCACCTCAGATATGTTTGTGATCATTAGTAGGATTCACAATTAATCTATTTACGAATTGTAAATGTATATTAGTTATATAGTTACAATTATGATGCAAATTACAAATAAGATAATATATAGGTATTATTATATATTACACCATAGTACTTTTGTAAAATATATATTTTAGTATATAACAATTTCGCGTTTTTAAAGAAAATACGCAATTGTTATTAGACAGCGAGAATTCAGTCACGATACTCCGTTTTTCGGTTTAGATTACTCTTTTTGAAATAGGTATATGCTCTTATTTAACATGAAAATCAATGAATATTATTTTATTTTAATAGATCTTTTAAAATTTCAATATATAACTTATATGTTGTAACTAAGAAAGTTGCAAGTTATGTTCATTTACCCATTCGTCTATTTTTATTATCGACAAAGGTCTTTTATGTGTCAATGTTACCAATTAATAAGAAGGAAAGAGGTGAAATAAAATGTCTAGAGTAATTTGCAACTTAAACGATGACTTTTAATACATTTTACCTATATTACATTCGTTTTGTACAGAAAACAACATATCATCAATGAAAAAATACCTTATTCCTAGTTCGACCTCATGCTAACATCACAATTGTAAACTTAATATAAAAATAACAAAATTTTACATTAAAAAAAAATACGTATATAAACGAGATCGTAGCTAAAATGGGGATAGACAACTTATACTATTTTTAAACATATGACCAGAATCGTGAAATTTGTTCAGAATAATAATCACTAAATATAAAAGGATTTGGTAAGAATTTACCAAAACTTTGAACATTTTTAAGGATTCTTTTATTTAAATTATAATTATTGTCTTGGAATGTCAGGTCGTACAACGACATGTTACCTTCAACATTTTTAAACAGAAAAAAAAACATATTAAGGTATTTTTTTGTAAATTATTGTTAAAATTACTTTTATAACAACAAAACACGAAATAAGCATTATCTAACAAGTAGACACTATCTAAGTCAACGACACTAAACATGTCTGGGAAGCGCATTAACAAATTATAGTTTCCCAACTTACATGAAGTCGAACCAAAAACAGTAATTAATTAGAAGAATGGCTAAGTATCTAACTAATGGAGCAATTACATTGAAAAACCAGACCTTTTCGTAATAGCTGATAAGATTACGATTACGTTTTATATCTATATAACTCAGGCAACTAGCATATACATACATTGAACAAAAAGATCTAGTTCTTCACAGACTAGGCGTCGGGGTGACTTTCGTTCGCAAACACAACTAAATTAAACGGAAAATTTAAAAATCACAGTATACCAACAAATTTCCAACGATAACGAAACGAAACTGTCACAAACATAAATAAGAAAGCAACCCCGTTTCCTAAATATAATTCGTTAATAATATCTTATAATTGGTTAATTCCTTATTCGCTGTCCAGTATACAACCTTGGCGGTTCCTTCACTTCAACATGGCCGTCGCACTCACACTCGCACACGTGACACACACAGACTAGTGTGTGTGTGGTCACCGCACATGCCACAGACCGAGGTTGAGAACACTTAGACGCGGCAACTTCACGATATGGTCCAAGCCTTGTGGAGTAATACACGTACACCCGTACAAGTCTATTGCCTTCAAGTTCCGCAAGCCCTCGCCGAGGGCCCGGAGCCCCCTATCAGTGACCCTCGTGCACTGACCTATATTGAGTGTTTCTAGCTGCGATAGCCTCGCCACCCTCTCTAAGCCCTCGTCGGTCAGTCGGCAGGCGCTCAGAGATAACGAGCGTAGTCCAGATAGCCCTAATGTGGCGTGCGATAACGCCTCATCGCCTACTTTATCACAAAATGAAACATCTAAAGCTCTCAATCGTCCGCTCTCAGCTAAGTGAGCGACGCCGGCATCGGACACGCCGTCGCAGGCCCTCAGATTAACATCTTCTAAATGTGGAAGCCTAGCGAGATGCCTCAGCCCGGCGTCGGTAACCGCAACACAGAAGGAAAGGTTAATCGACTTTAGCTTAGGAAGACCGGTGGCAGCGTGTTTTAAAGCCTCATCCGTCAATCTTTGGCAGTCTTGTAAGCCCAAATGCTCTAGTTCGGGGGTCCCTCTCGCTTCGCCTCCGCCGCATAAATGTGCTATTCCATCATCATTGACGTGCCAGCACGACCGTAAATTTAAACGACGCAACTTTCTTAAACCCCAAGCAATTAATAAAAGTCCAGTATCTGTTACATTACAACATCCACCTAATTCTAATTCTTCTAAATTTTTAAGCGACTGTGCTATTCTACCGAGGGAAGAGTCGGTCACCTGTTTACATAGTGAGAGATCCAACCGTCGGAGCGCCGGAAGTTCTGTTGCGAACGCACTGGCCAGAGCCGCGTCTGTTACACTGTAGCATCCACTTAGGGAAAGAGATTCTAATCCAGGTAAAGCGGCGACCGCGTCTCTTAAGCCTCGTCTCAGCGACAAAACCTGTAGTTTCCTGACTCCGCGTCTCGCCAACGAAGCAAACAACACGGGGGCAGGCCTTCTGAGATGTAAGGCGGCCTCAACTCCGCGCCAAACCGACCTGCGATCAGCTGCATCTCTCCAAGCGCGGCAAACTTGCGCCGCTCTGCCTCTATCCCGAACGGGTAGCCTTTCAAAGATCAGAGCCAGCAACTCGGGATACAATCTCGATATATGAGTTCCCTGTGGTTCTGGCACCGGTTCCGGCACGTGAGCCGTGGCCAGATGGGGTCTATGCAGCCTGTAAGGCGCGGTGCGATTCTTTCGCCTCGTCGTGGTCGGCAGTTCGGTGATGCCGAGCCGCTCGTCGCGCCAAGACAACACTTCCTCTGTCCACGCACTCATGGCACTGCACTATAACATTTCACGGGTTTATCGGACCGTTTCACGGTGGCAGAGACTTTAAGAGCGTCCGTCCGACTCGACGTGTGGCGGTACACTGAGCTGCCCCCGCCCGCCGCTCTCTCGCTATTGGTCGCGCTCGACGGCACGTGACGCGCGACGTATCGATTCGGAGGCTCTGCGGCGGCATTTTTAAGTTGGCGGCCCGAGAGCCCGCCTTCGTCCCGCGGCCCGCTACGCCCGCCGCATAGAATAAACTATATACAGATCTTGTATATTATATATTTTATATAAATATTAATATTTTTGTTAATTAGTTACATTAACTTTTAAACACAAGTAATAACGCTTGATTGGTATATAAACGAAAGAAAGTTATTCTGGTTACTTAATAAAATAGTCGTTCTTTAATTTGTAGACATACTATTGAATAAATTTAATCATTTTCACACGTACGCAGTATTTATATCATCACGAAAGCCATATCAATCTTGATTAACAAAAATAAAACATTAAACAAAACGATACATCTACGAACATTTACAATCTATGCCCACAGTGATAAGGCGGCAAAACAACTCCGCGCGCCGTATATTTTCGTTCGCGTTGCACTTGCCGACGATTTAGGACCAGTTTATTGTGAGCCCTATCTTCGTACGCGACAGGCTTTATTCCCTTTATTTAGGGAGAAAACATTGCTTTGACAGGGCTCCATTTAGCTGGCCGCCTGATAACATCAAGCAACTATTACAAGGGCAACCGGTTGCTGGCTGAATATCATATTCGAATTCAATCGCCCCAGAAAGGAACCGGCGTGGACCGCTTAAAAATTAACATTGCGATATTTTTAGAGCTTCTTCATCATTCACGTATGTTAAGTGAATTCTTGGGCTATTTTTTATTGTTACTTCTGTTGTTCAATTAAAATTGTTAGTTTGATTGTGTATCAAAAGTTGTTTATGGAATTCAATTTTTAAAAAGTTAACAATGGATGGAAAAAATGAGTAATTTTTAAATTATATTACAATTTACATTGTCTCAAGAAGTCAATGATTTATTTGTTAATGAAATAAATTATTAAAACAGTATAATAAATATCAATTTTACATTAACATTAAAACAAAGTAAATAAATTTAATATAAATTTGTAATTAATTTATTTTCATTTATCCGCCATAAATCAAGAGTAAAAAGTGCCAAAAACCAGTCTCACACAAAAATTTGTTCAAATTAATTTAAAATTTTGTATACAATATTGTAATCAGTGTAACGAATTAAATAAGTATATCGATAATATGATAATGCATTGTAAAGTATGAGCTTTGATTAAAATAAAATAAAAATATGGCAGCCATGTTTAAATTATAATACAGGTAAACGCACACCCGCGTGCTATTACCGTATAAAATGAATAGAAAATATTTAATAATGTTGTAGAAATTTCAACCTTATACTTATGTAATAAAGTATATTATTGTATATAAAACAGGAATTCGCATGGTCATAAGTTTTATTACATTCCAATTTACGCTCTATTTTAAAAGAAATAAAGTTGATAATTAAATGAATTTAAAAACAGTATCAGAAAATGCTTAAACATTTAAAATTGAACCATATAACACAAGACTGTTGGGAAAACTATATAGACAATCAATATTTTATATAACTACGCTAATAAGCATAAAACTTTTATAATAACTATAGGTAAATGATTTTTATATATTATGTAATACATAAACATAGATAAGTAATATTTTTTATTTATAAACAATACGGATGAAATTTCTATGATTTATTAAATTTTCGTTAGTTATTAGGCATTATGATTTTAAGCCTTTTGTTGTGAATAAAAAAGGTTTACATTTGTTTGTGTGCGTTTAAAAGTAAACATAATGGTCAGGTGGTGCGTGTGTGCGCGGTGCGTGCACTCGGCCGTTCCACTTGACTCGTTCTGTTTTTGAAATTAAAATTTTTTAACCGTTCACGTTGTATTGCGACACGATTTTTTATTGATTTCTTATTTAAATGTAAATTTCAATAACTATTTTATTATTTCCTATAAACTTATAGATAGGCTTTGGTTAAAATTGTATATTAATTATTCATTAGGCTGTGTGAGGATTTATGTGAGTATGTCTTTGCTTGTTTTTCGAATTTAAACAAATTTAGTAGTGTGACATATTTATTTTGACTTCTAGAAGATTCATTGGGTTTTTTATTTAGACGTTTATGATAAGTAAATAATTATTTACATATATTATTGAGTTAAAATTATTAATTTTACACGTTGGTTGCAAGTTCGACTCCCAACAGTTTGGTAGAACTAATTATATTTCATTTTTTTGGGTTTTCGTTGTGATAATGCAAATTGAATAGCACTTTTTGTTAACTAAGTATGTCAAATATCATCAAAGTCCGCATTGACCATTGTTTGGTAGTTTTGTTAAGCACAATACTACTAGTATTACGTAATACAACTACATACTAAAATGTTTTTCAGAATAAAAAGTTGACTGAATTTATAAAAAAGTCTGATTTTATGCCTGGCTAGATTAGTACAACGGTTTGGCTGAAATCAAACAGGAGGAAGTACGTCCTAATACATTTCTTAATAATGATTATATAATAATTAATAATGATGTGAGGATTTTGGACTTCAAAATTATGAAGGAAGGAGATAAAATACAAAAGGTACAAATATTGAATTGATTACTACTGAAATATGAAATTGCTAAATGTCACTAGTTTCTTTACTTTAACTTGAAGGATTCCAACTATCGTTTTTTAAAGTATTGTAATTGTTAAATAATGGATATAATATGATCCGTAGTTTTTGTTTGGATCAAATTTCATATTTTTACGACTTACAAAAAAGAAATGAAAGGTTTAATAATTTAATAAATTATTTATTAAATTAAATATATTAATATTTGCATATAATTGTTTTTTTGCATTATAATTGTTTTTTACCATTTTAGTGACCGGTGTATCGTGAAAAAAAAAACAATTAAATCGACTTCTTTTAGCATAAATGATTTAACGAAGAACCTTATTTTAGTCATTTTAAATTAAAATATTTCAATACGACACATTGCGTAAAATTTAATACTCTAAAATTTAATACTCTACCTTTGTGGTAGTAGTCCCTACTATAAAATGTTAAAAATGTAGAGTTTTCCAAAATGAATTTTCTAGTACCAAAATATACACTATTAATCAGGTTCAAATAATGTCATGTTTAAATTTGTAAAAATCACAAAAGCTCTTTTTATTATTTAAGTTACCTTATTCACTTTTTTCGTACAAAATATATGAAAAATCGCAAAACTTTGTCAATTTAGGTGTTTAGTTGACTGTTAGAATCATTGCCCCCCTTTAAAAATCTTAAACTGAAGATCTAAAGGTAATTGATAGTAACTAACGCTCAGTAATCATATACCTACCATATGATAATTAACCTTTCAAATCTAATTATTTTATGTAAATTTTGTTAAGTAAAAAAACTTGTTTTTGTATTACCAAAACAACGTCATATATTCGTAACTACGAGTTAGTGTCGATGTTGAAATTAATTACGTGCAGTTTATCTATAGTCGAATATAAGCAAAAATAATAAATAATGTTTTAATAGAGGCCATCGTGGCTCAGTGGGGCAGTATCTGATTGTAAACGCGATGGTTCTAGGCTCTAATCCCGTTCCGTGGACAATTATATTCAAGCTAGCGGCCCTCTCGCGGCTATCCGCCTGATCTACGTGGCTGTTTCGGTATATTGCAACACTCGGTGGTGGATTTTTGAAAAATAAAGTAGCCTATGTTTAACCTTGGATTATCAACTATACATATGCCAAAATTCATTACTATCAGTCAAGCGGTGTAGATTTTTCATATAAACTTTCATTCCTAATTCAACCCTTTAGAGGTTGATTTTTGGAAAACTAAGTAGCCTATGTTAGACCCAGTCATTTTTACTACTTTCATTCTAAATTTCATCCAAATCGGACCAGTAGATTAGCTGTGAAAGCGTGACAGACAAACACACAGACATTCGCATTTATAATATATGTAAGTATGGATTATGTTTATTTTGCTACTCAAGTTAGATGTAGACGGTTTTTAGTCTCCACGCCTGGAGGAAAGTAGAAAACGGAATGTATTGAAACTAAGCTCTCTCTGGCTACCCTGCAATACAAGAAAAAGTGTTGATATATTTTTTTTGTATAAAACTTACTAGATGAATACCAATTAGGTACTTAAGTCGTATCTAGCTGTCTTACAGCAGGAAATGCGTAAAGATTGAGTTTATTATAATCGTGAGGCCAGTCGTGGCGCAGAAGCAAAATGTGACTGTATACGCGATTGATTGTGGGTTCGATTCCCACTCGAAGAATTGGAATATTTAATATTTCATTTTCTTCGGTCTGGTGTCGGTTAAGTTTCGCCTTTAAATACGCAATGCCTTCAGAGTTCTGCAGAAAATGGGGAACGGAGTGTCTTAACACTAGGTTCCCTTTGCCTATTCTGCTGTGTGGGATAACGTGACTATTAAACGCAATATAATGAAAAGATAATATTTAGCATTCCATTGGTTCACCATACGTATGTATGTCTATCGCGTTGCAGAGAAAAGAGGTCGTAGTAATGTCTAGACTTAACCTTTTAAAATGCTTTCCACCATTTTATTTTTATACTGATTTTTATATAGAAATATTATTTCTGTGCCATCAATGTGACTGTGTGTTTGACTATGAATGCGGTCGGTTGTGGGTTCGATTCCCACTCGGTGGAATGATTGTCTTTCCGCTCTGATATTTAAGACATAGCGCGGCGTTAAGTTCCGCCACAAACGAAACTAGAAAACGAAATGTCTTTCTTCTATGCTACAAAAGCTAATAAAAAAGATTATTTTTATATCCAATTCATAATTTCACAAGCAAAGCCGGGAGCTAGTAAAAGCTATATTAAAATTCAAGCGAGCATTCCTTGAAGGTATCGACATGATTCACGGAGCGTACATTTTTTTCTAAGTCTCAAGTCTTGACGGCCGGAGGCATTTGTTTTTTTTTTACTCCTACCTGATATACCATATGGTACATAGTAAATTAATTAAATTTATTCTTTATGTAGTTGAAATAAGGTTCAAATTAATTTGTATGGGATTTTCAACGCGGTGGGTACAGTTTTGGCGTTACTCGTGAGCATTTTTCATAATTTGCTGTCCTTGTACTTTATTTAAAGGACGTTTGTTAGGTTTAATATATTTAATTAAATAAATAAAAAACTTTTTCATATTTTTCTCAGTTAATAAGAGAAGAGAATCGGTACAATATATACGCACATAGTATTTTCTAAATAGACTTTATAATTTAAAAAAAATGCCTAAATAATAATGTCTTAGGTATACAGTTTTAATGTTTTAAATATAACAACAACAATATTTTTTTATAATATAGTAGAAGATTGTAAATTTTAAGTAGAAATTTATCAAATTTTTGTAAGAGTCATCTAGTGTCAAGTAGATTTTATTTCAGCGCCATCTATTGTTCAATAGCAGTTTATGAAAACTGTTTTATTCACTTAGTTCTTTCTATTGTTATAGATGGCGCTATCACAGATATGCCTTTAAAAAGATATGTTATATTAAATAGTATTTTTAATTTATATTTTTATTTTTAAATAAAAAAAGGGAAAAAGAGTACTTTTATATACAAATTCGTAATTCGATTTAGGCCTTTTATTTCGCTTAAAGCAAATAGAAATTAGTAAAATTGTAGTTGTATCAATTTTATTGCATTAAAAACAGTGAAGAAATAAACATTTATAAACATATAATCAAATCATTAACGTGTGACTGTAAACGACTGGTTGTGGGTTTGATTCCCACTCGAGGAGTGGAAATATTTAATATTTCGATTTTCTTCGCTCTGTTATCGAGGCAAAACGAAGCGTTAAGTTCCAACACTTAACACGCAATGCCTCCAAATTCGGCGCAAAGTGGGGAACGAAGTAAAGAAAAAAAATAATAAGCATAAAAATTTTGGAGGTCCTAAGAAAGTATCCCGCACACAGCAGGGTAGGCAGAGGGAACCTAGTGTTAAGACACACCGTTCCCCACTTAAAATAATCTAAAGAAGTATTTAAAACGGTTCGGTATATTGCGACTCTCGGGGGTGGATTTTTAAAAAATATAGTAGCCTATGTTTAACCTCGGATTATCAACTATATATATGTCAAAATTTGTGACAATCGGTCAAGCGGTGTAGATTTTTCATATTAACTTTCATCCTCTATTTCAACCCTTTAGAGGTTGATTTTTGAAGAACTAAGTGGCCTTGATAGACCCAGTCATTTTTACAACTTTTATTCTAAATTTCATCCAACCAACCAGTAGATTAGCCGTGAAAGCGTGACAGACAAACACACAGACATTCACATTTATAATATAAGTATGGATAACAAAAAAACTAAACATTTTTTTAATAATTTTACCATTTTCCTAGCCCTTTCAAGTTAAATAATATATATTTAAACTATTTAAACGATATTTACTCGCCATTAGATTGAAGTATTGAAGTTCCGATACTGTTTGAACGACACAAACAAACTAAAAGACGATAATTTAAAACAAATCGTGGTACGTTAGTTACTGCGCGGCTCTCGTGTAGCTAAAGTACGCTTGCTTGTTGAATGTTGACGACCATGTTGTACAGGGACGGATTAGGTTTACAATAAGTTTAAAGTACTTTTTTTTTATATTTTAATTTTTTTTGGAAATAAATAAAGCTTAGGAGTAGATAGGTAATATTTTATGTAAATATCTATTTTATTCTTTAAATTCTTTTTCCCACTTAACAGGGTAATCAGAAGGAGCTTAGTGTTAAGACACTCCGTTCTCCACCGCTATTTCGAAATCGAAACAGCGTGTTGAGTGACGGAATTTACCAAAGCGAAGAAATGAAAATAATTCAATTATGATCTTTTCGTCAAATGGGAATCGGAATCGAATCCACAATCATGATTACAGTCAGACACTTTTCCACTGCGTCATAATGTCCCCTAAGTTACTATTATGTAGAAATATATTTATTTATGTACTTTCAAATTATAGTCTGTTTACATGATGACATTAAGATTTTTTGTCAAATTTTCCTGAAGATATGTATAAAATAAAAATAAATATAAAAAGTTTCTTAAAATTTGCTTCATGCGTCATATAAGGACTTGTATATAATTATAATTATAAAAAAGGTATTTGCCTAGGGCGAGCAAATGCAAATAAAGGTCGACTCGAAATCGACTTTTTAAAAAAATGGAAATTTCTACGTTTTTACAACCCCAGTCCGCATCTGTAAACGTAAAGCTCAACAAACACAAAATAGAATAAATCGAGTGGGACATACAGACGGACACTTATTTATTAATGCTTTATCTAAGCACTTATAGCGGCTAGCTAGTAGCTATGCAAATAATTGTATTTTGATTATTATGTTACGACTCCACGCGTAGCAGTATGTAGTGTTCAGACACTCCGTTCTTGACTTCCTGACTAAATTACTAGGAATAACTTGTTAGGTGGCGGAATTCATCGCCGTAAATTGTCATAGAGAAGAAGAAAATAAAAAATTATTTAAATAAAATTAAAATGAATATCTACGACCACTTTAAATGCAAAATTTGTCCTAAAGTGCCATAATATCTAGATGGGATTATATTACTATATTTGTAAATGTATTTTATTTTTCATTTATTATACCATGATTTTATGATTGTATATTTAAAATATAACGATTTCTCGATAGTAGTAGGACAAGAGTGTTTCGCCCGAAGAAACGCTGCGTGTTAAATAGCGTACCTCAGCGCCGAGCTTTGCTGTATTCCACCTCCGAATAAAATCGAAATACTTCGTAAGTAATACACAATTATATAATTTCTTCTCGTTTACTAATTCAACGTTGTATAAAATTTTCGATTATAGTTTACTTAGTCACAAAGACGACTTCGAATAGTATTCTTTTTTTAATAAACATAGGAGGTAAATGAGCTGAAGGACCACCCGATGATATGTGGTTACTTTCGCCCATGGACATACACAACGCCAGAGGAATGGTGGATGCGTTGCTGACCTTGTTAGGTAGGTAGGATGGGGATGGTGGGAATAGTTAGAGCTGGCTTACATGCCATCGAACCAGAACACATCATCAGATATTTGGGGGTTGGTCTTTGACATGATAGTGGTCGCGAGCCAGTCGGAAAACGAATCTCCTACCACCAAGCTACTGGGGTACCCGCCTTTTACGAGACACTACCCAGCGGCAGAGGGAAATTGTATTCTTAACCTGTCCCCCCCACGGGTAAAAATTGATATATATTTAAAATATGACTATTTCTCGACAATGATAACACAAGCGTGATGTTGAGTTCCGCCATTGAAAGTGGAGGGTTTAGTGTCATGGCTCAAAATTTTCCTGGTTTCCCAGCATATGCTGCAAAACCTTTGCTGGGAAATTGCTGGGAATGCTGCAAAGCATTTTTTTTTATTTTATCCTGTAAATATAAGTAATTGGCATATTTTTACAAACAAAATTAATTTAATAGAAACTGTCTTCCTTAAATACGAGTACATGATAGTCTGACAATTTCAATCAAGTCAATTTCTTAAATTACTAATATCTTGAAAAAGACTTATAGAAAACGTATATAAAATTGAAAGCATCGGGTTTTTTATAAATTTCTTTTTCAATTTCTTAAGTGTGTGATAATCACTTCAAAAATGTTAAAGTACTAATAGTTTACTAATGGTACCAAATATTGTTTCACAGTCTTCAGGAGTAATTTAATAATGTAGTCTACATTTTTTCCTTTTTGTAGGGAATAGAATAGCAGTAGGAGGATGTAAAGACATTTTTCTCCGCTGTCTGCCCGAATTCGAGACACTGTGTGTTAAATGGCGGACCTCAAAGCCTTTTGCTGTAGGTCTACCTCGAATCGAATCGAATCGAATAGAATAAAATCGAAATGCTTTGTAAGATACATAATTATGTAATTTCTTCTTCTTCTATAATTCAACGTTTATACACTGTATAAAATTACGATTATAGTTTACTATTGGGTACTAACTTAGTCAGATAAAGGAGCTCGAATAGTACAGTCGAGCTTTAATTCATTTTAAAGGGGATTCTTATTATTTAGGGCACAAGTCCCAGGTACTGCACGAGCCTATTCAGTCCCCACATTCAGTTATTTAATTATGGCGTTTAGGCTTATTTAAAAAGTATAGATATATAGATTTTTTTTATTTGATATATCGGTATAAAATATTCATTATCAAAAATTGTATAAAAATGATATTTTTTTTAATGATTAACTGAAGTCACTAAAATCCAAAGCTTTAAAAGATAGCAAAGAACAAAAAGTCTTATAGTATGTGCTTGCAAGTTCTAAGTTCTTTTTCGATTATTATATATTCAAATAGTATAATAAATACTGTATATAAAAGTGACATATTACTATTATTAACTTAAGGCTGACCCAAATACGTTATTATTTTAAAGTTGTATTAGATACTTTACATTAAAACGATATTTTTATTAGGAAATATCATCGATCGTCGTTGCCCCACGTCGATACTGATATTTTTATTTATTTCGATACATCGATATTTCGCTTTGTATGGAGAAAACACGAAGTACGGTAAAAAAGAAAAAGAGTCGCATTATGACAGATTTCATGTTAAAAAAGGGCTCCAGTCCTTCTACTATAATAAAATAAATATTTATAATTGATATATACACGAAAGTCTGTGTGTTTGTCTGTCACGCATTTACGGATAATCTACTGGTCCGATTTGGATGAAATTTAGAATGAAAGTAGTAAAAGTGACTGGGCTCTTATACTTTTCAAAAATCTAACATAGGCTACTTATACTTTTCAAAAATCAACTTCTAAATGATTGAAATAGGGGATGAAAGTTTATATGAAAAATGTAAACCGCTTGATCGATTATAACAAAATTTGCCAAAAATATAGTTGATAATCTAAGCTTAAACATAGACTACTTTATTTTTAAAAATGCACCCCCGACGGTTGCTATATAAGGAAACAGTTACATAGAACACGCAGCGAAGCAGCGAACGGGCCGCTAGTGAATAATAATTAACGTTATAATAAATAATTATTAAAGGGTTAGGTTCACGATGAATTCATGGAATACTAAGAAGTTTCTTTTCATAGATAAAAGCGTAATAAATCAGTTGCAAATGCAAATCCGATCGGGTTGACCTCCCCACCTTACCGTAGGGTGTCCGGTGACGAGATGACAATATATTTAAAATTAATACTACCTGTATTTAAATTTAATTTTAATAGATGAGCTGTCGCATAAAATACACGTTGCCTTAGCAACGCATATGGAAAGTCACTCGATACAAAATATAAACTTTATACAAACACATGGTAGTGGCTGAGATTTATTTTTAGTTTTGGTTAGTTAATTTAATATGTTTTTAAATATTCCTTCCATGTTGATTTTTCATACCTCAAGTAGGAATCGAACCCACAACCAGTCGTGTTTGTAGTCACATAGTGCCCATACGCCACCACTTCCCTCGATCTAAAATAACAATATTTTAAATCGTGGCACAGCTGACATATTAGGCTTCATAAAATACAAAAAAAATTGAAATGTAAAAAATAAATACGCGTTATTAGAACTTATGTAAGCTTGGAGGCCAGTAGTAGTAGTTGTAAAAGCGACTGATTGGGGGTTCGATTCCCACTCGAGGAGTGGAAATAATTGCCTCCAGAATTCGGCGGTGCGTGGGGAACGGAGTGTCTTAGCACTAGGTTCCCTATGTCTATCCTGCTATGTGTGAGATATAGCGTGAAGCTAAAAAAAAGTAAATCTGTTATATTAAAAGACACGCACGAAATTGAACACGCTCTTGAATAGAATACTGCTGTAAATCTAACATGAAATCTAGTGCGTGTTTCATCTTGATACGGCCTTTCGAAGCCAATACATAAATGTTATATATAAAGTCAATATTTGAAATTATCGAATTTATACGCTACAGTATAGGTTGCTGTGGCGCAGTGGTACAGCGTTTGACTGTAAACGCGATGGTTGGGGGTTCGATTCCCACTCGGGGGAAGGATTATATATTATTTTCATTACTACGCTCTGGTACTGAATCTTCGCTACTTGTAACACAATTTCGGGCTGAAAGTGGAGAACGGAGTGATTTGACATTAGGTTCTTTCTGAATACCCTGAAAGGGAAAAAGCGTGACGCTACTTTTTTATATGGTAATCAAAAATATCGACGTACATCATTTGACTGTATACGAGTATAGTAAGTATGGAATTGTAAATATTGTTTTTAATTACAATAATAGGTAATAATAGTACATATTATTCATCGAGAAGTCATCGTGGCAGTAGGACAGTAGGAGAGCGTCTGACTGTGATTGCGATTGGTTGCGGATTTGATTCCAATGTTGAGTTCCGAAACGCAATACGAAATGTTTTTTTTAATTTGGATGGGAAATGAAGAACGAATTATTTTTACACGCCTTTTCGCACATAGGGGGTAGTCAGAGAGGGGTAGTATCAAGACACTTCGTCGTACTCTTTTCGCCCGAAACCGAAATTTTACGCTTTGAGTGGCAGAACTCAACGCCGCGCTTTGTTTTAGGTACCAGAGCGAAGAAATAAAAAATTTCATATAATCATTTCCCGTGTGAGAATCGAACCTGCAACCATCGCTTACATCTAAGAAAAACAATTTAAATATAATCATTCCTTTGAATGGAATCTTTTACACTACGCCACGATCGTCTTTATAAGATGGATCTGTAGTAAAGTATTTTTTGTCAAAAAATCGATGTATTAGTACTCTTTCAGTTTTTACTCCAAACATGAGATAGATAAAAAAAAAGGAAAAAAATAAGGAAAAGGAATAGAATCATCAATTAAGAACAACAAAGGCACGGAGCTGTGTGCGTGGAGAACGAAGACTCATTTAATAAAAAAAAAAAAAACATGAGATAGACATTAAAAATAATATTATTATATATATGGCCAGTCGTGGCCCAGTGGCACAAGAGTGTGACTGTAAACGACTGGTTGTGGGTTCGATTCCCACTCGAAGAGTGGAAATTACATTTCCATTTTCTTCGCTCTGGTGTCGAGGTGAAGCGCGGCGTTAAGTTCCGCCACTTAACACGCAATGCCTCCGAATTCGGCGGAAAGTGGGGAACGGAGTGTCTTAACACCAGGTTCCCCCTGCTGTGTGCGGGATAAAGCTAAAAAAAAAAAAAACATTATATTAGGCCGTCATGGCGCAGTGGAACAGCGTGTGACTGTAACGCGATGTTATGGGTTCGATGCTCACTCGAGGGAATAATTATACATATTTAAATGTTCATTACTTTGTTCTGGTATCTGAGACAAAGCGCGGCGTTAAGTTCCGCCACTAAACACACAATGTCTCGATTTTAGCCGGAATGTGGAGGACGGCGGAGTCTCTTGACACTACTCTCTTACTACTCTACCGCTTTGACAGAAAAAGCATGACTAGTAATTTTTTTTGTAAATAATGCTGTTACCACAGATAAGTAAATAAGTTATTATTTCAGTTTAGGTTATACGCTATGTATGTATATAGTAAGCTTCACTAAGTATTAAAGTAAGCTAAAGCAGCTTTTTACTCAACTTCACGCATTATCACGCATAACATGGTATTCAGAGATAACTAAGTGTTAAGACACTCCGTTCTGTACTTTCTGCCAGAGTTTTAGATAAGTATTGTGAACTTAACGCTGCGCTTTGTCTTATAACCGCTACCAAATTAAAATAATTTTAATATATTCATATCCACGAATGGGAATCGAACCCACAGTCAATTGCGTTTACAATCAAACTCTTCCACGATGGCTTCAACCATTCTTTTATTGACAAATAAATCACATATTTTAACATTATTTAACTTTTTATTCAATGTTCTCAATTATTCCAATATATTAACTTTAAAAACACTTTAAAAAGAACAAAATACGAGCAAACCAATAGCCCAAAACTAGTTTTTTAAGCTCTACCCTTAGGCTATATCTGTATTGTGTAGGAATCAAGTTTATGCCTTGATTTCAATCAGTGTCTTTCGGAACGCCGTTAACGCCGCACGCTCGGTCCCGCTTAGAAATAACTTGAATAATATATACGTCAGTTATTTATATATGAAATTATATATATTATTTTTAATTATTTATCGAATCGTGAACTGTTTTTAGTGATTCAGTGTAAAGTGTAGTGATATTTTTGCAGTTTTTTGTACTGTACGGACTTTCTATGCCAAATCGGTATTTGTAATCTATGGTGATATTTAAAGAAATGATAATGTTTAAGTTTTTTTTTTTCAAATCAAAATTGGCTGTACATGATTTTTTTTTAATTAATTGTTGAAACTTAATTATTATGATCTTAAAATATAGCTCCAAGATACAATTTATTATGATAAAAAGCTAAATTAATAATTTTACATCAAGAAATTCCGTATAAAAGGGAAGATAGTGGAGAAAATCTAGTGTCAAGACACTTTGTCAATATTATTAATTAGTAGATATCGGAGTGTCTTAACTCTAGGTTCTCTCTCTTTGATATGCGGGAAAAATCGTTAAGCTGCCTTTATATTATTTATTTATTTCAATTCTTTATTTTATTATTATTTACCAGTCCAGTCGGGGGCCAGTCGTGGCGCAGTGGCGCAAGTGTGTGACTGTAAGCGACTGATTGTGGGTTCGATTCCCACTCGAGGAGTGGAAATATTTAATATTTTCATTTTCGCTTCGCTCTGGTGTCGAGGCAAAGCGCGGCCATAAGTTCCGCCACTTAACACGCAAAGCCTCTGAATTCGGCGGTGCGTGGGGAACGGAGTGTCTTAACACTAGGTTCCCTCTGCCTACCCTATTGTGTGCGGGATACAGCGTGAAGCTAAAAAAATAATATTATTTATTCCTTTATTTTACTATTTCTCCATTTTATTATTTTTCTTAACTACTAATAATATTATTAAATTTAGGCAATTCTATATAAGAAAAATATTATCATACAAATAACGGTCCGCACAAAGCTCGTAGAATAATATAACAATATAAAGTTGTGGGTCAGTTCCGTTGAGAAGCTTTACGAAACCTTTGTTTACAAAGTTTGCTACTTGATCTTGAACTCGGGCTTGACATGATTTTTTATCTGGAGCACATAAATTATTCAATTTCTGTATAAATTTAAATATCTGTATAAATTTAAAAATAAACAATTATTATATAATTGTAATTATAATAATTTATTACTATTTAAACTAGTTGCTGCCTGCCAGTTCGTTTGCGTGGATTTAATGATCATTTCCACAAAAATACCTATCACGATGATTTTGAGGCGAAATTTCTTATATATTATAGCTCTATTATGGTTCTACATCAGGTGTTACACTAGTCAAATATAGTTATAGACAAATACCTGCCGAAGCTTTAAAGCTATACAACGAAAAAAGTTTCATTCAAATTCGTCCAGTAGTTCTGAAGACGTGCGTACAAACATTGTTTTTACTGTTTTATTATATTATGCAACAGAAATATTTTTTTACTTTTAAATTATATTTATTATATAATAATGGTAGAACTCTTAGTTCTGTGGGAAACATATAATCCTAAAGATCGACATTTCAAAGTTAACTTCTACTTCGAATTTACGAACGAACTGACAAGAAATGGATTAACGGTTATTTTTTGTTGAATCCATGAAATACTAAGGTTTTTTTTTCTAAAAGAATATTAGATAGCATATCAAGTCTATGGGTAATTACTGTGCTAGAGAGTAATCCTCCGTGTTTATTGTTGACAGTACCAGCATCAGTTTTATGTAACATATGTATGTGTAGATATACTAATGTACTAGCGAGTCTATCCCCCAATTTAGGTCCATTTGGGATTCTTTGAACTTTCTGTTCAATTTCAATAAAATATAGCCTACAACACTCACTTTATAATTGTCAAAGAATTTGCATCATCGGTTCAGTCTTACCGAAGATTACCCCTCACAAACAAAGTAACAAATGTTAGTATAGATAAATTGTTAGATATATAATTTAAAAAATAATAACAAAAATACACTATATTTTTATTTTTACCTTCACGCTAAACGCACACAACAGGGTAAGCAGAGGGAACCTAGTATTAAGACACTCCGTTCCCCACTTTCCGCCGAATTCGGAGGCATTGCGTATTAAGTGGCGGAACTTAACGCTGCGCTTTACCTCGGCACCAGAGCGAAGAAAATGGAAATATTAAATGTTTCCACACTCCTCGAGTGGGAATCGAACCCACAACCAGTCGTTTACAGTCACACGTTTGTGCCACTGGGCCACGACTGACCACAATTCGATTCGATAAATTGCTAGTTATATAATGTAAAACAGTCAATAACAAATACACACTATAATAATGCTTTAAAAAGCTTTAGACCAATACGTATCTAATATGACAATTGCAATGTTACGTAGCATAATTTGTGACCACAATTGAGTAAATAAATAGTGTAGAGCGACGACTGTAAACTTGATAGTAACATTGCCACAGTGAGGAAATTTTAATTATTTAACGGAAATATTTAATTTATTTGTATTAATCTGCTCTAGATAAAGGCCCGTTGTCACAAAGTGTGACTGTAAACGTAACTGGTTCTGGGTTCGATTCCCGAACTAATTACGTAAATTAATTATATTGAGAGATTGAAAAGTAAATTTATTTTGATACTAGCGACCCGCTCGCGGCTTCGCCGCGTGAACTATTTCGTTATATTGCAACCCTCGGGGCGCATTTTTTTAAAAAATAAAGTAGCCTATGTTTAAGCTTAGATTATCAACTATATTTATGCCAAAATTCATTACAATTGGTCAAGCGGTTTAGATTTTTCATATAAACTTTCATCCCCTATTTCAACCCTTTAGAGGTTGATTTTTGAAAAAATAAGTAGCCTATGTTAGACCCGGTCACTTTTACTACTTTCATTCTAAATTTCATCCAAATCGGACCAGTAGATTAGCCGTGAAAGCATGACAGACAAACACACAGACATTCGCATTTATAATATAAGTATGGACTATTTCGAATATTCGCATTTATAATATAATATAAGTATTATTTTGATAATCAATAAAATGAGTTAGAACTTCAAATCCATTTTTTTTTCAAATTCATTTTGATATTTAAATGAATTTGAAACCAACTGTGACTTTTATCTATACTAATAAACAAAATTGCAGTGTCTGTTTGTTATATTATAATAATCACTTTTTACGAAATGTATATGTATGTATACAACATTTCTTACCATTTTTGTCTGTCTGTCTGTTTGTTCCGGTTGATTTCTGAAATGATTAGACCGATTTTGATGCGACTTTCACTGGTTTGTAGGTGTTATAATAAAGAGTAACTTCAGCCTTTATTTTAGCATTATAACTTTTTGCTAAATTCCACATAGAGGAGAGTCGCGAGCGCAGCTAGTTCAATATATGACTGAAATAAAACGATCTGAAATGAATAATATTAGATAAATATCGAAAAAGTCTATAAATCCGTCAGTTGTCGTGACCGGTTTTGTATACAGTGAAATGTTATTCATCTTCTGATTATAAAATTGATGTTATTATATAGCTTAGTATATAGAATATCAAATTTTGTAATCAAGGGATCCAAAAAAAAAACAATCTAGTCTGCCTAAGTATTACTCTGTTATTTCTGTCAACTTGCTCTGATAGTGAATATGAACTAAAAATTACAAAACAATATTAATTTTTTTTTTATATATTTTTAAAGTATTAAAAGGACACTTAAGAAATTCAAAACATATTTAGATAACGTATTAAAAATTTGAACACAGCTGAATTCAAACCCGCACCTCTTGAAAACCGTCCAATCGCTCTGACCGCTAAGCCATGTGTTTATTTAATACGAATATTAATTTAGTAAGTAAGAATAAAGAAATTATAAGTAATCAATAATAATTCTAAGTCGACACAACTATGACGTAACGCAAAGCTCCAAAGTTATTATAATAATAAAAGGAAATAAAACGCCTATTATTCCGAGAGAATTCATTTTTTACACTTCACGATTATTCACGTGTGGCCAGTCGTGGCCCAGTGGCACAAGCGTGTGACTGTAAGCGACTGGTTGTGAGTTCGATTCCCACTCGAGGAGTGGAAATTATATTTCTATTTTCTTCGCTCTGGTGTCGAGATAAAGCGCGGCGTTAAGTTCCGCCACTTAACACGCAAGCCTCCGAAAAGTGGGGAACAGAGTGTCTTAACACTAGGTTCCCTCTGCCTACCCTGCTGTTTGCGGGATACAGCGTGAAGCTAAAAAAAACGACTATTCATTTTATTGGACACGACTATCGTTTGGAGTGATTGTTATTTATTGCTTTTCGAATTAATTTATGAGGAATCTTGATTTAATTTGTATTATGTGAGACCGTTGTGGTGCAGTTGGACAGCGTCTGACTGGAATCACGATGCATGTGGGTTCGATTCTTACTCGGGGAAATGATTACATATTATAGTAACTAGCGGCCCGCGTGAACTATTTCGCTATATTGCAACCCTGGAGGCGCATTTTTAACAAATAAAAAAGCCTATGTTTAAGCTTAGATTATCAACTATATTATGCCAAAATTCATTACAATTGGTCGAGCGGCTTAGATTTTTCATATAAACTTTCATCCCCTATTTTGACCCTTTAGAGGTTGATTTTTGAAAAAATAAGTAGCCTATGTTAGATCAGATCAGACCTTCGTCTGTCTGTATGGATGTACGTTTGGATCTAACAAACCAACGGATATTGATGCGGTATCATGCACAATATAGTAGAGAAACATTCATAATTTTAGAGGTTTCTAATGTGATGTTAACGCGCTGACTCGTGCCTATAGTAAAATAATTATACGCAGGCGAAGTCGCGAGCAGGCCGAACGGGTGGGCGTAGTATTGCATAAATCGAAATGTCTATTTTTATAACATATAATGAACTCTCGAGTGCATATTAAAATTATAATAGACGTTAACATAAACATAATTAACAAACTTACTTCATCACATAAATTTGAATATTTAATTTAAAAATTATAATAAATACTTAATTAGTATGTCTCAATAATAACTAATTTACATTTTTTTTCTAAAATATCTGACACGAGATCGTATCGTATGGTCTTAACGTCACTTTCCACATCTATAGACAAATTAGTAACGCTTTTGACGGTACCATTGTGATGGAGTTGAAATTATAGGGGATGACGACTAGAAAGATCTGGGCTTTTTGTTGAAGCTCCACCCGTGAAATATCCGTGAATATATTTATTAAGTCGGTATTTTATAGAATGGTGAAGATTTTTGTATGTATGTTTATGCATGTATGTGTTACATGGGAACTAGTTGCGACTGCTTTCTTTTTTTAGCTTCTCGCTGTATCCCGCAAACAGCAGGGTAGGCAGAGGGAACTTAATGTTAAGACACTCCGTTCCCCCGTTTTCTGCCGAATTTTGAAGGCACTGCGTGTTAAGTAGCGAAACTTAATGCTGCGCTTTACCTCGATATCACAGCGAAGAAAATGAAAATTAATAATCGAGTGGGACTCGAGGGATGAAAATATTTATATTTTCATAAATAAATTCGATGGAAATATTAAACAAGTAGTGTCTTGATCCAGTTTTCCAGATTGGCCAGTCGTGGCCCAGTGGCACAAGCGTGTGACTGTAAACGACTGGTTGTGGGTTCGATTCCCACTCGATTAGTGGAAATATATAATATTTCCATTTTCTTCGCTCTAGTGTTGAGGTAAAGCGCGGCGTTAAGTTCCGCCACTTAACACGCAATGCCTCCGAATTCGGTGGAAAGTGGGGAACGGGGTATCTTAATACTAGGTTCTCCTACCCTGCTGTGTGCGGGATACAGCGTAAAGCTAACAACAACAAGTCTTGATTATGGACTAGAAGCGGAGAACGGAATGTCTAGACACTAGCTTCTCTCTGATTACCTTGCTATGAGAGAAAAATAGAGGTAACTTTTTTAAATACAGTTAGTTATTAAGAATTTCAAATATACGAAGTTAACAATACTATTTACTCTGTTAACTAAATAAACGTTTTATATTACAAGTGGAATCCATATAAATACAAAGAATTAAATCAAATTAAATAATTACTTAGTTTGTTAGATTTCAACAACGGATTGTAATGAATCGCTGACGTTTGATAGTTTTCAACTAAAAGAGAAAGGAATATTTATATTTTCTAAATGTAACAACAATATATGGGGCCAGTCGTGGCGGAGTGGCACAAACGTGTGACTGTAATCGACTGGTTGTGGGTTCGATTCTCACTCGAGGAGTTAATATTTAATATTTCGCTCGGGTATCGAAGCGCAAAATATCACTTAACGCGCAATGGTTTCGGAAGTTGGTGGAAAGTGGGGGACGGAGTGTCTAAACACTAGGTTCCCTCTGCCTACCCTGCTATATGTGGGATACAGCGTGGAGCTAAAAATAAATAAGTAAAAAACAATATAACCCCGTAATCAGAGCTAATAACTTAGTGTCAAGACACTCCATTCTTCATGGTCCGCCCGAAATCGATTAATGCATTGCGTGTTAAGTGACGGTACTTATAGCCGCACTTAGTCTTAGGTACGAGAAGCGGAGAAATAAAAATTATCATTCTCCCGAGTAGGAATTGAACCCACAACCATTAAGTTTACAGTCAAACGTAGTTTCACTGCGCCGAAACAGGCTTTAAGATGTTTTAGACATTTCATATGTTTGAATAATTGGCGGATCTCTTTATTTCAATATTTTACTGATATTTTGGCTAATAACTACTTCTTGTGGCCAGTCGTGGCCCAGTGGCACAAGAATGTGACTGTAAACGACTGGTTTTGGGTTTGATTCCCACTCGAGGAGTGGAAATTATATTTCCATTTTCTTCGCTCTGGTGTCGAGGTAAACCGCGGCGTTAAGTTCCGCCACTTAACACGCAAGCCTCCGAATTCGACAGAAAGTGGGGAACGGAGTGTCTTAACACTAGGTTCTCCTACCCTGCTGTGTGCGGGATACAGCGTGAAGCTAACAACAACAAGTCTTGATTATGGATTAGAAGCGGAGAACGGAATGTCTAGACACTAGCTTCTCTCTGATGGTAATCAGAGAGAAGCTAGTGTCTAGACATTCCGTATTGCTATGAGAGAAAAATAGAGGTAACTTTTTTTTAAATACAGTTAATTATTAAGAATTTCAAATATACAAAGTTAACAATACTATTTACTCTGTTAACTAAATAAACGTTTTATATTACAAGTAGAATCCATATAAATACAAAGAATTAAATCAAATTAAATAATTACTTAGCTTGTTAGATTTCATTATTATTATACACATAGTACAGAAAAACAAATTATTATATTTAAAGCAGTTTTCTCATCAACCCTCAGCAGAATTCTTTATTTACCATAAAGAGAATTCAATTTTATTTTCATAAAATCAAAGTCCAGGTAAAAAGTAGTAAAAGCAAAAAAATATCTTTCGTAAATGAAGCCCGAGTATAATAATTAAGTAATATAAGAAGCCGGCACTAATTACAGACCGCCTCTATAATTTGTACTTTAAATAATTATCTACTATGAAATTGAGTTTTGTTGAAGTGAAGGTAAACTTTATAAAAAGGAGGGATTTCTATTTTGCCTAAGCTTTTGCTGTAAACAGTCTCTACTTCGTAAGGCATAGATATAAATATAATTTGGATGTCTGTTTGTTATCCATATCCATACTTATATTATAAATGCGAAAGTCTGTGTGTTTGTCTGTCACGCTTTGACGGCTAATCTACCGGTCCGATTTGGATGAAATTTAGAATGAAATAATCAAAATTACTGGGTCAATATGTTTGACCCAGTAGTTTTTACTTATTTTTTCAATAATCAACCTCAAAAGGTTGAAATAGGGGATGAAAGTTTATATGAAAAATCTGCACCGCTTGACCGATTGTAATGCATTTTGGAATAATTATACTAGTTGATGGTCCTAAGTAAAACACATTCTGCTTTATTTTATAAAAACCTACCCCCGATGGTTGCTATATAACGAAATAGCCATTAGTTAACGCGGTTAAGCCGCGAGTGGGCCGCTAGTATTGAAATAATTACTTTTTTCAAAATGCATAGTGGCGCAGAGGGACAGTGTGACTGTAAAGCGACTAGTTGTGGGTTCGATTTCCACTCGATGAGTGGAAATATTTATTATTTATTTTTTTTTTATTCACTCTGGTGTTGAGGCAAAGCGCGGCGTTAAGTTTTGCCATTAACACGCAATGCCTCTGAATTTGGCGTAAAGTGGGGAACGGAGTGTCTTAACACTAGGTTCCCTTTGCCTGTGTGCGGGATACGACGTGAAGAAAAAAAATAAAAAATACATGTTACTAAAATATCTAAGCCGGTGGTATAATAATCTATTATTATATGACAATATAATAAAGCTCTACCGTTATTAACTACTGGACATAGAGAGCTAAAGTTGGAAATATAGGTTTCTTAAAGAGTGTTGGTGGAAATAAAGCTGAACAATGGGATTAAACACTTTAAACTAAATAATATTTGTAAAAAAAAAAAAAAAAGGAATCATAAAGTTGGCGGATGGCTCTTCTCAATGTTATTTTTCACTGTCTATATAAAGTCAAAGTCAAAGTCAAATAACTTATTCAAAATAAGAAGTTACATGCTTCATTTTTTGAACGTCAAATAGTTTACCAATAAAATTGCATATTCCTCGTAGAAAACTTTTCTTTCACGTTAAACACTTTATCGTGATACGTGAAGTATTTTATGTCATAAAGAAAATGTATGAATGAGACTTTACATTATACTAACTTCACGCATTAATTTACGTGAATAGAAACCCGCAACTTTTCATAATCTGGTGCTTTCTTTTAAAACGTGTTGGCGGTGTGTGTAAAACAAATAAACATTTTAACACGCATGTTAATTATTATACTTAATGCTAACATGTACATGTTAAAACATTCGTTAATATTTAGTTATCGATATTTTAAAGGTTCTCTTTACGTGATTATGTTTTGTAGCAAATAATAATGAACATTATGTTAATACTTTTTAACATTTTTAAAGTGTTATTCCACACTTTGGAAAATCTTTAAATGTCTTTTTATGTTAATACTTGAAGGAAAAAAATAGTACCTTTTTGACTGCACACAGTTTAAGTAGTAGTAGTTAGTTAAGTTTCATATAAATCAAATTGAGTAAGAAGTGACGAAAATCAATATTTTTAACAATAACAGAGAAATATATCGAAATAATAAAATAATTATTACGTAGACTACGTGTTTTGCACGCGCTTTTGTATAATTAATAATATTTTTTTTTGAGATGAAAGTCGATTTGAATTAATTTCTCCTTAATTCTTTAATTTTTTATACATTTTCTCACGCGCTATACAGAGAATAACAATATAATATACATTATCTTAATCTCGTTGAAGTGAATCGGTTTTTTAAATTAATCTTGAAGTTATACATTTTAACCCTTCTTGACTGAAATTTATTAACGAAAACTTAAAAAAATATGTCGCGGCTTATAGGCGCAAAGTGTGGCTGTGAACGCGACTGGTTGCATATTTGATTCCCACTCGAGGAATTTAAATCCATACTTATATTATAAATGCGAATGTCTGTGTGTTTGTCTGTCACGCTTTCACGGCTAATCTACCGGTCCGATTTGGATGAAATTTAGAATGAAAGTAGTAAAAGTGACTGGGTCTAACATAGGCTACTTATTTTTTCAAAAATCTACCTCTAAAGGGTTGAAATAGGGGATGAAACTTTATATGAAAAATCTAAACCGCTTGACAAATTGTTCTGAATTTTTGCAGAAATATAGTTGATAATCTAAGCTTACACATAGGCTACTTTATTTTAATTAAAAATGCGCCCCCGAGGTTTGCAACATAACGAAACAGTTCACGCGGCGAAGCCGCGAGCGGGCCGCTAGTATTTGTTATTTCAATTCTATCGGTGTCGATGCAAAGCGCAGTGTTGGCGGAACTAAACAAGCAATGCTTCCAAAATTCGGCGGATATTCGGCGGATAACGGAGTGACTTAACCTTACATTCCCTCTGCCAACCCTGCTGTGTGCAGTATAGCGTGAAGCTAAATAAAAGTAAGAAAAAAATAGTTATCGAACTACAATTTCCTAATATTTAAATTTTAAGGCCAAACCTGTACAGTTTTGGTTCTCTTAAAGTGAATGGAAAAAGTAAGAATTCTGTCCGTTCGTTATTTTTCGTTGATTGCCAAGACTGTTCTAAGATTTTTATTTTAATGAGAAATAAAAATACATCCTCCAGTCTTAAAAATACGCCCTTAAGAACCTCTTTACTCTAAAATAGGGCATGAAAAATATTTTTCGTATTTTATAAGTAGCGAGTTTATTTTTACGAATGTGAGATCTGGAAATATGTTTTGCTTTACAAATTTATATGTATGTCATATATACAAATTTATTTCAAACAACCAAATCAGACAAATGATAATAATTAAATTATGGTAATTTCTTTTTTTTTTTTAGCTTCACGCTGTATCCCGCACACAGCAGGGTAATCAGAGGGAACCTAGTGTTAAGACACTCCGTTCCCTACTTTCCGCCGAATTCGGAGGCATTGCGTCTTAAGCGGCGGAACTTAACGTCGCGCTTTATGGTAATTTCATGAAATAATAATATGATAATAATTTAATCATGGTAAAGTCGGAATCGAACTCATAACTAATTGAGATTACAGTAAAATCTTGTCTAACTGCGCTTTCTTGTTGCTCTTGTTTGTTTATAATTTATTTTCCTCTAATGTACTTCTATTCATTGATGTAAAGAAGTCTAGCATTATGGATTCCACCTCCACATAAACTTTAACTAAGCCAAATTTCATACTCCTCAGTCCGCATAATTAATTTAGAAAGGGTCTACAGGCTCATATTGATAAAAAACTTAACCATTTCGAAACAACCATATTTAATTAATTTAATTTGTGGCCAGTCGTTGCCGCTTTGGCACAAGCGTGTGACTGTAAACGACTGGTTGTGGATTCAATTCCCACTCAAGGTGTGGAAATATTTAATATTTTCATTTTCTTCGCTCTGGTGCCGAGGTAAAGCGCGGCTTTAAGTTCCTAGTTCCCTCTGCCTACCCTGCTGTGTGCGGGATATAGCGTGAAGCTGAAAAAAAAATATTTAAAAAAATATATGTAACTATAATTAAAATATATAATATATTGTTTAACAAATTATATATTAACGACTGTACGAAAATATAATACGTACAATCACAGGTCAATGAATGCTTAAGCCTTAGAGTGATTAGGGTCACTTTACTGTTACTTGTAATATAATATGCCTTACTTTATTATTAAACAAATTATCATTTACTGTTTGACCTATTTTCAAAGTCAAAAATTGATTTGTAGAAAAAAAAATGATTAAAATAATGTCTTATTCTATTAATATAGTCAATGCAGTGTCAAAGTAAGGAAGAGAAGATAAGCGTCTAGGTTAGTGATGGGCAAACTTTTTTAATTGGGGCTCAGAAAAATTTAGAAATTTCAAAGGAGAACTTAAATTATAGCTCGTTTTTATTTTGCTATTACTTCCAGAATATTTTAGCAACCAACACCCAAAAATTTTGTTTCTTGTTTTCTTGCAACTACTACCTTAGTATTTTATACATATTTATCGCTAGCCAGATACTATTCAAAAAGATAACTCGCGGGCCAGATCAATTGCTGTTGCGGGCCGTACTTTGCTAACCACTGTCCTAGATCTCATGGAATACCTCGCGTTATATAGAGAAAAGCTTTGGTCAGTGCCTTTGGTCAGTCGTAAACTTAAAAAAAAACATTAACGTCCACGTCTACAATCCTAGCTTCTCTCTGTATCCAATCAAATTTAAAGCTAATGTCACATTACAAATGAGTGCTAGAAATTAACTAATGATAGGTCTAGACAGGCTGAGATCTGTTAGTAGTTTATAAAAGTTTAGCTGTAACATCTCCCTGTCCTACATCGAATTGTATTTTTGTATTTACCAAGTTGTTTACAAGTTATGTAAGTAAAATTTCAATAAAACTGTATTCGTACCTTTATGGCATATTTAAAGATAGAAAAAAAGTTACAAAACAAATATTCTAAACATATGGACTTAACAATTTCGTAACACGCGGAACGTACGATATAATATTTTTTTTAAATATACACTTAAAATATACACTTAAAAAATCGACTGCCAGTTCACAGTGAAGTGGATCAATTTACATAATTGATGAAACGATCAATTAGTCAGTTAACACTTACTTCACTTAATTGAATTCGTGTATGCTATAGCTAATTAATGAAAAACGCTATTTAAAGAAACTGAATTTTGGGGATCAATATAATCAATTATAATCTAAAAACCATGTACAGTCATTTTTGATATCGTTCGTGTAATAAAATTAAAATAAGTGTCAAAAACTTAAAGGGAACAGAAGGAAACTTTAAAATGTGAGGCCATTTTGTAATTAGTGAAAACAAAATGGCGGCGAACACCGTGTTTCGTTTTCTCATACTGTTAGCGGCGCTGATGTGGATCCTTTCTGCTGATCATCCTAAGAGGAGGAGACGAGAACCTTGGACGAATGGCAGTTGGTTGTAAGTACTATTTTTGTAATGCTATATATATATATACATATATATATACATATAAGACACAGACAAACACAACACAATGTCTCTCTTTTTTTAGCTTCACGCTGTATCCCGCACACAGCGGGGTAAGCAACGGGAACCTAGTGTTAAGACACTCCGTTCCCCACTTTCCGCCGAATTTTGGAGGCATTGCGTGTTAAGTGGCGGAATTTAACGCCGCGCTTTGCCTCGGTACCAGAGCGGAGAAAAGGGAAATATTAAATAATTCTACTCGTCGAGTGGGAATCGAATCCACAACCAGTCGTTTGACACGTCTGTGCCACTGCGCCACGACTGTCCACAATGTCTCTAATTCTATATAATATATAAGTATAGAATAATTAGGTATAAGGCCAACGTGGTGCAGTGGAACAGATTTTTACTGTTAAACCGATTGGTTGGACATTCAATTCTCACGTGGTAAATGATTATATATAAATTATTTCAATTTTCTCATTCTGGCAGTCTCTTTGCACGGCGTTGAGTTCCGTCACTTAACTTAGTGTCTCGAATTTCAGTGAAAAGTGAAGAATCCGGTGTCTTGATACTAGGTTCGCTCAATGACCTTGCCAGGCAAAAAAAACGTGACGCTAAAATACAAAGCCTTTTTTATAAATAAATAAAAATTGTTTGTTTTCTTATGTACTTGTGTGTCTTCATATTAAGCTCCTTATTTAATTCACTATAGTAATATTGCTATGCTAATATATAAAAATAAGGCGTTTATTTTATTAAATTAATTTAAATACAAATCATCTTTATCAACTTTTATTTGCATATGTTTATATATTAATTTGACATAAGTATTAATGTAGTATATAACATAATCACATAAACAGGAGGCCTCTGGAGGTATAAAGTTTCAAAAATTCTTATAGCCAATCTTAATGCCAATTAAATGCATTAGTAATACATTTAATGTTACCTTTATGAAATATAGGTTTAAGAGAAAGTATTTTTAGCCCATTAACGCCCAAAAATCGATCTTAATCCAAAAACTGCAATCTTAGATCGATCTAGCAGTCAATTTATTGAGTATTTTTTTTTTTGTAAAGTAAAGGTTGAATATGCAATGAATATGATTGTTTATTGCCAATAACCAATTGAAGGTTACATATTTAACCCTTTCTTTGCTCAAAAATATGATTTACTCAAAAAATTGACAGTTAAAACAATCTAAGATTGCAGTAAGTAAGTAAGTATTAAGATTGAATATTGACATTAAGATTGAATATTGAAGGCGACGGTGACCCACAGAAGGTGGGCCAACGTCTTAAGACGGTGGAGAGGGTTTAGGCTGGGTTTTGACCTGACTTTATGAACAATGGTTGTGGTTTCGATTCCCACTCCGGGAAATGATAATAACGGCTAGTAACGGAGTGTCTTACACAGGGTTCTCTTTGACTTCTACTTACGTACATATATAAAATGTAATAATATAAAGAAATAATAGGCCGAATTAGTAATTGAAGAAGACGAATTTTATACGTAAAACGAAATATATAGAGCGTGTGACTAAGATTTGAAAAATCGAATATTCTATTATATTCCCACTCGTTCGGACTTCGGACCGAATAAATTATGACATATCCCGTTAAAATATAATATTTATAAGTTATTTAAATACATGATTAAAGTTCAGTGGATTAATATTGATTAATGTAAATTGTATATCTCTATAGCCAATACTATATCGATCTGAGGTAATTAGGTTACAGGTGTAAATAACATTCCGCCATGTTTTAATTTTTACATAAATATTTTAAGCTTTCCTCTAATTATAGGTACTGTAATGGACATCTAAAATACTTGTTTGTTTTTTTTTATTTTTTTCCACACACAGCAGGGTAGGCAGAGGGAACCTAGTGTTAAGACACTCCGCACCCTACTCTCTGCCGAATTCGGAGGCATTGCGTGTTAAGTGGCGGAACTTATCGCCACGCTTCACCTCTGATAATTCGCTCTGGTAAGAGCGAAGAAATGGAAATATTAAATATTTCCACTCCTCGAGTATGAATCGAACCCACAACCAGTCGTTTACAGTCACACGTTCGTGCCACTGCGCCACGACTGGCCCCTATATCCAAAATACTTGTTTGTTTTTGAGTAAAATAATGTTTTATAGGAAAAAAGCCTGTAATTATTTTAACCTGGCTTACGCATTATTTTGGTAAATACGCTTCAGAAAACCTGACGTAGCAAATAATCTATAAAAGTACGTGATCGGAAGTAATTTAGCTATTTAAATTAAGTAAAAATGGCAAATGCCCTAGATTGTATGATTGTATTAGCTTGTTAAAAGGTTAAATAGTAATTTACGAAAACATTGAACAACTTTGGCAATATTTTGATATTAGTTGAGTGAGTGACTGCCTAATTGTTTCGTTATGTTGCAATCCTCGGGGGTGGATTTTTGAAAAAAAAAAGTAGCCTATCTTTGACCCTCTATTATCAACTATATTTATTCCAAAATTCATTACAATCGGTCAAGCAGTTTAGTTTTTCATATTAAACTTTCATCTCTTATTTCAACCCTTTAGCGGTTATTTTTTGAAAAAATAAGTAGCCTATGTTAGACCCATAGTTATTTACTACTTTCATTCTAAGCTTCATCCAAATAGAACTGGTGCTATATCCCGCACACAGCAGGGTAGGCAGAGGAAACCTAGTGTTAAGATACTCCGTTCCTCACTTTTCGCCGAATTCGGAGGCATTGCGTGTTAAGTGGCGGAACTTAACGCCTCGCTTTGCCTCGACACCAGAGCGAAGAAAATTGAAATATTAAATATTTACACTCCTCGAGTGGGAATCGAACCCACAACCAGTCGTTTACAGTCACTTGTGCCACTGGGCCACGACTGGCCACTTTTTTTTTACATATATACTTATGGTACACATAAACAAAAGTTATTTACTAATTGACATCAGGTGTAACCGTTTCCCAGTAAGTAATAACCAAAAGTATCGACCTAATGCTTAAATTTTATAACACGTCTAGACTGGACCCAGGTGCGTTGTAAAATAATAAACACGAATGAAATGGGTTTTAGGAGATTACAATTTTAATATTTACTAGCTCGACCAGTATATTAGATTGATATTTTTTTTTATTGTATAAAATAGTTATTTTCGTTACATTATTCTGTGTTAAAATGTTTATTTATCTTTTTTTAAACCTATTTTTATACAAGATGCTTGTGGTGTTGATCGCGGCGTTAAGTTCCGCCACTTAACACGCAAGCCTCCGAATTCGGTGGAAAGTGGGGAACGGAGTGTCTTAACACTAGGTTCCCTCTGCCTACCCTGCTGTGTGCGGGATACAGCGTGAAGCTAAAAAAAAACCATTAAATACCTACGCCTGAGACTTGAAATTAATAAAGTACACCCATTCTAAGTTAAAAGGTCGGAATTTAGCTACAAATAAAAATCATTGATATGTGTTTGTTGTTTTTAATAAACATATACCTACAGTATATGCAAACCATCCATCCAAAGTCAGGCTTTTCTTCATACATCCAGATTTTCGACTATCCGGATGCCTAATAACAACAATTAGTGCAGTTAATCTACCAGAGTTCGGGTTAGAGTTTCTAGAATATACCAATGTCTAAGCAGTTAACACAAAGTAATTAAGGAGTTCAAATTTTCTTGACGTAAAAGCAAGTCCTTGGGAACACCGTACAAGTAGAACTGATACGACAAGCCTGATATGTTTCTGAAGACGAAATTGATGTTTATGTGTTCCTGAAAATATATAAACACAAAGTTAAAAATCTGTCTATCAATTAAGAACATCGTGGCACAGTGGGAGAGAGTTTAATTGTAAGTGTGATTGGTTATAGGTTCGATTCCTTCTGGATGAAATGATTGCATTTAATTTATCTTCGTCTCTCCACTCCGGTACTTAAGACAAACATGTTAACGATTTTTATACATTTTAAAACGTCGTTGAAAAATCTTAATTTAGACGAATTTGCTATAAGTACTTATTTCAAAAAAATAATCTTTGCATATTATGTTAGTAAATTAAGAAGTTAGAATTCTGCTTTTTACTGTTACTAAGAAGGATAAAAATATTCAACTAAGATTAATTTATTAACTTAAGCCCAGTCGTGGCGCAGGGCCACAAACAAACAAAAGCGATCGGTTGTAGGTTTGATTCTCATTCGAAGAATAGAAATGTTTATTATTTCAATGTTGTTTGCTCTGGTGTCGAGCCAAAATACGGCGTTAAGTTCCGCCACTTAACAAGCAATGCCTTCAGAATACGGCAGACAATGAGGAGTGTCTTAAAAAATAATAATAAAAAAAATAGTTTAATAACAAATTACCTTTAAAATACCTCCTCTTCTAATATACCCCTTACTGTAAGATCCTTCTAGATAAAGTATTACTCTGAATTCCGTTAAAACAAAATGTTCTTTGTTAGGTCTTTGTTTTTTCCCCTGAAAATGAAAATTAATTATATTAATTAATTTTAAATTAATTATATAATTATTTGTATTAAATAAAGATGTTGAAAATTATAGTATCTGCTTATAATATTAAAATCATTTCTTCTTACTAAATGTATATATATACCTATGTGTTTGGTAAATATACCAAAATAGCTGAGTGGGAATCGAATCCACAACCATTGCGTTTATAGGCAGACGCTATCCCACTGCGCCTCGACAGCTCGACGCTCATTAGATTTTATAAGGTAATAAGTAGTAAATGTAGCAATCGATCGATCCTAGGTATGTCTATGTAAAAGTATAAATTATTACTAACTACTTGCTGCCCACAACTTTGATTGCGTGGACTTTATGATCCTTCTCGTCAAAATGTACATTTCCTTAACAATTTTCGCCATAGTGCAATTTCTTAATATCTTATAGTATAAAGAGTAGTCGTGGCCCAGTGGCACAAGCGTGTGACTGTAAACGACTGGTTGTGGGTTCGATTCCCACTCGAGGAGTGGAAATTATATTTCCATTTTCTTCGCTCTGGTGTCGAGGTAAAGCGCGGCGTTAGGTTCCGCCACTTAACACGCAAGCCTCCGAATTTGGCGGAAAGTGGGGAACGGAGTGTCTTAACACTAGGTTCCCTCTGCCTACCCTGCTGTGTGCGGGATATAGCGTGAAGCTATTTAATTTAATTTTAATTTTATAAAGAGTAATGGTTAACTTAGATAATATTATATATATTGTGACCCTCGGGGGTGGATTTTTGAAAAATAAAGTAGCCTATGTTTGACCTTGCATTATTAACTATATTTATTTCAAAATTCATTACAATCGGTTAAGCGGCTTAGATTTTTCATACAAACTTTCATCACCTATTTCAACTATTTAGGGGTTGATATTTAGAAAAAAAGTAGCCTATGTTTGATCCCGTGTCATTAAATATTTTCATATCAAATTTTACCCAAATACGTCCAGTAGATTATCCGTGAAAGCATGACAGACAAACACACAGACTTTCGCATTTATAATATAAGTAAGGATTCGTAAATAACGTCTTCAAGTTAGTTAACGTCTCGATTGCGGAGCAAAGCGGAGAACGGAGTGTTGGTTGTTTCTCCTTGACTTTTTCTCTGACGTTAAGCTGTATATAATTATTATTAATAATTACTTAATTTCCACAACTAACATTTGTTTTTGGATAAGACAAAGTTAGGCTCACGTCTTGCGTTGGGAACGTCCATGCTTTTGTGCCGTATAATAAAAATTCTGGTTCTGAAAAAAATAATGCATTATATTTGAAATTGAGGACATCGTTGCGCAGTGGAATAGTATGTGACTGTCAGGAAGACAGTTGTGGGTTCGTAACCCACAGGCGAAAATACCTAATTAATAAACAGATTGTGGCCAGTCATGGCCCAGTGGCACAAGCGTGTGACTGTAAACGACTGGTTGTGGGTTCGATTTCCACTCGAAGAGTGGAAATTATATTTCCATTTTCTTCGCTCTGGTGTCGAGGTAAAGCGCGGCGTTAAGTTCCGCCACTTAACACGCAAGCCTCCGAATTCGGTGGAAAGTAGGGAACGGAGTGTCTTAACACTAGGTTCCCTCTGCCTACCCTGCTGTGTGCGGGATATAGCGTGAAGCTAAAAAAAAAAAAATAAACAGGCAGAAAATTATTACAATAATATTAATATTGTCTTTAAATATTTTTGTACCCCGCACACAGCAGGGGAGGCAGAGGGAACTTAGTGTTCTGTTCCCATTTTCCGCAGTATTTTGGGGAAATTGAATTTTGGGAATCAAACCCACAGCCAGTTGCGTTTACAGCCACATTGTGTGCCCCTGTGTCGCTATTGGCCTCATTTATACTAATATAATATAGAGGTGAAGTTGGGAACTTTGTTTGTAAAAGCTAATCCACGGAAATACTGAACCGATCATGAAAATATGAAAGGTTTTAATTTAAATTATTTACATATTTGCGCTCTGGCGAGAGACAATGGTGAATTCTAGTAGAAAATGGAAAATGGAGTGTTAAGACACTACAAGATAGCTTGACTTATTGTTTTTGACAGACGGGCTAGTGATGGGAAACAGAAAATATATAGTAGTCCAAAAAATAACTTTTTAATACTTTTACTGTGACGAGAATTACACTTTTATACCTTCTTGAATTACTTATGTCTACTACCAAAAATCAATTATAAGAAATAAAAAATAAAAACTTACCCGCTACAGTATCCACATGACAATAATACTTTTTCACTGTCCTAAACCGAGTGCCGTTCAAAAAATGACCATTTTCATCGTTTAATTCGTTCATTTCGTTTATTTCAAGCATTTCATCCTTCTCGGCCTCGATCGTATCGCAGAGGCAGACGCGAAAAAAATAACATAGTAACAAAATCTTTTTCATAATAATTATTTAAACATTTAAAATTGGGAATTATTTAGCGAATTACTTTAATCGATTATTTTGAAATACTGTTTGTAGACACACGTTATTCATTGATATTGACACTACATATATATATCTCGTTTAATGATAGTATTATCTGATAATTAAAAAATAACACTTTATTATAAAAGAGACAACTGATATATGATAATATGTAATTGTATATTTTTATTATTTATTTTTTTTAAAAAAAGGAGCCAGTCGTGGTGCAGTGGCACGAACGTGTGACTGTAAACGATTGGTTGTGGGTTCGATTTCCACTCGAGGTGTGGAAATATTTAATATTTCCATTTTCTTCGCTCTGGTGTCAGAGGTAAAGCGCGGCGTTAAGTTCTGCCACTTAACACGCAATGCCTCCCAATTCGGTTCCACTAGGTTCCCTCTGCTTACCCTGCTGAGTGCGGGATACAGCGTGAAGCGAAAAAATTTTTTTTTATATAGATTCTCGCTTTTTCTCATATAGCAGGCTAGTCAAAGAAGATCTAGTGTTAAGACACTCCATCCTTCACTTTCCACCCGAAATTGAGAAATTGTGTCCTGAATGGCGGAAATTAACGCCGCGCTTTGTCTTAGTTACCAGAGCGAAAAAATTAAAATTTCCCCGTTTACTAAAATACTATATAATACCGTTTACTATTAATAAAACCATTCCTCGAATGGGAATCGAACCCACAAACGATGGCTTTACAGTCAGACGCTGACCCACTGCGCCACGACTACGTCATATGTAATTGTTATCGCTTATTAAAAATGTTTTTAGTAATATTAGTATAGATATATGATGACAGTAAGTCGTTAGATTGGAAAGATGATACTATGATATCTTAAGACGCGAAAATTAATACTTATGCTATCTATTATTTAAACAAAAATTAATACTCAAGCTATCGTTAAATAATCATTTATTAAAACTATCTACATTGGGGCCAGTCGTGGCACAAAGGCACAAATTGTGATTCTAAAGCGTCTGGTTGTGGGTTTGATTTCCACTCGAGAAGTGGAAATATTTAATATTTCCATGTACTTCTCTGTGGTGTCGAGGCAAAGCGCGACTCAAAGCCACGTTAACTTAAAGTTAACTTCACCACTTAACACGCAACACAAACACTGGTGTGTGCGGGATACAGCGTGAAGTTAAAAAAAACTATATAATAGAGGCCATCGTGGCGCAGGTAGACTATCATCGGTTCGATTCCCACTCGATAAAATGATATTATGTTTAAATTATTTTCATCTCCTCGCTCTGGTAATAGCAAAAATTCTATTAGACTTCGGGTCTTGAAATCAGATGGAAAGTTGAGAACGAAGGATCTTGTCACTAGTTTCTTTCCGACTATATGAGATAAAGAATGAACTAGAAAAAAATGAATTGAGTGACGGATCTCAACGCCATGCTTTGTCTTAAGTGCCAGAACGTAGAAAGTAAAATAGTCTAAATACAATCATTTCCTCAAAAGGGAATCGAATACATAACCAATCGCGTTTACAGTCACACCCTGTCCCACTGCACCATAATGGCTATAACCTATTAAAAAAATATTATTAATTACTTAAAAACTTAAAAAATGCACCACCACTAAACGAAACTTTTAATTCGTTCTATAAATGTTATTTTGAAATAAATCTTTTGTGTACAAATCGAAGAATTCCGAATTAACAAAAACAAACCGGTCTCAGGTTCCCATGATATACCCTCATTAGAGCACTTCGCTGTTGTAACGGTCTATTATATTCACGTTCCGTTGTCGGAATTATATAGAGCAGTTAAAATACTTATTAAAACAATTTAAAATATAACAAAAATGATTTAATTTACATTTTGTTTATGTTAATTATTAAAATGATTTATTACTATTTAATCTATAGGAAAACATTTGCAAAACATTTGAACGCAATGGGATTCGAACCCGCGTCTGTTAGAAACCGTAAAAGCATTCCGACTGCTAAGCTATGCGGGGAAATGCATGCCTTGGATGGCAAATAAGTATAACATTTGATATACCTAAGTAAAATGTACATGGATAAGAAATGTATAAAGTCAATATTTCTTAAACATTTATTTTACACACGCGATCATTTCTTTGTTACGTACATGCGTTGCTAAGGCAACGTGTATTCATTTTTTCTCATCTTTTTCTTTCATTTTTTCACAAACTTTAAGTATGTCAAATTCGAAAATGTCTCGGCCATATATTTTTTATGAAAAAGAGATCCAAAGACTTATCATCCATATTATTACAGACAGACATATTATTTCAGTCATAATCTATATTTTCTTTTTTTTTAGCTTCACGCTGTGTCCCGCACATAGCAGGCTCGGCAGAGGGAATCTAGTGTAAAGACACTCCGTCCCCCACTTTCCGCAGAATTTGGAGGCATTGCGTGTTAAGTGATGGAACTTAACGCCGCGCTTTACCTCGGCACCAAAGCGAAGGAAATGAAAATATTAAATATTTCTATAATGGAAATATTAAATAATCTAATATACTCCTCGACTGGCAATCGAACCCACAGCAAGTCGTTTACAGTCACACGCTTGTGCTACTGGGCCACGACTGGCCGCAATCTATATAATGTTAAATTTTATTTAAACTGAATGCACAATTACTGAAAAACAAACATAAAATCATTAACATCTTTTTTTTTATTAAACTTTACCTTAAAAATAATAAAATAACAACTCTAGTAATATAAGTTGAACAGTACAATTGATATGGAGTTATTTTCAACAGTCTACTACGTCGCTCTATATATCTTAGCGAGTATCTTATATTAGGGTAATAAATAAACATTTAATACACCTCCAATGCAAGGTTAATATATAGCAGATGAGATTTATAAATACTATAATAATTAAATAAAAATTGTGGCCCATTTTATGTCCTTTTGGACTTTTTTTGTTCTTTCCTGAGACCATCGTGGTGTAATGTTTGCTTGTATGTGCGATTGGTTGTGGGTTCGATTCCCATTTACGGGATGTTTAAATTATTTTCATTACTTCGCTCTAGTAAGAAGACAAAGCGCGGCGTTGAGTTCCGCCATTCGTCACGTAATGTCTTCATTTCGTGTGAAAAGTTGAGAAGGTTTAAATATTTTTAAAGTGTTATCCACACTTAGGAAGATTGAAAAAGACATTTAAAGAAAACGTATAAAATATACAGAGATGCTAACAACAAAAATAAGTTGTAATAAAGCGTATAAGAATTTGGACGCAGCGTGGTCAGAGCACCTAGACGGTATTCAGAGGGCGCAGGTTCGAATTCCGCTGCGTTTAAATTTTTATACGTTTTCTTTAAAAGTCTTTTTCAAGTGGAGAAAGTGTGAACATTAGGCGCTCTTTTTTTCCTATGGGAAAAGCTGCTTTTAATTTTATTATTCTACATATAACTACTGTATAGACAGTGATTTGACAGAAAGCGGAGAAAGAAGTGTCATTATGTTCTCTCTGCCTGCTTTGCTATGGGAAAAAGCGGGAAAAACTCGGTTATTGCAATTTATTTCAGGCTATACTCGTACAAGCAATGAAAATAAAATATAGATTTAAATGTAATGCAATCTCACTGAAATATATTAAACTACTTTAAATACAATTATTTTGTTTATAATATTAGTTGCTCTTTAAAATGATAAGGCGCTCTTATAGACAATATCTATTCGTTTTGAATGTAAAACTATAATAAATAAGATTATATAAACGTACTTTTCAAATAATATTACCACATAAATAAAAATAATTATTATTTTTGGCTTTTAATGCTTGTTCAACTCATTCTATCTACTTAAATCAATTATAACATCGACAAAAATATACGTATGTAGGTATACTTCGATGGATGTACAATTAGGCATGTATATTTTTTTATTAGGCGTGAAAATTTAATATTGTAAACAAGAATTTATTATTATTTTTGTATATACTTTTTTATTTCAAGTATTGTATATGCAACAATACATTTATTATAAGCCAGTCGTGGCCCAGTGGCACAAGCGTGTGACTGTAAACGACTGGTTGTGGGTTCGATTCCCACTCGAGGAGTGGAAATATTTAATATTTCCATTTTCTTCGCTCTGGTGTCGAGGTAAAGCGCGGCGTTAACTTCCGCCACTTAACACGCAAGCCTCCGAGTTCGGCGGAAAGTGGGGAACGGAGTGTCATAACACTAGGTTCCCTCTGCCTACCCTGCTGTGTGCGGGATACAGCGTGAAGCTAAAAAAAAAAAAAAAAAAAAAAAAAAACTTCTAAACAAATAATTCGTTAAATATAAAAATAAAAAGAAGAAAACCAATAATACAATATCATTCTTCAATCATAATTCATTTAATCTAATTTAATACCATAAATCTCAACAGTAAAATTAAAACCGTGCCAAAAACTACTTCTTAAATGAACATTGGCATACGTAAAGCCAACACCGCCGTAATCAACCTCTGCTGTAGCTCCTTCATTTGAATTATCTATAATTCTAATAGCTGTTATTAGATTATTATTGTCTTCGTAATATTTTGGAAATGCTATATCTGTAGATCGAATGAAATAAGGTATTTTTACATGTTCACTTTTATGTATTAAACGATCTCCATCCAATCTTGAACCTTCAAAAACACTATCAGAATTCACTACACTGATAACCAAAATAAACACAAAAGTCACTAAATATCCCGCCATTTTGATGTCACAATTTTTAAAAAAGGAACACTTTCTAATAAGCACTGGTTGGAGTCTAAACAGCCTTTGTTTATTATTTAATCTGTTAATTTTGTATTTTATTTTATTTTATTTTTTATTTTGACGTTATAATATGCAGATAGATGGTTGTGATGTTTCGTGACTGATAAATTTAGATAAGATGCGTAACGTATACGTATTTGATTATCATGTGATAATAATGATTATATCTAGTACTTATATATTATTGTATAAATAGAAGAGAGCTATTAGGTACTTTATGATGTTATCGTTTAGTGTCGAAAATCCCTAAATTTTAAATGTTTTATTTACATTCAATTTTGATCGTAGAAAGATTTTGCGTGGTAGTAACTATATTTAAGACGGCAGTGTATTTATACAGAACGTCTATGTTCCGAATTCACCCGTTCACTTCTATTGAGTTTAAAACTACAATTGTATTCATAGTATATACCTCTTTTACTTACTATGGGACTATGCTTCTGTCACACAATTTCTTCCTTTAAACTAATTGATGTCCACAATTTTTTGACTAACTGAAATTTCCATTGAAACTTCCATTTTAATATGTTCTACCTGTTGACGTAGAATTTATGTTCTAGAATTATAATAATCCTTCACAGTGTTAATTTTCTTGTCTATAAGAGAACGCATGGCTCAGTGGTGAGAACGCCTGAACGGTATTCAGGAGGCGCGGGTTCGAATCCCGCTGCGTTTTGCTGCTCTTGCCAAATGATTGTTCGTAGAATAATCTTTGGGTAGCAGAAATTTGTAAAAATCTCTCTACAGAGATGCTAACAACATAAATAAGTTGTAATAAAGCGTATAAGAATTTCGACGCAGCGGCTAGTAGAACGCATGGCTCAGTGGTGAGAGCGTCTGAACGGTATTCAGGAGGCGCGGGTTCGAATCCCGCTGCGTTCAAATTGTTATACGTTTTCTTTAAATGTCTTTTTTATAATTTTTCAGCTTAATGCTTCTCTCTCTTGGCAGATAGAGACGATTTATTGATACTTCGTTCCCCACTTTCTACTCGAATTCGAGACATTGAGTATCATCATTGCACAGAGAAAGAAAAAATTAAAAACAATTTACAATAACCATTCCATCGAGTTGCAATCGAACTCACTGCAAGCAATGCAATCATTAACAGTCAGACGCTGTCCCACTGCGCCAATTTTCATTTGTCAACGACAACTGCCCACCATACTTAACAACTTTTACTTACGCAGCAATTACTTGTTTCTTATTCTTTAGAGTGTAGCTTGTCGATTGTGGTTCTTCATTAGATATTCCACATCTTTAATTGTATAAAAGGATCAGGATACATACTTTGTTTAGATTATTATAAGTTTTAATTTGTTCATCCGAATCTTTATTTTTTATATGCCGTGGGAAAATACGCATGCCGGTGAAGATTTTTTGTTAATTGAAGCTCTTCTTTATGTTTTACAAAACAATACTAATTCAATGTCAGATTACATAGTTTCCCCTACAGATTTCGTGATTAAAATCATTAAATATTAACACACATAAACAAAACGTATTAAAATCACACGATTTTTATATAAATGATATTTATATAAATATATAATCATTCACACTGAATATTTAAATTATTTCCATCCAAACTGGTACCAAAACAAAGGTGTTCTGTCCAGCTACTCAACACGTAATACTTTGCATTCTGACAAAAACTAGAGATCGGAGTGTCTCAACACTAAGTTCTCTATGCCCAGCTATATAAAAGCAAAACCTACATACAAAAATATATACATAATAAATATTCCAATACTTTCCATACAAAATCCTTTAACATCCACCTCAATCAGTGTAAAAGCCGTTCAGCACACGTAAAACCGCGTGCACTCACCGTGCTAGCGTTAAACCGGAGCAATACATTACTCAAATGAATCTAACTGTGATACGTATCTCAGTGGAGTAGGGATGGTATTCGAACAATTTGCAAATGGTCTGATAAGTGACCTCTGCCCGGTTTCCAGTTTTGTTGATACGATAATGTAAATGGACGATCTGTGCTACGTTTACATGGCGGTTTGTTATTTATTTAAATGTAGGCTTATATTATATTTTAAGTAATATTATAAATGTGAAAGTCTATCTTTCGCACCTGATCTAGAGGCCTGATTTGGATGAAATTCAAAAAGGAAATAGTAAATATTCAGGATCAAGCAATGGCTACTTTTTGTGATGCAGTGATGAAATAGTGGATGAAATCTTTAAACACTGTAAATAATAACTAAATAACTAAGCATAAATGTGTATGAAAAGTTGTGCAGGTGAAGCCACGAACGAGGTCATTAGTTTTTTAGGCAGAGAAAATCTAGTGTAAACTCACTCCTTTCTCCGATCTCTACTCTCTCTCCGGATAAAATCTCTCCGATCTCTACTCCGGAATACCTCTTTCCAAGGCAGATAAATTTAAATAGTTAAAATACAAATACTTCCCCCAAACGGGAATTGAATCTTTAAGGATTGGGTTTACAGTCTGTCAGTCTCACTGCGCCACGATGGTTTCTATTATTTGTTTTTACTTGAATTCTAACCATTATATCACCGTTTGCCGCTTACTTAAAATGAATATTTTTTGTTAATAATAAAATTTATATATGTATATATAAATAACATTGTACAAATTATTAAGGTATGAGGACTCAACTGTGACTTCAACATGAGAGAATTATTTCGCAACATCTATGACGACTTATAGTAGAATTGATGGCCCCTAAGTAAAGTGTCGTAACTGTATTTTACTGTATATGTGAAAAAAAGTGGAAAACATTGTGTAGATTTTACATTAAATTAGTCGCTCAAAAACATAAATATCACAATTAGTACATTCGTCATTGTTATGTCTGCCTTTTTAAGCAATTATTTATATTATTATTATTATTATTTTTTAGTTTCACGTTGTATCCCGCACACAGCAGGGTAGGCAGAGGGAACTTACTATTAAGATACTTCGTTCCCTACTTTCCGCCGAATTCGGAGGCATTGCGTGTTAAGTGGCGGAACTTAACACCGCGCTTTACCTCGACACCAGAGCGAAGAAAATGGAAATATTCAATATTTCTACTCCTCGAGTGGGAATCCCCAACCCACAACCAGTCGCTTAAAGTCACACACATGTGCCACTGCGCCACGACTGGCCACATTTGATAGAAACATTTATATTAAATGTGTATATATTTTATTTCAATCTTAGCGTTTTTTTATTTAATACAGTATAGAGTATAAAAGCATATAATATATTTTATACACCATACATATTAAAAAAAAATGATGATTGACGTTTGTAAGAATCTTAGTCGTGACCTCTCCTTCTATAACTTATCGATGTGTCATTGATAAAATCAAGTTATGTGGACTAATTTCTAATATAAAATAATAAACGTTTATATGTAGATGGTAAATTTTTGTCTACCGTTATTTTTGTATTTTGTATGTAAAAGAAGGTTTAAGTAATATTAGAATTTTGGTCTCGTAGATATATTTACTTACTCACTCTACTTATAACAACACGTACCAATCTATACTAAAACTTTAAAGGACGCCTGTCTGTCTATATATGATGCATACGCGGCTAATCTACCAGCGTCGATTTGGATGAATTCATTCTGAAAATGAAAATAGATGAAGATACAGTCAGTCAGTCAAACATACCCAACTTTTTGTCAAAAAAGCTTTAAATAAGAGATAAAAATTGTAATTAACGCGGGCGAAGCCGCGTGCAGGTCGCTAGTGAGTAAAAAATATTTTAACACGACAATTTTTTTTCACACCATATAACCCAAGCTTAATCACAGCAACACTGACTTACGGCCTTCCGTTCTCTCCTTGTCACACAAACGTTACTTTACAACATTAATTGAAACGATCAACATGTTCGTAAGAACGCTGCTGTTTTCTGCATTCATATCTATTGCATTTGCAAAATCAGTCATAGTAGGCGATGTGAGCGAATACAAAGGCGTTAGACGAGTGTACGAAAAAAACATGGAAGCCACAGGAATACCGCTTATTAAACGAGAACAAGAGGTTTATTTCGAATATCCAGTTGGTGATCAGAAAATTAAAGGAATTGCTATACAGGACCTGGATAACGGTTTGGCTGAGCCGTCGATCACGAGAGGTGGAATAGGATTCCCCTTTGTTAATATCAAGTTGAAAAGCGAAAGAGGTTCCGGATATAAGTTTTTAATTGGCATATACGCGTAATGTGTTATCTGTGGACTGTTTATTGTGATTTGAATAAATAAATTTATTTTTATTTGTGTTTTTATTATAAAATGTGATTTGTTTGTTCATTGTGTGTCAAAACGCGATTACTTTGCGTTTTTTTATCTGTTCTATATTATTGTTAAAGGCATAAACATGGCGGGAACGTGTTGCTTTGTGTTGAGTAGGTATGATTTTTTTGCTCATTAAAAACGTAGGCTGCGAATAAATTATATTTAATAAATATCATTTCGACCATAAGGACTATCAAAAAGAAGTTTGGAAACGTAACTTTAAAAAAATAATACTTGTTTTTAATATTTTTTAAATATTCTTTATGCACACTTGGGATAATGTAAAAAAAATAGAAAACACAAAAACTCATTATTTATGAAGCTTATATTTTATTTGCTTTAATTATTTTACATGAATTCTAAACATTTTTTTAAAGAGAAATTTATTTAATGATTCTAAATAGACTTATTCGATGATTTGATAGTTAAAATTTGATATATTTCTGCTTATAATATTTTCATTTTTAGTCATTTATTAGTTATTAAAATATAACAATTCAATAATATAATACTAACCTAACCAAAAATCTTACTGTTACCTAGATTCCCTAAAAAATCCTCTCTTAGTGCTTTCCCATAATCGCCAAAAGATCTACATAAAAAAATTAAATATTTTACCTACAAATTACAGGTGTGTGTTTTCTGTAAGTCACTCGGCTAATAATAAAGGATTTTGTGTATATGTTTATATACATTAGGTAATAAACTCTTTGTGGTGTGATAATAAACTGCATAATAATTCTCTTTGACGAAGAGTAACTTTTTGTAGATGTAAAACTTCACTAAAAGTAAATACTCATTAAAAAATATAGGTAGCCTATATTTAATCTAGCGTCATTAACTATCTTCTTAAGATTGTTTTTTTATTGACTGAAGGAGGCAAACAAGCATAAGGACCACCTGATGGCAAGTGGTTACTTTCGCCCATAGACATCCACAACACTATATGGGTTAGGATGCGCTGCCGACCTTGAGGGTGAAGGACTCCACCACCCAAACTATTGCAATATAACGAAAAAACTATAGTTGTGTCCACGTGACGATTATTTGTTTTTAATAAATAAATATCAGACTTAGCTGAAAATTAATTCGTTCTTAGTTACAATTAATACGCTACATTAAAAAAAGAAATAATTGTTAATTATAATTTTCACATAAATAAATAATCAATTGTTAATATTTAATGCCAGGTTTTGGCTAGTGTTGGTCAAAGTTAATTGCAATTAAATTTTCCCCACACGGCTAGTATACCATATATGTACAATGTACATTGTACATATACGCTTAAGTAACATTAGTAATATTAGTATTATACAATGAGTCATTCATTGCATCTTCACTCTTGAGTTTCAATACTTATTCAGTCATTGTGAGTTGTTTCTTTCAAATTATAATAATTACCTAAACAGGTAATTATTATAATTTGAATATACATTATAGAAATAATGTTTTTAGGTAACAAAATGTATAAACACATAAATTATTCTACGAAAATAACAATCTACATGTAAATTATTTCATTTCTTTGTAGGGCAAAGTGTGGCGTTTAGCTCCATTAAATGCATGGTCTCAAATTCGGACGGACGGTATATCAGTCTCTACATTCTCTCTGCCTTACCTGCTATGCAGAATAAAGCATGAGGGTGAAAAAAAAATTAACTCGTGTCAATCGCGTGTACAATTTCTAGTTCTCTCATAAGCTGTTAATATACGAGTACACTAGCGAAAGCTCGTGGCTTTGCCTGCCTCTTTGATTTTAGATAAAAAAGTAGCCTATATTTGACCCTGGGTCTTCAACTATTTTCATTACGAATTTCATCCAAATCGGGCCAGTAGATAGCAGTGAAAGCGTAACAAACAGACAGACATACTTTCGAATTTATAATATTAGTATAGATTTCATTTGACACGTTTGCTTTGATTTATTTAACGCTTACGTTCACTAGATTCAAGGATAAATGTACGTAACAATAATATATGAATCGTAAACAGTATGTGATCTAAGTGTTTTTGGTGACGTCAGGTTTACAACTATTTTCCTTGTATTATTCATGAATAAATATCTAGAACATCTAGAAAAGTGACAAGATGTATGTATGTAGCTGATTTTATAAAAGATATTTAGCTCTATGTTGTAAGGGTTTGTTGTGGCATTGAAATTGCAATAACACGTGTTATTGTTATTCTTGGGGCCAGCCGTAGAGCAGTGGCACAAGCGTGTGACTGTAAACGACTGGTTGTGGGTTCGATTCCCACTCGAGGAGTGGAGATATTTAATATTTCCATTTTCTTCGCTCTGGTGTAGAGGCAAAGCGCGGCGTTAAGTTCCGCCACTTAACACGCAATGCCTCCAAATTCGGCGGAAAGTGGGGAACGGAGTGTCACTTAACACTAGGTTCCCTCTGCCTACCCTGCTATGTGCGGGATACAGCGTGAAGCTAAAAAAAATATTGTTATTTTAAAAGAAATTAATTACATAATCTTTTGCCAGTCTGAGGCCAGTCGGGGTATTATTTTAAAATTTTAAAAGTGTTTGAAACATTTAGGATATAAAAAGGCATTTCTAGAAAAGTATAAACATCTTGCCCAATTTTATATTTCTCTGAACCTTTTTTCCAATAAAAAAAAAGATAAAAATAGCCCTTAACACTCCTGAATAACTCCTGAATGAACTCCTTTCTGAATGTGAAAGAATTTTCATGTTCGGTTTCAGTATTTCCGAAGATTACCCCTTACAAACAAAGTTACAAGCTTTACCTATTTATATAATAGTATAAATAATAATAAAATAAACAAAAAACAATTATATACATAGATAAGGATGTTTCGATGTTCAATCACTTTTCCAAAAAAACAATAACATTTCTAATTAAAGTAAAAACTATTATAAGTAGGTATTAAAGAAACTATTAAACATATTTTAGACATTTTATTTCAAAAACAACCAGTTACAATATCATAATTAACATTAAGCTCACTTGCCGTGGTAATACATAAAATAGTTAGTTTCAATTGCATACACATCAACAAAGAAGTTAAAACCACGAAATATGCTTGGACTGTCCAGTTCGATTATCACATACTTTTGACCGATACCTCCTCCCTTTATGTAAGCTTCTCCCAGCTTATCATCCCTTAAATCTAAAATTTTGATAGCATTTATCACTTCCGTCTTCGTACAGTTGACAGTGAAAGTATCAGATCTTACCCAAAAAGCGGGATTTTCTTGGTGTACTTTACTATAAATTAGCTTGGAAGACACATCTGGATATCCCAATAATAAATCATTACATTCCGTTAAAACTATTAAAGATAACACAAAAAATATTGAAAATTTGAACATTTTTAATACGTCCATAGTTGAAAAAGTTCCAAATGTTAGTGACGATAATTTAGTAGTTCAGAGCACGGTGAATTGACATGTAGGTGTGAATACACAACAACTGCGATATTATGAAGAACTCGAAGTGTTAATTGTATTCTATAAAAATGTCTATGGGAACCATGCTTGGGACTAAAGGAAACTAAAGCTAATACTTATTACGTATATTCTGTATGTCTGTTCATGGAAAAAATCTTTAGATTTTCTTTAATGACGCCAGTAGTAGGGTAAGGGCACATAATGGTGTAAATAAATATCCATTTTCTTCGCTCTAGTGTTGAAGCATAGCGCGGCGTTGAGATTTGCCACATAACACGCAATGCCTTCACAATTTGACGGTGCGTGGAAAACGGAGTGTCTTAACACTAGGTTGCCTCTGCCTACCCTGCAATGTGCGGGATACAGTGTGAAGCTAAAAAAACGTAGTTTAAATCTTTCAAGTAGTGCTAACTAGAGGCGCAATACAATTCAGGGTCTATAGAAGGCAAAATCTTTTACAAGTTCCGCTGCTCAAGACGCAATGTCGCGGTGTCAGGCAGATAGTAGAGAACGGAGAGAATATTGACACTGACGGCAATAACAGAGCCTACTACATTTAAAGTACTTAAATTTTTATATTTTATGTTTTACTAAATTTCGACATTGAATTTATAATTCTATGTTTAGATGTATATACATTCTGAGACTGAGAATTTTTTCGCATAATGTTAAATTAAAAAGAAAATAAATTTAATGAAATGCTAAAGAAAATGCAATTTGGTAACTGTAAAGAAAACTTAAGGCGTGATTCCCCACAATAGCAGGTGATTACAATCTATTTGCATAATTAATCAATCAAAATGTCTAGACTAGCTTAATTCGTCATTGTGTGTTACGGAAGGCTTTGTTTTCACTTAACGTACTTTTCTTCGTAAAATTTATACGACAATTAAATGTATTTATTCAAATAATTAATTTTGTTTATTTTTTAGCTTCACGCTGTATCCCGCACACAGCAGGGTAGGCAGAGGGAACCTAGTGTTAAGACACTCTGTTTCCCACTTTCCGCCGAATTCGGAGGCTTGCGTGTTAAGTGGCGGAACTTAACGCCGCGCTTTACCTCGACACCAGAGCGAAGAAAATGGAAATATAATTTCCACTCCTCGAGTGGGAATCGAACCCACAACCAGTCGTTTACAGTCACACGCTTGTGCCACTGGGCCACGACTGGCCACTGGTAATTGAATTGAACATTGCATATTAAGTGGCGGAACTTAACACCGCGCTTTGCTTGAAATACCAGAGCGGAGAAATGAAAATAATATATAGCGGAAATCGAACTGACAACCATCGCTTTTACAGTTAAACGCTATCACACTGTGCCACGACATCTTCTAAAATATAAAAGCAAAGTCAGTAAACTAAAATGTTATTTCCACGTACAATTAGATTCCCCACCATAATAGTAAGTAGTTACATAAAAACCAATATTTAGCTGTTTGGTGTCAAATTATGATCTCATACAAAACTTCCGTTTTTGAACTATAAGAGCGGCGTGTACAATCAAAATCGTCATTTGTTATTTTCATATTCAAAAATTAATACGTTTTACAATATGTTGGGACCAATTTTGATTTTAACCGTGTTTTGTTCGGTTTTGGCAAACGACATTTTCTTGGGTGCAACTTTGGCTAACTCGAGGAAGATTTTTGGTGAAATAAAGGAATCTGATCCAGCCTTATGGAGAAGAACTGACGATATAGTAGTAAACGCTCCAAACCATGAAGTTATATCTGCTGTATTCGTAACTGATTTACGTGAGTACAAAGATGGGGAAGCGATTATTCAAAGTGGAGGCATTGGTGGTAAAAGTGTGACAATTGGTTTAAAAAGCCCATCGATATTAAGAGGGTATAAGTTTAATGTAGAAGTTTATTCTGAGAATCCAAACGAGAGGTTTTCCAGCAAAGGTGTAATTTCTCCAGTGTATGCAGCAGATACTCAATTTGCAAGAAAGTTTTAAGAAATAAATAGTTAATAAACAGTTAATTTGGTTTTTTATTATATGTCATGTATAACCGTGAGGGTAGTTATTATTAAAAAAAAACGTTTAAAGAATGTCTCCTTTGGTAAGTAATTCAGAAAAATTACAATCTAGTCATTTATCATACTGATATGTATTTTTATTTCAACCTAAACTTATTATAAAACTTTTCTAATACTGTGTCCACTGACAATATCTTTGCATATCTTATAAACATAACATGATAAATTTGTAACAGTCAAATTTCTTCCTTATCTTTAGATTTATTTTTATTAGGCAGATTTACTTGTAGTAAGCAGAGAGAATCTAGAGTCAAGACACTACTTTCTATCCACACGAATTCGATATAGATGTATTATTTACGAAAATCCTTGTTTTAACAATTCCTTAAGGAAAACGAACATTTATTTTAAATAAAAAAATACTCATATTTGTCTTTGCCAATGACATCATTGAGGAAAACTATTTATTTTTTTTTCAAATTTTTACCTTCCCTTCAATTTAACTAGTTTTGTTTTCTGTCTTTGGCTTCTTAAATCACTATATGTCGAAATTAGAGAAGTTTTTTTTATTAATTAAAAAAAATAATTAAGTAACTTTTTCAGCCCTCTCTGCTTAAAAACTCTTTTATTTCAAAACTGTACTTTCCTGTAACTGTATTTCACTACTGTATTTTCCCTCCCCTATATAAAATAATGAGTGAAACTAAAAAATATCAATATTTAAAAGAATATTTTTTTATTATAGTACAAAATTTTATAGCATTAAGAAATGAGGACATCCCCAGCTTGTGTGAGGTAAAGGAAAAGTCCCTGATATGTGAATCAAAGGTGAATACTTAACATATTATATACATTGTATTTGTATTTACAAATGCATATTTAAGTAAAGTTAATAAAAAAACGAGTCAAGTCAAGGCCAGTCATGACCCAGTGACACAAACTGTGACTATAAACGCGACTGGTTGTGGGTTCGTTTCCCAGTAGAGGAATTGAAATATTTAATGTTTCATTTACTTCACTCTTGTGTCGAGGCAAAGCACGGCGTTGAGTTCCACTACTTAATACGTAATGCCTCGGGAATTTGAAAAAATGGAAATGGAGTGTCTTAACACTAGGTTACCTCTGCCTACCTACAAAAAAGGGAAATAGTTAAATTTTATTTCAAAATAAAACTCTTACTATCTGTGCAAACGTTGCACACGTTATTTCTTTTTAATTAATAAAAGTCATCGCGGTGCTGTGAAACAGCATCTGACTGTAAACTCTAAACGCGATGTCTTGTGGGTTCAAATCCTAATCGGAGAAATGAAAGTATTTAAATATTTTCATTCCTGTGCGCTGATTAGTAGGTAAAGCACAGTGGAGAAAGAAGTGTTTTAACACTAGGTTGCGTAGGTATGCGGGAAGAAGGTTGAAGCTGTGTCTATAGCAGTGGAGGCTAAACTCCTAGATCAGTTATTGTCAACCTTTTTTTTATTGCGGCAATAGAAGAATTAATATTTGGCAGCACACAAAGAAAAATATTTTTAATGATATAATTTAATAATATTAACATTAATAATTATTTGCTAAATTTGGCGGCACACAAAAGTGCCGCGGCGCAGTGGTTGAGAATCACTGTCCTAGATAAATCGATTTTTCCCGGGGCCGCTAAGACACATGTATTTTTTATACAAACTACAATAATAGAACCTCCCAATGAAAGCAAGAAAGAGCAAAAGAAGAGAGTGAAAATAGTTGAATACCGAGAATAAACGTATGCCTTTTTGTTTCAAGAATTCATCTCTAAAAGGTTTAAAGTTTATATGGTTCGAAGAATTAGGTAATTTCACTGCGACTATTTATGGAAGATATTAAAAGTCGAGTTTGTAAATATTTTCTTGTATTATTTAATTTGAATTTAAGATCAGCGTTTTCAGCTTCATCATTTTTCCCTTATAGCAGGGTCGTGAGAGAGAATCTAGTGTCAAAACACTCCGTTCTCCACTTTTCCTCGAAATCGGAACATTGCGTGTTGAGTGGTGAAAATGGTTTAATTATAATCGGAATTGGGAATCGAACCCAGAACTAATGACGAATATAGTCAGACGTTGTCACTCTGTAACAAGATGGCCTTCTTACTATTTATTTAAAGTTTAATATAAACGATGCCGTCATGATTAAAAAAATTACTCTTGTTATTTAACTTAAGCAATTCTATGTCAGATATTATCAGCATCTCTATTTGTTTATTTGAGATAGTGTTTTAGATAAATAGACCTAATGACACATCTGGTCTAGCAAAATGGGGTTAGATAAAATGGCCGCGAGCTCGTGTGTGAGAATCGAACCGACGGCCATTGCTTTTAAAGTCACTTCTCTTCTGTAGCAAAATGTACTATTTCAAAATATATACAAATAAATAAAATAGAAGTGTTTGTTTCTAATATTAAAATAACTTATTACGAAATGCATTTAGATGCACGGCATATATGTCAAAATAATATTTTTAACAATTTTTGGTCTAACTGTCTGTCTGTTTGTGCCGATGAATCTGTAGAACTGCTGGACTGATTTTAACGATACTTTTATTGACAGACAGCTAATCTAATAAGGTAGTAACTTACGCAACTTTTATTTTAAACAATTTTTTTATTAAATTCCACGCGGACGAAGTCGCAGGCTCAACTAGTCTTTAATACAAGTACAATGTCATGGAATATTCGAGCTTATATAGTGTGTATTACAAGCTGTTTGTTTGTTTAATGTGACACTGAAAACACGGCACATGACAGCTCTTGTCTTGATGGATATAGGATAGCTCCTTTGTTACGTTGCTTAATGAGTGAAAGAATAATGTTAAAAAGTCTTATGCAATGTGATGCCAAGAAGGTTATGATCTATATCCTTTTTTTTGGCTTCACGCAGTATCCCGCACACTGCAGGGTAGACAGAGGGAACCTAGTGTTAAGACACTCCGTTCCCCGCTTATTCTATGTCAAAAATTAAAAATGATATTTTTTTTTTAATTTTCATTATTTTCTAATTTAACTTATAAAATGCATGTTTGTTTTAATTTAACGCCTCTTTATACATATGTTTTTTTTTAAATATTTAGGTTTAAAAAATATAATTTTAATAAAATCTTCAAGCATTTTGGTTTTTTTTTGGCACAGAGAAGTGCCTAACTTCATGATATTGAACGTAAAATTCTATGTATATATAAGATGTTAAGATTTGCATTGGGTGGTGAAACTCAACTCGTGCTATGTAATCATATCAAGAATATATCGAATATATCGAGGTCCTAAAATATATAAATAATAAATATAATAAGAGTATATCGTATTCATAGACCTTTCAACTTTGCTACGATTACATTTACCTACTATATATTTTATGATAAGCATTTGATGTTACAATAAAGTGTAGTAAAGTTATAAATTGAAGTAAAATTTATACCATACTTAATGATAATTTAAATATTCAATGACCTTTTGTATTTGTTATTAACTACTACGTTACTAAGTAACCCAGTCGGTGAGTAAACTTTACGTTGTCTTAGCGAGGTGTGTGTAATATTTATTTTATTAATTAAAACTTATTTCTAATCCATTATTACGCAACATATTTGGACTTGCACTCCTCTATATAAACTTTAATGATTTTTAAACATTTTTAAAGTGTTATTCCACACTTAGGAAAATTGAAAAAGACATTTAAAGAACGTATAAAAATGCCGCTGCGTTCAAATTTTTATACGTTTTCTAAATGTCATAAACTTTAACTGTACTAAATTTCATATACCATAATTATTTGCAAAGAGGAATCCAAAGTTTTTCCCCTTAGTCTTAAAAAAACTTATAAATAGGTAACAGGTAAAGAAAACTAAAGATAATTTGCGACAAATAAAGTAAAAAAATATATATTTTTACTTTAAATAAACTGAGAGAATATTATATTCTCTATTTTCTCTATTTTTTCTCATATTTCTCATATTTTGATGACTAAACCATACAAAAAATATACTAAAAACAACCTAACCATGTCAACTTACACAATAATTAAAACATAAATCGCTATACGCCACTAATTACACTATTAATCATCAATCTGCATCACACTGTTACATAAAACCATCCTAAAATATATAAAGCAAATCAGTTTCACTAGAGTTTCAGTGTAAAACGAACGAACGGTCAAAATGCGCGTCTTAACAATATTAGTCTTGTGCTTTGCTGCTGCAGCCAGCCAGAGCCACGATTTAGCCCTTGGTCAAGCGAGCTATGGAGACGTCGTTATATATAAAGTTAACGAATACAAATACGCAATCCCTTTATTCATAAGGACAAGTTATATCGAATATCCTGAACCGGGGCAACATAATTTCGCGTACATACGAGCTATCTTCATAAAGGATCACTATGTGGATGGCAATGGGGGATACCCCACCATATCTGCTGGAGGAATCGGGCAGAGGTTCGTGAAAATCAAGCTGAAGAGTCAGAGAAGCCATGGATTTAACTTCACTGTGACCATATATGGAAGATATTAAGTGTGGTTTTTGCAATCGCTTGCCGTTTTTAAGATAAGTTTGTAAATAATTTGTTATTATATATTTATTAAAGATTTATCGCCAAAGACGTTAGTTATTTTCATTTTTAATTAATGTTTTTAATATTAATAAAATATTTATTCATTTGTACGTATAAAACACGTTATTTAGGCAGTTAGTCATTTTTAAAAGATTTGATCTATGTTAACCGATTTTAAAAATAAATAAACTTGATTGAGTTACTTGTAGTGGTTGTAAAATTTATGTAACGTATATGTTAAACATTTTAAGACGATCTGGCCTTAGGTCAAGCGAGCTATGGAGACGTCGTTATAAATAAAGTTAACGAATACAAATACGCCATCCCTTTATTCATAAGGACAAGTTATATCGAATATCCTGAACCGGGGATACATAATTTCGCCTATATACGAGCCATTTTCATAAAGGATCACTATGTGGATGGCAATGGGGGATATCCCACCATATCTGCTGGAGGAATCGGGCAGAGATTCGTGAAAATCAAGCTGAAGAGCCAGAGAAGCCATGGATTCAACTTCACTGTGACCATATATGGAAGATATTAAGTGATTTGTTAGTTTTTGATTTTTGCAATCGCTTGCCGTTTTTAAGATAAGTTTGTAAATAATTTGTTATTATATATTTATTAAAGATTTATTGCCAAAGATTTTTCTTGTTTTTTTTATTAAATTAATGTTTTTAATATTAAGAAAATATTTATTCATTTGTTCGTATAAAAAACGTTATTTAGGCAGTTAGTCATTTTTAAAAGATTTGATCTAACTTATGTTAACAGATTTTAAAAATAAGTAAGCTTGATTGAGTTGCTTGTAGTGGTTGTAAAGTTTATGTAACCTATATGCTAAACATTTTAAGTGGATCTAGCTCTCGGTCAAGCGAGCTATGGAGACGTCGTTATATATAAAGTTAACGAATACAAATACGCCATCCCTTTATTCATAAGGACAAGTTATATCGAATATCCTGAACCGGGACAACATAATTTCGCCTATATACGAGCCATTTTCATAAAGGATCACTATGTGGATGGCAATGGCGGATATCCCACCATATATGGTGGAGGAATCGGGCAGAGGTTCGTGAAAATCAAGCTGAAGAGCCAGAGAAGCCATGGATTCAACTTCACTGTGACCATATATGGAAGATATTAAGTGTTTTTTTTTTTAATTTTTGGTTTTTGCAATCGCTTGCCGTTTTTAAGTTAAGTTTTGTAAATAATTTGTTATTATATATTTATTAAAGATTTATTGCCAAAGATTTTTCTTGTTTTTATTTTAAATTAATATCATCATTTTTTATATTATATTTTTTTTAATTATTTTCCTCGTAAAAATTGATATAATTTAAGTAGTAAGTAGCGATTTTAAAGGGATTTGCTGATACAAACTTTAACCAATTTTAAAAATAAATAAACTTAATTGAACTGCTTCTAGAGATTAAAAAATCTATCTAACCTATGGCGACGTCGTCATATATAAAGTTAACGAATACAAATACGCAATCCCTTTATTCATAAGGACAAGTTATATCGAATATCCTGAACCGGGGCAACATAATTTCGCCTATATACGAGCTATCTTCATAAAGGATCACTATGTGGATGGCAATGGGGGATATCCCACCATATCTGCTGGAGGAATCGGGCAGAGGTTCGTGAAAATCAAGCTGAAGAGCCAGAGAAGCCATGGATTCAACTTCACTGTGACCATATATGGAAGATATTAAGTGATTTTTTAGTTTTTGCTTTTTTGCAACCGCTTGCCGTTTTAAGATAAGTTTTGTAAATAATTTTGTTATTATATATTTATTAAAGATTTATTGCCAAAGATTTTTCTTGTTTTTATTTTATATTAATGTCTTTAAATTTAATATTACTTCTATTTATTCGTGTCTACATATCAAAATTAATATTATGTAAGCAGTAAGTACTAATTTTCAAAGATTTGGTCATAGTCATATTTTAATCTATTTTACGCATAAACAAATTTAATTAGGCTGCTTATAGTGATTGGAAAATACCTGCCTAACTCAAGCGTTAAACCATTTTAGCCAATTTTTCTCTCTTATCACAAAACGTTATAAAGAGATTTCTCAAATTATTTATGTTAAGTTATTTTTGTTACTTTAGTAAGACATAATTATTTAAGAAAGAAGATAACAGAAGAAGACAGAAGGTTAAGCAGAGAGAACCTAGTGTTGAGACACTCTGTTTTCCATTTTCCTCCGAATTCTGGAGGCATTGAGTGTTATCCGGAGAAAATTAGGAGTGCGCTTTGCCTCGACACCAGAGCGAAGAAAATTAAATATTTAATACGTAATTCAATTCCTCGAGTCAGAATCAAACCCTCAACCAGTCAAGTTTATACTCTATGCCCAAAAGCCACGACTAGGGATTATATTTCATAGAAACACGAAAGGAATACTTTAAAAATTCATGGTCCCCGGTACTCCTTGTTTTCCCTGAGCGCTATGATCTGGAAACTTTCAAGCGTCGTGTGTACAGATACCTCCACCCCCGAGGCCGGCAATGCATCTACAACTCTAACGTTGTGGATGTCCATGGACGAAGGTAACCATTTACCATCAGATCAGATGGTCTTTCAGCTCGTTTGCCCCCTTTATCAAATAAAAAAAAAAAAAAAAAAAAACTCCTTCTGACTAATTCATATGAAAAATAACTAAATCAGTCAACAATTCTTACGTCAAATAACGTTGCAGTCACGATTCTTCGAGAAACAAGAGGATCTATAGACAAAGAGTTTTCTATTCATCAATAGATTTTCTCAATATAGTATTCAGGTAATAATGTAGAACAATACATAATAATATATTTATAATGTTGTATTAGTCATACGAAAAATCCCCCATTAAGTTGACGATTTGTAAATAATTAACATACATAAATAATTGTAGATATCAAGAAATAAGAGGTTATCGTGAATTATTAGGACTGTTTCACGCTGTATCCCGCATAGAGCATGATAGGCAGAGGGAACCTAGTGTTAAGACACTCCGTTCCCCACTTTGCGCCGGATTCTGGAGGCGAGTTAAGTGACGTAACTTAACGGCAGGCGCTCTTTGCCTCGACACCAGAGCAAAGGGAAATATTAAATATTTCCACTCATAGTTACACACTTTATGTCTTGTCTCACTTTAGACCGTGGATTCGATTCCAGTTTAAGGAGATAATTACATTTTATTTATTCTTATTCCTCGATCATGGCGGAACATTGAGCAGCGTTGAGTTTTGCAATACTCAATATCATTATTTGAGATTGAAAGTGGATAGCGAAGTGTCTGGTTATTTATGCCACCCTCTATGCCATCCTTGCTATGCAGAATAAAGCGTTAAGCTGCTTTTTTACAACAAGAAGTACAAAAAATAAATCATAATTTTTATGTATTATTTCTTTTTAATAATACTAAAATAAATTTATGTACAGTTTATAATTGTTCTTGCTGCCTTGAAATTGTCCTTTTAGTAATAATATTTTAATAGCCACAGTAACAACTCTTTAAAGTTTATTATCAACAACGTCTAAAGTATCGTAACTGTAATATGATTGATTACAAAACATAGACTTTTTTTAACAAATCAACGCATATAATAATTTAAATATTAAGATTTTTTGAATAGATTTATTTATCTAACAATTAATTGATTTTAATGCAAAATTTAAATATTTGAGAATCGCTAAAACCGTTATTAGAACACACTCATATTGTGCATATTGTATGACTATAACTTTACACAGCAGAGCAGGCAGAGGGAACCTAGTGTTAAGACACTCCGTTCGTCACTTTCCGCCAAATTCAGAGGCATTGCGTGTTAAGTGACGGAACGTAACGCCGAGCTATGCCTCGACACCAGAGCGAAGAAAGAGGAAATATTAAATATTTCCACTCTTCGAGTAGGAATCGAACCCACAACCAGTCGTTTAAAGTCACACGCTTGTGCCACTGCGCCACGACTGGCCCCGAATCAACTACTAACTACTAATCTACAATTAGTTCAAAGTAGACTTTACACTTTGATACTTAAAATTTTAGCATATGTTTTCGACATACCAAATTAAGCATAGAAAATCAAGTGCTGAGACACTCCGTTCCCCACAATATTATTAAGTATATTTATGAGGCTTTAATTAATTCTATACATATATACATATATTAAAAGAACATGAAACACTTTAATTGGGTGCGTTAATATATCGTTATCCATATCAGAGGCGAAAAAAATACTTATTGGAGTTTTTGTCTGTCTGTATTTCGGTCTGTCTGTCCGTCTGTCGCTAAAAACAATTAAAGACCCTGGGTCAAATATGGGCTAATTTAAAAAAAGGCTTAGGGTGTTTTTTTTTCTTATAAAAGTATTTTTCATTATGAAAGTTTAAATGAAAAATCTAAACCGCTCGACTGATTGTAATGAATTTTGGAATAATTATAGTTGATAATCCAAGATTAAATATAGGCTACTTTATTTTTCAAAAATCCACCCCCCGGGTTGCAATTTAAAGAAACAGTTATGTAGGTCACGCGACGAAACCACGAGCGGGCCGCTAGTATTAGAATATAAGCTTCACGCTGTTTTCCCACACTGCCCCTCCCTGCACACCGCTGGGTAGGCAGAGGAATCTGGCGGAACTTAACGCCGCGCTTTACCGCCGGTACCAGACCGAAGAAAATGGAAATAATAAATATGTCCTCTAGTGGGAATCTAACCCACAACCAGTCGTTTGAAGTCACACGTCTGTGCCACTGCGCCACGACTGGCTTCAATTATTAATATAATCTTTCCCACATAACCGTGAAAATCAAACCCATACCCATAATGTATATATTTAAACGTTTTTTGACTGAACCATGATATTATCATTGTTATGTTAATATGCAAAATAACTCAATAAGGTTTAATTATCATATCATTTTTACATTAATTATTAAATTTAAATAAACAAACGATGCCATATAAAACAAAAAAAAAATAATTAGTATTTCAGAAAGTTACAAGTAAAATGCACGTTTTAACAGTGCTGTCTTTTCTTAGCTTAGTTGCTTCAACAATATGTGCTCACGATCTCATGCTCGGCAAAGTAAAGCCTGGTGACGTTATATTATTTAACACCACTGAATACTGGAAAGGTGTCATTGCGTTTACAACAAAAAGATATATCAGATTTCCGCAAACAAGAGAAGGAAATAAGGCGGATATTACAGCTATTTTTATTAAGGATAACAAGAAGGATGGTACTGGAGGTTACCCCACGATTCTAGAAGGCGGTGTTGGCCTGAAATTTGTGAAAATTCAGCTCAGGAGTCGAAGGAGTCTCGGATATAATTTTACTATTACTATATATGGGAGATATTACTAATTTTGTAATGACAGCTCCTGTTACGATTGCATAAACTTTTGTAAATATATTAAATTTGTTTCGTTTTTATTAAAGTTATATACAGGGTTACAGGTTAAGTCGACCTATTCCCGTTAAGAGCGTGTAGTTTACATTGTTTCTGACTGATTTGACTATGAAACATCCTATCCTAAACCTATCTGTTTTCAAGATATTTGAATTTAATAAATTTTGTATCTTTAACTCGCCTATTGTTTTATTTGGCTTTTTTTAGGCTATTTGGCTTATTTGGCTCTTTAGCCTATGAAACTAGTTTTTTCTACAAATATTTGATAAAACCCAAGTTTTTATACCTCGTTGGATAGCTGATAAAACGATGTAGATATTTTTAGGCACATCTGCAAAACAGGCGCCGTAATATTTTTTTAAGATATCCTTTAAAGAAAAAAAAACTTTCTGAATTTTTATTATTCATTTCAAATTTTAACCATCTACAATGACTTATTTATTCTTTTTATGTACAATATTTGTTGTTGAGGTAGTAAAGCGTCTTATTTTACTCGTAAAAATAAAAAAATAGTAATAATATTCGCACAAAATCGGGATTATTTTATAAAAACTAAATAAATTCAAATATCTTGAAAACAGTTAGGTTTAGGATAGGATGTTTCATAGTCAAATCAGTCAGAAACAATGTAAACTACACGCTCTTAACGGGAATAGGTCGACTTAACCTGTAACCCTGTATATTATAAATGAGAAGCCGTTTGTCTTAAAGTCTTGTTTATTTCCTATTTGTCAGCTTTACGCTTTCAGTTGCTCTTCAGGGTAGTCAGAGAGAACCTTTTTTTTATCGTCAGGAAAATCCTATTACGGATACCTGCTCGGGGTGGGGACCCGGGACGCGGTTATGTGGGACTCCGGTTCGTTCATCCACTCCCCTCGTTTACCCACCAAAAATCTGACGGTGCCACTATCCTGCCACTAGCCCAGGTCTCAGGCACTACCCCAATCGTCCGCGGACCTGGGCGGAGTCAGAGAAAACCTAATCTTAAGACATTCTACTAGCCGTCCGAAATTCAGACATTCTGCTTTGATTCACGGAACTCAACGCCGCGCTTTGTCTTCTTACCAAAGCGCATAAATGAATAAATTCTAATATAATTTTTTTTACAACGAGTGAGATACAGCGTGAAGCTAAAAATATTTTATTTAATAATACGGAACGGGGAACGGAGTATCTTAATACTAGGTTTCCTCTGCCTACCCTGCTGTGTGCAGGATACAGCGTGAAGCTATATATAAAAAAAATTAAAAAAAATGAAACAAAAATAATATTTATTATACGAATGAATATTAAAGTTATCCTTCGAAAATAATAAATTCTTGAATCATCACCCTAATTATTCTAAAAATATCAAAAAAATATCTAACATGAAATAGACAAAGAATGAAAAAAAAAATCCAAAAGAAAATTGTTTTTCCAATATTAACGACATTTGATATTAGTTAACGCTGAAGACCGGAGTATAAATTATTTTCTTATTAACCTACATACGTTATCAAGTAATTTCACACTTGTATTTCTCAACGTATAAAATATTACACAAATAACAATGATAAGGAGTGTTTATTTTAAAGGAACTTATTGTTTTTTCCAATATCCATCGTGGTGCAGTGGGACAGCATCTAATTGCAAGTACGAGTGGTTATGGGTTCGATTCCCACTCCTGGGGATAATCACATTTCTTTTTAATTATATTGATATCTCCCCTCATGTCTCGATTTCGAGCGGGAAGTGGACAACGGAGTGTCTTGAATAAGAAAGAAGTCAATTGTAATATTAATAGAATATATTAATAGAAATGTTAAGAAATATGTTATAGATGTAAGTCATATTAATACTATGTAATAGATGTAAGTTACATTTAATATTTAAGAGATAAAATTAATATTGAAAAACTAAAGGAAACTGGACTCTAGTAAGGTATATTTAATTAACTTAGTTAGTCAAAGCTTATTTAGTTTTAACCTCTGATATTGTGAAAGAAAAAAGAATTTATATATAAAAAAGGATTATTTAAAAAAAAGGCACAGACCTTATGCCCGTAGTGATATAAATTAAATTATAAAAAAATAATAACAAACGGAGTCTCTTGACACAAGGTTCTCTCTGACTACCCTGCTATACCTACGGGAAAAGTATGAAGCTATATAAAATAATATAAAATACTCAGGAACAGTAATAAGACGTGTTTATATTAAAATAACTTATTGTTTTTCTAATATCCATCGTGGCGCAGTGCATCTGATTGTAGTAACAGCTGGGTATAAATTCGATTCCTAATCGGGGGGATAATCACATTTTTTTTAATTATATTGATATCTCCGTTCTGGTGAATAAGACAAAGAACGGCGTTGAAGTTGACTGAATACGTAATTTGGGTAGATAATTCAGAGTGGAGTAATTAGACACTAATTTCTCTTTGAATGCCCTAAGAGTGAAAAAAAATAAAGCTGTTATTATTTTTCAATTATTTGCTTTGAAATATTAAATTCCGGTGATCGTTGTCATAGCTTTTGCGTTAAGTAGATTTGTAATGCTTGTGTGAGACAAGCGCTTGTCTAATTGCAATTAAATCTTTAATGAGTTTATCTGGGTACTAAATGTAGCCATAATTAAAACTTTTACTACTGTTTTTAAATATATTTTTATTAATTATGAGCGTTCTAGCTTATCTATAAGACACTGCCCTTATAGTAAATGCAATGTAAATAAGTCGTGACATAGTACGCGCATTATAACTTGAAGTTAGACCGGAACCTAAATACAATAGGCGACGCAGAATCGACTTATAGTAAGGGATTGGTGGTAAGAAGGAGTGAGCAAGACGAATGAGAGTGTCTTGAGTCTCAGTCACTTATCAACCCTCGTTAGCTGATTGACTGTACCTGTGTGAAATTTCGAAAAACGTAGATGTGGCTGGTCAAGATAAAATGCTTATACTATAGTAGAATTTTAAGTAAATACTGGAGGTAATAATAGATATATAGTGAAAACTAAGAACCCATTTTCAGAAATGATATATGAGATTCGAACCCGTTATCTTATCCTTAGTGAATAACACTTACCCAATAACCTAGTGTCCAGACACTCCGTCCTTTCCAATCCCCATTAGAATATTTAATTGTAATAATAAAAAAAACAAGTAAAAGTAACTTAATCAGTAAACAATTTCTTACATCGAGGCGTCAGATTGCGTTCCCTCTTACATAATTTATAAAGCAGTATCTTCTGATGGCATATAATTAAGTTCATTTGATAACACGACTCGGAGAATATTTTAAATGATTAGATATCACACTTTGTGTTTTTAGTTTTGTTTGGAATATGTTTCATTTAAACTATTATTTTTTTAAATTTTATAATAGTTTTTTTTATTTGCAAGTTATTTTAGAGTAGAATAGGTAGAGAGAAGCTAGTATCAAGGCACTCTGTTATCCACTTGTCTATCTGAATACGAGATTATGTGTTACGTGTTGGAACTAAACGCCGCGTTTTGTCTTCGGTACCAGAGCGAGAAATTAATATTTAAATATAATCATTACCCCGAATAGGAATTGAACCCACAATCATCGCTTTACAGCCAGACACGGCCCCACTGCGCCAACGGTCTTTTCATTACCTTTTATTTGACACTCATATTACTAAAAAAAGAAAAAGAACGAGCTTATCCCCCTTTATTTTCATTTATGTGCGCCTTTTTGATTTTTGACACTTGACCACTTTTAAGTCAATTTCACTTAAGTGGCGGAACTCAGCGCCGCATTTTCTTTGTCTTAGATATCAGAGCGAAAAAAAGAAAATAATTGAATTATAGTCATTGTATCAGAAGGGAATCGAACCCACAACCAATAGCGTTCACAGTCGGGCGCTGACTCACTGCGCCACAATGACCTGAATCTATGACTATCGTACTAACGTATGTCTATTGTAAATGTAATGGATCAAGATTACTTTATTAGATGACCACCGTCCTATATATCTATCTATACAAATAAATAAAATCGGAGTGTCTGTTTGTAATATTAAAATAACCGCTTTATACTAAATAACATGTATTTAGTACATATGTATACATGGTACATATACCAAAACAACATTTTTTACAATTTTGTCTGTCTGTCTGCTTATTCTGGCTAAATTCTAAAACGAACGGACCAATTTTGATGAAACTTGGCAAAAAGCTGATGTAATAAGAAGTAACTTAGACTACTTTTATTTTAGAACTATATCATTTTTGTTAAATCCTACACAGACAAAAACCGCTTTATACCAAATACTACATGGTATATATAACAAAATAACAATTTTTTACAATTTTTATCTGTCTGTCTGCTTGTTCCGGCTAGACTCTATAACGACCAGACCAATTTTGATAAAACTTTCACTGGCAGATAGCTAAGATAATAAGAAGTAACTTAGACTTCTTTTATTTTAAAATTATAGCATTTTTGTTAAATCCTACACAGACAAAAACCCCTTTATACTAAATACATGTGACATGTATACATGGTATATATAAAAAAATAACAAAATTACTATTTATGTCCGTTTGTTTGTTCCGGCTAAACTCTAGAACTGCCGGACCAATTTTGATGGAGCTTTCACCGGCAGATAGCTATTATAATAAGAAGTAACTTAGGCAACTTATATTTAATAATTACAACTTTTTTCTTAAATTCCAGCCAGACAAAGTCACAAGCCCAGCTTGTTTTAAATATCCCACAACAATTCGATGTTATCTTTCCCTAATGAGTTACTTTGTCCCGACTCACGACTTATGTCACGGCTTATATTTCACTTGAGTCTTCACTGTACTAAATATATTAGATAAACTACTTCTTTCGTTACATTAAACTAATCAATCTGTCTTGATTTATTTGTGTAGATAATATCAGAATGGTCTGTAGGTGGTGGAGGAATTAAAAATATTATTTTAAAGTTGAAGAAACTCTAATGTGCATAAAAAACAAAGCAATTTCACGTTTTATTTAGTGTCTACTAGAGAACTTAGTGTCACAACACTCCGTTTTCCATTTTATCCAATTCTAAAACTGACGTATTGCATGTCAATTGGAATTAATATAATTTAAATACAATTAATCCCTTGATCCGGAATTGAAACCAGAACCAATCGCGTTTGTTATTAACAATGAATAATGAAATAATCATTTGACGATTATTATTATCATTATTTAGGTATTATATTTATAACTAACTATACATTTTAGTTCTTTGGTAAAATTGTTTTACAAATATTAAATTTACGTTATTGATATAAAACTAGAGGACTCGTTGCGTCAGTGGGTAACTTTATAAAAGTGATGTCAAATACAAGGTAGCTTGTGACATTTATTTTATAAATGTAATATATTTCTAAAGCATTGTCATACAAAAATAGTAGCTTCTCCGTAGACACTTCTATCTATTTTAATATTTTTAAAGTGTTATTCACAACATTTAGTATATAAAAATACTTTTTTGTACCAATATTAGTAATTTCTATTAAGAATACAAGGAAATCTGCAGGCATTAGGTATGTGTTGAGTGGAGACACTCAACGCCGTGCTTTGCATCGACACCAGAACGAAGAAATTGAAATATTAAATATATCAATTCCTCAAGTTGGAATCAAAACTACAGCCAGTCGCGTTTACAGTCACACTGTTATAATCATATCAGGGACTATAAAAAACAATTTATTATAAAGACTTTGATCATTAAAATTCCTTTTATTAGTAGATCAATCAAAAATATACATGATTAAATAAAGTAAAAAAAATATAATTTTAACGCACAAGCGATTATATATAACCCATGATAATACATTACGTTTTTTTTCCCTTGTTACAGCAACATGGGCCTCCTAGAATTTGAGCAATGGACAAATCAAACCGACTTATTCTCGGATAAATCCAGAATGTGTTCGAAGCTACGAGGTTTGACTCCCGGTCAGCGTAGAGTGTGCAGGCGGCATAAAGACCACATGCCGGCCGTGGGGGATGGGGTGAAGCAGGGGATAAGTGAATGTCAGTATCAGTTCAGGGGTAGACGTTGGAATTGCACTGTTACACGGGATGAAACTGTTTTTGGACCGCTGACTTTGATTGGTAAGTGTTTTGTTCATTTTTTGTAAGTACAGTAAGGTGGTGAGAGATAACCTAGTGTTGAGACACTCCGTTATTTACTATTACTTAGCGGGGTCAATGCCGCGATTTGTTTTCTTTCAGAGGGAGGAAGGTAATCACGCCCACGATTTTCGCATGGTAAATGGAAATGGGATTAGGATTTTGGTATATTCATAAATTCTTAATAAATTATTTTTATATATATTTCTATACCATTTAAATACAGATTTTTTTTATAGACATATATATTTTCAAAAGGATTAACATATCACCTACTGAGAAATTAACCCACAACTACCGGAAGTACATTGAAACTCACTTACTCAAAAGATAAATTAAAGATAAAGAGATACTAATATCAAATTCACTCTCCGCCCAAATTCGAGACATTGCATTCGAATAAGGAGAAATTCATGAAGTGGGAATCGAACACATAACTATCGCGTCACAGTCAGACGCTATTCCACTGCACCATAAGAACATTTTACTAACATTATTCAACTCAACTAACAACATCTTATTTCTACTTGAAAAAATATATGAAAGATTAATCCAAACGTCGCTTATCAAGATAATGTGACCATAAATTTGCGTAATCGGAGGCAAAAGCATTCGTTGACGTCGTGTATACACTATCCAATAAAAATATCGTAAAAACAGTTTATTATATAATAAGAGGACATTTCGTTACGCTTTTGTATTACTTAAGTGTATTTTATTTGTTATTGTTATTACGTGATTCAATATTGTATGTGATTCTGAATAGTATATTTTCTAGATTATGTTTTTTAAAATAACAAGATAGATTTTTACTAAAAAGCAGGATAGTCAGATAGAACTTCTCTCTCAACTCTGGCAAATTCTGGCAGAACGCGGCGTTATGTTCCGCCACTTAACACGCAATGTCTCCAAATTCGACGGAAAGTGAGAGAGAGTGGGTCTTAACACTTGGTTCCCTCTGCCTACCCTGCTGTGTGCGGGATACATCGTGAAGCTAAAAAAAAGAAGAAAAAGATTTATCTCTTCGTTCTCCACTTTCCGACTGCATCTGAGACATTGCGGGCTTGGTGCCAGAACTCTATGTCGCGCCCTGGTTTGTCTCCAGAGCGAAGAAAGGAAAATAATTTAAATATATCATTTCCCGTGTGGAAATCGAAGCCGCAACCATCGCCTATGCATTAAGAAACTGTTACATTGCGAGACGATAGTTTCAAAAAATAGTTGTTTAGAATGTTAGTTAGTGAAAAGGAAATAAAAATACATAACATTTTTAATTCATTAAAAGTAATATATAAATAATTAAAAATAATATTTTCTATTATTTTTCTGTATTCAGGCTTCCCGATTTTTGTCCTGAACTTGAACCTTGAACCTTGTGTTAAGACACTCTTCTCTATGTTCTACTTGAATTCAAAACGTCGTGAGTTGAGTGGTTATATTCAATACATTTGTACATACATAATCATTCCCACGGGTAGGTATCGAATCTGCAACCATCATTTATGTTTATGTCGCGACTGTTCCATTACACCACCATAGTTTTATTTTTTAATCAAAAAGAAATTAAAAATTACTAATAATTATTTTAAGCTTCAATTAATATATAACTTTTGCATAAATATTTAGACCCCATGCGCAGAGATGATGATATCTAGATAGAAAAAAATATATAGAATTTGACTTTTCAATACATGCCAAAAGTTTTTGTACATTTTTTTACGATGTCAAAGTTTTTATACAACTAGAAACTTCAAGTGAAAAGCTCTAAATCTTCACTAAGCAACGTCGAGAGCACCAGTCGACGTCAACTGATTTATAGCGCGCCCACTCGTGCTTTTTGCTCCTGTTTTCGAAAAGTTTTATTTTCTATTTATTTGAACAAAGAGGTTTATAACAAAGAGGATTTATTTTATTTTAGATATGGAATTTTAGATTTTTATTGTTTAATTGAAAATATGATGTTACATAAAACTTTAAAATTTAGTACTAGAGAATCAATTAGGAATAATTTGACGGACTATTGTGAAAATGGCGGAAATACATGAATACAATGAATACTTTTGAGATATTCCTTTGAGTGTAAAACGAAGAAAGATATTTTTTAATAAACTTAGAAAATGACGAGTCTTGTGTAAAGATATTCAATTTACTTCATCATTTTTATATAATGATAATGATCATTACTACAACTATATTATATAGCAAAGCATCTGTCATCAAGCTTGGTATAACGAAACACGCACAGTAAAAGATCGTGGTCAAAGTGAAAAGAATCCTTAAAATGCGTTTTCCATTTTGTCCTTTTACTTCGGAAATAGGTCGAGACATGCAATCGTTTACAGGATACAAGGATTTTTAAGAAAGGATCCTACAAATGTAAAACCTATAGGAAAAAATAAACTGAAAATTTTCTTCGAGTATAGTTAGATAGATAGATATAACGTTTATAAAAAAAAAAACAAGTTTACATTTTCTCCCGTATATGCACTACTTTAAAAAGAACCAGTGTCAAGAAACGTCGTCCTCCACTTTCCAACCGAAATCGAGACATTGCGTGTTGTTCAAAGCCGCACTTTGTCTTTGGTACTACGATGATCATTCCACAAGTAGGAATCGAACCCACAACCATCGCGTTACAATCAGTCGCTGTCGCACTGCGTCATGACGGTTTCATTTTTATTTATTAAATAAAAAAATGTTCGGTACGTAATAAAGAACTTTGATTTATTTTCTGTGTGTTTCGTCACTGTTGTACGTGTAATGTAAACTTTATTGTTTTCATTTTATATTTTACAAAATACCATTTTATTTTTATATTACGATAAAGTATTCAAAAATAATATCAATATCAAAGTGCTCTTTTCGGTGAACACAAGAACTAGGTCATAGTATTTTGTTACAATACTACATTAAAGCTTTATAACAAAAAACAATTTCATTGGAAAATTATATTTCAATGTTTTCTCCTTTTTGATTATTAAACTAGCTGACTGTAAACTTGACTGGTTGTGAGTTCGATTCCCACTCGAGAAATTGATGAATTAAATATTTCATTTTCTTCGCTCTAATGTCGAGGCAAATCACGGCGTTGAGTTCCGCAACATAACCAAATAATACCTTTAAAATTCGACGGAAATTGGAAAACGGAGTATCTTAACATTAGATTTCATCTATCTACCCTGCTGTGCGTATAATAAAAATGTATATTTCCACGTAAAATGTCTTTGTTTGTCAAACCTCAGTTTGCCTATCACTGGTCTATACTCTATACTACTTTATTTCAGCTTCTCGAGAAACGGCGTTTACCCACGCCATAACCGCAGCAGGGGTGTCCCTAGCTATATCTCGAGCTTGTCGTGATGGAAGACTGTCGTCTTGCGGGTGCAGTCGCGCGTCCAGACCTAAGCATTTACACAATGAATGGGTGTGGGGAGGCTGCGGGGATAACCTCGAATACGGTTACAAGTAAGTTTTTATGTTTATTTTGGTATAAAAAAACAGCAATTATCTAAGTATAATTTAGGATTTATTATATTTATTAGTGAAAATACAAATAGTTTTTAAGTTAACCTAGCTTAATTTATAGTGGGGCCAATCGTGGCGCAGGGGCACATAGGTGTGACTGTAAACGCGCCTGGTTGTGGGTTCGATTCCCACTCGAGGACTGGAAATATTTAATATTTCCATTTTCTTCGCTCTGGTGTCGAAGCAAAGCGTGGCGTTAAGTTCCGCCACTTAACACGCTACGCCTCCTAATTCAGCGGAAAGTGGGGAATGGAGTGTCTTAACACTAAACCGTCCTTCTGCCTACTGCGTGCGGGATACATCTGATTCGAATCTATCGTAGTCGAGACTTTTACAGAAACACATACATATGTACATTCAAAAATTAAAAAAATATTTGAAATGAATTTGAAATGAATATTTGAACTAAAACAATAAATATTTAATAATAATTATTATATTTTTTTTCTATGAAGTATAAGTATTCTCAGCTTACGAATAAAGGAAAACACTACAAATGTATACTATCTCACTCTTACGCACGTTAAATTCTACATACTTATATATCTATCCTTTTCGTTCCATTATATTGAACTTCATGAAGTTTTCTACAATAATACTACTTCAAATGAAATGCTTTGTTAGAAGACAAAAAAATTGTTGTCTTGAACAATATTAGTAAAACGCCCTTGTAGTACAGTGGGACATCGTCTGAGTGCAAACGCATTGGTTGTCGGTTCGATTCCCACTCAGGGATATGAATATATCATTTTTATTTCTCTTCTCGGATACCAAAGACAAAGTGCGGCGTTAAGTTACGTAAGATAACACGCAATGTCTTCATTTCTATGGATAAGTGGGGAACAGAGTGTCTTGACACTAGGTTCTCCTGACTACCCTTCTATACGGGTAAAGAATTAAGGTGCTTTGACAAAATTAAACAGTTTTTCTTTCTCTTGTCAAAATTACTCGACCGTTCACCTGTCTTACATTTTATCTGGGATACTAGGATATAATAAATGCACAGGATGTACCTAACATTTTCACCTTTAAGTCTGAATGTAGTTATTATTCAATAAACTACATACCAGTAATTAATAATGAAGGAAAATTTTGCAATCTCTATTTAAAAAAAGTAAGCGAAGTACTAAGAAATTTGGCATACCTATGAGTCCCTATGAGGAACAAAAAGACCATACATATTATAATGTGTTAGAAATACATAAAAAATATCTATTAAAATGAATATTGTAAACATGTATAAAAATGTGTGTTGGTAAAAAATAAAAAAAACTAAATCTATTCAATTATATAAAACTATATTTTATCATTTAGTAATAAATAAAAATTGTAATAATTTCGCGGCGTTGGATTCCGCCACTAAATACGCAATACGCAAGTCCTAATTCCTGACGGAAATCCGTGAAGTAGAAAACGTTGTGTCTTCATATAATATGAAACCTAATGGTTATGACTACTTTGTTATCTTAATATTTTTCTTTTATTCAATACTATAGATAAATTTTAATAACCAAATTGAATAAACGCATTTAATCTTTGAAATATGGCGTCTACACTACTTTAAAATAATAATTAATTTGCCATGTCACTAGGTTTTCTCTGACTACTTTCTAACATTTTTTTTATAGCTTCACGCTGTATCCCGCACACAGCGGGGTAGGCAGAGGGAACCTAGTGTTAAGACACTCCGTTCCCTACTTTCCGCCGAAATCGGAGGCATTGTACCAGAGCGAGGAAATAGAAATATTAAATATTTCCACTCCTCAAGTGGGAATCGAACCCACAACCAGTCGTTTACAGTCACTCGATCACGCCACTGCGCCACGACTGGCCCCTAATTCTAATATATATTTCGTATATTTAGAAATAAATTTTGATATACAAACGGAAAAAGCGCCATTTCTTTTTAAAGTATGGCGTAATATCAAATAGTAAATAATATTCTCCTAAAGCGTCTTAACAGCTCCACAAGGTATTCATTCATGTAGCAAAAAATTCTATTCTACTAGAGCAAACTATAAACACCCCCAACGGTTTATGCTGCCCTTGTACCTACAACTATGTTACAACTAGACTACTACATCGATTCTAGAATAAAATAATGTAGGCAAACCTCCTTTCGTTTTATGTACGCCTGATACAATATTGTTATTTGATTTAAATCATAGTATCAAACTTTCGTCGCGTTTATGTTCGCCTGGTACTTTTGCTATTGTTGTTAAGAAAATGGTAAATGTTTTTTTTTTATTTACATTCTTTAAAAAAGTTTAGTTGAGTTTTTTAAATCTCTTTTTTAGTACAAGATAAGACCATATTAGTTATTATATTTTTGTTCTGTATGTATGAATAATGTTTTTCTTTAATTATTACTTTATTACATATATAATAAAATAATCTAATATCTTATGTCTCAATATTTTTTACATTAAATTATTATGTTTTAAAATTGAAATTATTTATTTATTATAAAAAGATTTTTTAAAAACATATTATTGTTATTTTTATTATTGTTTAAACACATTCTCTTATCTTTGTATTTAAAAATAACTGGATTTAAAAAAAAAAGTACATATACATACTTTTTCATATTCACACCTCCTTTAAAAAAACACCTGTCAATTTTGTCAATTAAACAGGTAGAACCACCTGCCACACCTCGTACCTGCGTACCAGGACACCAACAACGCATAGAAGGTTTATTACACCTGTATAATACACACACATGGACTTACGAACATACATGTGTGCTATAAATACATGACTTTGTTTTTCTATGTGTGTGTGAAAAGGGGAGGAGCTTGGCTTTTCCTTTTGTAAGTTAACATTTTCTTCTATGTTGAAGCGAGAAAGATATACAATTTCTATATATCTGTCCTATTCTAACGTAAATTATGTCAATGTGTGCATCTATTTTCATAGAATTACGTCGTTTCTAGGTTTAATTCCATAAGAGAGAGTGAGAGGTGAAATAAAATTATATATCTGTTACTTTCTAACGTAGATTTTGTTGTTGTGTGCGTAAATTGCAAATGTAAATGTGCAAAGGTAACTCGTCTCAGTTTAAAGGTAAAGGTGAGATATATAATATCCTATAAACTTCTTATATCCTAGTACCCCAGGTGAGATGTAAGACAGGTGAAAAATGCACGTGTTACCTTTGCGAAGATAAGTCAAAGGTAGGTTTACCTTTTAATTTGTTATTAATAATCTGTGGTCAATAATTATTAAATATATTGGATATTAAAACTTCTTGTAAATATTATTATTAAATAATCTATGTAATAACTACTAAAATATATATTTTATTGAACTTTTAATTTTAAAAAATCATGAGAATAATCTCATTAAGTAAAAATTAAACATGTGAGCAACAAACCTTTTTAATGGATAACCAACCAGCTGTCAAAATCGTTTCACTAGTGTCAAGCCATGGTTTAAGACAGGTTCGATACCAGGACTTCAAAGGTTTGTAGGAGAGTTCAATATAAAGGCTGGGTTAAGTTGATATTGTAAGTGTACCTACAATATTTATTATTTTTTATATTTCGTTTTTTACATACAGCTTGTTATATACACTCGATTATATTTAAATAATCATTGTAGCAGCTTCAGGCATTTTCCCGTCCTGCCTTTTTTTCATTACGGGGTAGTTAGAGAAGTCTGTAATATTGGCTCTAAGTTTAAATTTATTGACTTTTTTAAATTAATTAATAGTTTCTTATATTTATCTGTAAATAAAACAAACGTAATAGATACTGTCGATTAAAAAATATTGATTTTATAAATAAAATAGTATATAATTACTAATAAAATAGTATATATGTTTTATCTTACTCATTCTTCTCATAAATTTAAGTTAATACCTCATAAAATGTATAGTAAAATTCAAATTTATTGCAGTAATATTCTACACTAAAACTACTACTGTTTATGATGACCACACTATTATTCACTGATATAAATAGTCTTTTTAATATGCTGAGTTTACGACATACAAGGTAAAAAAAATCGTAAAGAATATATACATATATTAAGAGAAAAATGTTATCAACTTTCTTGGAGTTCCACGTTCTCACTCGACTATTCGAGTCCTTACTATTAAGGAAGGCAAAGATAACTTAGAACCTATTACACTTTGTTTTGCACCCGAATCTGAGACTTCTACGTGTTGAGTGATGGAACTCAACGCCACGCTTTATTTTTTCACAAGAACGGAGAAATGAAAATAATTGAAATATAATAATTGCACCAAGTTTCGACTTGGTGGATCACGTCAACAACGTCGAATAGTATTTATTGTGTAGTTATTAGGTACATGTATATATCAGCGTATAGGTTTTACTGTTAAATTATATTTAGTTTAGTATATATAATATAGTTTCAGTGAATTATATATGGTCATATGCGCTTCTTGCTAATGAGGACGTTGCTTGTCAAGACAGTTGGTAGGAGAAGCTTTAAGAGAAGTACGCTCGGTGGATTCCCGATTAGACAGTTAACTTTAAGCGTCGTTAATGTTCTTTATTAGGGACGAATTGGTCTTTATCAATTCTTACGTAACATTATCAAATGTTAGGTAGGTAGAAAGAAGATTTACGCGTTATGATCTACGTACAATACCCGCAACTATGAATATTCGTATGTGAGCCTACATAAGGTTTTCCAACATAATAGCTGGATATTTTTATTACGTTGCGACATTCGATTTTTCTATTAAAATAATTAAATTAAACCAAACTCTCTCGATGTATTTATTACTTCCTGAAAAAATGGAAGATTTTGTTTTATGCAAAATTTGTCCTAATTACGTAGATTATGGTAGTAATTGGCAAAGGAAAAAGGAAGATGGCAGATGGTTTATACCTCTCTCCATCTTTACTTTCCCAAACGAATCTAAAAACAATCATGTGTTACTTTTAAACTTTATTTATTTGTAAATAATAAATAAACAATAAATTATTAACTATACATAATATAACAGTAATATTTTGTTCTCGAAGCGTAAAAAAAAACAATGTATTAAAATGAATATAATAAAGTTAATAAATATGTCTCAATATGGCCTAACCCCTATAAAGCAAAGTACAGAGAGCAAAATTAATTCACCCAACAAAAAGGCATTAAAAACTTTTTAATGACCACCGTTTACGGAAAAACATGAAATTTTCTGCATATTTTGTATCTGTTGTACCAGGGAGCCAAAAACGTTAAGATGGTTAAGGATTTCTTTAATATAAATAAAATAATTTATACGAATTTTAACCTTAATGCCTTGTAAATAAGAGTTTAGTTTGTACTAAAGGTTTTCTCTAGTCCTTTTAAGTACAGAATTCTATTTTGTACTAGCTGTACTCGCGACTTTGTTCGCGTGGATATTCATAAAAAATATAATTTTAAAATAAAAGTAATGGGGCCAGTTGTAGCGCAGAGGCACAAAGTGTGACTGTAAAGCGACTGGTAGTAGCTTCGATTCCCACTCGAGGAGTGCAAATATTCATTATATATTTCCATTTTTTTCGCTCTGGTGTCGAAAGCGCGGCATTAATTTCCGCCACACATACACGCAATGCCTCCAGAATTTAGCGGTGCGTGGGGAACGGAGTGTCTTAACACTCGGTTCCTTCTGCCTACCCTGCTGCGGGATACGGCGTGAAGCTAGAAAAAAAAATATATAAGTTACATTACCTATGTTACCTTATCATATCAGCTACCTGCCATTGAAAGTCCAGTCAAAATCGGTCCAGCCACTCCATAAATTAGCTGGAAAAAACAAACAGACAAAAATTTTAAAAAATGTTATTATACATACATATGTATTTTATTGGTTGCTACGAGAAAAGCTACGAACGCGTTTAAAGGCAACGTCACCACGCATTTGAGGTTGTTGTACCAGGAGAGCATGAGGTGTTAGGAAGTTTCATGTAAGCTCAATATTTGTAGGCCCCGCCTCCCGTTGGAAAAGCTTTTCGTGCTTTTATTTTTTTTGTTAATACTGTTTGCAATTTTCCGCGCAAAGTTCGCTCGGTAAATTGGAGTTTTATATAAATTTTGTTGTGTATTAGTCACATTTTTAAATTCATTTTTTATTGTATTTAGGGTCATTATTATTATTGAGATATTTCTTAAAAAACTAAGTAAATAAGATAACTTGTATAATAAACTAAATGTTTTCGAATTCGAGATATAAAAAACTGTTTTAAGTGGCAGAACTCAACGCCGCGCTTCGTAAATCTGTGAACAAGAAATATGTTCTTAGAAAACGTATAAACGAAAACGTAAATGATAATTTAATCTAGCACGATTCTATTCTAACAAGATATGTCGGGTTATTTCAAAACTTTTCATTTTTTTTAAGTTTTCAAAAATATTTTTTTCTCCTAATAAATTCAGAGCAAAAATAATTTTAAATTTATTATATTTATTTATTTGTGATATATAACTTTTATATTTATTTGTGATTTTTTTTTTAGCTTCACGCTGTATCCCGCACACAGCAGGGTAGGCAGAGGGAACCTAGTGTTAAGACACTCCGTTCCCCACTGATTTATTTGTGATTAATTTATTTTAATTAAATAGTAGTTAAAGCAGTGTCGTAAGTTCGAGGGGAAAATAGGACGGTAGGGGTGTCTTAACATAAGGTTCTGTCTCACCCTAATATCTAGAAAAAAGAATGAAGTAAATAAAAAATAATATCATATAAATAATAACATTTTAAATATTTTTTATTTACAACTTTGATCTACATTATCTGTTTCACACAACACAGTACAAACGGAAAGAGACATAAGAAACAAACGTCAAACTACGAACAAAGTTTGAATTTCAATTTCAGTACGCCACAAGCTTTCAGAGTGTGGTCACGCTCCGCTGCGCTCTTGATACATCGCAAAATGCTGCTTTGAGAAATTTCTAGCCTGAATGTACTAGGGTGTCATAAGCCTGTAGCGGTTCTATCGTTATCGAGAAAATCTATATGGTTGATGTGTGAGTGTAATGTAATCGTCGGTATGCATGTGTGCGTGAACGAGGGTGGTTTTTCGGCTGTGTAAAGAGGTCTAACCTTATAAGTATTATTTTTTGAAATATATTGGATATTTTTTTTTATTATTAATTTTTGGAATTATGTGGGTCATAATATTAAGATAGATAATATTTGTATATTTTAATAAGCAAAAAACAATCTTTCTTTTTTTTTAGCTTTACGCTGTATCTCTTGCGGGTAGTCAGAAAGAACGGAGCGCCAAACGCTACGGTCCCTGCATATTTCTTTCGCCTCGTCCACTGTCATCAACCTCTTCATACACGCTCTCCGGGGTGCCCTCATGCTTTTTACTTGATCTTCCTCCAGTAGCGTCGATACTGTGTTTTCGAAGGTCAACCGAGGTTTCCCCCTGCCTCACTTACCACTCGAACAGAAACAATTATTTATCCGAAATGATATCCGAGTATAATCATCGGTCCAATGTATCAGTTTAATGAATTGAAAAAAAATAGTGCGTACACTTCATCAGCCTATATTGCAAATTCATTATCTACAGTACTACTGTAAATTACTGTAAATAATAATATGAACAACATTGAAAAAAGAAATACACTACGTTATTGATATCATGGATACTACATAAGCAGCTTATTTTTAATAGTCGTCGCATTATCGTTTAAAATTTATTAAGTCAGATCTTTAACAGATCTGACCAGTGTACAATGTTTAAGTTTTTTTAGCACGGTGCTACAAAATAAATTTTCCGTGGCTTCGTATTACTTCATATTATAAGTTTTTATGATGTGTAGAAAACGTTTATGGATTTTTTTATAAAAACTTTTAACACCTATTTGAATTCTCTTCGAATAATCTCAACTTCAACGGCGTAGCTTCCACACTATTCGTTGTAATTTACTCAATCAGTCAGTCTATACCTGTTTTATATATGAATGTACACATTTTATTAAATGATTTTTTTTAATAATAGCAAACGCATTTAACTCGAAAAGTTACGATGCGTATTGTATGGACCATAAATAAAACTTTCACTTTCGAACTGAAAGCGGACAACGGACTGTCTTGAGACTAGGTTCTCCGTGACCCTGAAGAAGTAAGCGAAAAAAAAGCATTTAGCTACTTTTTTTAAATACATTAAGTTGTAATAAGTATATAAGAATTTTGCAGCTGGTAGTAGAACACATGGTATAGCAGTCAGAGTGCTCGGACGGTTTCAAAGAGGAGCGGGTTCGAATAATCCAAAAATATCTTTTTCTATTTTCTTGGTATGTGACTTACACTTTAAAAAGTTAAAATGACTTTTATTATCTATTCTTATTGGTCAAAAGTGTGTTCGTTGTGGTTTAACTCTTCCTGGGCTATTTGTAGTAGACCTCTGAAATTTAGCAGAGATATCGAGCACAGTGTTTTATGTGCTGTGAAGTTTTTTGATGACAATTGTAATTGTAGTTTTTGAATAAATGGTAATTAAATGGTCAAAACGTGCGTTAAGTGTTATGTTAGTTTTAAGTGTTTGCTTTTCAACTTTTTAACATGTAATAAATAACATTAAATATATACTTCGCCCAACTCTTTACGAGATTCAGAGCAAAGAGGCGGTTCCTAGTATATAATGAATTATAATAAAAAAATGCAAAAAAAAAATTAAAAAATATGGTTACACCACTTTCCTATAAACCGATAGAGCTTTTTATTACGTAGGGGGGTGCTTTTTAACATTTTTAAAAAGCGTTTTCCCGATATTTCGGTTGTTTGAATTTTCTTCACTCGGACAACATAAACGCGAGGAGGTCAAGAATGTTAAGAATTCTGAGGGTGGAAAGCGTTTTTTACCTAATAAAGAAGATTTTCCCGCATTTGAGCATTTTTCTCACCAGGCTGACATAAGATTGTAAGAGGTGTGAGGAAATTTGGGAAATTTAGCTTTTGTGAGTTTATTGAATAGTATTTTGTTGGTTGAATGAGTTGTTAGCATGTTTGTATTTTTAAATAGAATTTGAAATGTATGCTAATTACATTAATATTCATTTTTTTGTTTAATATTTTGAATGTTTGTCTATATAGTGTTTGTATTAGTAAAATTGTTCAGGATTAACTTTGTAATTAAATAATAAAAACTTATTTTTAGAATAAAGCACTAATTACTATTACTTTAAACTCAGCTTCACGCTATATCCCGCACACAGCAGGGTAGGCAGAGGGAACCTAGTATTAAGATACTCCGTTCCCCACGCAACGCCGAATTCGGAGGCTTGCGTGTTAAGTGGCGGAACTTAACGCCGCGCTTTACCTCGACACCAGAGCGAAGAAAATGGAAATATTAAATATTTCCACTCCTCGAGTGGGAATCGAATCCACAACCAGTCGCTTACAGTCACACGCTTGTGCGACTGGGCCACGACTGGCCACCAAGAATAAAACATTAATTGACATTACTTTAAAATGTGATTTCTTTTTATTTTTTATTTATTTTTTTAAGTGTAGAGTAGGAAAGCGGCTCACTGTAAAAGCACGCCATAGAAATCCGCCACGCAATACATAATATCTCGGTTCTTCGGCACGGAAAGCGGAGAGTTAAGTGTCTTCCCACTAGATTCTCTCTAACTACATTAAATCTTGAAGCTGTATTTATTAATGAATACCAGATATTGAATTTAATAAAACAACCGTTAGTTAGGCTTTACACTATTACTTTATACTTCAATGAGAAGAAAGTGTTCTTAAGAGGCTCCTGGATTATAAGACAAAACTTACTTACAAATAAATAGTAAATTAACATTCTAATTGAATTGAATTGAATTGAATAGCTTCACGCTATATCCCGCACACAGCAGGGTAGGCAGAGGGAACCTAGTGTTAAGACACTCCGTTCCCTACTTTCCGCCGAATTCGGAGGCTTGCGTGTTAGGTGGCGGAACTTAATGCCGCGATTTACCTCGACACCAGAGCGAAGAAAATGGAAATATAATTTCCACTCCTCGAGTGGGAATCGAACCCACAACCAGTCATTTGCAGTCACACTCTTGTGCCACTGGGCCACGACTGGCCACTATTTCATGAAATATGAATTAAATAAACATTTTAAACATAAAAAAAACATTTGTTTTCGCGATTATCACACATTTTGAAATGAAATCCTGTTTACCTGTGAGCACGGATCAGTAAAGGACCATTAAAGGAGTCTATCTGTGACCACGGACTACAGTGAATAAAGTTCTTGAAGTAAATGTTTGAAATGTCGGGTTTTATTTCAAAATAAAAAAAAAACTTTAGACGAACTACTTAACATATAAACGTTTGGTTACTTTAACTAAATTATAACGTTATTCTATTTCTATATTTATCTATTTATTTACAAAAAAATAATATTTCGTTAATGTTAATGTTTCTATCCCACATTAACATAAACGAAATATTCATTAAGTTATTTACAACCAGTGTTGGATAAAATTTAATTGCAATTAACAATTAAATATTAACAATTCATTTTTTGTGGGAAAATCGCATAAAAACACAGTTAAATCAAAATTAATTCGTCCTTTATTTTTACTCTACATTAACAACGAATTAATTATTTATTACGATTTTGGTTAATGGTGAATAATTAATTGTTAATATTAATCATTAAATTAACCATTAATCATTACTAGTTCATCAATTGTTAATATATATATTTTTTTTTATGAAATGAAGGAGGCAAACGAGCTGAAGGTCTACCTGGTGTTAAATGGTACCTTCGCCCATAGACATCCACAACATTCAAGTTATGGATGCGTTGCCAGCCTTGGGAATGTAGGACAGAAGGAGGGAGGAAGGATGGGAATGGTGGGAATAGGGAGAGCTGGCTTACATGCCATCGAACCGGAACACATCATAAGATATTTGGCGGTTCGTCTGTGACATGATAGTGGTCGCGAGCCAGTCGGAGAACGAATCTCCTACCACCAAACTATTGTTAAATGCAATCAAATTTTGCCCAACACTGCTTACAACTTAAACGGTGGAAAGCGAAAGTCGAAGCCGGATGTACCGAAATGTACTAAACCCGGATAAGCCCGGTTGAACCGCGTTAAACACGCTTAAATCCGTTATCATCTACCAGGACAGCATAAAGCGATGAGGGTAGTTAATCCGATACACCCTTAGGAGAACCTCCCCCATACATTTATTTATACAGTTACAATTTGAGCTTTAATACTGTGGGAATATGAATTTAGCTGAATATATACAAAATATTGAATTATATTTAGATTTTTTTATGTTTTTACATTTACTGTTTTAAGCTTTGTATTGTATTTTAATATAAAAACTCTTTTTAGTCATTATTTACAAATAACATATTTTTAAAGGGATATTAAAAGTTCCTCAGTAAAAGTTATATCGACAATTTCATTGAAAATACAACTTTATGGCTTTAAAAATAAAGCTGCTATTCGAAAGCTGATACTGAAAGCTACAAATCGATATCTCGTAGACCTTTCGTAGCAGTGGGCGTAGCCTAAATGAAAATGTCAAAATTATACCCATTTCACTCACTCCTGTGTAAAAGCTGTATATATGTATCTCTTTCTAATTTTCCATACTTTTCCATTTGGTACCAGGAGCAGCATAAATGTTTGGTGAACTTAATAGAACTTACTTAATGTTTACGAAGCGAAAATGTATCTCTGAGTTTGGATTTTCTTTAACAAAACTTTTTGTAATAGTCAAAAGCTTGTTTTTGGCTTATGAAAGTATTTTATGATATATTTATACGAAATACGTAAAAATATTTGCAAAAATATTATATGGTTTTGTTGGTCGTAGGTTCTATTTTTACTTAGGGGAATAATTATATATTGCAAGCACTGCAGTGCTTCAGGGATGTTCGCTGAAACGCGTGTGGACTGTTTTTACGCTCTCATGAGAAAACGATGTGTTTTGTAACATGTAAAAAAAAAATATAACTAACCTAGTTTATAAGAAAAAATGTTTACTAACCAAATGAGCCATGGTCACTTAAATAAAGAATATATTATTATTATATTATTTTCATTTCTCCGCTCTGGTACCTAAGCCCAAGCGCGGTGCTAAGTTCCGCTACTTACCACGTATACCTTTCGCAGTGTATCTACGTTTAAGCTACAGATGACACGTAATCCCTCTTCCTGTCCATTTTACGATGACAAGAGCTTGACGGAACCTATATTTGAAAGAAATGCCTGAGTTTTAAATATTGCCAGTAGTCAAAATAAGCTTAATACTTCTTTTGACTACTAATAGGTACTTTTAAAAAATTTAATATTAATGTAACGATAATTGATGATATATTTTTACAGCTATCAATTATTTTTTCGACTTTTTTCACAGATTTACAGAAGGATTCGTCGATATACGTGAACGAGAACGTAAAGTAAAGCGTGGCAGCCGAGAGCAGGGAAGGCAACTGATGAACAGACATAATAATGAAGCTGGCCGACGGGTATGTTTTTTTAAGATGCAATAGATCATACTATCCTGTCATGGACCATAGATATTTTTCTAATTTTTTTTTCTAGATAGCAAGGAGAATTTAATTTTAAGACACACTCTTCCCCACTTTCCGCCCGAATTTCACAACATGAATATTCCGAGTTGAGTGACCGAACTCTAACGCTTTGTCTAGTCCACAAACCAGAGAAATTAAAACCATTTAAGTATAATCATACCCACAAGTGGAAATCGTACACACAACAATCGCGCAAATATTATATTATACTTTGTTTTTTTTATTTATATGTTTGATTTTTTTATGTAAAAACATAATGACTTTCATTTACTTTCACTTTGCTCAATTAGACATAGACAAAACCACTATTAGAAATCAGCTTCACTGCTTCTATAATAAAGCAGACTAGTCTGATAGAACTTATATTAGTGTCACAGTCAAACTAACTATATAGGTATGTAGATATAACTATACCGTTATTAATTTATAAAAAATAAAATAACCATCTACCAACCAAGCTAAACTATAAGAAACTAGCGGCCCGATAGCGGCTTCGCCGCGTGAACTATTTCGTTATATAGCAACCCTCGGGGACGCATTTTTAACGCGGTCGGTTTAGATTTTTCATATAAACTTTCATCCCCTATTTCAAACCTTTAGAGGTTGATTTTTGAAAAAATAAGTATCCTATGTTATACCCAGTCACTTTTACTACTTTAATTCTAAATTTCATCCAAATCGGACGGGTATATTAGTCGTGAAAGCGTGACAGACAAACACACAGACTTTCGCATTTATAATATAAGTATGGATTTGTAAATGCCCTCGTAACAAAAATTCTTCAACGTGATTCATTCAAATTCATTCAATCATTTCCCATTCTCTTAGGTACGTAAAAAACTGATATCTGATAAAAAATTACGATAGACCAAATAAAAACTTTTCGATAACAAATAAATATAACGGTATAATTACCACCTTAAGTAGTTGGAATTCGAAAAAAAAATACCGTTATTAAACATATTAATATAACGATGCCATACAGACGATATAGTATGACGAGGCTATCGTGACGCAACTGGATGGCGTCTGTCTGTCTAAGCAATGATTGCGGGTTCGATTCCCACCCGAGGAATTAATATTTAAAAATATTTAAATTACTCCGCCCGGTAAGACAAATCATTGTTTTAAATTCGGCCACTTAACACACATTGTCTAGATTTCAGGCGGAAAGTGGAGAACAGAATGTCTAGACTAGATTTTTCTGACTACCCTGCTATGTGAGACAAAGCTTGAAATCGTAATGACATCATTAATTAATGATATATTATTAACAATCAATGTGGTGTGGTGTGGTCAAGTGGGGAACGGAGTGTCTTAACACTAGGTTCCCTCTGCCTACCCTGCTGTGTGCGGGATACAGCGTGAAGCTAAAAAAAAAAAAGAAAAAAAAAATTAACAATCAAATTATTTATCAACAGGCAGTCATTAAGAAGTCGCGAGTGACGTGCAAGTGTCATGGCGTCTCGGGCTCATGTAGTTTAATCACCTGTTGGCAACAGTTGGCGACTTTTAGGGAAATCGGTAAGAATTCATGATAAACATCTTTATAAATTATCTTTTTTATTAGTTTTTATTTAATTATTTATTAAATAATAAAATAATACCTAATGAAGTGAGGGGGCTTGTGAAGGGGCTTTGGTTTTAAATTTATATTTATTTCTTTTAAATGTATTTATGGTAGCTATATAACTTTAATTTGCATGGCACGCATGGTTTATCAACATAACAGTGCACCGAATGACAAGAATCCCTTTATTTATCAGTAAATTCTTGGTAAAGTTAAAAAAAAAATCGAAATTAGAAATGGAGCCAGAGGTATCGCAGAAATATTATAAAATGCATTTCAAAAGCAGCAACTATTTTTCCCAAATATGGTAAACTTATTATAATTAACATTTTTTACGTATGTTACAGTAATTTAAATACATACAAATCATAAATACGACCTCCTTTCTCAATACACATCCAGAAATTCAAGAATCATTCTATAACTATACATCTACTACATACAATATTAATACAGAAACGTCTGGAATAAATCGTCACCAATAAATATCCACACAAATAACTCTATTAGCGGCCATTCACAGCAGAATCCAAACGTCTCGTTAAAGTAAATATCTCCCTATTGTACTCGAGATCAGATATTAGGTGGTTAATGAGATCTATTAATTCTCCTGTCGGCTCATGGGGCCCTGGTACTTTGGATTCATTTCTTCTCTAAATGTCGTGTGCGGTCAAAATAGTAAATGTCATTTTGACTTTGACATTTCCATTTATTTATAATGAAATCGAGTAGATATTTTTGTTGAATAATAGTTTAATTAGTATAATTAGTATATTATTATAATACTATGTTTTTGCTTAAAAAGTTACCATTATATCTAAATATGATTTTTTAATTTCTTTTCTCATTTTTATGCATTATTATTAATATTTATGAATTAATATATTATTGATCTTAAACAGGATAGATATAATGTTAGGCTCCAACACTCAACAGTCTTTGCCACTAACATGAGTGATAATTGTAGAGTGAAATTTTTCGGTAATCTCCATCACAAATAACTAAAACATAATTAAAGAATTTTGCTGTCAACAACTCTATCGTAGGACTTTTTACCAAATTTGATACTACAAATTATGACAAAGATAATTTTTTATAGCTATCGGTAAGTAAAAAGAAGAATTTTCAAGTAATTATTATAAAGTGAGTAACGATCAATTTTATTATAAAAAACTTTTTTGTCTTAAATATAAAAATATAGGACCCGACTAAATTAAGAAAAAAGTATATAACCACATAATTAACAATAAAAAAATCTAAACTATTCAATAAGACATCATATCAACAGATATCTTAAATAATACTTTACTTACCGATACTAAAACGGTAGGCGAACGTTAATCCAACGAAATGAACTGAATGTAGCATAAATTAACTTATTTACGTCTTTCGAGCTATCTCCTGAGGACATAATCTGACTGTGAATACTTTATGATGCTCGGCAAGGATAAAGCTAGCATGATATTACTGCGTGTAGTCAATAGCTTAGTGGTTATTTGTTTTTTAGTGTTACACGTTCAAATTGGTAATATGTAGGTCTTTCTAAATAAAAAATGGTAATTTTGTTTCATTTTGATTATTATCGGTGATAATTATTTTTTGATGTTATTAGAAAATTACTATTAGTCGTAAAATTAACAATGAAAAGTTTCTGCGGATTCGATTTATTATAGGGTAGTGATATAATCTCAAGAGAGAGAGAGAGAGAGCGACGATGGGAACTTTCACTCAATACGTTCGTCTCAAATTCAGCATAAAGAGAAAAAAAAAAATTTTTCGCTTATCCTACGTGAAAAAGCGTAAGGCTAGAATAAGAATTAATTTTCAAAAATAGATGTTTTCTAGATCCTAAAACGCAATTCAAAATTGTTCACAAAATAAAATTTATAGCTTATAGCTTTCATATAGAAACATGTAACATCGTTCATATAAAACGATTTGCGATCAAGGCAAGTTACGGTAACAGTGGTAAAATGCCTTAGTTTTTTTAACTTCACACTTTTTCTCGCAACCAGAGTAGTCAGAGAGAACCTAATGTCAATCCATACTTGTATGTATTATAAATGCGAAAGTCTGTGTGTTTATCTGTCACGCTTTCACAGCTGATATACTGGTCCGATTTGGATAAAATTTAGAATGAAAATAGTAAATAACCTTGAGTCTAACATAGGCTATTTATTTTTTCAAAAATCAACCTCTAAAAAGTTGAAATAGGGGATGAAATTTTATATGAAAAATCTAAACCGTTTGACCGAATGTAATGAATTTTGGAATAGATATAGTTGATAATCAAAGGTTAAACATAGGGTACTTTATATTCAAAAAACCACGAATATAACGAAACAATTAGGCAGTCCACGCGGCGAAGCCGCGAGCGGGCCGCTGGTTTAAATATAATCCTCCCACTGGAAATCAAACCCACAACAAATTGAGATTCCCGGTCATTCCCAGATGTCCCATAATTAATCTGTTTAATAGCAATTACTGCTCATTAAGCTCATTTTTTTAAGATCAGGTGAGTGAATCACCTGATCTTAAAAAAAATACAATAATAACAATATAATCTTATTTTTACATAATTACAATTTGACACAAATTTAATATTAGCTATAAAAGTTAAAGAACACATTAAAAGCCTATACTCTAACGACATCTCACAGGTGGCCATATAAATCAAAAAATACCGCCAAGGGCATATAATAGAAACATATCCAGACACTGCTTATTTATTAATACTGCATACTAATAACAGTCCCAGAGCTATTATCAGGTAGAATTTATTGTAGTTGAACGACTTTATCAATTTTTATTTTTTAAAAGGGGTTTCTTAACGCAAATGAATTTTATCTTAGTTATAAATTATATTTTTTTGTATTGTTGACTAGTTTAGTTATAATATTTTTTTTTTAGCTTCACGCTAAAAAAAACACTGTGTTCTTCACTTTCCACGGGAATTCAAGCAATATTGCTTGTTGAATGGCGGAACTGAAGCTTTGTCAGTGGAGAAATGAAAATAACTTGTAATCATTCCCCTGAGTGTAAATCGAACCCACAACCATCGCGTTTACGACCAATCTCACTACGTCGTGACGGCCTTAAATGATTATTATGGTTTATCTTAGTTATAAAATAAAAAAATATTTTTAATATTGTTTTCTACTTCTCCTATTAAAAACTTTTCATAATTATAATGAATGTTTGAATAATCCATTACCTTAAGTTGTAAGTTTTTTTGTAAGTACTGGGTCATAACCCTAAAGATATAAGACGCCAGCGTTCATTACTTATACATATATTTTAACAAAAACATTATTAAAAAACGTTTGAAAAATTGTGCACAGCATAATTCGAACCCGCACCTCTTGAAAATTGTCAAAAATGTTTATCTATTTTATAAATGCTTTTGTTTTTAATTTGTTATTTTTTTATATCGTTTCAATAGGGGACTATCTAAGAGATAAATATGAAGGTGCCACTGAAGTAAAAGTATCAAGACGTGGCAAGTTACGGTTATCCAATCCAAACTACAGTCTGCCAACAGCTCAGGATCTGGTCTATTTGGAAGATTCACCAAATTACTGTATTCGTAATGAGTCGCAGGTACCTATATTATTTTGATATCTTTAATTTAAGGGCGCAGTGGCACACGGTGACTGTATACGACTGGTTGTGGGTTCGATTCCCACTCGAGTAGTGGAAATATTTAATATTTCCATTTCTTCGCTCTGATGTCGGAGGTAAAGCGCGGCGTTAAGCTCCGCCACTTAACACGGCGAATTCGGCGGAAAGTGGGGAACGAAGTGTCTTAACACTAGGTTCCCTCCCTCTGCCTATCCTGCTGTGAGCGGGATACAGCGTGAAGCTAAAAAAAAACAAAAATTTAGGTAATAAGTTAACACGGACGTTGGACGGTTTCCAAGAGGCGTGGGCTGGAATCCGTGCGTTTAATTTTTTTATACGTTTTATAAATATCTTTTTCAGTTTACTAAGTGTATGAATAACACTTTAAATATATTAAAAAGTAGTTAATCGTGTAAAGTACAACTTTTGGTAAAAAAAACAAAAAATGATGATGTATAATAATCGCAAAAAACAAAGAATATTTTTCATATTACTATATACGTTTTACTAAAGATGAAAAATACAAATTTAAGACATCCAGGTCTAGACGTAGGACGTAGGTAATCTATAGAGACGCGCCATAGTAAAGTAACAAAAGACTGATTATTTTTGTATCTTCACCCATTATTCCAAATAACAGCGTGGCAAGAAAGAAACTAGTCCCATGACCCTCACTTCTCCATTAAAAACATTACCTATTCAGGTTTTATTTTAGGTAATTTACTACTAACTAATATTTCCTTTAAATTCACATTTCTAATATCCAAACCAGGGTTCCATAGGCACATCAGGCAGAGAATGCAATAGAACCTCAGCGGGTATCGACGGCTGCTCCCTCATGTGCTGCGGTCGAGGATACAATACTAAGAAGATCGTAGTGAAAGAACGTTGTCAGTGCAAATTCCATTGGTGTTGTCGTGTAGATTGCAATACTTGTGTAAAAACTATGGAAATATATACTTGTAAATAATTAGTTAAAGTACGCGCATTATAACTTGAATGGTCTGAACTTAGCTACAATAGGCGTCGCAGTAACTTTTAGAGTGATTGGTGGTAAGAGAGAGTGAATGAGATGGCGAGAGACAAATAGTAGTAATTCCATTACGGTTTGTGTGTTTTGTCTCAGTCACTCGTTAACTCTCATTGGCTGGTTGACTGTATCGGAGCAAAATTTTGGAAAGCGTAGATACAACTGGTCAAGCTAAAATGCGCGCACTATAATATTAAATGTACCTAATGTAACTTTTAATCTGATCTCTTAATCCTTTATATAAATAAAACTTAAAATTCATTTGTAGTTTAGCGGTAGATGATTAAATGTACATTTTGAAATATATTATAGTAGATATTTTTAAATTATATATAAGTTTTAACAATATAATTACTCATGTTGTAGGAAAGTTTCGCATAATGTAAAAATAATAAACGATATTATTATCACTGTAGTGGGCTTAGGAAGCGTCTGACTGTAAAAGAAATGGTTGTGGGTTTGATTTAAAGTCGGGAGAACGATTAGGTCTATATTATTTTCATTTTTCTGCTCTGGTGCCTAAAACAGAGCGTGAGACGTTAAATTTTGCCACTTGATACGCAATGTCTCGATTTTTGGTGGAAAGCGGAAAACGTAGTGCCTTGGTTCTAGGTTATCTCTGACTACTCTACTATGCGGGAAAAAGCGTGAAGCTTTTCATTACTCGTACATCTATGTGTTATATATAGCTTCACGCTGTATCCCGCAGGCACCAGGTTAGGCAGAGTGAACCTAGTATCCGATCCCCACACACCGCCGATTTCGGAGGCATTGCGTGTTAAGTGGCGGAACTTAACGCCGCGCTTTGACACGACACGAGAGCGAAGAAAATGAAAATATTAAATATTTCCACTCCTCGAGTGGAATCGAACCCACAGTCAGTCGCTTTACAGTCACACTTGGCACGACTGGCCCCTACATCTATCTTTGTGTTAGTATAAAAAAATACTATAAGCATCTTATATGACAGTAATATTTAAAACGAATTTCCACTCTGAATTCCTAAAATATTGAAATAAAAATAAGATGTCCAATTTATTATAATTATTATTCTTAACTATTTCCAATTGAGGCTTTAACTTTTTTATTATTGTATTCTCTTAAGTAAGATAGATCATTTTTTTTAATAAATCTCCTTATTTTAATTATTTATTTATAAACTTCAAAAAAATAACTTAAATTGTATAATATATTAGAATTTAAGTTAGTGTTTGGTTAATGGCTTAGATTATACAGTTTCTAAAACTTACCAGTATTAAATTCGTTATGTGTATTGCGTTGAATAAAAATTTAGTTGTAATTTTTACACAATAATACTATCATAATTAATTTGTACATTTGTTTTTTTAAATATTATATATTAAATACTCCACCTTATTGTATATTATGCCCCCACCTTTGAGACTCAATAACGACGCTTATGTTCAATAAAAACATATTATTATTAATAAATTAATTATTTAAATCCATTATACGCAGTTTTATTTACATCCAAACACGTCAAATTAATAAAAAAATACATAATAAATGGTTATATTTAAATTATTATCGCCCTGGTACCTAACACAATGCGCAGCGTTGATTTTCGCCACTCAACATATAAAATGTCGAGGCATAGCGCGGCGTTAAGTTCCGCCACTTAACGCGCAACGCCTCCAAATTGGGTGGAAAGTGGCTGACAGAGTGTTTTAACACTAGGTTCCCTCTGCCTACCCTGCTGGGTGCCGGTGTATCCGGCGAGAACCTAAAAAAAACATATAAAACTTTGACTTTCGGCGAAATGTCAGGGCAAAGCGCGGTGTTAGGTACATAGTGTCTTAACATAAGGTTCCCTCTGTCTACCCTGCTGTGATACAGCGTGAAGCTAAATATAACTAACTATCATGTGTGGCACATAGCGAAAGAAAAACAAATTTACTGTATTGAATTTCAGGTAAGCTTGCAATGAAAGGTAAGATTATAATAGATGAGATTAAATATTATCCACGAAAGTTTGTCTGTTTGTCTGTCACGCTTTCGCTGCTGATCTACTGGTCCGATTTGGATGAATTTTAGAATGAAAGTAGTATAAAATCCAGGGTCAAATATAGACTACATATTTTTTCAAAATGCACCTTTAAAGAGTTGAACTACTAGGCCGTATGACTGATTGTAATGAATTTTGGTATAAATATAGTTCATAATCCAAAATTATTCATAGGCTTCTTTTTTTTTCAAAAATCCACCATACATTTTTTTTAATTATGAATGAATAAATAATTAATTCATCAAAAAAAATATAAAAATGCAAATATTTTGACCATAGACAATACTGGTCATTGTCTATTAAATTTGTCATTTGTAGACCAAAGACGAAGGCGCCATCTTTTTTCTTTACTGTTGTTATTGTGATTGTGATACGTATAAATTTTTTCAAAATTTGCCACGGAGATTTTACTTGAATACAAATAATTATTTCATATTATGGGCAGAAAATCAAGACCCAGTCGTAGCTCTGTGAGTGTCAATAGCAAACCTGCTTTCTATTATTGTTTATTAATTTCAACAAACTTAAAAAACACATTTTATATTTACAATAAAAGAATGAATAACATAAATTTACTCATAAATGATAATTATTATGTCAATATTATTAGGAAATATATGTTAACACATATTTAAGTAGTATTCGCTGATAAAAATCCAAAAAATTATATTATAATATTTTGAGGTAAGAACAGTATAAAATGCTGTTTAAAAAGACCAAAATGATCAATGTAATTGTTATTTGATATTTTACAAACATTTCAGAAGTCTTTTTGCACCCATTCCCCAATAAATATCTACAAAAATAAGAAAATGATAAGGAAAAGGACTAATAAAACTAATAAACAGATCAAAAAACTGTTTAACCAACTGCGAAATGAAAGTGAAGTTAGTAATTCATTTAATTCTTTAAACGATACTATTATTGAAATAGATAATTCAATACCAAATATTGAAGCAAGAGTCCAAAATATGGATACAGAAACTAATGATAGCTTGATTGTTATTGATGATGATGATCTTATTATAAACAATGAGCCATGTCCACTTCATTGTTCAACACCTCTCAGTAGCAAACATAATCTAAATGAAATTCCAACACAGAGTAAAAGCAACAATAACACGGATATAGCACAAAACTTTAACAAAGAAGTTGAAAACCTAACAAAAGAAATCAACAACAGCTCTTATTTAACTATAGACCTTACATCTGATAGTGCGATAAACACAACAAGGCAATCAGAAACAGTCATTGACTTAGCTAATTCTAATGATGCAAATGACTGCACTCTATCCGATGGCAATTTATCAATGAGTGGAGATTCTGATGTCACAGTAATAAATACTAAAAGAAGAAATAATGTCAGTAATAAACAGATGAGGAAGTTTGCAAGTGGCATTGCAAAGTTGGATTCGTCTGAAAGAGGCAAGCTATTAGAATATATTGCGGGTAAAATATTCAATGGATGTAATGGACCTAATTCTTCTAAGAACAGTCTTCATAGTTTAATGGTAAGAAAAAGTATTTAAAATCTTTCAATTTAGTCTTTTAAAAATAGACATAGGTAAATCAGTTGTTATGAAGTGACATTTTTATATAACATATTATAGGTTTGAAAGCCATTATGGTGTAATAGAACAGTATCTGATTGTAAATGTTGGGTTCGACATCTGTCTGGAGGGATGATAATATTATTATATCTAAACTATTTTCCATTCTTTGGTTTTGATACTCTAGTATGATTTTCTTTGACTACTCTTCTATATAAAAGTGTGAAGCTGTAGAATTAGTTATAGACAAGATATTCTGTAACACTAAACACTTATGTATTACTTATTCTTAATTTTTTGTAAGAAAATTGCTTTAACACTTCAATATAAATATAATTTCAGCAAGGTGTAAACAGAGCTACAGAGACTGTGGAAGATACATACATTAAGGATGTCATCTTAGGTCGACCATCAAGAAACAGTATCGGCAGTAATATATATAATCCAGAAAGGGATATTAAGAACAAAACTGGCTTGAGAATGATTGTTATAGATGGCAGTAATGTTGCTATGCAGTAAGTTTAAGTTTTTATTGTAAGAAATAAATAATTAATTGGAAAAAGTTTTTATATTGTATTCAGTTGAATCTATTAAATATTTTTTTATATTATACTAGCGTCCCGCTCGCGGCTTCGCCGCGTGGACTATTTCGTTACATTGAAACCTTTGGGGGAGCATTTTTAAAAAATAAAGTATGTTTAAGCTTAGTTTAACAACTATATTTATGGCAAAAGCCATTAGATTTGGGCAAGCGGTTTAGATTTTTCATATAAACTTTCATCCCCCATTTCAACCTTTTAGAGGTTGATTTTTGAAAAAATAAGTAGCCGATGTTAGACCCAGTCACTTTTACTACTTTTATTCTAAATTTCATCCAAATCAGATCGGTAGATTAGCCGCGAAAGCATGACAGACAAACACACAGACTTTCGCATTTATAATATAAGTGAGGGGTATAAAAGCAAAAACGCTTCAGTCCAAAAATGCATTTTTTTAACTGAGTATACGAAATTTTAGAGCTCACAAAGGGCTACACTATATGACATTTTTCATAGTAAGTCGATTGTGGATAGTGGCTGTTAGCTGTCATATAATGAATATTAACGTGCAAACACGCTTTAGTCCAACGTTTAAATGCAAAGACACCTAAGTCCTACAGTATTTCTCAATTTTTATATGGTTATTGTAAAGTTATTTTATTTTAATTAATGTTATATTAATAACGTATTCCAATAAAAGAACCAACATATAATTCGGGTAGAAATATCGATTAATTACGACACAGTAGAAATTTGCAGTTTACTCGATTTAGGTATTTTGTGACTGAAGCGGATTTGCTTTTATACCCCTCAAGTATGGATTCAATTGAATATATTAAACAAGTCCTTATAATATTATATTTAATTTAAGAACTGTATGGATGAAGTTGATTAGTGGTATTTTCGTATTTTTTTCTTTCTGTACAGAAATAAGAATCTCAATTATTATAAAATCTACTTTTTTCTTACTTTCTGAAATAAGTTGTGATTATGATTTAAAATTATATATTTTATTTTTTTGTAATAGTAATTTAATTCCTCTTCACTTATAAGAATATTTAACAGTTTACATATAAGTATGATATTTTTGGTTACAATATTCTGGAAATTTCCATTTGTGAACTTTCTTCTACAAGGAAAGTGTAAAGTAAATGGAGATAAGGGAAGTAAATAAAAGTATTAAGCTTCACGCTATATCCCGCACACAGCAGGGTAGGCAGAGGGAACCTAGTGTTAAGACACTCCGTACCCCACTTTCCGCCAAATTCGGAGGCATTGCGTGTTAAGTGGCGGAACTTAACGCCGCGCTTTACCTCGGCACCAGAGCGAAGAAAATGGAAATATAATTTGCACTCCTCGAGTGGGAATCGAACCCACAACCAGTCGTTTACAGTCACACGCTTGTACCACTGGGCCACGACTGGCCACAGTAAAGTACAGAGATAAGTGAAGTAAATAAAATATCCAAACAATATTCTGAAATATAACAACCTCAAGTATTTTTTTTTACTTTTTAAACATTTTTAAAGTGTTATTCCACACTTAGGAAAATTGAAAAAGACATTTAAAGAAAACGCATAAAAATGAACGCATGCTATACTACCGGTCCGATTTGGATGAAATTTAGAATGAAAGTAGTAAAAGTTACTGGGTCTAATATAGGCTACATGTTTTTTCAAAAATCAATCGCTAAAGGGTTGAAATAGGCGATGAAAGTTTGTATGAAAAATCTAAACCGATCCGAACCAATAAACCACCCCCGAGGGTTGCAATATAACGAATCAGTTGTGTTTACAATAAAATTGATTATAATCCCCGTCGACTGATCGCAGTTGGATAAAATTAAAAAAATAATAATAATTTTAAAAAAAAATTTTGATCGAATTTTACTGTCCCATTTTCAAACAGTCCCCGAGACTTCGCGAGTGCAGCGATTTGAAATTGATTATCTGGTTGCGTCGAATTATAATTTTTCCATATATTTTTGTATCTAATATTGATTTTATATGGTATAGTATTAACTTAAAATTGTAACAATTGTGTAGATTCACAATTTTTGATATTATATTTATATTATTTTTTAAATATTTTTTTTTCAGGCATACAAAGGGAAGAGTATTTTCAGTAAAAGGATTGAAAATCTGCATTGATTATTTTGTTCAACGTGGGCATGTCGTTAAAGCTTTTGTACCACAGTTTAGGTAAATATATGTCCTTTTAGATTTTTTAAATAAAAAAATAATTAATATTATGAACAGCGCCTGATTGTAAAGTGATGGGTTATGAATTCGATTCCATTTAAATTAATTTAAGTGGGAATCGAACTCACAACCATTGCTTTTCTAATTTTATTTAGGATTATATTTAAATTTTCATTTCTTTGCAATTTATTTACGCCTCAAATTACTTTATGTAACTAATAGGGCATTATTTTTTTAGTTCGTCGTTATATTGTTAATTTTAAACTGATGGATGGATGGATAGCTTCACGCTGTATCCCGCACACAGCAGGGTAGGCAGAGGGAACCTAGTGTTAAGACACTCTGTTCCCCACTTTCCGCCGAATTCGGAGGCCTGCGTGTTAAGTGGCGGAACTTAACGCCGCGCTTTACCTCGACACCAGAGCGAAGAAAATGGAAATATAATTTCCACTTCTCGAGTGGGAATCGAACCCACAACCAGTCGTTTACAGTCACACTCTTGTGCCACTGGGCCACGACTGGCCACTCAAACTTTCAAACTGATTTTATGGTTAGATTCTTGTACAGGGCAAAGTAGTATTTGATTTTTATTATTACCTAAGACAAAGCGCGGCGTTGAGATCTGCCACTTAATACTCGATTTCGGCTGGAAAGCGGAAAACGGAGTGTCTTGACACTAAGTTCTCTCTGACTACCTCGCTATGGGGGAAAAAGCTTGAAAATGCTTTGTTAATATTAAAATGTATGTAACATGCAGGCCGTAAGGTGTATAGAAATAAGAGCAATGGTCTTAGTATGCGAAAGTAATATATTATTAGTATTATATATTCTTTTTTTGAATAGCTTTTTTAACTTGTTATTTTTTTTTATATTTATAATATGTTAATATATTGTTATTAAAGTTATTATTTATGTCATGCTTTTAAAGCGATTTTGAGCGATTTTTTTTATATTATATACATAGTAGATTTACGCTTTTTCCGTAAGCGCTTAGGCTTAAGCGCTAGCGCACCGCTATTTTATAAATAGCAATTTCTTTTGCCAAACGATTGTTCGGAGAATAATCTTTGGGTAGCAGAAATTTGTAAAAATCTCTGTAGAGAGATGCTAACAACAAAAATAAGTTGTAATAAAACGTATAAGAATGTCGACGCAGCTGGTAGTAAAACGCATGGCTCAGTGGTGAGAGCGTCTAAACGGTATTCAGGAGGCGCGGGTTCGAATCCCGCTGCGTTCAAATTTTTATACGTATTGTAAATGTCTTTTTCGATGTATTTTTGTTTATTTATAGCTCTCACTAATTTAACTTGAGTGTTGCTTGAGTTTACCTAGTGTCAAGACACTCTGTTTTTCTCTCTCCATTTAATTTAAATATATTTTCCTTTTTTTTTCAGATGTAAATACGGCAAGAGTACAGACGGCAAGATGCTAGATAACCTGGAGAAGCAAGGCCTGGTCGTGTACACGCCGTCGCGGGAGATACAGGGGAAAATGATCACTTCATATGATGATAGGTTAGTTCTTTTAACAGTTAAAGTGTTTTTCACTTTCATTCTAAGGAAATTGAAAAAGATATTTAGATAACGTATAAAAATTTGTACGGAATTCGGGATTGTTCGGGATTCGAACCCGCTGCGTTCAAATTTTTGTACGTTTTCTAAATGTCTTTTTGATATGTTAGTTTTTATATATGAAACTAAACTAGGTGCAAATGAAACTCATTTATTTATTCGGCACGCGAAGTTCATTGCAGCCCAAAACTGGGCGTGTGAAATTTTCCCGCCATATCAATCAAGCTTGGTGATAACTCCTCAAGAACATTAACTTTTAAAAAATTAAAAATAGCTTCACGCTATATCCCGCACACAGCAGGGTAGGCAGAGGGAACCTAGTGTTAAGACACTCTGTTCCCCACTTTCCGCCGAATTCGGAGGCTTGCGTGTTAAGTGGCGGAACTCAACGCCGCGCTTTACCTCGACACCAGAGCGAAGAAAATGGAAATATAATTTCCACTCCTCGAGTGGGAATCGAACCCACAACCAGTCGTTTACAGTCACACTCTTGTGCCACTGGGCCACGACTGGCCACTAACTTACACATTAACTTTTATTTTTGTTTTAAAACCATCTCTATATTGGCATTAGTGTACGTGCAAAATATCACAAATATCTGGCATGTAGTTTCGAGTCTATTTGTCACAAAGAGTGCAAAAAAGTCTCCAGTAGAGCGCTCCACTCAAATTAACTTAAAGTTCAGTCATTTGACGCTGAACATAGAGATAAACATGCATTTTTATTTTTTTTTAGCTTCACGTTGTATCCCGCACATGGCAGGGTAGGCAAAGAGACTGGCCCCAAACAAAACATTTTAAGAAAACGCATAAATTTCATCGTTTTCAATAAGTACTGCAGAATAGAAATAGAAAGCATAATATACTAAATTAATTAAAAATTAAATAGCTTCACGCTATATCCCGCATACAGCAGGGTAGGCAGAGGGAACCTAGTGTTAAGACACTTCGTTCCCCACGCACTGCCGAATTCGGAGGCTTGCGTGTTAAGTGGCGGAACTCAACGCCGCGCTTTACCTCGACACCAGAGCGAAGAAAATGGAAATATAATTTCCACTCCTCGAGTGGGAATCGAACCCACAACCAGTCGTTTACAGTCACACTCTTGTGCCACTGGGCCACGACTGGCCACAAGCATAATATACCTAGATACTTATTTCAAGTTGATAGGAAGAAAAAAAGGTATTATTAGAAAACGTATATAAATAATAGGTGTAGGTTCTATTCCCACTCGGGAAACGACCATATTGAAATTTTCATTTCTTTACTCTGGTAAGACAAAGCGCGGCGTTGATTTTCGCCACTCAATACGCAATATTTCGAGCAAAGTGAAAAGTGGGGGACGGAGTGTCTTGACACTAGATCCTCTCTGACTACCCCACTGAGAGGCTGTAAATCTATACTACTTCTAAACAGGTAAAGTTAGTTAGCTAACTTTGTTTGTAAGGGGTACTAATCTATACTACTATGAAAATATGCTAATGCTATAGGCTATATTTTGTTATGATTAAACAAAAAGTAGAGAATCCTAAACGGCCTCGAATAGAGGATATCAGATTACGTGGCGAAGCCGCAAGCGGGTCACTAGTCGTACATAATTTTTAATTATTATTTTTTTATATTTCCAGATACATAGTACAATGTGCGGCTGAATTCGACGCGGTCATAGTCTCAGGTGACAACTACAGAGACTTGCTCAAAGAGAATCCAAGATGGCGGCACGTCATTGAGAACAGATTATTGCAGTTCACGTGGGTCGGCGACATGATAATGTTTCCGAAAGACCCTCTAGGGCGGAGTGGACCTACGTTGGAGACGTTTCTGAAACATTCTTCTTAATTATTATATGTATTTGTTATATATTCTTCACCCCCCACGATGTGTAAACTATATGACTATAATTATTTCGCTTTGGTTGTGCCCAGCACTGTATTTTTTAATTCCATATTGATCCCTTCGTTTTCCCCATTACAGAAAAAGTATTTAAAAAATTAATGTATAAAATTAAATACGTTTTTTGATTTTTTTTTTACGTGACGGGAACTTGAAAATTGCATTTTACAAGGTAATTGTATACATGCTCTGTTAGTTTTTATTGCAAAGTAAATAAACATATAAAATGAAAAACGTTATTTAGAATTTAATATGGCTACACGTCATTGAGAACAGATTATTGCAGTCACGTGGGTGAGGGGCATGATAATGATTCCAAAAGACCCTCTAGGGCGGAATGGACTATTTTGGAGACGTTTTTGAAACATTCTTCTTAAATATTTATTTTATCCTAGATGAACATTTTATTTTTGTTCTCATATTGTCCCAAATATTGTATTTTTTTAAATAACATTGCTCCTAGACGTTACTATAAAAAAAAGAATAAGATAATAAAAAAAGAATTTTATATATGTTTAAAACGCGGCGTTAAGTTCCGCCATTCAACACGTAAATATCTCGGAGGTGGGATAGTAAAGGATGGATTGTCTTGACACTAGGTCCTCTCTGACTACCATACCCTACTGGGAAAATCATGAAACTGTAAATAAAAGTTCATAATACATCTAACAATCTTATTCCGTAATATATTTACGAAATTAAGAAAAAAAGGTCATTAATTTATGTGATGGGGACACGAATTTTGAATTTTTAAAGTTAATTTCCCTTCTTTATATCAAAATGGCGGTGGGTCATTGAACATTTAAAATGGCGGCGCGTCATTGCCAATCAAAGACTAGTACTTTGGGTGGGAAATTTGATCGTTCTCTTCCCTTTTTAATATAATATTGTGTATAAAATAGTAATAAATATTTATTATTTAGAAGAATAAAGTATAAAGAATAATGGTAAAATTTTTGTTCCTTTTTTTATTTTTTTTTTGTTTTTTTTAGATCAGGCAATATAATAATAGACAGATAGAAAAGATATTTAAATCTAAAAATATAAAAGTAACACATATATCAGATAAACTTAAAAATAAATTTAAATTTTGATTTTTCAAGTTAAATTCGAACTGACAATTATCTTGATTACATACATTAATAACTACTGTGCCACGATAGTGTTTATTAAATTGAGAATGTAGTGACTTTAGTAGACGAGTAAATCTACTAATGTCACTTAGACTCGACTGTGAGTGAAGATTCTTAAAGTCTATTTATTAAAATAAATTAATAGTCGTAGTCTACTAAAGTATCTTTATTAACACTAAAGATACTTTTGTAATCTAGTGAGCTACTTTAATACATTAGTCAGGCTACTAAAGTTACAGCAGTCGATTGTGAATTGATCTTAATGTTTTAATAATTTAAAGGGACTACTAAAGTAGACTAATAAGTCTACTTAGTCTACTTTTATACAATAATAAGACTACTAGACTATTATCATTTACACAAAGTAAATGTTTCCTAAAATGTGTTTTGAAGGATTAGAGATACTTTAGTAAGATAATAAGTCTACTAAAGGCTATAATGAAAAAAATGATTGAGATTTAAAAAAATGTTTTTTTTATTAATGTCTTGTAAAAAATGGTGGCTTTTTTGTATAAATAAGTTAGTGAAATATAATTTGCAATATATTTTAAAACTGATTATATTATAACTTGAAAAATAATCGCTGGAAATTGTATTTTTGGATATTTTCGTATATTTTTTTTATAATATATATTGTAAATAATTGTAGTTAGCTTTTTCTGTAAATAACTGAAATTGTATGTGAAATAAGTAACTTCACTGTTAAAGATGTGTCATTCAATAGTTTATATTTTTTTTTACGTTTTGTTTTCTGTTCTATAATGAATTTAATAGATTTTAATAAATAAAATCTATTTAACTATTTCATTATAGAATTTGAATCAAAATTGTGATTTATTTTTTGGAAAAAGTAGTTTTTATTCGAAATTGTTTATTTTTAAAGAATATTTTTTTGTTTTTCTATAACTTCTTAAAAAAGTATTTACTCTTTAGCTACGATGAATGATTAATAATTATAAAAATAATGTTTAATACGATTTTATTGTATATGATAAAATTGTTTTATAATATTGAAACGACGTGTTCTTCATAGACTGGTACAAGTTTAAAAACACTATTTTACAGGAGTAATATTTAAAGGTTTCTAATATTTTTTCTTTATTTAAAGCATTTGGTGCCAGGTTGGTTGTGGGTTCGATTCCTACTATATTTGTTATGTTTATTTTCATATGCTTGGTCTGGTGACACGGTGCAATGTCTATAATTTAGACAGAGTGTCTTGACACTAGGTTCTCCCTGATTATCCCAATATGCAGTTAAGGCTAAAAATAGTATAATGATAATGGAAATCCTTCTCCTGTAAAGTAGTGGTTTCTACGTTGTTAATGTCGATTTTGATTATTGTGTATATATATTTTAGAATAAAAAAACTAACTTCGTCGTAAAAACAATGTAAATATTTTATAATAAAACTTATCTATTTTTCCAATTTGATATTATTCAGTTTTATTTCAAAGACTGATAATATTATTTGGAATCTTTTAAAATGTATACCCATTGTGGATATTTATGATTTTGTTAATTTGTTTTTTTAAATTTTTAGTAAAAAAAATAAATGGGTCTCGCTGATTGTTGTTAATTTTTATTTTTGTTCCCGTTTTTGCAAAACAATTTGAATATATTAAATAGAAACTATACCAAACGAATTAATAACTACTAAAATTGGGGCCGGTCGTGACGCAGTAGCACAAGCGTGTAACTGTAAGCGACTGGTCGTGGGTTCAATTACCACTTGAGGAGTGGAAATGTTTAATATTTCCATTTTCTTCGTTCTGGTGTCGAGGCAAAGCGCGGCGTTAAGTTCCGCCACTTAACACACAATGCCTCCGAATTCGGCGGAAAGTGGGACACGGAGTTTCTTAACACTAAGTTCTCTTTGCCCACCCTGCCGTGTACGGTATACAGCGTGAAGCTAAAATTGGCTATAGTATAATAATTACCTTGGTTTAACATTTTTCTTAAAATCACCTTCAAACTTCTCTGACGACGTGTGACGTCACGTATTTGATCTTGTCATAAGTTAACTTAGTTATGTGGCATGTATAATCCCTGTATCACCTTAGATAAATAAATAAAACACTCACGAGTTTCTCAATGATAATTATCTCAGTGTTCTTACGTTAGCTCGCTTTTGCCAGATTTTAAGGCTGTGACCACAATCTTTATGAAATATTTAATCTGCCACATTCATAAGGAGATAATATATTGAAATGCCACGTAATTTATGTGTTTTTGATTATGGGCATACCTGCCATGACCAAAATGGCAGATTCACTTTCTTGTAAGTGGAAACAAATTTAAATATCGGTATAGGGGCCGTTCAAGTATTACGTAAGCAGATTTATTACAATTATTTACCCCCCTATCGCCCTTGTCAGCTTACCCCCTCCCCCATGCTTACGTAAACATTTCACAATTAATGTATTATTTTTTATATTATAACATTATGAGAGTTTTAAATTATCTAATCATCATCTAGACTTCCCTACCCCCCATGTCATCAAAAATAAGCAAAGCTAGGACTCCCTCCTACCTCGCGTGGCAATCGAATCCATTGGTCGACGTGACTCAACTACGTAACTGCTGCCATCTTGTGTTAAAACTCCACTACATTTATGCTATCCTAGTACTTTGTAATGGAAAATATGAATAAATCTTATTATGGAACATAGATTTTTTTCGAACAAAATAAGAAATAAAATATTTCTTCTTCTACTTACATTTTTACCCGATGCCAGTCGTGGCTCGTGAGCACAAAGTGATTGTGGGTTCGATTCCCACTCGAGGAGTGGAATTATTTATTATTTCCATTTCCTTCGCTCTGGCGTCGAGGCAAAGCGCGGCGTTAAGTTCCGCCACTTAACACATAATGCCTCCGAATTTAGCGGAGTGTCTTAACATTGGGAACCTAGTGTTTGGAACTTAGCGCTGCGTTTTTGCCTCGACACCAAAACAAAAAAATGGAAATTTTAAATATTTCCACTCCTCGAGTGGGAATCGAACCCACAACCAGTCGTTTACAGTTTACGTTTGCGCGACTGCGCCACGATTTACTCTACTGAGAGGTGTTCGGGTTCTCACAGGGAACTAATTAAAGGCTGGACTGTACTCGTATAGCTGTATATTTATTGTTTTACTAATAAGGTATGTTTGTGCGGCCGTTTGAAGCGCAAGTGACCGTCACGACCTTCTATCCGCGCGCCGAGTCGCCTTCCTCCCGCGCCCGCACCCGCTGCCGACCGCCGCCGGCCGCCGCCGGCGCCAGCCGATGTTCGAGTATCGAACATACTCCCCGCGTTGAATCTTCAACTTAAAGGAAGTGGGCAAATGTTGTTAAAGCCTCTGAGCACGATCCCCTTCCTGGTCTTCACTTCAGCTACCCGTGAAGCTCCATCAGGTCCAGGGAACACCTTCACGACCCGTCCTAAGGGCCACAGTAGCGGCGGCTGTCCCTTGTCCCTGACAAGCACGAGCGCCCCTTCAGCAAGGTCTCCGGTTGAGCAACACCATTTTGTTCTTTGCTGGAGCTGAGAAACATATTCTTTTGAAAAACGGTTCCAAAAGTGTTGCTTCATGGCTTCCACCTTTTGGAACCGATCCAAGCAGCTCAGGTTACCAAGAACCTGAGGACGAGGAACTGACGTGAGTGATCGTCCTATTAAAAAATGGGATGGAGTGAGAGATGTGAGGTCTAAAGGATCTGATGACATGGGAGTAAGCGGACGGGAATTTAATATTGCCTCAACCTGAACCAATAAGGTTACAAGTTCTTCGTAAGTTAAATTACTTTTAAGGATTCTCTTTAAGTGGTATTTCGTGGATTTAACTGCTGCCTCTGCGATGCCATTAAAATGAGGAGAGTAAGGAGGAGCAAAAGTAAATTCAATACCTTGTTGTGCAACATCATGAGATATATTAGACTCAGTTAAAAAATCAGATAACTCATTACATGTGCCAATGTAACGAGTGGCGTTATCTGATAAGATGGTTTTGGGCTTGCCACGACGAGCGATGAATCGGTTTAAAGCAGCCATATATGCTTCCTTAGTGAGATCTGTGACAAGCTCTAAGTGAACAGCTTTAACTGCGAGGCAAACAAAAATACATAAGTAGGATTTTAAAAGCTTACACCCTCGCCCTTTTCGGACAGTTATCAATACTGGCCCAGCATAGTCGACACTGGAATGAAGAAATGGAAACTCTAAATGCGTTCTTGAAACAGGCAACTGTCCCATTATGGGTTGCACGTTTTGACATTTATATTTAAAACATTTAATACACTGTTTGCATATCTTTTTAGACAAATTTCTACCCCCTAAGACCCAAAATAATTGTCTTATATTTGCTAAAAGTAACTGAGGCCCAGCATGTAATAATTCTACGTGGTATTTACGGAAAATAATTTCAGTTACGTGATATTTTGCACACAATAAAATGGGATGCTTAACGTTATAGTCGTAGGGCGAGTTGTCAAGCCTACCACCTACACGAATAATATCATCGCTGTCTATAAAAACACTTAATGATAAAAGTCTATTTTTACTTGGCAGAGATTTTCCTAGTTTTAATAATTTATATTCCTCAGGAAACATATAATTTTGTGAATGATTAATAATAAACTTAAATGAATTGTCTAATTCCTCGATAGATAGAGAATTCTTTATTTGGTTATTTTTATTCTTTAAATTATTTTTAAATCTAAGCACGTAAGCTACTACTCTTTGCAAACTATTAAAATTGGAATGCTTATGAACTAATGATTTAATAATACATGATTGATATTCTAATGAATTGAGTGAGCATGAGGTGTGATTTGATGAGATGGATGAATGATGAGATGAATGATTGGTTAAATGAGATGGCACTACTTCTGGCAAATCCTGTTTCTCAATTTTACCTGGCGTTTTTGGCCAGTTGTGTTTATCTTTATACAAAAAAGAAGGACCTGACCACCACATGAAGCAATCGCTGATATTATCAGCCTTCACCCCACGAGAAACAAGATCCGCCGGGTTATCCTTAGACGGCACATAGGTCCAATTGTAACATGCAGTTCATTCTTGTATTTCAATAATACGGTTTCGTACAAAAGGTTTTAAAAGATTTGGTTCCATCGAGAGCCAACTTAAAACTATTGTAGAATCGCACCAAAACCTGCAACTGCTAATAGGTATTGTAAGAGAGTCTAAAACCTTAGTACACAATCTTGTTCCTAAAAAAGCACCACACAGTTCCAGCCTTGGGATTGTAGTAGGCTTTAACGGCGCTACGCGATTTTTAGAGGTTATTAAAGTAACTTTAATATAACCATTATTGTCTACCGATCGAATGTAGACGCAAGCGCCATACGCCTTTTCAGAAGCATCTGTAAAAACGTGAATTTCATTATTTATAGAATTGTCACCTATTACCCATCTAGGTATCCTTAACGTATTTAAGTATGATATACTGTTTTCGAAAGATTGCCATAAACTATGTATATCAGGTGTTACTGGATCATCCCAGCCAATTTTGGAAGTCCATAATTTTTGCATAATTATTTTAGCTTCAATTATACAGGGACCTACGAGACCCAATGGATCGAAAATTTGACTAATTATAGAAAGTATTCTGCGTTTGGTTATTTTATTGTTATTATCCGAATCTTTTTTATCAAGACCAACAGTAAAGGTTAACGAATCTAAATCACAAAACCAAAGCAGGCCTAATGTCTTTGACGATACATTTTTATTTTCAGATAAATTTAAACTATTTGTTCTTTGAAAACTATCTGAAATCTGCTCTAAAACTTCTCTACTGTTTGATTGCCACTTTCTTAAGTGAAAATGTGCCGAACTTAAAATTGTTCTAACTTCAGTAGCTAACTCTACCACTTCAGCAATCGAATTACCTCCACTGAGGTAATCGTCAACGTAAAAATCATGTTCAATAGATTTTTTGATTTTATCTTTATAAATGCTACTTGCCAAACTTACCAAACATTTAGTCGCTAAATAGGGTGCCGAAGCCGTTCCGTAAGTGAGAGTATTTAGACTATATGTTTTTAACGGTAATTTAGGATCTGATCTAAAAATAATCTGTTGCAAACATCGTTGCGAGGGATTTATATTAATTGCTCTATACATTTTTTCTATGTCTCCGCATATTACATATTTATGTTGACGAAATCGAAGCAAGATTGAGATTAGATCATCTTGGACAGTTGGACCCACCATCTGAATGTTGTTAAGGGAAATTCCAGAAGTGGTTGCCGCTGAGGCATCGAAGACTGCCCTAAGCTTAGTAGTTGAACTAGATTCTCTCATGACCCCATGATGGGGCAAAAAATATTCTACATAGTTCCCTGTATGGGGCTTGTGCACTGTACTATTCTCGGTCATATGACCTAAACGCTCGTACTCCTGCATAAAAGATATATATCTTTCTTTGAAGACAGGGTCTCGCTGAAATCGACGCTCTAAAGATAGGAATCGACGTTTAGCCAATTCATAAGATTTACCTAGAACACAAGGATTCTCCTTTAGAGGCATTGTGACAACAAACCTACCATTTTCATCACGTTCGGTACTAAGACGAAAACTATTTTCGCAATATTGCTCTTCTTTAGATAAGGAACTTTTGGAAGAGACGGAATCTAATTCCCAAAATTTATTTATATTGGAATTTAATTCATTTATAGTAACATTACATTGTTGTATAGGGGGTGAATGTGATTGAAGAGCTATGTAGCCTGACACTATCCACCCTAACTTAGACGCATACATTTTTGGCCTATTTTTACCTAAATTTATAGTTCCGTTACATAGAACATTCCAAAATACCTCAGCGCCTACCAAAATATCAATTGGTGACGGTATATAAAAAGATGGGTCAGCCAATTGTACATTTGGAGGTAAATTAAGTTCATTAATGTCTATTAAGCTAGTAGGTAAGGTTTTGGTAATTTCAGGTAATATGAAGCAATTTATATTCGACCTGTATTGACCATTAAGTGACTCTATTCTCAAATAACAAGATTGTGTACTAGTAGAGGTTTGACAATTAATACCTGTTATCACGGAGTTTGTGCTACGTCGAGGTAAACCCAATTTAGTAAACAAATCTTCGGTAATAAAATTGGCTGTACTACCGTTGTCGAGTAGAACTCTGGCTTCCCATTTCTCACCTTTGTCGCTCACCACCCTCACTAATGCTGTGGACAGTAAAACACAAGAAGAAGTAGTCGTATGTATAGGTATGTTACTTGATAGTACAACATTGTTTTGTGTGTGAGTAGGTAAAGAACTAGAAGCAATTTTAATAGGTAAAGCAACACTACTAGTTGAACTAGGCATAGGATTTAGAAATTCTGTATTTTCTGAATTATCCATATGCAAAAGGGTATTATGACGGCCTTTACAATATTTACACCGCGATAATCTACACCGCTTTGTTAAGTGTCCAGAACATAAACAATTGAAACACACTTTTAATTCTTTTACTTTAGAAATTCTCATTTCAACAGGTAAACTTCTAAAAGACTGACATGTATATAAAAGATGATCATTGCTACACAAAGGGCATTTTATTTTATTATTACTATATTTATTTTGATTATTCTCTGCATTACTAGAAATATCACTTTTATAATTCGTATCCACAAGAAAACTCTTTGACCTAGGTTCTAATTTATTATTTTTAAATTTATCAAATCTTTTATTTTCCATTGTTTCCAATAAATCAGCTTTATTATTTAAAAAAGTGCAAAACTGAGATAAACTAGGTGATTTAGGCAATGTATTACGATACTCTTCCCAATTTCTACTAGTAATAGAATCTAATTTGCTAGACATCATATAAACTATAAGCGTATCCCAGTACTCGGTAGGCTCGTTTAATGTTTTTAACGCTCTTATATTTTTATTTATAGTATCTAAAAGGTAACGTAAAGAACCGCTTGATTCTTTCGAAACAGGTTCAACATTAAACAAAGCCTGCACATGGTTATTCACTAAAAGCCGACTATTATCATAACGATCACAAAGTAACTTCCACGCCATTTGATAATTATCTCCTTTAAAATCGATATTTTTTATAATTTCTTGCGCACTTCCCTTTAAGGACGCACGAAGATAGTGGAATTTACTTATGTCATCGATGCAACTACTGCTATGTATAAGTGACGAAAATGTATCTCTATACTCAAGCCAGTACTCATAGCTACCATTAAAGTAAGGCAAATTAATTTTTGGTAAGCGAATAAAATTATTTTGAAAAGATACACCTGTTTGCTTTTGAGCGGAGCTTGCCAAAGATTCCTCATCACGAATAAGATTCTTCGATATTAATACGCGAGCTTGTGCTCCAAGAGCATAGTATCTTTCTTCAAATTTTGCTCGTTCCGCATACGCTTCGTCGGGCTTGTCCGAAACCATTTCAATCTCCAACTGTAAACTATCAAAATCCTCATATAAAGCATCAAATTTAGTTAAGCGGCCCTCCAACTCGAAACGTTGCAAATCAGATATTTTATCGCAACTCAGAAGGACACTAATGTGATTACTAAAATTAGTTAGCTTAGCCTTTAAGCTGCTTCGTTTTCTTATTAAAGCTTCTTCGCAAGACATTGTAGCAAGAAGCAAATATAAAAAAAATTAAAAAATAAAATTTATAGAAATTAATAATTGCAAAAATAATGCGATAGCAAATGCAGTAATAATACAAAGCCAATACAAAGGCTAATGACCCGATGACGTAGCGTTATCGCTCGATCGGCCGCTCAGCTGACGAACCGGTATTTTATTTTCTTGCAATAATAATCAACAACAGCGATAAGCCTTACATGCAGCAATTACAAATAGACAAAGGTGTAAAAAAACGGTCAATATTAACTTTCAAGGAAAAAAAAGAGAAAAAAATATATATGTATCTTGGGAAGGAAGAGAAAATGGAGTGAAAAAATGGAACGAACTCACAAAACCATCGCTTCCTCGTCAAACAGGCCCCAAGTGAACTTCTTGAAATGTGACTTGGCTTCAATCGATGACACGGCACTTTCCGACTCGACCCGTTCAAATTTTTAACCGTCAGTGTAACGGTTGTTATTCCCTTTGAATGTTCTGTTTCTAACGGCGAGTCTTCTTAAAAAAGGCGTCGAAGGACCAATGTTCGGGTTCTCACAGGGAACTAATTAAAGGCTGGACTGTACTCGTATAGCTGTATATTTATTGTTTTACTAATAAGGTATGTTTGTGCGGCCGTTTGAAGCGCAAGTGAGCGCCTGGACCACAGAACACATTTACCCAAAAGGAAGAATGTCCACTTCATACAAAAAAGTGGGGGACAAAACTGAAACTAACGCCATCTATTATAGACCCACTGGAAACAAATACGTCAAATTCGGCGGCAAATTTCAAATTTTTCAGCGGCAAATTTAAAAAATACTAGCGGGAAATTTCAAATTTGGTTTTAAAACATTTTTTTTATTTAAAAACCCGAATGATTCACTCTTTCAAAATCATGGAAATATTGATTTAAATACCAATACTTCCAAATGATTTTGAAAGAGTTGATCATTACAGGTTTTATAATAATAAAGAAATAAAATAAAACAAATAAGTGCTTTACAATATTTTTATTGCTAATAGACATTGTTTATATATTTTTACAAGTAGTATTCCGATCTGGGGAATCGCTATTTATACAGTCAAACAGCTTGTCCATATTTGATACTATATCTGCAGTACCTGTGGCTTCCCCCGGGAAGCAATCCTAAAAATTACAAAAGATAATTAATAAAGGTCATTTTACAATTACTGACCTTACTGGAATTAACATGTTATTGTAAGATGAATTGCAATATTTACTTGGTTAAGCAATAACAATACAAACCTTATATTCTAGCAAACATCTCTGCTGCAACCGAGTGGCTTAGCACTCGAGCAGCAAGATTCACTCTCAGTTTCTGTTTGGTGTTTGGACACATGTGGACTTGTTTTAATTTGGATGCGAAAACAAAATTTCCGTCACTCTTGGTATATGTATGCAGAAATTTTCAATATGTTCCCATTTGCCATAACCTGTAATGACATTTTATGCAAAAAAAATGTTTTTTGATGTCTTATTCAGATTTTATTAGATTAGAAACTCCTACTTTTAAGTGGGTTATAATTTTATTTTCTAATTTGATTGAAACATAAAATGTTTATACCATTTGGTAGAAACATACAAATTATTACCTACTTTTAATAATTAAAATAATAAAGTAAATACCTTTCTTACCTTTAAAGTAAATGCCTTTCTCATTATTTGAAGGAATATTCGTATAAAATGTTATATTATATTTCTAAAGCATTTTAGTAAGTGAGATGGATCAAAAATTAGAACAACTTCAGTAACAACAAAAGTAACAGGTTGCTCGCTTAACAAGCTAATCGGCCATTTGTAAATTACAATGTTGCCCTTCTCTATAGAGACAATGCTACTAAAATGTCTTGATTATTTTTAGATAAATCGTATAACATGTCAGTTGAAAGCGCTTAGTTACTAAAATTCAATACTTATTTTTTATTATTATTTTTTACTTATAATGTATAGTCAAAGCTTAGCCCATCCTAAAAAATCATATACGTCTACTTAAAAGTATATATTAAAGAAACTACTAATTAGTAGTTTTTTTTTTAATATGGCAGTACCAAGTATTTTTCAATCCCCTGTAGGTATGTCGCCCAAGCCCCTAAGGAAGTCGACCGGGCCTGAGCACGACCTTCTATCCGCGCGCCGAGTCGCCTTCCTCCCGCGCCCGCACCCGCTGCCGACCGCCGCCGGCCGCCGCCGGCGCCAGCCGATGTTCGAGTATCGAAGAGGTTTTTTTTTTTTTTTAAATAAGGGGTAACAGGTAACTACTTAAAAAAAACAAATACAGAACAATTTTTTATTGAAATTTAAACATTATCACATAATATACATATAATATTAAAAAAAAAACGCTTAAAACAATAAAGCTGACGTGCGCATTTTTGGCATTATATTTATTAAGAAGCGTGTAAATATCAAATACAAATACAAAAATAACGCCTATCATATTCTCACTTCCATTTTGCAAGCTCTCGTACTTATTTTACTTACAGTACAGTCTTTCAAATACTTATTTATAATAAATAATAATTATAATATAATATATATCTATATATACAATAGTTGTGCTAAAATAAAATGCAAATTACTTATAACTGCCGAAGTTTCGCGAACAATTTATACGAAACATAAAAATTATGCAGTAATATTCTTGGAATATCTATTATAATGTCTTTATATGTTGAATCATAAATAGTAATTAATATAAACATTAATAATATTTAAAAATATTCATATTAATATTAAACATTTTTTTAAAAACACAAAAATCAATTAAAAATAATAAAAAAAATGATTCAACATACACAGACTATAAAAAACATTATTAAAACAATAATAAAAACTATTTTTGGCCTAACATTGCTATATCACTACAATATTCATCAAAAAAAAAAACAAAAACCAACATCTACTTCTAAAATCCTATAAAAAAAATGTATAATTAAAATTGTATAAAAAAAGAAATTGGAAGATAAAATGGCATTTCAAAGTTCACTACACGATTATATTGTTACTAGCGTAGTTACAAATAAGCCATTATTATTTTAAAATCTAGTTTTTTTTGTTTAAAAGAGACTACTATTAAAAATGGCCGCGATATGCTATCACTAGTATTATTAATATAAATCTTTGATTACAAAGAATATATTAATAGTGACCAGAATCAATATAAATATTGTAGATATTTTAAAATTATTGTTTGTTTTTTTTTAATTAAAATTATTATCAAAGATTAAATTTAAATTCAAAAAAGGAAAGTTGATTCTTATTTTTGACAATATCCTAAATGTCAACATGTTAGACATTTTAAATTTCATTTTGTTCTTCGGTTAAAATCAGTATCAAATTAAATTTAAAAAAAAAAACAATTTAATTACAAAAAATCGCTTTTTTTGTTTGACAATGTCCAAAAGTGTATCGTTTAGGAAGAGTTTATAGGAATCAATAAGTAAATGGTTTTGGCACTACACTGCAAAATTATACATTTATATTAAGTTTTAAACATGAAAAAAAGGTTTTTTTTCATATTATAGTTATTCAAAATTGGTAAACATATATTCAACAGTAAAAAAATAAAATTACATGCATGCAAAAATTCTATATTTTTTCAAATTCCAATTAACATAACTAATAACATTTTATTATGAAAGAAAATATTACTTTTACTTTCGAATCCTAAACGAGTAATTAATAATATATATTCTTTTAATTCCAATATTTTCTCAGTAAATTAAAAAAAAAGAATCTCTCATTACCAACAAACTCATAAATGTTCTTGCATGTCGCAAGAAACACATATGTGAAAGAAGAAAAAATATAAAATAACGTAAATTTTCTATTTAATATTAACATAATACTTAAAAACAAATTTATTAATAATAAAATAAACAATAAAAATAATATTTACAATTATATTCAAATAAAAACGAGATCAATATATTGAAAACACAAGAAAGGGATCATCAAAATTACATTTTGGGAGAAAAATGTTTGTATCACCTTTCTTGTTTATAACAAATTAACAATATATACAAACAATATTATATTAATTACAATTGCAATATCCATCACGTTAAAGAAAAACTAATAAAAAGAGAATAAAAAAAAAATTAAATTTCAGTACAAACTGCTTTTAAAAAAATAACAAATTTCTTATGCATACATAAAAATGAGTTCCTATATCTTATATTACATTATTTAATTAAAAATAATTTTAAGACAAATAGTTTTGCTCCATATTACGGAAAATTTTGAAATTAGTATTGAAATATATTAAAAAATATATCTTCACGTCTTTGGACGGATATATATTGACTGTTTTACTTATAAAATTAAAACATAATCTACACATAATATTCACAATCGAACCAGTATTTGAGGAATAATGTATTTTTTCATCACTCATATTATAAATCTTAAAAAAAAACTTTAAAAATTATTTAATCTTTTTAATCCAGAATTTATTACTATATTAACTAGTTATTACTCATTTATTAATAACCTTGTTTATTATTAATTTTCAAAGAAGCTTCAAAAGTTATTATTATTAATAATAACAATATTAAACTTAATCTACTAAAAGGCATTCCAAAATTGACTAAAATAAGGCAATAATATAACAAATAACATTTTTTATTACAAATAACAAAATAAATTGAAATATTAATAATTCATGCACATGCATTTAAGCTAATTTTATTAATAACAATTAATAAGGCCATTATTATATTATCATTTGTTTACAGAATTTTTTGTTTACTTTTGTTTTTAAGAATTATTAAATACAATTCAAGTTTATTTTTTAAAAAAGGAACTACTATCAATTTTGTTTTTTTTTTTAATTTTTCTTGACAGTGCTATATATTACCTATATTATTTAAATACAGATTAAATAAAGACATGTTTTAGTTTTTATGGCTTTATGGTTTAGTTTAACACCTTTATGTTTATAATCCTTTTTTAATAATGAATATATACAGAATAAAAATATAATAATATTCAGCCTATTCTTAGGACAGAAGCATTTTTGAGGCAATATTGTATATAATCATTTTATAAATGCATTACTTATTGAAATATATTTAAGCAAAAGGGAACCAAACCAGAAATTTAATATTAAATATCAATTTTAAAATCTTCAAAGTGTTTTTTCTTTCTATTTTCTTTTAAATTTATTTGAGCTTAGTTCTCAATATTAAATATTAAAATAAGCTGTACAAAGAATATATTCGTAAATTTTGCTTAAAATGATGCCCGAAATAATTTCTCAGACATATTAAATTAAACAAATATTAATGGCATACCACAAAAATATATAAATAAAATATATACAAATAAATAACACTTAATTCCTTTTGCATAAACACATTCAACCAACATAACATATTCCTTAAAAAGAAAAAGTTTAACATTTTAATAACAAAATTAAGCCGCCATATTCATTTATTAGTTTTCGACATCATTTTATCGAGTTTCAACTGCTCCAATTGCAATTGCCGTCTAATAGAACCTAATTGGGTTAAAATACTAACATTTTTACCTTTTTCGTTTAAAGATTTTAATATATTTTTCTGTACAGCTGGCACACGCCATTTATCGTCAACGATTTGCATTTTTTCACTCAATTCTGACGTTTTTTCTTCCAAAATTTGCGGTTTAGGAGAATGCCTTAACACTGGAATAGGTAAAGTGTCTTCTATTTTTTTTAATTCTTGCGTTTCATTTAATATTTTATCTGTGGAAGTCGGAATTTTCGATTTTAATATATCTTTTGGGTTCAAATTCTTTCTTAAATAACTTTCTACGTCGTAATTCGATGAAAAAATGGATTTTTCTGGAACATTCGTGGAATATGAAGGTTTTAATAATTGTGGTGATTCCGTTTTGGATGTGAGAGTGCGTTTTGGATGTATGGCCGCTTTTAGTAACGCTTGGTGTTCTAAATCAATTTCTTTTTGCAGTATTTTTCTTTTCTTCTCGTATTCCGTTGTGTTTTCTGTTAACTGTAAAATATAAAATAGTAAATAAATAAAAGAGTTTATGTTAAGTATTTTTTAAATATGTTTAAAGTAATTAGTATGTCAATTCATCATAAATCTAAGCACATTCAAATTAAATTTCAGCGCATCTTCTGCTTATAACTTTATCTAAGCCAAATAATAAAAAAATAGAACTAAAATTGTATAAATGGCGGACAGTGATTCGTCATTATTCCTTTTTATATATACCTCAAGAATTTATTTATACAAAAGCAAGAGTTCACTTAAAGTTAAAAAATAAACATAAAATTTGTCAGGAATGTAGTTTATAATTAGTAGGAGCCTGCTAAGAACGGCTTTTTCAACAGGGCTGGATTAAGGTGATATTACTACATATTTAGAATATATCAGGTAAGAAAAATAAAATTATTGGACAAGGCTGAACTAACTAAAGACAAGCAAATTTATATTTTTAGCTTATTAATTAGCATATTAAATTGGAAATAAGATACCTTTATTATTACGGGAACGAATTCGCAGACTACTGTAAAATACTAAAATTACAATCGTACCGCAGTATGGACATCGTGTTGCCGTTCAATTTCTCTTTCTTGCGCCATCTTCAACGAACGCAACTGTTCTTCTAATCTTCGCATTTCAGCTTGTTCAAGCATTCTGTAAGATTTTAAATATCAAATATTTATTTATTATGAAAGAAAGAAAGAAAAGTTTTATTTGTAAACATCTTCGTGAGACAGCACTAACTTAAACAGTAATTAAAAAAAAACAAAGACATAAAATAACAATACAATTAAATAATATCTTATTAAGATTACCAAACAAAGTATAAATAACTCAAAACAAAATGCTGCCTACACAGCAGTACGATGTTACAAAAAGGGGATTCACTCAGTATATGCTGTCGTTTTAGGATGGGATACATACAGAGGAAAAAAAAAATTTTTTTTTCTATTTACTTAAAATAATAATCTATGTGTGAAATGCAATTGTAAATATAATTAATAGATGTTAATTTACTTCATTTTAAACAAATAAAGAATAAAAAAGTAATTCATAATATTATAGCTGTTTATAACAAATGACTATAAATGGTATGCTAAAAATATATTCAACTTCACGTTTTTTCAAGAAAAACCAGGTTAGTCGGACATAGCCGAGTGTCAAGACACTCCGACCTCCACTTTCCGCCCGAATTCGAGACACGGTATGTAGAGTGGCGTAATTCAACGCCGCACTTTGTCTTACCAAAGAGAAGAAATAAAAATAATATAAATTTGTGATCTAAAAAGCACGTATAGACTTTATGAGTAGGATATATTAGGTAAAAAAGAATTTAGTAACAGGGTTGAACTAGCTGTCTCCTGCCAACTTTTTTGAAACTTTCTAAAGTTTATAAGACTTTTTATGTCATTCCCCTATCTTAACTGTAAGATTCTCACTTAAAAAATTATAAAACAAAAAACTTACTTCTCCCTAGATTTCCTTTCCTCCTTAATCCTTTGTTGTTCCAGTATTTGATTTTTTAATTCCTGCTGATAATATTGACGACGTTCTGCAGCTTCCTGAAATTGATGATTTACAAAAATTAAAATTCGTTTTACATATTATAATATTATCAGCGGCCCACTCGCGGCATTGCCGCGTGAACTACATAGCTGTTTCTTTATATTGTAACCCAAGCAATTGGTGGTTTTTTGTAAGATAAAGTAGCCTATGTTTAACCTTAGCTCGTGAACTATATATATATATTCAAAAATTCATTACAATCGGTCAAGCGGTTTTGATTTTTCATATAAGCTTTCAACCCCTATTTCAATCCTTTAGAGGTTAATTTTGGAAAAATAAATAGGCTATGATTGACCCTTTTACTATCTTTATTCTAAATTTTACGTTTTTCTACTTTTATTTCCCACTTATATATTATACTTTCTACTTTTATACAAATTTCGTCCATATCAGACTGGTAGAGTAGCCGTGAAATCGTGATAGATAAATAGACAGACTAGTTGTGGGTACGATTCCCACTCGAGGAGTGGAAATATTTAGTATTTCCATTTCCTTCGCTCTGGTATCAGAGGCAAATCCGGCTCCGAAATTGGCGGTGCGTGGGGAACGGAGTGTCTTAACACTAGGTTCCCGCTTGAACCACCGTCGGGACAGACTGATAGTAAGCGCGATGTTTGTGAGTTCGATTCCCATTTGGCGGAATGATTATACTTAAATTTTCATTTCTTCGCTCTGCTACCTAAGACAAAGCGCGGCGTTGAGTTCCGCCACTTATCACAATGTCTTGATTTAAGGCGGAAAGTGGAGAAGGGAGTATCTTGACATTAGGTCCTCTCTCACTTCCCCGCTTTGGGGGAAAAAGCGTGAATGCTACTTAAACATCCAGTATAAAATGGGATTCGAACTCACAACCACTGATTTAGCAATTACCTTTTCAGCTTGTTCGTTTCTTAACTTTATCGCTTCCGCATCAAATATGGAGGGCATGTATGTGTGACGCAATTCTGAATTTAATCTCTCGCGTGTTGTTTTCCTTACAAGAGATGAAGTCCGTTCTGAAATTTAAAAAAAATGTTAAAATATAACAACAAGGCGTTTTTCTTTACCTTTTAGTTGAAAATTGTTTGATTTTTCACTTAAGAGATTATGACCATGGTCATGGATTCGATGGCTATTTGAGGAAATTTACACAATATTATTTGAAATTTGACGAAAAATGAATAAAGAGCTATACAAAAAAAACATAAAAATATACGATACATTTGTTTTTTTATGTAAAACTCTGAAATCCACAAAAATTTAATCAACATCATAAAAAAAAACATTTTATATGTATGGATACCACTTAAAAAATAAAAAAAAACTCCAGATACCAGTAAATCATTTACCTAATCATTCATAAAATAACAACACGTATAAAGCTAGAATATAAAAAAAACAAACTGGCAGTCATCTCATTAACAGTTTAGAATATAGTATATCTCTTTTTTACTATTTTTTCCCTTAAAAATGACTAAATCCACCCCTTAGCCTATTATACCTTTATACATAGTACATGAATGAAAGAAAAAAAACAGGCTTAATAGGTTATGACTCACAGATCATTTTATGTACTAAATTTTCCTTAAAAATTACTAACACTGCACATTACAGTATATAGATTTTAAATAATAATACAAGCGGCTCGCTCGAAGCTTCGCCGTGTAAACTACATAACTGTTTCGTATAATTGCAACCCTTGGGGTCGATTTTTGAGAAATAAAGTAGCCTATAGACTGTAACTTTGGATTATCAACTATATTTATTAAAAATTTCATTACAATTAGTGAAGCGGTTTAGATTTTTCACATAAACTTTCAACCCCTAAAAAATCGATTTTTGAAAAAGTAATTAGCCTATTTAGAAAACGTATAAAAATTTGAACGCAGCGGGCGGAAATTTGAGGCGCTCTCTGGTGATAGACTCAATGGTCTGAGTGGTCTTAATGTCTTTTTCAATTTTCCTAAGTGTGGAATAACACTTTAAAAATGTTAAAAGTAAGTAGCTTATGTTTCACCCTAGATTTTATATTCCTTTCATTCTAAATTTCATCCAAATCATACGGCAGGTTAGCCGTGAAAGCGTAACAAACAAACAGACAGACGTTCGCATTTATAATATAAGTATGGATATAATATACCATCAAAATCTCCATAACTGCGTCGTCTCTCCGCCCCCCACTTGTCCCACGTCCAAGTGTCCTTGTCTACGGTGTGCGGAGAGAGCTCTCTCTCCGCCTGAGTCAGTAGATTGTGACATGGAGGCGTTAACTGGAAATGTATATAAAATTTGATTAGTTATTAACATTTTTAAGTATTATACATACATAATTTTAGTAGTTCTTAACATTGTTTTCAGCTTCACGCTGTATCCCGCCCACATTCTGGTAGAAAGAGGGAACCTAGTGATAAGACACTCCGTTCCCTGCGCACCTACCAATACTGCTACCAATGGGAGGCATTGCATGTTAAGTGGCGGAACTTAACACCACGTTTTATCTCAATACCAGGGCGAAGAAAATGGAAATAATAAATATTTTCATTCCTCGAGTTGAACTCACAACTCAACAGTCACTTTACAGTCATATTTTATGCCAAACGATAACTAGTTTTTTTTTTTATATTTTTAAAATAGAGGTCATGTGGCCAGTCGTGGCCCAGTGGCACAAGCGTGTGACTGTAAACGACTGGTTGTGGGTTCGATTCCCACTCGAGGAGTGGAAATATTTAATATTTCCATTTTCTTCGCTCTGGTGTCGAGGTAAAGCGCGGCGTTAAGTTCCGCCACTTAACACGCAAGCCTCCGAATTCGGCGGTGCGTGGGGAACGGAGTGTCTTAACACTAGGTTCCCTCTGCCTACCCTGCTGTGTGCGGGATACAGCGTGAAGCTATATTTATTTTATTTATTCACAGCTTTACTTGCTAAGCAGAGTTAAGTAGTGTTTATTTATTAAAAAAAACAGAAACATATAATGTTTACAAGAATGTTGTATTTCAAAATACAACTTACAGGTACTCCTGTAAGTTGTATTTTGAAATGTACTTTTTTTAAGTTAAATTTGTATGATAATTTCGCGTGTTTCGTGCAATTTCTGTACCTATATGATATATTTATATAAAGTTGCGATAAACCAAATTGTGATATACCAAAGTAAATTAATTCTTAACTGAGGAAATAAATGAATAATTAAATTAAATTAAATTGTACAGATCGAAACCGGCTTACTATGCCATTTTTTCTGTTCGTGAAAAAAAACTGTTTTACACGTTTTACTAATAAACACTTGCAGTTCTGCTGAGAAGAGCCTTACAGAAGCTAAACAGTTATTATTTTCAAATATAATTTTATATATAAATAATACATACTCTGAACAACTCGTCGTCGTCCGTCTGTACTGCGACAGAGAGCGGAGTGCTTCGGTGATCCACTTGAACCCCTGTATCGACTTTCCTGTAATTATTTAATATGATATAAATATATTTTTTAATTTATGTAACATAATGAAAAGTCGTTAAGTCCAATTATGTCTTGTGTGCGCACAAGGTGTCACTGTGACTGATTGCGGGTTCGATTTCCACTCAAAAAGTGGAAATATATAATATTTCCCTTTTTCTTGTTTATTTCGCTCTGATATGCAAAACGCGGCGTTAAGTTCCGCCAGTTAACATGTAATGCCTCTAGAATTCAGCGCAAAGTAGGTAACGAAGTGTCTTAACACTAGGTCCGCTGCCTATCCTGCTAGATAAAGAAAAATTAAAAATCAATGTAGGCATTATTTAGTGGTAAAATTGATTGAGTTGCTATTCTTTAATTTCTGTCAAATTTCATTACGCCCTTAACGAAATTTAACGCCACACATTATCTTAATCAAAACAAAACAAATAAATAAAACATATTAAGTCTAAGAAGGATTGAACCCTCAGCCATTGCATACATAGTCAGACGCTATACCACTGCGCCACGACTGCTATTACATATTTTACATATTTATAAGCAGAAAAAACTTAGTGACACATTATTCTTTTTTTCGTCTTTCAGAAAACGATTGTTAGCCTAAAGTCGTACATATCAGTGAAAGGTAAAGTCGCACTTTGACTAACAAACACAAGAAACGAATTCAATTTAAATGAATTAGGAAAACGTTTTCTCAGGTGGCATTTACTATAAATTTATAGTACAAAAAATAAATTAATAAGAAGTTAAACTATTTTTTGGTTTAAATGATAATTTTCAACTTGTAATAATAATATATGTACAATTAATAATAACGATTTTCAGAAAAATCTAGAAATAATATATCGTTGTCACTATCCATTTGTGGCCAGTCCTGGCCCAGTGGCACAAGCGTGTGACTGTAAACGACTGGTTGTGGGTTCGATTCTCACTCGAGGAGTGGAAATATTTAATATTTCCATTTTCTTCGCTCTGGTGTTGAGGTAAAGCGCGGCGTTAAGTACCGCCACCTAACACGCAATGTCCCCGAATTCGGCGGAAAGTGGAGAACAGAGTGTCTTAACACTAAGTTCCCTCTGCCTACCCAGCTGTGTGCGGGACACAGCGTAAAGCTGTTGTCACTATCACTCATAAAAATATATTAGGAATTAATAAAAAGACCACGATTTTTTAGAATATGTACAAGCAACATGAAACATAGAGTCATTGAACACTGGAGAGTCAAGGTCCATATCCCCCTACCCTGTTATTTCATAACATCCTCAAGCTAGCAAAAAAAAAGTTTTCCATATAAATAACTCACGTTATATAAGTATTATTAGAACCGGATACATAAGTATGACTTATACTGCCTCTTCTTGGCTCCGGAGTGATCTCTCTTTCCAACTCCAGCCGTTCTCTTTCTCTCTCTTCTCGAAGTCTGTCTCTTTCTTCCCTCTCTTTTCTTTCTTTTTCGGCTTTCTCTTTGGCTTCTTGTTTGATTTTTGCTTGCTGAAAATAATTTTATGGAAAAATATAGTATTCTTTTTTTAATTAATTTATTTAAAAAAAATATCAACATTAGAATGTAGCAAATAACACTAAAAATGTAAAAAAAATGTAACTAGTATACTCTTCTGACAAATTATTCATAGAAATATTTTGAGGAAGAAGAAATGTGTAAAAAAAATCTTTACTTAGATGCTAACAACAAATGTAAATTGCAATAAGCATATAAAGACTTTCGATGTATCTGGATGTATTATATACCTACCTTTACACTTTAAAATAAACATTTTAAGAATGTAAGAGTCTTTAATAGATTTCAAAATTTTAGTAGCAAATATATTAAAGTTATTTGTATAAAAATGTAATAACTTATATTAGGAATAAAATAAATAGTTTCGTCATTTATAGCGTTTAAAATAGCTAAGGGGTATAAGAGTATAACAATAACTAGCGGCCCGGTCGCGGCTTCGCGGCATGAACTACATAACTGTTTCGTTGTATTGCAACCAACAGGGGTGGATTTTTAAAAAAATAATTAGCTTTTGTTTAAGGTTGGATTATTCAGCCCGTGGGGGGACGGGTTAAGAATACAATTCCCCCCCGCCGCTGGGTAGCGTCCCGTAAAAGGCGGGTAACCCAGTAGCTTGGTGGTAGGAGATTCGCTCTCCGACTGGCTCGCGACCACTATCGTGTCAAAGACGAACCGCCAAACATCTGATGATGTGTTCCGGTTCGATGGCATGTAAGCCAGTTCTCCCTATTCCCACCATTCCCATCCTTCCTCCTTCCTTTTTGTCCTACATCCCCGAGGCTCTCAACGCATCCACTAACTTTTTATGTTGTGGATGTCTATGGGCGAAGGTGACCACTTAACACCAGGTGGACCTTCTGCTCGTTTGCCTCCTTTATTCCATAAAAAAAAAATCTATATTTATACCAAAATTCATTACAATCGGTCAAGCGGTTTAGATTTTTCATATAAACTTTCATCCCCTACTTCAACCCTATAGAGGGTCATATTTGAAAAACTAAGTAGCATATGTTTGACTCTGGAATATTTACTACTTTCATTCTAAATTTCATCTAAATCGGACCGGAAGATTAGGCGTGAAAGCGTGACAGACAAACAGACAAACATTCGCATTTATAATATAAGTATGGATGATACCTAACTTCACGCATTTTTCTTAGTTAAGTATACAAGCTTATCTGTTCTTTTCTTACACTACATATATAAAATATCTATCTCCACAATACAACAGTCGCAAAAAAAGAAATCAAGAAATTAAAATTTCCACTTACTTCATCAAGATACTCCTTATACTGCCTCTGTCGTATTTTCCTTAACGTATTCCGCCGTCTCTCATACTCTCCCAGGCCTAGCAAGACATCTCCAGACGATCTCTCACCGCGTATTAAAGGATTATTGGGCGAATATTCCCCAGCTTTCAGCATCACGGGTAGACCTACGTAACGCTGTAATATATATTTATATTTAAAACTAGTTTTAGCTCGAAACTATGCTTGTGTTAAGTACTAAATAGAAAATAGTTTTTTCCTGTTCTATTTTTTTTGAGAATCACGCTTTTTCCGCATACCGGGGTAGCCAAAGGAGATCTAGTGTTAAGACACTCTGTCTTCCAATTTAAGCCCGAAATCGAAACATTGCGTGTTGAGTGGCGGAACTCAACGCCGCGCTTTGTGTTTGGTACTAGAGTAAAGAAATGAACATTTTAAATAATCATTTCCTCGAGTGGGAATCGAACTGACAACCATCGCGTTTACAATCAGACGCTGTCACACTGTGCCACAACTACCCCTATTCTATTGTTTTGTTTTCCATAATTACTTTTATTGTACGTATAAATTACAATGCAAATGTTTTCACAATAAATATTGATCATTCAAACCCACAACCACCGCGTTTATCATCATCTACTGCGTCAATACGATGTTATGAACTATTAAGAACTGCGATAACAGTGGAGAACGCAGTATCTTGACACTAAGTTCTCTCTGACTACCATATGCAGGAAAAGTGTGAAGTGTAAGGATTATAATTTCAGCATAACAAAAAAATCTTATTATTAACTTATTTAGGCCCATTACAAAAAAAAAGGTTGCTGACACCAGACCTAAAATACCTCACTAAATCCACTAAATCACTAAATCCACTCAGTAGAATTTTTGTGTCTGTCTGTAAGTCTGTCTGTCTGTTAATTTGTTCGCCAATCACGCAAAAAGTACTGGATGGAAATGAATGAAATTTAGCATGGTGATAGCTTATAGTCCAAAGGTACATATAGTTTCTATCCCGGTATTCGATGTAGTTTTTATGGAAAAAATAAAAAACCGATATAAGTATTTTCTTCATACACTGATATTTACCAAATAGAAATAAATGATTTTTTGCATGGAATTAGCTTAGAGGCTAGGACATTATATGAGATAGTTTTTATCCTGGTATTCAACACAGTTTCGGCAAAAAAATAAAAAAAAACTGACATAGGCAATTGTGTTAATTATTTTACAAATGAAGCTAAAATACTTGTAATTTGATTTACTAATATAATAATTATAAAACTAAGAACCACAAAATAAATATGCATATATTTCATATCTGTATAATTTTTTATTTGTTTATAATGGCAGCATTGTCATGTCATTTATGTCTCCCGTAACGGTAAATTGAAATTAATACTTTTATATCGTTAAAAACGGTAATATTTGTGAAAAAAAGTGTCTTGATATAGACATTTTACTTTTAATATTATGCTCAGTACATTATACGTCGCTTTATAGTTTTATCAGCTGGTCTATCTTGCTTTGAATAAGTCATGAAAAATTATTTATTAATTAAAGGTTATTTATTACCTTAAATGATTGCAAAATTACAATACACCTCAAACATGAAATGTTCTATTCAGTCTGTTCAACTGTGCCATTGAAAAAATATTTTTTTTTGATGTGTGTATTTAAACGTGAACACGGGTAGCTGTAGAAACGTAATAGATATAGTAGTGTAGTTTATGCGGGCGAAGCCGCGGCTGGGTCGCTAATTTATATATATTACAGATATTCTTTAGATATTTTTTATATATTATTAAAAAGTGTGGTTAAAGCGGAGAACGGAGTGTCTTAACACTAAGTTCTCTCTAACTACCATAAGCAGGTAAAAGCATGAAACGTGAGGAAGTATAATTTTGCACCGACAATTAATTACAAACTTATATAGGCCCATTACAACAAAAAAGGTTGCTGACCCCAGACCTAAAATACCTATTATACTTTTTAATGTTATTAATAAAGATTCTAGTCAAAGCGTTTAAAATGTCGGAAGCTAATTTCGCTAATACGGATCCGCCGTGTAATTATTCTAATTACCTTCTATGTGTCGATTTTGTATATGTAATGGCGACAAATCACGCATCAGCTTCTCGCTTATGGACTGTTTAACAGTGAAAACGGATTTGCATGCAGTCGGGTTTTTGACCCCGGTTTCTTTACAAATAATTATTTCAATAAAATGTAATTACTGATAGTTAATTATAATTATATAGTTGTTGTTAAGATAATTTTATGTTACTGCATGTTGACTTTTTTTTAAAATCAATGTAAGAACATGTATATATAGTACCCGGCAATAAATAATTCACATTATGCTTAGAATGAAACAGTCGGTCAGTTTCGGTTTCGTAGAGCGCTGTCTTTGTCACTCAGTTGATATGTGACGTTTCTCATTGATATTATTTTAAGCGACCGAGACAACGCTCTACGAAGTCGAAGCTAACCAACTGTTTCATTCTAAGCATCGATGTGCATTATTTATTGCCGGGTACTATACATACATGTTCTTACATGTACTCCAAAGTGTGAAATGTGTGGAGTGGATGAAGACGTTCATCATTTCTTAGTGGAATGTGTCCGAAATGTCGAGACTCGTCAGAAGGTAGTCCGTTGTTGTAATATGAATGTATTGGATGTTGGTGTTTTTCATAGTTTATTGTCTGAGCCTGCTTCTGTAGCCGCTAAAATGCTGTATAGATTTAAGTATAAATAGTATAAATAGTATAAATAAAAATAAAATAAATTTGGTTTAGGGAACGATGGGGCTGACATGTTTGTATATTACTTAAAAAGTCCCTAAATAAAAACAGATAAAAAAAATGTAAGAACATGTTTCAACGCTATTTTAAATAATACACATGTGTCCGAGATTACAATTTTTTTTTCTAAACATAAAACTAAGGGCGGAACCAGATCTGTAATTCGATTTTTTCGACTCGCTGCGCTCGCGTAATCTCGGGTGCCGTCTATAAATTGAGCGAAGCGAGCATTGGTGATCATTTCGCAATTTTTTTTTTAAATTGTTTTTAAGAAACATCTCTATATTGACATTACTGTACGAGAAAAATATCATAAATTTGTCACGTGTAGTTTTCGAGCACGTGTATGTAGTATCCGTCACAAGGAGGGCAAAAAAAGTCTCCAATAAAGCGCTCCGATCGCTTTACTCAATGATAGAGGGTAAATAAAATTAAGACTGTTATTGTTTTTTATTAAAACTCATTAAAATTAAATAAAGAAGATGCTAAACGCAAGGGAACCCAAATCTGCATAATGTATTTCAACAATAGCAATTAAAAAATCCAAAAAAATATATAATTCACACGGTATGAGATCACACAATTTTTAACAAGCACTTTAAATTCATCCTCACGACATTTTAAAATTTGTTTGAATGTACCTGTTATTGCCAGACCTTTAATACAGCAAATGATTTATATTTTAATATTTAAATATTAAATTCACAATCATAGAGGGTTGACATATATGCGGTGTTAAGTTCCGCCACTCAACAAGCAAACACTCAAATTCAGGTGGAAAGTGGAGAAAGTAATGTCGTGACACTAAGTTCTCTCTGACTACCTTATGCAGGTAAAAGCATGAAGCGTGAAGAAGTGGAAATTTGTCCCGACAAAGAAATTCTATCTAATATGGCCTATATTACATTGCTAAAAAAGGTTACTGACCCCAGAGTTAAATACCTATTATTTTTTTTTTTATATTATTAATAAAGATTGACTGAAGTTTGATTGACTAGAAGTCAAAGCTAACTTTGATGCAGCAAATGAATTATATTGTCATATTTAAATGTTAAATCCATAAACGAAGAGGGTTTACATATATGCGGTGTTAAGTACCGCCACTCAACAGGCAATGACTCAAATTAAGGTGGAAAGTGGAGAACGGAGTGTCTAACACTAGTCTCTCTGCCCGAATGCATACAGGAATATAAAAAAATGCATCATACCTACATTAAAATTAAAGAAATATATCACAATGTCCATTGTGTTTTAAAACATTAAAATCATATTTTTTATAGTCAGAGGTATTTATGAACTTAAGTTATTGTTCATTGTTTACACAATGCTATTGTCATAACTATTTTTAAATATTTTTTGACATAACGACCTCTATATGACTAAAAAACGGAAAAATGCTAAATATTTTTACTGAAAACGTACAAAAATTGGCATGCAGCGGTTCGAAATCACATCATCACAAATATGTATATGTATGAACCCGCTATTGTTTTTATTGTTTTATTAGTGTATTCTACAATTTTTATAGTTTAATTAATTCTTTTCCTTTTTTTAAAAAAAATATATATTAGTAAATTTAAATTTTGTTAACGCAAACCCAATTTTTAATTTTTTTTCAAATGTACTCGTATATTAGTTACCGAGAAAATTATAAACTTTGTATGTGCCTGTAATTACTACAAGTTTCGGAACTGGAACTGCGTACACATAACTCAATGTTACTTGTTATATGATACACAATGTTACTTGTGCTGTTGGCATGTCATAAATAAAATAAAATAAAAAAAAAAAAATGTAATATGTAATTTGTGGCCAGTCGTGACCCAGTGGCACAAGCGCGTGACTGTAAACGGCTGGTTGTGAATTCGATTCCCACTTGAGAAGTGGAAATATTTAATGTTTCCAATTTCTTCGCTGTGATGTCGAGGCAAAGCGCGGCGTTAAGTTCTGCCACTTAACACGCAATGCCTCCGAATTCGGCGGAATGTGGGGAAAGGAGTGTCTTAACACTATGTTCCCTCTGCCTACCCTACTGTGTGCGGGATACAGCGTGAAGCTATAATAAATAAAATAGAGTTTCTAAGGTAACGCGTATTTTACGCGTCACGCGCCATAAATCTATTAATTGTAGTTAAGAAAAAAATTACAAACATAAAAACTCCATGGCTTACATCTTTCTCTTAGTGATAATAGCTCAATTACTTGCTTGAAGCATTTCTGTAAACTTTAGTATATAATTATTTATTTTTGTTAAATATTTTATTTTTTAATGACAAACGGTCAGAGGTAGTTATCAGGTCACCTTATGGTAAGAGGATTTTGATTTACTTATGCATCAACACAAGAGCTGTGGATGCGTTGCCTGCACTAAGGGGGCATTATTTGCATAAATACTTCAATAATTAGTAGTATTTTATCAGACTCACACAAACAAAAAAAAAATATCAAAAATGTTCAAAGCAGAACACGCTTTCAACTGCTATTTCATGATCCTTGGTGATGTGAGATCAATTACATGCAAATATTAGTATTATATTCGGACACGCGTGCAATTTTCCCAAGCAAATCAGAAGACAGGAAGTGGGTCGTAAATATAGTTACAAAATTGTCTTACATTAAAAAATACATAGACAAGTCAAGTTAATAAAAACAATTTAAAAAAATAACGTTCGTTATTACCTAATGTAAGCAATCGAAAAATACTAAATTTCTTATGAACCATATCAAAAAACAACACACGTAACACCAGTATATGTAGTAAAGTTAAACCTACTTTTCCCCACAAGGGTGGAATCCATACCGTCGGCCTGTAAATCATTGCCCCTAGGTCATTTCCATACAATCGACAGACGTAATAAAAATACCTGTGACCTAGAAACAAACGATTTACATATCTCGCGATAACATCTCACCCAAACAAAAGTTGGAAAGAGTGTATTGAACTATAGAAATAGGAGCGAAAGTGAATTCTTTTGTTTTTCAATATAAAAATATACATAACATGGACATAAAACTTCCTGCCTTCTTGCTATGCGCAAGAAAAGTACAAAAAATCTAATGTCATGATGACACTATTCTGCACTATCCGCTCGAATGTCAGACGTTTCATGTTGTGTGGAGCTCAATAAATATTAATATTAAGGTATTTCATACTTGGTGTACTTTAATATTCATATTAAAGTACACCAATAATGGAATTTTCTTATGTTCGCTCTAGAAATAATAGGAAAGTAAATTACATACTAAAATTTAGAACAATACAATCTTGATTAAATTACTTGTATCAATACAAATCATCGGCTTAATACTGTAGTGTTGATATGGTAGAATTCAAAGTCCACTTACTTGAGTTATAATGTATATTTCAACACCACTTTTAATATGTACAATTACAGGTTTAATATTGCACAATAGTTAATACAATAGTTATATACACCACGAAATAATAATACAATAAATAAATAAGCACAAATAAAAACTGATAATAAGAGGAGAACAAAGAAATAACAGTGAGCGTATCGAAAGCAAAGTAACGACTGTTTTGTCTTAAATATTAGCCGCTACGCCGGTGAAAGAATTCACATCTACCGGCGGCTTTCGAATATTATTTATATTATAAACTAAATGCTAATACGTACGTAAGTATGAAATTATATTATGTATAGTATATTGATATAGGTAATAAGTAAATAATAAAATGTAAACGATAAATATATAAGGTATTATAATTTGTAGTAAATAAGTAAATGTACAAATAAAATATACTAAATAAACAATAATTAAATAGTTCCCTACATCACTCCCCTTCAGAGGCCGTGTCTACGGACGATAATAGTCTGGGAATCGAACCTGTCTACCTGACCGAGTAGTGAGTTTGATGGGCGAGTGATATAGGTGTGTGTCTGTGTGTATGTCAGTGTGTGTGTCAGGAGATGAGATGTGTGTATGGAGGGACGTGTCGGAGTCGCACAATAAATAGGCTGGTTTAAGGCGGTCTATAGATACTGTGACGGCTTTGTTGTTAACGTCAATTTTAAAATATTTCTTTTCTCTTGACAAAACTTTGTGTGGACCAGTGTACGCAGCTTGTAAGGAACCCCGTAGTGCGTCTTCACGAAGGAAAACGTGACTACAGGATTCGAGGTTCTTAAAAATAAATGTCTTGCGTTTAGCGTGATGGTGCTGCGTAGGGACTGGTCGAAGGTTTTGGACAAAATGCTTCATCCGCGCAGAGAAATCGGTTAAGTCCGTCGTGTGACTAGCCACATGATGCCCGAAAAATTCTCCTGGTAGTCTTAGAGGCTCACCGTACACGAGATCTGCGGATGAAGCTTGTAGGTCCTCTTTAAATGCGCTTCTTATGCCAAGGAGAACGAACGGAAGTGATTCGGTCCAATTACTGTCACCGTGGCATACTATAGCAGCTTTCAACTGTCTGTGAAATCGCTCCACTAAGCCGTTGCATTGCGGGTGATAGGCGGTTGTCCTACGATGTTCGAACCCGATGGTTTTTGAGAGTTGTTGAAACAGGGCCGACTCAAATTGCCGACCCCTGTCTGTAACAATATCGGTAGGACAACCAAACCTGGACACCCAGCAAGAAATAAATGCTTTGGCCACCGTCTCAGCTGTGATATCGGCTATGGCGACAGCTTCTGGCCATCGCGTAAAGCGATCGACGGCTGTCAAGCAGTACCGATATCCATTTGACGGTGGTAATGGGCCGATCAGGTCTATGTGGACGTGTTTGAACCGCGCCGAAGGTAATGTGTGAGTACCTAAAGGTGAGGACACATGTCGATGTACCTTCGAGCGCTGGCAAGCCAAACACGCCTTAGCCCATTCACGGCAGTTCTTCCGCATTAGTGGCCAAACGAAGCGTTGTGCTACGAGCTTAGTGGTAGCGTTTGCGCCAGGGTGACTGAGCGAGTGCAAGGAGTCGAACACTTGTCGGCGAAGATTGGCTGGTACGTAAGGCCTGGGAGTCGGTGTACTGACGTCGCAGTACAATTCTATACGACTTCCAGGTATTACCAGCTTTTTCAAGCGCAAAGATGTTTCGCTTTGCAGTATGTTTGCGAGGTCCGCGTCGGTCGTCTGGGACTTGGCCAGTACCTCTAAATTGACAGGCGTCTGCAATTCATCGACACGGGAAAGTGTGTCGGCCACGACGTTGTCCTGGCCGGATATATGCCGTATGTCTGTCGTGAATTGCGAGATGAAGTCCAGGTGTCTATACTGACGCGGGGAGCAGTTACTTTTCCTTTCGTGGAAAGCGTAACATAACGGCTTGTGGTCAGTATAGACGGTGAAGTGGCTGGCCTCTAGCATGTGGCGAAAATAGCGTATGCTCTCGTATATCGCTAGAAGCTCTCGATCATAGGGCGAATATTTCACCTGCGATGGGCTCAACTTACGAGAGAAGAATGCTAGAGGCTGCCAGGCTCCATCTTGTTGTTGCTGGAGGACTCCACCTATCGCCGTGTCAGAGGCGTCTGTGACCAGTCCTAATGTAGCCTTAGGGTCAGGATGAGCTAAAAGTGCGGCCTCGCAAAGACTCTTCTTGCAGTGCTCGAATGCCTGTAAAGAATTTCCCTGTATGGCGATGGGATGAGACGCTTTGACTGAGCCAGTTAACAAGGCATTGAGAGGGGCTTGGATCTCAGCAGCTTTTGGTATGAAGCGCCTATAAAAATTGACCATTCCCAGAAACCTTCTCAGTTCCTTAACAGTTTTGGGAATGGGAAAATCTGAAATGGCCTTGACCTTTGCATCCAGTGGTTTGGTACCCTTCTCAGATATGTGATACCCCAGAAATGTGACCTCAGGTACACCGAAGACGCATTTATTGGTATTTACCAGTACGCCGTAGTCTTTCATACGGGTAAAGAGTTGGCGTAAATGGTCTTCGTGCTCCTCCGGTGTTCTGGAGTACACTAAGAAGTCGTCCAAGTATGGATAACAAAAGTCAAGTCCGCGAGTCATTTCATCAACGAACCGTTGAAAAGTTTGCCCGGCGTTTCTCAACCCAAACGTCATGAAAGGAAATTCATATAGGCCAAAAGGAGTGGTAATTGCCGTTTTCGGTATGTCCTCCTCAGCGACGGGGATTTGGTTGTAAGCCTTAACTAAATCAATAACTGAAAAGTACTTACAACCAAATAAACTATTTGAGTAGTCCTGGATGTGACGAATGGGGTATTGGTCCGGTATGGTTCTAGCGTTCAGGAGTCTATAGTCTCCGCAGGGACGCCAGCCATTGTCTTTCTTAGACGCGAGGTGCAATGGCGACGACCATGGGCTGTCAGAAGGACGAGCAGTGCCGTTAGCTAGCATCGTGTCGAACTCCTGCCTAGCAATTTTGAGTTTCTCGGGCGCTAACCTCCTTGGTGAACAGGCGACTGGCGGTCCTGGTGTAGTGCGTATGTGGTGTACAGTGTGATGTTTGATAAGTATCGGTGTGCCGGCCGGTCGAGTTATTTCTGGAAATTCAGAAAGAATATTATTATATTTACTGTTACTACCAGTCGATACTTTTACGCTCGTAATTATACAATTAGTATTAACAATAGTGGCTACTGTACTAATATTAGTCAAGCTATCTATTAATTTTCGGTTGCTTACATCTACAATGAGCTTATAGTGAGACAAAAAATCTACACCTATTATTGGCTTGGTTACATCAGCAATTACAAAACGCCATGGAAAATTACGACGTAACCCAATATTTAAAGTTAGATTGATGTAACCATAAGTGTCGATAGCAGAACCGTTCGCAGCTCTGAGTTGGTAGAAAGTCTTATGTCTATCACTTGTTTCACTAACTGGGTATACACATATATCACTACCAGTGTCTACTAAAAATTGTCTTTTAGTACTGCAGTCGGTTATGAAGAGGCGACCTGAGGAGTTGGAGCAATCATTGGTTGCCATCACTGATTGCTTGAGGCGAGCGTCAGCGCGCGGGTCGCACGGCTTAACGCAATTGCTGTCGTTATTTGGGCACAGTCGATGGTTGGAGGTTGACCGATCAGACCTTGATCGGCTGTGGTGTCGGCTGTGCCTTCTATCCCGTGGTTGTGGCTTATCGTGTATAAAAGCAGTAAGCGCACTCACCTGTCTGGTCAGCTCTGCGACTTGTTGACCCAACAAGTCGATACCTGGCGCTGATGATGACGTGGCAGCTACCTGCCGTTGGGGAGCTGCTATGTCGTGTATGCGGTCGGCGAGCTCTGCCAACGCGTCCAGGGGTAGCGTTGACTGTGATGCGATGATTGGCTGGAGTGCCGCTGGTAAGCGGCTGGTCCATACGGTTTGGAGAAACTCTCCGGGTATGTCGGGTCCAGCCAAGTGTTGCAGGTGACGCAGGAATTGGGATGGCTTTCGGCTTCCTAGCTGCTCATGAGTCAGCAGCTGTTTCACATTGTTCTCTCGAGATACTGATAATCGCTTAATTAGTTCAGTTTTAAGGCGTTTGTAATCTGGTGGGCCAGTGATGACGTCTTCTAATTCTGCCGCGCATTGACGGTCTAATGTTGCCAAGACGTGGTAAAATTTGGTCGCGTCGTCAGTTATTCCATATAAATTGAACTGACCTTCAACTTGTGCGAACCAAATTGCAGGCTTTTCTGGCCAAAAAGGTGGTATGCGGATCTGTCCCGTAGGTGAAAAAGTAGGTAGGTCACCAGCGCGTGATTCTACCCGTTTCATTTTTCTCGCAGAATGTGCTCGAATAGTGACGTTAGATTGAGAATGAGATGAGTCACTATCACTATTCATCGTAGTGCAGATAGTCTCCGGCGTCTAGTATCGGGGTCACCAATGTAGTGTTGATATGGTAGAATTCAAAGTCCACTTACTTGTGTTATAATGTATATTTCAACACCACTTTTAATATGTACAATTACAGGTTTAATATTGCACAATAGTTAATACAATAGTTATATACACCACGAAATAATAATACAATAAATAATTAAGCACAAATAAAAACTGATAATAAGCGGAGAACAAAGAAATAACAGTGAGCGTATCGAAAGCAAAGTAACGACTGTTTTGTCTTAAATATTAGCCGCTACGCCGGTGAAAGAATTCACATCTACCGGCGGCTTTCGAATATTATTTATATTATAAACTAAATGCTAATACGTACGTAAGTATGAAATTATATTATGTATAGTATATTGATATAGGTAATAAGTAAATAATAAAATGTAAACGATAAATATATAAGGTATTATAATTTGTAGTAAATAAGTAAATGTACAAATAAAATATACTAAATAAACAATAATTAAATAGTTCCCTACAAGGTCACATTTTGTGAGAAAGTTACAAAGAAATTTTTAATATTAAGTTATTATTACATTTTATTTTTACCAGAGATAATAATAAAATCATCTCAACGTCTATTAAATCATACATATAATTAACACAAATCTCTTTCTTTCCCTTTAGCACAAATCACATATGTATGTAAACTAAAATGAGTATGAAAATGTTTTTCTTTTTTGAATATAAAGATGGACATAAAACTAGCCTGCATAGTAAGAAAGGTAGAAAAAATCTAATGTCATGATGATACTATTCTGCGCTATCCGCTCGAATGTCAAACATTTCATGTTGTGTGACGGAGCTCAACGCCGCGTTTTAACTTAGCAAAGCCGGGAATAGATAATAATTTAAATGTATTCATTCTACATAGTGGTTATCGAATCCATAACTATCGCGTTTACAGTCACAGCACTGATTCACTGCGAACGACGGCTTTATACTTATTAGGATAATTGTTTTTATAGTCGTATTATGAGAAATCTCTATTTTTATAATAAAAACATATTACATAAAAGCATTTTAAAATTTTTAGAAATTCGAACTTATACCTAACAAAGCCAAGCCGATTTATTTTTATAATCATCAAATATATTGAAGATTTTTTTTAAAAGTATTTACCCCAATAACATTTACTAAAACAAAGGTATAACTAAATGTAAAAAGCACTTTGAAATCTCAACATTGTATTTAGGTAGGCATGTAATTATAAACCGATTCGAAAACCATTTAAGCGAAAACGTCTTTGTTCGGTTTTAGTTTCGCTTTTATATTTATGACCTTTGGTAATATTCGGCATTTTGATATAATATACGTCATATACTTTAAATATATGCTTCTTCTTTACTAAATTTGTAGCTCTTCACTTTCTTCCTTATAGCAGGGTATTCAGAGGAAATCTAGCGTCAAGACTCTACGTTTTTCCGCTTTCCAGAACATTGTGTGTTAAGTGACAAAACTCAATGTCGTGTTGTTTTTTTTTATTACAAAAGGGGGGCAAACGAGCAGAAACCAAAACTGACGTTCGTCCATGTACATCCACAACACTAGAGGAGTTATGGATGCGTTGCGGGCCTTTTTTTTATCAAATGAAAACAAATACAAGAACACTAATAAACTAAAAAAGAACACTAATAAACTAAACACTGAAACTTCGAGGCGTTAAGTTCCGCCCTTCAACAGCACAGCTCGATTTCAGGGCGGAATTTAACTTTGACTTGTAAGTAGCTAATTAAACCATTCTTGCTAATTTGTAACCGACTACGGGACGCAAAGGGAGTGGGGGATGGAAGAATGTGGTAATCATCGGATGTATGTGAAGGATTAACAATCATGGCTCGTCTAAATTTTTTGATGACTCCTTGGGTTGTTTTTTCTTTTCGCTTCTTTTTCAAATTTTTTTTTTAGCTTCAAGCTGTATCCCGCGCACAGCAAGGTAGGCAGAGGGAACCTAGTGTTAAATAATTAGTTTTTTATTATTTACTTTATTTCAAGATAACCGTATAAAATACGCAATGTATATAAAAATATAATATCTACTTTAATTAATTCTGCAGGGTATGGAACTTTATATTCCTAGCTCTGTAGTGCCCATCGGTGGCAAATCACGGCCCTGGTTTGGTAAGTCCTGCAAACAAGCTGCCTTTGGTAAGCGCGAAGCTTATCAAGCCTGGGCCGCGGCACTAGTCGCTAAGGATCCGAAGGTGAAAGCCTTAAAAGGGAAGTACAACCGATCCTCTAGGTACTTTAAGCGGCAAATTGCTAGAGCAAAGTCCCAGCATATCATCAAAATCGGTGAGAAACTTGAGAGATACCCGTCGGGAACGCGGCAGTTTTGGGCACTCTCCAAGGCTGTGCTTGGCAACTTTAGCCAGCCCTCGTTTCCACCGTTACGCACAGAGAATGACATCCTGGTCCACACGGCGAAGGAGAAAGCCGATCTCCTGGGTGCTCTCTTCGCCTCGAACTCGACTTTGGATGACCAAGGAATTACACCGCCGACCATCCCGCGGTGCCAGAGCTCAATGCCTGACGTTAAGTTTAGCCAAAAGGCTGTTCGTCGAGCTCTGTTTTCCTTGGATATCCAAAAGGCGACTGGACCGGATGGCATTTCTCCTATTGTGCTCCGAACATGTGCTCCTGAGTTGACGCCGGTGCTAACGCGTTTGTTTCGGCTCTCTTACTCAAACGGCGTAGTCCCAGATTCGTGGAAGAGCGCTCTTATTCACCCGATCCCGAAGAAAGGCGATGGCTCCGACCCAACTAACTACAGGCCTATCGCCATCACCTCCCTGCTTTCCAAAATAATGGAGAGCATAGTAAACGGCCAGCTTCTGGGTTATCTAGAGGATCACCAGTTGAGCGACGACCGTCAATATGGCTTCCGCCATGGTCGCTCAACTGGTGATCTTCTGGTTTACCTAACGCACCGCTGGGCTGCTGCTATTGAAAGCAAGGGAGAGGGCCTGGCAGTTAGCTTGGACATGGCGAAAGCCTTCGATCGAGTGTGGCACAGGGCGCTCCTAGCGAAACTACCATCTTATGGGCTTCCCGAGAACTTATGCAAGTGGGTCGCCAGTTTTCTCACGGGGCGTAGCATCAAGGTCGCTGTCGACGGTTTTTGCTCTGAAATTATGCCCGTGAACGCTGGCGTCCCGCAGGGCTGTGTGCTGTCCCCCACGCTGTTTCTTCTGCATATCAATGACATGTTAGAAGACCCTGGCATTCATTGCTATGCGGATGACAGCACGGTGGACGCCGTATACACCGGCCGTGCAGGTCTTTCTCGGGAAAACGTCGACGAGCGCCGAACAAAACTTGTGTCTTCTGTTGAGGCATCCCTTGTGAATGTCTCCTTATGGGCTGAAAGGAACCTGGTTCAATTCAACCCCCAGAAGACACAAGTTTGCGCGTTGACCACTAAGAAAACCCCGTTTGTCCTACCGCCACTTTTCCAGAACATCCCCCAAAGTGTCAAGCCCAGTATCAGTTTATTGGGCCTGAAAGTTTCGAGTGAGTGCCAGTATCGCGATCATTTGGAGAGTAAGGCCAAGTTGGCCTCGAAGAAGCTGGGTGTCATCGGTAGAGCGAGACAGTACTTCACGCCCCAACACCGATTGTCCCTTTATAGGGCCCAGGTGCGGCCTCATATGGAGTACTGCTCTCATCTCTGGGCCGGTGCCCCCCAGTATCAGCTCGAACCATTTGATCGCATACAACGCAGAGCCACTCGAATTGTCAGGGACCCAAAAATCTGTGCTGGGCTTGACACTTTGGCTTTGCGTAGAGACGTGTCCTCGTTATGCGTTCTCTATCGCATGTATCACGGGGAGTGTTCTGGAGAACTGTTTGACTTGGTACCTGCCGCTGAATTCTCCAACCGCACAGTACGTGCCAGATTGAAATATCATCCTCACCACCTGGATACCTGGCACTCCAGTACTGTGCGGTTTCGACGTCATTTCCTTCCACACGCCACTCAACTGTGGAATGGCTTACCAGCGGCGGTGTTTCCAGGTCGATACGACATGGGTACCTTCAAAAGGCGCGCTTACCTCCACCTCAAAGGCCGGCAACGTCCCTGTAGCTCCTCTGGTGTTGCACGGGGCCGTGGGCGACGGTGTTCACCTATCATCAAGTGACCCGGACGCTCGTTTGCCTTGTCCTTTTTTATAAAAAAAAAAAAAAAAAAAAAACTTAAACAGTTACGGATTTCAATCAAAACTATGTATTATGCATTCTTTAACATCCGACATCAATTATCGTGAAGTGGACTGAAAATCGATATCCATTATTAAATCGGAGTCTCGTGAATGCCGATGCAATCTTTCTCTCAAACTTATACTTTAGTTTCAAGGTTTTATTTGTTTCTAACGTAATGAGAATTCCACGTTTTTTTTTTTCTAGCAGGGTAGTCAGAAATAATTTAGTGTCAAGACACTTCGTTTTTCATTTTCAGTCTTAAATAGAGACGTTGTATGGCGAGTGGGAAAACTAGACGCCGCGTTTTGTCTAAAGTATCAGAACGGAGAAATAAAAATAATATATATAATCACTTCCCCGAATAGGAATCGAACCCACGACCATCGATGGCTGTATAACATAATGAGTAATATTTGTGTTCTTCCTATATTTTAGGGGTAATAACGCTGTAATTAATTAAAGCTTATAAGCTAATTGTATTTTACATTAAAACTGTAAAGAAATATTTTGTTATCAGCAAATTAAAATTATTGGAGAAAATACAATACTCCAGTTATTTACAAATTATTTACGCATAAAAAGTAATTTTCATGCATATATATTTAAGTTTCACCTTTTTGCTATAATTTTAAATTATATATTCGTTAATTTAAATTTAAATGGTTTAATAAAAAATAATAGGAACGAAAACAATGGATACATATTACACATAAAACACTTAACTGTTTTGAACGAATATATCCCTTATGTTAGCACTAACACTTAGTAATCGTGAAAAAAAAATACTTTAAATATCTTCCGTTTAACATTTAAAAAATATATTCCTTAACTTAGCACATTAACATGAAATAATCGAAAAAAAGTGCACATCACACAAAAAAAATCATATAACAAACCACTTTCACTGCACATAGGTTTTATACAGTTAAGCCTTAACCACTAAGCCAACACAAAACAAAAAAAAGAAAATTGCAAATTCAAAAAATGGAACAGGAAATTGGCATATAAACCGCAACCATCGACAAGAGCATTACATCGCGAACTGACTGTAGCACGCTAAGGAACGATTTGCTCACGCTAGCTTTATTACTTCATTCGCAGTTGCTATACTGCAGACGAATCAAATATTAAGATTATATATTCATATATAGTTTTTTTAATATATTATTATTATTCAGTTTTACACATAGCACGGTAGAGGGAATCTAGTGTTAAGACACTCCGTTTCCACTTTCTTTCGTTGAGTGAACGTCAACGCGCGCTTTGTTTTGCCAGAGTAAAGAAATAAAAATAATTATTAAATAGTTCGATTTGCACTCGGTATTGTTATACTGAATGCGAACCCACAATCATTGCGTATACAGGCAGACGCTATGACCATGATGGCACCAAATATTATTTGATAAATAAACATTATGTGTTACCCTAGAAATATTATTATAAAGTAAGTTTTAAGCAGTTTTAATTAAGTTTTAAATTAATCTTATAAAACTATACCTATTAATACAAAAAAAAACTTTATAAGCAAAAAAGTAAGTAACAATTAATATAAATGTGAATAATTGGCAGTTTTGGAGAAGGATCTAATTCACGTAACATATTAAAGGCCGATTACCAAGTTCTATATTTATATTACAGCTATACGCCTTTTCCGCACAAAAGTTAGACACAAAGAATCTAGTGTCAAGACTGAACAAATACTAAACGTAACGATTTATATGAATAGAAATCGAGCATCTAACCATCGCGTTTACAAACACTATTAGACTGGCCCCACAAAGCCTTTATATATAAAAATATAGATTTTTTCTTAAAAAATATACCAAATATACAAAATTCTTCACTTTATAAGAAAAACAATCTAAAAGCAAGCAAAGCCAGAACTACCACCTAGCTAATAAAAACAATTAGCATAACCAAATGAAGTAAGTGTAACACATTTGATTAATATATTCACTATTACACATTGCATCTATAATTAAAAATTACCCAAAGGGGTCGTAACCGTTACCGTTCTGTTACTTAACACTCTCATGCCGGCTTCCTAGTCTTTATTACATTATGTATTATTTATGATGAAGTACATATAAGTTAATGTACTTGAAATGAGACGTTCGTTCTAAGTAATCCTTTCTAAATTTAATAGCTATGTACTAGAAAAATATTTAATATTTTCACGCTTGAAAAATATATTTAAAGAAATGTATAAAAATTTGAACGCAGCGGGATTCGAACCCGCGCCTCCTGAATACCGTCCAGGCGCTCTCACCACTGAGCCATGCGTTCTACTATCCGCTGCGTCGAAATTCTTATAGGTACGCTTTATTACAACTTATTTTTGTTGTTAGCATCTCTGTAGAGAGATTTTTACAAATCTTTTTTAATTTTCCTAAGTGTGGAATAACACTTTAAAAATGTTAGAAAGTATGTTCACGCTTTTTCATAGCACAGAAGTTACTGATAAAATATTTCGTTCTCCGTTACCGTCTCGTATTGTTACCAACTGACAGACGTCTGTCTGACAGAACAAATAATTGTGGAAAACCAAACACAAATAAAAAAAAAAGAAAATGTGAAACTTAAACTTATTTTATCTTTATATAAGTTATTTATTTTCGACACAGATTTCAAAACAACTTGAATAAATAGTTAAATTAAAAAAAAAAAACGTCGTATAATCGTTCCACTTTAAGCTTGGTCAATACATTATGCATAAAATATTTTGATGGCACCTCTAGTTACCTAACTTAACGTAACGTAAATTTTATAGGATCTTACTAAATAAATGAAACAATAACGCTACTTTTGTATCTGTGTTTTGGGTCTATATTTATATTATTATATAAACAAAATGATCAAGTTTTATTAAAACTACATAAAACGTTAAGTCGAGTCAAAGAGTTTCTTTGACTCGTGTTTTCGTAACGGAGAGTATGGTCAATAAAAAAATGAAAATTTTATGTGATATAATAATATGCTTTCGTGTTTGTAAATAACAATATTCTTCACTAAAGTTTACATATCTTTCTTTTATTCCAGTTTCACGTTTTTCTCCGCATTATCAACTAGCACAGAGAAGCTAGTGTCAAGACACTCCATTCTACACTAACAAATAAAATAATTAAACATAACTTTACTAAAACAAAAGCTATTGAATTAGACCTCTTTTACCCACTTAACCTTAATTTCCTCCACATATTTACACAGTACGCTAAGGGTTGGAAAAACCTATTTCGGTTAATGTAACATTACACGCCCTACCACTCCCTGACAGTATAACCTGCACCTAGATATTGATTTATACACCATAGGTTAACATTTGAAATATGTTATAATTTTATTTTTAGTAACTATTATTGTGGCCAGTCGTGGCGCAGTGGCACAAACGTGTGACTGTAAACGACTGGTTGTGGGTTTGATTCCCATTCGAGGAGTGGAAATATTGAATATTTCCATTTTCTTCGCTCTGGTGTCGAGGTAAAGCGCGGCGTTAAGTTCCGCCACTTAGCACGCAAAGGAAATTGGGGAACGGAGTGTCGTAAAACTAGGTTCCCTCTGCCTACCCTGCTGTGTGCGGGATACAGCGTGAAGCTAAAAAAAATCTTTTATCGTACGTAATTTCCCAATTGTTCTTTTTTTTATAATTCTATTTTATTACTCTACGGACATAAGGTCTGTTTTTTTACCATCATTCTTCCTTTTTCATATAAAATACATTTTTTTTTACAATTTCAGTTCTAACTTAGACTTATAAAATATATCCTAAGAGAGTCCAGTCATTTTTATTTCAAATTTAAATTGCCTCTTTTCCTCTTAAAATACAACTTGAATATTAAACGTTACCTAAATTTTTTTATTATATGTGTATAATTAAATGGAGAACGGAGTGTCTTAACACTAGGTTCCCTCTGCCTACCCTGCTGTGTGCGGAATACAGCGAAAAGCTAAAAAAAAAAATTAATACTATTTCTTACATCTATTACACATTTCTCACTACTGAAAATTGACATATTTGGGGATATAGACGACATTACTGGTATAGTAGAGGATTCTCAGGCAATGTCTCGAAAACAGGGTAAAAGAAAAGGAGGGTGTGTAAACCTATTACACTAGAGTTCCTCTTACTTATACTACCTACACTACATCTACTTACACTAGGGTTCCTCTAGACCAGGGGTTCCCAACCTTTTTTTATCAAGGACCACTTTTATATTATTCTTGCTAGCAGGGACCACTATGTATGTGTAATCTTTGCAGTTTCTGTCATTTACTAGTTCGATGAGTTGTATAATTTTGCGTAGAGCTGGGTACAAAACCCTATATAAAATTTAAAAGCCTTCACGGTCCAGTTAGTCCCTTCCCGGTTTGCGGAACACCACTGGTTGGGAACCAGTGCTGTAGACTATGTTGCTAAGCGGGAATAAGCGTTCAGAGTATTTTTTTTATATGTAAATAAATTTCAAGGGAAAATACAACTCAAAACATCCCTCAACAAAAACAAACTAAGTAATCATTGATATTATTCTAAATGTCAACGGTATTCCAATAACAAAAGGCGTCGGCATCGTCTACAAAAACAGTCAATGTTATTTCAAATTCTATATAATCCACGGTAAACATTGTACCTATAAAGATATTTCAATATTTACTGTTAATACATACATAGACATACCTATATGCAAACAATTTCAATATTTGAAAAATATATTTTCCTAAGTGTGAAATAACACTTTAAAAACGTTTAAAAGTAACTTCAATATTTATTTTTTAAATATTTTTAAAATTTTATTCACATACTTGAAATTGAACGGACGGTTTCAGACAGGAGCGGGTTCGAATCCCGCTGCAGACAATTTTATATTCGGTTTCTAAATGTCCTTTTCAAATTAAATTTTTTTTTTTTTTAGCTTCACGCTGTATCTCGCACACAGCAGGGTAGGCAGAAGGAACCTAGTTTTATGACACTCCGTTTCCCGCTTTCCGTCGAATTCAGAGCCCCGCTTTGCCTCTGATACCAGGGCGAAGGAAATGGAAATATTAAATATTTCCACTCCTTGAGTGGGAATCGAACCCACAACCATTCGTTTACAGTCACAAAATTGTGCCACTGCGCCACGATTAGCCCCTCAATATTTCTAATTGAACGAAATAAAATTACCAATTACAACTTTGTTTTAAATATGTCGCATAAGATTCGAGATAATTAATGTGACAACATAAATTTAAAACATAGAAATTCAAAGCTTCATTCAAAGGCGGCCACACTCCTCTTTCCACCAGAAATCGAGACACTGGATATTGACTTGCGGAACTCAACGCCGCGTTTTGTCTCAAAAATTAAAAAAAAATCAATGTAACACACACCACATTCAATTCCCAACATTCCTTTACACAAGTTTAGATTAAGTAACGACTAGACTGTACATCTTAAGTGGCAGACACATTTGCATCGCGTCTGCCCCTTCAACTGTGTCAATTGTGGGACTCCTACGCATCTGCGAATCTGGTAATGGCGGCGACGAAAGTACTATCTCTCAATGTTTAAATAAATAAAAATAAACATAAATAAAATAGTAATTATAAAATAAATTCCACATTTCATATAGTCTGTGTGTTTGTCTGTCACGCTTTCACGGCTAATCTACCGGTCCGATTTGGATGAAATTTAGAATGAAAGTAGCAAAAGTGACCGAGTCAAACATAGCCCACTTATTTTTTCAAAAATCAACCTCTAAACGGTTGAAATAGGGGATGAAAGTTTATATGAAAAATTTAAACCGTTTGACCAATTGTAATGAATTTAGGCATAAATAGGCTTGGTCAACTGAAGGTATAAAAAAGAGTAGTCGAACTATAAGCCAGGGCGTTTGACTAGGGTCTTGTAAGAAAAAGAAAAAGGTATTAGAAGTATTTTAATGATAGTAGAGAAAAGGATGTATTTTTGGAAGATTTAAGTAACAAATATTTTTAGTAACAAGCAAATTAAAGTTAGATTTATTGAAAAAAACATGGGAATGGAGAATTATTAAAAGCATAAGTACTTAAAGCTTATATAGAGAAAAAGGATCAATAATTTTCACAACAATTAATTACAAAAAACAAATTTAATAATCTTTCGCTCTAGAAATAATAGGAAAGTAAATTACATACTAAAATTTAGAACAATACAATCTTGATTAAATTACTTGTATCAATACAAATCATCGGCTTAAGTACATATTTTGTGAGAAAGTTACAAAGAAATTTTTAATATTAAGTTATTATTACATTTTATTTTTACCAGAGATAATAATAAAATCATCTCAACGTCTATTAAATCATACATATAATTAACACAAATCTCTTTCTTTCCCTTTAGCACAAATCACATATGTATGTAAACTAAAATGAGTATGAAAATGTTTTTCTTTTTTGAATATAAAGATGGACATAAAACTAGCCTGCATAGCAAGAAGGGTAGAAAAAATGTAATGTCATGATGACACTATTCTGCGCTATCCGCTCGAATGTTGTGTAACAGAGCTCAACGCCGCGTTTTAACTTAGCATAGCCGGGAATAGATAATAATTTCAATGTATTCACCTAGTGGTTATCGAATCCAAAACTATCGTGTTTACCGTCACGGCACTAATTCATTGCGAACGATGGCTTTATACTTATTAGTATAATTGTCTTTATAGTCATATTATGAAAATTCTTTATTTTTTAATAAAAAAATATCACAAAAAAAGCATTTGAAAATTTTCAGAAATTCGAACTTATACCTAACAAAGCCAAGCCGATGTATTTTTATAATCATCAAAAATATTTAAGATTTTTAGTAAAAAATATTTACCCCAATAACATTTACTAAAACAAAGGTATAACTAAATGTAAAAAGTACTTTGAAATCTCAACATTGTATTTAGGTAGGCATGTAATTATAATCCGATTCGAAAACCATTTAAGCGAAAACGTCTTTGTTCGGTTTTTGTTTCGCTTTTATATTTATGACTTTTAGTAATATTCGGTATTTTGATATAATATACGTCATATGCTTTAAATATATGTTTCTTTTTTATTATATTTTTAGCTCTACACTTTCTTCCTTATAGCAGGGTATTCAGAGGTAAGCTAGTGTCAAGACTCTACGTTCTCCGCTTTCCAGGACATTGTTGTTAAGTGGCAAAACTCAATGTCGTGTTGTTTTTTTTTATTACAAAAAGAGGGCAAACAAACAGAAACCCCAACTGACGTTCGTCCACGTACATCCACAACATTAGAGGAGTTATAGATGCGTTACTGGCCTTTGTATTATCAAATGAAAACAAATACAAGAACACTAATAAACTAAAAAAGAACACTAATAAACTAAACACTTAAACTTCGAGGCGTTAAGTTCCGCCCTTCAACAGCACAGCTCGATTTCAGGGCGGAATTTAACTTTCACTTGTAAGCAGCTAATTAAACCATTCTTGCTAATTTGTAACCGACTACGGGACGCAAAGGGAGTGGGGGATGGAAGAATGTGGTAGTCAGCGGATGTATGTGGAGGATTAACAATCATGGCTCGTCTAAATTTTTTGATGACTCCTTGGGTTGTTTTTTCTTTTCGCTTCTTTTTTAATTTTTTTTTTTAGCTTCAAGCTGTATCCCGCGCACAGCAAGGTAGGCAGAGGGAACCTAGTGTTAAATAATTAGTTTTTTATTATTTACTTTATTTCAAGATAACCGTATAAAATACGCAATGTATATAAAAATATAATATCTACTTTAATTAAATAACTTAAACAGTTACGGTTTTCAATCAAAACTATGTATTATGCATTCTGGAGCATCCGACATCAATTATCGTGAAGTGGACTGAAAATCGATATCCATTATTAAATCGGAGTCTCGTGAATGCCGATGCAATCTTTCTCTCAAACTTATACTTTAGTTTCAAGGTTTTATTTGCTTCTAACGTAATAAGAATTCCACGCTTTTTTTACTTCTAGCAGGGTAGTCAGAAATAATTTAGTGTCAAGACACTTCGTTTTTCATTTTCCGTCTTAAATAGAGACGTTGTGAAATGAGTGGAAAAACTAGACGCCGCGTTTTGTCTAAGGTATCAAAACGGAGGAATAAAAATAATATATATAATCACTTCCCCGAATAGGAATCGAACCCACGACCACCGATGGCTATATAACATAATGAGTAATATTTGTGTTCTTCCTATATTTTAGGGGTAATAACGCTGTAATTAATTAAAGCTTATAAGCTTATTGTATTTTACATTAAAACTGTAAAGAAATAGTTATCAGCAAATTAAAATTATTGAAGAAGATACAATACTCCAGTTATTTACAAATTATTTACGCATAAAAAGTAATTTTCATGTATATATATTTAAGTTTCACCTTTTTGCTATAATTTTAAATTATATGTTCGTTAATTTAAATTTAAATGGTTTAATAAAAAATAATAGGAACGAAAACAATGGATACATATTACACATAAAACACTTAACTGTTTTTGAACGAATATATCCCTTATGTTAGCACTAACACTTAGTAATCGTGAAAAAAATATACTTTAAATATCTTCCGTTTAATATTTAAAAAATATATCCCTTAACTTAGCACATTAACTTGAAATAATCGAAAAAAAAAGTGCACATCACACAAAAAAAATCATATAACAAACCACTTTCACTCTACATAGGATTTATACAGTTAAGCCTTAACCACTAAGCCAACACAAAACAAAAAAAAGAAAATTGCAAATTCAAAAAATGGAACAGGAAATTGGCATATAAACCGCAACCATCGACAAGAGCATTACACCGCGAACTGACTGTAGCACGCTAAGGAACGATTTGGTCACGCTAGCTTTATTACTTCATTCGTGGTTGCTATACTGCAGACGAATCAAATATTAAGATTATATATTGCTATATAGTTTTTTTAATATATTATTATTATTATACACAGCAGGGTAGAGGGAATCTAGTGTTAAGACACTCCATTTTCCACTTTCTTTCGTTGAGTGGAACTTAACGTCGCGCTTTGTGTTGCCAGAGTAAAAAAATTAAAATCATTTAAATATAATCACTCTCGCGAGTGGGAATCGAACCCACAATCATTGCGTATACAGGCAGACGCTATCACACTATGCCATGATGGCACCAAATTTTATTGTATTTGATAAATAAAGTTTATGTGTTATATTAGAAATATTTTTATAAAGTAAGTTTTAAGCAGTTTTAATCAACTATTAAATAAATCTAATAAAATTAGACCTATTAATGCAAAAAAAACTTACTATACTATACACAAAAAAGTAAGTAAAAATTAATATAACTGTGAATAAATGGCAGTTTTGGAGAAGGATCTAATTCACTGGCCAATTACCAAGTTCTATATTTATATTACAGCTATACGCCTTTTCCGCACAAAAGTTAGACACAAAAAATCTAGTGTCAAGACACTCTGACTTCTCCTTTATATATAAAAATATAGATTTTTTCTTAAAAAATATACCAAATTTAAAAAAAATCATCAATATCTTAGGATAAAAATAAAAAAGCAAGCAAAGCCAGAACTACTGCCTAGTATACAAACACAATTAGCATAACCAAATGAAGTAAGTGTAACATTTGATTAATATATTCACTATTACACATTGCATCTATAATTAAAAATTACCCAAAGGGGTCGTAACCGTTACCGTTAAGTTACTTAACACTCTCATGCCGGCTTCCTAGTCTTTATTACATTATGTATTATTTATGATGAAGTATATAAAAGTTAATGTACTTGAAATGAGACGTTCGTTCTAAGTAATCGTTTCTAAAAAAAAAAATTAAATAGCTTCACGCTGTATCCCGCACACAGCAGGGTAGGCAGAGGGAACCTAGTGTTAAGACACTCCGTTCCCCACTTTCCGCCGAATTCGGAGGCTTGCGTGTTAAGTGGCGGAACTTAACGCCGCGCTTTACCTCGACACCAGAGCGAAGAAAATGGAAATATAATTTCCACTCCTCGAGTGGGAATCGAACCCACAACCAGTCGTTTACAGTCACACTCTTGTGCCACTGGGCCACGACTGGCCACCGTTCGTAATCGTTTCTAAGTTTAATAGCTTTGTATTAGAAAAATATTTAATATTTTGACGCTTGAAAAATACATTTAAAGAAACGTATAAAAATTTGAACGCAGCAGGATTCGAACCTGTGCCTCCTGAATAACGTCCAGGCGCTCTCACCACTGAGCCATGCGTTCTACTATCCGCTGCGTCGAAATTCTTATACGCTTTATTACAACTTATTTTTGTTGTTAGCATCTAGTAGAGAGATTTTTACAAATCTTTTTCACTTTTCCTAAGTGTGGAATAACACTTTAAAATGTAAGGAAGTATTTTCACGCTTTTTCATAGTAGGGTGGTCAAAAAAGTTACTGATAAAATATTTCGTTACCGTTACCGTCTCGTATTGTTACCAACTGACAGACAGACACCACACTGACAGAACAAATAATTGTGGAAAACCAAACACAAATGAAAAAAAAAGAAAATGTGAAACTTAAACTTATTTTATCTTTATATAAGTCATTTATTTTCGACACAGATTTCAAAATAAATAGTTAAATTAAAAAAAAACGTCGTATAATCGTTCCACTTTAAGCTTGGTCAATACATTTTGCATAAAATATTTTGATGGCACCTCTAGTTACCTAACTTAACGTAACGTAAATTTTATAGGATCTTATCATTTATTTAAATGAAACAATAACGCTACTTTTGTATCTGTGTGGGTCTATATTTATATTATTATTATATATAAACAAAATGATCAAGTTTTATTAAAACTACATAAAACGTTAAGTCGAGTCAAAGAGTTTCTTTGACTCGTGTTTTCGTAACGGAGAGAATGGTCAATTAAAAAAAATTATGTGACAGGAAGTAATACAAAAATAAACAATAGGTAACAATAAAATAGTAAGAAAAACTATAAATGTAATACTAAAAATATATTTAAAATTTATGAATATAACCGGTTTTTTTTAAATGTGTATATAATTATATGCTTTCGTGTTAGTAAATAACAATATTCTTCACTAAAGTTTACATATCTTTCTTTCTTCTTTATTTCAGTGTCACGTTTTTCTCCGTATTATAAACTAGCACAGAGAAGCTAGTGTCAAGACATTCCGTTCTCCACTTTTATAACAAATAAAATAATTAAACATAACTTTTCTAAAACAAAAGCTATTGAATTAGACCTCTTTTACCCACTTAACCTTAATTTCCTCCACATATTTACACAGTACGCTAAGGGTTGGAAAAACCTATTTCGGTTAATGTTACATTACACGCCCTACCACTCCCTGACAGTATAACCTGCACCTAGATATTGATTTATACACCATAGGTTCACATTTGAAATATGTTATAATTTTATTTTTAGTAACTATTATTGTGGCCAGTCGTGGCCCAGTGGCACAAGCGTGTGACTGTAAACGACTAGTTGTGGGTTTGATTCCCATTCGAGGAGTGGAAATATTGAATATTTCCATTTTCTTCGCTCTGGTGTCGAGGTAAAGCGCGGCGTTAAGTTCCGCCACTTAACAGGCAATGCCTCCGAATTCGGCGGAAAGCTGGGAACGGAGTGTCTTAGCACTACGTTCCCTCTGCCTACCCTGCTGTGTGCGGGATACAGCGTGAAGCTACAAAAAGAAAAACAAATTAATACTATTTCTTACATCTATTACACATTTCTTACTACTGAAAGTTGACATATTTGGGGATATGGACGGCATTACCGGTATAGTAGAGGATTCTCAGGCAATGGTCTCGACAACAGGGTAAAAGAAAAGGAGGGTGTGTACACCTATTACACTAGAGTTCCTCTTACTTACACTACCTACACTACATCTACTTACACTAGGGTTACTCTAGACCAGGGGGTCTCAACCTTTTTTTATCAAGGACCACTTTTATATTATTCTTGCTAGCAGGGACCACTATGTATGTGTAATCTTTCCAGTTTCTGTCATTTTCTAGTTCGATGAGTTGTATAATTTTGCGTAGAGCTGGGTACAACACCCTATATAAAATTTAAAAGCGTTCGCGGAGCAGTTTATCCCTTCCCGGTTTGCGGAAAACCACTGGTTGGGAACCAGTGCTCTAGACTATGTTTCTAAGTGTGAATAAGCGTTCAGTGTATTTTTTATATGTAAGTAAAGTTCAAGGGAAAATACAACTCAAAACATCCCTCAACAAAAACAAACTAAGTAATCATTGATATTATTCTAAATGTCAACGATATTCCAATAACAAAAGGCGTCGGCATCGTCTACAATAACAGTCAATGTTATTTCAAATTCTATATAATCCACGGTAAACATTGTACCTATAAAAATATTTCAATATTTACTGTTAATACATACATATATGCAAACAATTTCAATATTTGAAAAAGACATTTTCCTAAGTGTGGAATAACACTTTAAAAATGTTTAAAAGTAACTTCAATATTTTTTTTTTTAATTTTTAAAATGTTATTCACTTGAAATTGAGCGGACGGTTTCAGACAGGAGCGGGTTCGAATCCCGTTGCAGACAATTTTATATTCTAAATGTCCTTTTCAAATTTAATTTTTCTTTTTTTTAGCTTCACGCTGTATCTCGCATACAGCAGGGTAGGTAGAAGGAAACTAGTGTTATGACACTCCGTTTCCCGCTTTCCGTCGAATTCAGAGCCCCGCTTTGCTTCTGATACCAGGGTGAAAGAAATGGAAATATTAAATATTTCCACTCCTTGAGTGGGAATCGAATCCACACGTTTGTGCCACTGCGCCACGACTGGCCCCTCAATATTTCTAATTGAACGAAATAAAATTACCAATTACAATTTTGTTTTAAATATGTTGCATAAGATTCGAGATAATTAATGTGACAACATTAATTTAAAACATAGAAAAATTCTAAGATAGCTAGGCGGCCACCCTCCACCTTCCACCAGAAATCGAGACACTGGACGTTGAGTTGCGGAACTCAACGCCGCGTTTTGCCTCAAAAATGAAAAAAAAATTAATAAAACACACGTCATACAATTCCCAACATTCCTTTACACAAGTTTAGATTAAGTAACGACTAGACTGTACATCTTAAGTGGCAGACACATTTGCATCGCGTCTGCCCCTTCAACTGTGTCAATTGTGGGACTCCTACGCATCTGCTATCGAATCTGGTAATGGCAGCGACGAAAGTGGGTACTATCTCTCAATGTTTAAATAAATAAAAATAAACATAAATAAAATAGTAATTATAAAATAAATTCCACATTTCAACTTTTTTCTCGTATTATATCCATACTTATATTAGCTTGGCCAACTGAAGGTATAAAAAAGAGTAGTCGAACTATAAGCCAGGGCGTTTGACTAGGGTCTTGTAAGAAAAAGAAAAAGGTATTAGAAGTATTTTAATGATAGTAGAGAAAAGGATGTATTTTTAGAAGATTTAAGTAACAAATATTTTTAGTAACAAGCAAATTAAAATTAGCTTTATTAAAAAACATATGGGAAAGGAGAAATATTAAATTTAGCATAAGTACTTAAAGCTATATAATATAGAGAAAAAGGATCAATAATTTTCACAACAATTAATTACAAAAACAAATTTAATAATCTATAAAAGTAAATAAAATGTAAATGTCCGTTTGCCATTTTAAATAACCGGTTTTACTAAATGCATATGTATGTATGTACTAAATGCAGATGTGTATGTATACACAATACATATACAAAAATATCAATCTTAAAAATTTTTGTCTGTCTGTCTGTTTGACCTGGCTAATCTTTGAAACGTGTGGACCGATTTTGACGGGACTTTCACCGGCATATAGCTCATATAATAAGGAGCAACTAAAGCTTTTATTTTAGAATATATTTTCTAATTCCAAATAATAAATATTTCCACTCCTCGAGTGGGAATCGAACCCACAACCAGTCCCACCAAACCCACGTTTGTGCCACTGCGCCTCAACTGGCCCCAAAACCACCTAACATAACAAGAAAGTATCACAAGAGTAATATTCAAACAGCATAATACGAATACAAATAAAACGTTTTCGAAAAACATTATATAACTATATATTCATTATTCGTACGTAACTAGAATGAGACAATTTTACAATCTAAGCTCATCCTTACGTCATGGGTACTGAATTCAATGGACGTTTTTTTGCACGCGACCGAAATTATTAACTTATTTATCACTGACTGTACGTGGGCGACAAACTAAATCTGTACCGAGATATTATAACTGCTGAGCAAAAATACTTGTTGTTATTTTGTTATTTGTTATATAAAAGACTAAATAAGGTAAAAAATATTTTGAATAGTGTTAAAGTTTTATTTCATTTCAAAAATTAGATTTTTTTGTATATTGTGTAATATTTTTTGACTGATGAACATTTATCATCATTACCAAAGGCACTACAACCGCGGGTGGACCTAGGGCTGGTCCAGAATATCCCTCCATTTTTCCTTATGCCTGGCTTTCTCCTTCCACTTTTTTACGTCCAGAGTCCTCAGGTCTTTCTCAACTACAACCATTTGAGTTTTGGTCTGCCTCGATTTCTCCGTTCGTTGATGAACAAAACTTTATAAATATTAAAGAAAAATATAAATAGAATTACATATCTCTGGCATCTCTCTGATTGTTCGTAATATTTTTACGAACATCAGAGAGATGTTTGGGTATCAAAAATTTGTAAAAATCTACGCATGATCGATGTGCTTGCGATCAGAGTGCTTGAACGGTTTCCAAAAGGATCCCGATGCAATAAAATTTTCATACGTTGTTTAAAAATGTATGCAGTTTCTGACGACGAATGGGTGCTTGTTCCCCTTTCGTGCAAAAACTACTAACCAAATTTAAGTGTAACTTTACAGTAATATAGCGTATACATATATAAACACAAAAAACTGTAATCTACTGTAGGAACTCCATTATTCGGCCCTCAGTCAAACAGATTCGCGATTATCCGAACGATTGACCGATTACATTTAATACCTACAAATCGAATTTATGGAAGCATGTTAACAGTTAGATTATGCCCCACAGCGTGACGATGGCTTCATTTAATATAATTAATTATAATAATTAAAACAATATATCACCACAACATTACGTAATACATATATACAAAAGGCACGATGTAATTTGTACATGAACCTGCCTACAGCCTTGGCTAGAACAATGAGCTGTTATAATCTGTTCTAGCGGAAATGTATATCTGTGCATCAATGCATTAAAACGTCTGACATCGACACTGTGGAAGTACCAGAGACATAATATAGGTACAAAAAAATAATGTTTATATGATTTTATACATAAAATATTCTCAAATGTGGGGTTATTTCATGTTAATTATATTTAGTGGCTACTGATTGGTTATGGGTTCGATTCCCACTCGGGGGATGATTATAACTAAACTAGAGGCCCGCTCGCGGCTTCGCCTGCGTGTACTACAAAACTATTTTACTATAGACATGCGCCGCCGCGCCGACATCACATTAGAAATCTCTAAAATTATCAGTGTTTTTCTACTATATTATGCATGTATTATATATATAAACCTTTCTTTAGAATCATTGTATCTATTAAAAGAATCAAAATCCGTTGCGTAGTTTTGAATATCAAAGCATATGTTCATACATACAGACGCGGGAAGCTACTTTACTTTATACTTTGTAACGATTATATTCATTTACTATGCTTCGACATGCAATGTATAAAATTCGGGTGGAAAGCGGAAAATGGAGTGTTTTGACAAGTTCTATGCTTGCCCTGCAAGAAGAAAGAATCTGGGTAATGTTTAAAGAATTGGTTCAAAGGAAATTATTTCCTTTTAAAATGAAAAAGCTTCAGTTTCTACTAACTACATATTTTACTAGATTCTAGGTCAAATCATTGAATAAGGCGAGTTTCTAGCACATACATATTAAATTAAAGTCAAAGTTAGCAATCAATTATATAATAACTACGCTATTGTAATGCAGTTAGAATAGGTGATATTTATGAGGTAAATTTCACTCGGGAAGATATTTATTGTATTTTTTAGCTTCACGCTGTATCCACGCAGCAGGGTAGGCAAAGGGAACCTAGTGTTAAGACACTCCGTTCCCCACTTTCCGCAGTTCGGAGGCATCGCGTGTTAAGTGGCGGAACTTAACGCCGCGCTTTTCCTCGACACCAGAGCGAAGAAAATGGAAATATTAAATGCTCGTATTTCCTCTCCTTGATCCCACAACCAGTCGCTTTACAGGAACACTCTGTGCCTCTGCGCCACGACTGGACCCTGTATTTTTCTAATTAAATGTATACAAATAAATTAAGTTATGTGTCTTTTTGCAATATTAAAATAAACGCTACAAAATTAATATTATGTATACATACACTATATATGTATATACCTTGTATATGACACGGTATATGTAACAAAATAACATCTTTTACAATTTTTGTCTGTTGTCTGTCTATTTGACGATTTTGACGTTAGGCTTTTATTTTAGAATAACTTTTTTTTTTATTATAATTTCCACACGGACATGTTTTCAGGCACAATTAGTATTATATATTATAATATAACGTTACAGATACTTTTTGCCATTTTTATTTAATCGTTTTTTTAGCCTAGATTAAAGTTAGGTTAGCCTAAACAACATTAGACAATTGCCATCTGTTCACCTATCTAATTTATCACCACCTACCTCACCTATCTATTATCTAATTTCTTTTTCATTTTTTTCATCTTTAGATAACGAAGTGTCTTAACATTATGTTCTCTTTGACTGTCTTGATATACGAGAAAAAGCGTGAAGATACTTTTTTATAACTTTTATATCTTAGCATGAACGAAGCAAAGACTTCGGTTAGTGCTACAAAAATACTATATATTGTCTTTGGTACTGATGCTGCGTATGCAAATTTTCTACAACCCAAATAGCAAGAAGAGCGTAAAAATAATTTGGCAAGACTTTCTTATATTAATTGATAATAATATTTTTGGACGACTTTCTTAAATTAGTTGATAAATATGAACAATTATAAATATTTACAAAGTGCGGAAAAAACGTAGAATCTCATATATTTATTACAATTTTAATATTTTTAAGTATTATCCATACACTTATAATATGAAATTCAAGATTAGAAAACGATTAAAAATTTGAACGAATCGAGATTCAAACCCACACTTGTTGTAAACCGTCAAAGCACTCTGACTACTAAGACATACGTTCTTCGAAACTCTAATACACTTATTTAAAGTATTTCTATTTGTTTTTTTTTAATGTATGAAAAACATTATTATTCAAAGACCGTTTATTTTACGTGTCCGTTTCGCACCATGCAACCGCAATGCGTATCTTCATTTTCCTTCTTCCGAGCTTCCGGTGTGTTATTATTATATTGGCCTCGCCTTACTACAGGCACTCCCTAATATGACTAGCGTCTACGCCTAGATATTGATTAAAAATAACAATATCATTTAGATACCTTTCTATAGAAAACCATTATGAGAGAGTGGCTGACTGTAATCGCGTAGAATAATTATAATGTAATTATATTTGTTTCCAGACGTTTTAAAGGTGAACAAGATTAAGTGCGGCGTTAAGTTACGCCACACAACAAGCAATGTTTGAAATTCGAGCGAAAAATGGTAACTCCATTAGGTTCTTCTGAAAACTTGTACTAATCCGGAAAAAGGTGTGAAGTTGAAGAAAAGACCGTCAACTCAATGTCAACTGGGATTTCTAACTTCGGCTTAAGTCGATTATAGTAGTTTAAAATGAACGGTTTGATGTTTAAAATAAAAGGTGACGCCGTTTCGGCACAATGGAACAGCGCTTGACTGTAAACGCGATTGGTCGTGGATTCCATTTCCACTCGCGGGAATTTTATAATTATATATTATAATTATAAAATATTATAATTATAAAATAAAATTATTTTAAAAGACATTTAAGGAAAACGTATAAAAATTTGAACGCAGCGGGATTCGAACCCGCACCTCCTGAATACCGTTCAGGCGCTCTCACCACTGAGCATGTTGTTAGCATCTCTGTAGAGAGATTTTTACAAATTTCTGCTACCCAAAGATCATTCTACGAACAATCGTTTGGCAAGAGAGAATGCTATGTATTAAATACTTTTAAACATTTTTAAAGAATCCCGCTGCGTTCAAAATGTTGATATTTTTCTTTAAATGTCTTTTTCAATTTTTCCTGAATGTGGAATAACACTTTAAAAATATTTAAAAGTAAAAAAATATATTTTAATTTTCTCTCTCTCTCTTAATACTTAAAATAATTTTATAATTATAAAATAAAATTATTTAAATTTCTCCGTTCTGATACTTAAGACAAAGAGCGTCGTTAAGTTCCCCCACCTAACATGAAATATCACGGTTTCGGGCGGAAAATGGAGAACGCAGTAACGACACTAGGTAAGGAAAGAATTAAAGATGAAAAAAAGTCAGAATTTGAAGGTCTAAACACCGAACCACCATTGATTATATCACCACTGTACCACAAAGGCATTACAGGCAGACATTACGAGACGAACATAATAAAATTTTGTTACGCTTATAAATTGTCAGTTTATAAAAGAGATTGTATATAAAACTTTCCCTAGTAGCTGTTATGTATTTAACGTAAAAACTTATACGCGACTTTCCAATAACAATGAAGAAATTTAAAAACTCTTGAACAAATTGCAAATATGTGCGTTATTAATTTACGAGTGTCTAAATTACTTTAAGCCTTTAAAGGCCGAGAACTTTGTTTGTAATACTTGCCCATAAGACGAAGGAACATTAGGTGAAATTCTAAAACATTTATAAGGATAAAAACTTAAACTAAACATTTAAACTGACATATTTGTTCATTCTAATATTTTAATTATTTTTATTTGTAACCAGGTATGTATAGTACCCGGCAATAAATAATGCACATCGATGCTTAGAATGAAACAGTCGGTTAGCTTCGACTTCGTAGAGCGTTGTCTCGGTCGCATAAAATAATAACAATGAGAAACGTCACATATCAACTGAGTGACAAAGACAGCGCTCTACGAAACCGAAACTGACCGACTGTTTCATTCTAAGCACGATGTGCATTATTTATTGCCGGGTACTATACAAAGTCATAATATTTGTTAAAGAAAACTACAGACTTATAAAGTTAAATTTTCGACAGCAACTTTAATAAGATCGTTTCAAATTTGGTTACGTAGAGAGAGAAGCTTGAAAAGTGGAAGTAAGCGTCAATGCGCATTTCAAAGGGGCACCTTAAGACTATACTTGTCACACAAGTCCTAGACACTCAGCGTTCGGCAAGAATTAATTGCAATTAACAATTAAATATTAACAATTCATTATTTGTTTGTGGGGAAATCACATAAAAATATTATTACCTGAAAATTAATTATTAATAATTTATCCGCCAATTAACAATGAATTAATTGTTAATTGTGATCTTCACACAAACAAACGATCAATTGTTAATTATAATTAAATATTGGTCACGACTGCAGACACTGCCCCGAGCTCTTCTCTGCAACAAGATGAACTGATGCTGCATTAGTATGGTCAATCTATAGAATGGATAGGAGTTTCCTCTCATTTATTATAATAAGTTCTATTTCCGGATGGGGCAAATTCCAAATAATAAATGTCCAGAATGATTACTATTATGCAAATAGTCATGACTTATTTCAATCACATGCAATTAAGATGGTGGAAACACGATTATATTAGGTATTGACACCCTCGTGGCACAGTTAACGCGTCTGGCTAAAGGTGATTGTTTTAAGTTCAAATTTGGAGCGAAGATATATTGACATTTAGGAACTACTGGCCCCGTTACGCTGTTACGCGTAACATACCTACACATTGCCCTAGCAACGCGCATCTTATAAGTGTACATGTCAAACTCATATTAGTATTGGTTTTGCTAATCATTATTTTTATAGTTATTATTATTTTATAATTTATAGTTCAGAACATATAATGTTTAATGCTTATAATGTTATATAATGTTTAATTTGATAATTATTTTAATGAGTGTTATTGGAATTTTATATTCTGGATAAATAAATTTATTATTATTGTTGGTACTGAACAATATGTATTTTTTTAGTTTAATATAATTTTAAAACGATCTTTCCAAAGTCAATACTTTGTATAAAATTTAAACTTTAATGTTCGCATATTTTTTATAAAAAAAGACAACCACAGTTTTTCCTTCGCGTATTACGTATTTACAATATTAAAAAGTGAATGTATTTTTTAAATATTTATCTCTAAGGAAAAGTATGAACATTTTCCTCTTTCCTTTTCAACTTATGAATTTACTTAGTGATATGAAATTACTAAATTAAAAAGAAAACAGGAAAATAGAGTGCCGTAACACTCAATTTCTTAGCTTACTCTCTGGAGAAAGTTTTAAGATTTTAAATAAGAGTAACTATCAAAAAATGCTACTTTTAACCGCAAATGCTACAAATATATAATAGTAGCAGTTAAATCAAACATCCGCATTAAGATTTTCGCAAACGTGACATGCGCATCACCGCAACGAGATTTGCGTCCTTGCTTTAATAGTTGACCTAGCCTGGGTATTTCATACATTTATGTACGTACGACAATTTACACGGTGTTGAAACGATTAATTTTAAGTATACAGGTTTTTTTTTGCAATCTCACACTATTTCCCGCAATGCGGGGTAGTCAGAGAAGACGTAGGGTCGAAACGGAGAAATCAAGATATTGCATGTAACGGAAACTTGGCGGAACTCAATGCATCGCTTTGTCTTAGATACCAGAGCGAAGAAATGAAAATTTAAATAAAATAATTCTCTAAGTACGAATCGAACCCATAGTCATCACTTTACAGTCAGGCGCTGTACCACTGCGCCACTATGCCTTCAAATAATGCATATGAAGATGATTTAATATTTATTGCGTGTTAAGATGGCGGAACTTAACGTCGCTCTTTGTCTTTAATACTATAGAGTCGGTACCATAGGAATGAAAATAATATATGATAGTATCTCGAGTGGGAATCTAACCCGTACTTATCGCGTTTACAGTCAGAAGTTGTCCCATTGAGCCTCGACGGTCTATTTATTTACATTTATTTAATTTCACACATTCCTTTTCATCTGTTCAAATCTGGGTCACATTTGTACGCCTCAAAGGTGACCTCAGAGCTAGTTGGCAATTTAAAGAAAATATCAAAGTAAGGCGACACGTAAAGCCGTGAAATTCTTTAACTGATCGAGTTAGATTACCACTTATATGATTATGCAAGATAATATTTAGAAAATTAAATATAATGTAGGCTTTTGTTATCTGTGCATATAATAAAAATGTTACTCAAATAATATACTCCGTTAACCACTTTCCGCCGAATTCGGAGGCATTGCGTGTTAAGTGACGGAACTTAACGCCGCGCTTTACCTCGATACCAGAGCGAAGAAAATGGAAATATTAAATATTTCCACTCCTCGAGTGGAAATCGAACCCACAACCAGTCGTTTATAGTCACACTTGTGGCACTGGGCCACGACTGGCCACAATACCTAATAATACCTAATGATTTAGTAAATAAATTATAATTGGTATAATTAATTTAAAAGTACATACAGTAAGAAGCGGCACATTTTTAATTCTAATTTACATATAAATTGCGCTAACTAGGCCTTTCATTATATAATTATATTATTATAATAAATTGATAACAAAAATGAAGAAAGAACGCAAGAATGTGGAAAGACAATGTTCGGTGTGCTTTAATGTAATATGGACGGCTCCCACGTAGTCAGAAATACTACTTTACAGGACAGCTTCAAATGTTCAGCAGACTTTAAATGTTCTTAGGATAATATAATATAAATTTGTCATTATTGAAGGAAAATAATAAAAAAATCTGAATATACATTGAATATTGTTTATATATCTATAATCTTTTTCCTTATGACAAAATTACAACATAAGAACTCTACGTAGGTGCAGTAGGTGAAAGTGGGGCAAACGAGCAGAAGGACCACCGTTACCTTCGCCCATGGACATCCATAACATTAGAAAAGTTGTGGATGCGTTGCCGACCTTAAGGGGGGAGAAGGAAAGGAGGGAAGAAGGATGAGGATGGTGGGAATAGGGAGAGCTGGCTTACATGCCATCGAACCGGAACACGTCATCAGATGTTTGGTGGTTCGTCTTTGACATGATAGTGGTCGCGAGCCAGTCGACGAAAAAATCTCCTACCACCAAGCTACATACTGATATATACTTTTCATATAGCTTATAATAAATATAATAAAAAAGCAATATATTCTAAATCCGTCATTTGCAAAGTTTTATCACAATAGATCAGAGAAATATCTACCAATAAAATAAATTTCTAAAACTCTTTTAACGGAGTAAGGTTTTAAGTAATTTGCTTCATTTAATTGTATCATGATATCTTGCCTTTGACTTCACACTTGTCTTAATCCTTAATAACGACATACGGGTACCTACTACCCATTAGTATTAAATCGTTAGATTGTGAAAACTAATTAACTAAATAATCGTAGCAATTGCTTTGTATATTGATTGTATCTATATTAATACAAATTATACTCAAAATAGCTAACACTTTATATATAAGTACTTCAGAGCAGAATATAACTTATTATACCTGTATGCTGTAATTACGTGGAAAAAATATAGACGTACCAGGCAGACAGAATTTCATATAAGGGAAATGACAAAAATATATAAAACTAGTAACCCCACGCGGTTTCGCCTCCGTGAATTACAAATTATAGCTGTTTATATTTTTCATATAAATTTTCAGAAGAGAGGATGACTTTTGACAAAAACATATAGCCTATGTTTGATTTTGCGTTATATACTATCATCATCCCTTATGTCAACCATTTAGGGGTTATGTTTAACCCTGGGTTTTAAACTATTTTCTTTCGGAATTCTATCCAAATCGGGCCAGTAAATTGACCGTGACAGCAAAAGAGACAGAGAGACAAACAGACAGATTTTCGTATTTATAATATTAGTATAGAAGTATGGATATAGATATTAGTACTTATACCTAACTAGAATACACCGCGTAGGAAGGCAATGTCTGCAACCATGTTTTACATTGATTTGACATTGGCAATGATAAATTCGCTTTATCAATTTGGCTAAACGTATTTTTATGAAGCAATCTACTTTATATCTATTTTTAGTTTTATTAGATTACTCATATTTTAATATAAAAAAATATATTTCTTTTATCTTGATTCATTTTTTTATATTAATCGAGAACAGCCATGAAAACCCAGTGGCAAGACACTCTATTCTCCTCATTGGAACTTTTAGTAACAAAGGACGGTAAACATTATTTATTAAAAGCCCCTTTTTATCTTTTCCCCGTTAAACTACTGGGCGTAGAAAGATTACATTTCAAAAGTATGTTTCCCTAAGGATTTTCAAAAATATCTACAGGCTTGGAAAAATATAATATTTCATATAAAAGTGAATTGCAACATAAGTAGCGGGTGAACACTAGTTTAGATATAAAATTTGATTAAAACTTTCTTTTATTCTTAACGACGTTTATCACATTGCACGAGAATGCGTTAATTATATATTCTAAGCATCTTAATATTGTATTTAATGCAATTATGTCATAAGCGACAAGGCTCTGGTTATACGCAAAGAGTTACCGAGTTCGATTTCCACACGGGAATATTTTTTAATTAATAAATTTACAAAAAAAAAAAAGAAAAGTGACCTCAAAAATAAAATGCCCTGAAAATTAAAAAAAAATCATATATTCTTTTGTCTACTTCGACGACTTTGGACCTACTTGGTTTTAATTACAAAATATGACGTATGTTTCTCCTTCCTAACCAAAATTCGAAATAACAATCCCTCGAAAGAAATACCGAGCGGAACTCGTTCACCGGATATTTATCATTGAACATAAAGTTCAGAGAATCCTTAAGGGGCTCAAAGTTGTTAAGTTCCGCCACTTAACACACCAGCCTCGATATTGGGCAAAAAGTAGAGAACGGAGTGTCTTAACACTGGGTTCTCTCTGATTACTCTGCTATACGGGAAAAATATGCAGCTTCTCTTTTTCTTATTTCTTTATGTACATATATGTTAAAAATTTCTATTACCAACAACAAAAACTTCTCAATGCTTAGTTCAACACTACACTTAGAAAGCCGTATGCAAAATTATTTAAAAATGTTTATTTAAATACATAACAATTAAAACAATTATTCAATGATTATTTCATGCAAAGGTGTCATTAGACTTTACCACTAATATTAACATATCATCAAATGCTAAAATAAGTAAATTAATTTATATATTTCAAGAAAGTTTATTAATAAATAAGAATTATTCCTTTATATATATACATTATTCGTATATGTGTGATAAACTATACAAATACATTTTTTTTTTTTTTACGGAATAAATGAGGCAAACGAGCTGAAGGCCCACCTGGTGTTAAGTGGTTACCTTCGCCCATAGACATCCACAACATTCAAGTTATGGATGCGTTGCCCGCCTTGGGAATGTAGGACAGAAGCAGAGAGGAAGGATGGGAATGGTGGGAATAGGGAGAGCTGGCTTACATGCCATCGAACCGGAACACATCATAAGATATTTGGCGGTTCGTCTTTGACATGATAGTGGTCGCGAGCCAGTCGGAGAACGAATCTCCTACCACCAAACTACTGGGTTACCCGCCTTTTACGGGACGCTACCCAGCGGCGGGGGGGAATTGTATTCTTAACCCGTCCCCCCACGGGGACATATGATAATAAGATATTTAGTTTCCGTAATTTTTACACATTCTGAATTTAAAGTATCTTAAACGGATTATTATAGTGGCCAGTTGTGGCCCAGTGGCAGAAGCATGTGACTAGCTGTAAACGACTGGTTGTGGGTTCGATTCTCACTCGAGGAGTGGAAATATTTAATATTTCCATTTTCTTCGCTACGCGCGGCATTAAGTTCCGCCACTTAACACGCAATGCCTCCGAATTCGGCGGAAAGTGGGGAACGGAGTATCTTAATACTAGGTTCCCTCTGCTTACCCTGCTGTGTGCGGGATACAGCGTGAATCTTAAACGCGAAATCTCTGGCACATCTAGTTATTGAAATATAATTGACCAAATTAATTAAAATATTTAAAATAAACAGAAGGCACTTACCCGTATATATCTTTCTAAACCTGGTGATATCTCTTCGTTTACCTCCTGCTGAGCCTTTTCATCGAAAGGCACATTGTTTTCAGAGAAGGCTCTTTGTCTATTAAATTTCAATTTTTTCTCAGTCTTTTCTATTTGTCCTTTTTCTTCTGCATCCTAAAATTAGTCTTATATTAGAACATTAGTCAAGAAAGGAGTGTCTTCACACTAGGTTCTCTCTAACTATACTGCCATATAGGAAAACGTGTGAAGCTGTCTTAGGACATTGCCCTATATATTATTTTTTAATTTATTATATTATCCTAAAATTACAATAAAATATTTATTATACTATGCATATTTTAGAATAGTCTACAAATTAATTTATTAAAGTCATTGTGGTGCAGTGTGAGTATCTGAATGTAAATGTGATGATTGTAAGAACCATCCATGTCAAAGAATAATTTCTACATTCTGATAATCCATTCTGATAATCTGCATTAAGTTCTACTGTTCAGAAAGCAGAGAGTGGAGTGACTTAATATTTGAAAGCTACCTTACCCTAAGGGAAAAGATAATGAAGCTAACAAATATATCTATATTTATGAAACTAAACTAAATTCAAATACTAATACTAAAACTTTTCTAATTACAACCAAAACATATAAAACTATTTTGTCCTATACATCATTAGTACTTATAAGTCACAGCAAAATGAGCTTAATGGCTAAATCAATAAAATTTGACATTTTCATGTTTACTTCAAATAAATATTCTAAGATAGCTTCTTCACTTTTTATATCTCTAGGTCATTTGGAAATAAACCTTATTGTGGTAAAATAAAGTTCAATATAAAAATATTACCAAAATGGTAATTTATTTTTGTTCATTTGTTTTAATAATGTATATTTGCAGGTAAAAATAATTTCTTTTTTAATTATTGTATTAAGAAATAACAATAATAATTGTATAAGTAATATGTTTTGATGAAAAGTCAAAATAGATAGTTATTTAAAAATATTTAGCTTGATCAACTATTTTCATTTATTTAAAAATAAGTATAAGAATCTATTAAATATTTATTTTTAATGGCCATGGCTATATATGTTCATGTTAAATTTACAAAAATTATAAATAATAACATTAAAAAGCAGATACCTACTAATGAATAACAAATCAAAAACTAAGAATACTTTTACTTACCAAAATTTCCTTGTACTTTGTTAAGACAATTTATAAATAAAAACTAACATAAAAATAATCAGAAACAACAATAAAAAATATTACATTGTCATAAATGAAACAATTTTACTATCAAAAAGTTCGTAATATTTTTCGCGAACTGAAAATTTCCCGTTGAAACAGTCTATACGACCAAATCAATAGGCGACCGGCGGCGACTGGCAGAAAATCAATATAATCACGCTGGTGCCCGTTGGGCTAACTGGCCGAGCTTGCGACGCAGGCAAGGGAATGTAAACCTAAAGTTTAGGTTAATGAATATTAAATTAGACCTCTTCATGCAATAGGGTAAGGGCTAAGGGTACATTGGGCCAACAATACGTAGATAAAGTCGAGTTTTCTCCAATTGTCATTACTCCACATTAATATTTGAGCAACAGGTAGAAAGACATGCGTTTGTAATTTATACTCACATTATTAACGTTTAAAGGTGGCGATAAACCCAAAGCAGTTTTCTCTTGTTGTATCTCACGTCTTTTCTCTGTAATTAGCCTTTCTAAATCTCCCGTCGATAACATTGTTAGCAGTTTTACTTTCATTTAACGGCGGGAAAATTATTAGTTTCGACACAACTTAGCTGATATATGTTATTTACCATAGAAATATAATAATAAAGCTCTTCGTATACATTTCTATAAGTATATAATCGTAAGTAAATTAAGAAATTAAACTTTCTTCATTTTATATTTTGTAGAATAAAAGTAACCGCTACACAACTTGAATTTAAAGTTTGACATTTACTTCTGTGACAACAACTCATAAATTTTTAATCTGTATTGTTATTAGTTTGAACTTCGGGTCATTTAGCCCTTTACTATTCTTTAAAATATAATTTATTAAATTCAAACTTAAAAACTGTGTTTAAATTCACAGTAAAACTTCTAATTAATAATGTTTTATTTTATTTAAATATACTTATATACAACAAACTACAGTACAATTATAAAAAATATCTGTGCTTATTGTTATGTATTTATTATTGCTATAGAAGTATTTTTTGGAAAAAAATATGTAATTTGATGATTGGCGCCCTCTTGACTTGAGATCTGAGGCTTAAGCCTTAAGAACTTTAGTATAGTACGTAGTTACTTCAAAACCACAGATGAAAAAAAAAACTATAAATATGGCAATTATCTTCATTAAATGTCACGGTTGAATTTAGGTAAATGTGTTCTGTGGTTGAATTGCTATCAATTTTAAAACCTAAACATAACCAATAAAACATTATTGGAATAATGATTTCGTAGCACTTGAATAGTATTAACTTTATCAGTGTTCAGTGTGGTGCTCAACTCGTTTGTTTTATAGTCTTATTCAAAAATCACGTGATGGATCCAGAATTAAAACAAAAAGTAGATCAACTTCAGTCTAAAATAAAAAGTTTCCCCGATTTTCCTAAAGAAGGAATTTTGTTTTGGTAATATTTTTACTATTAATATGAAGCATACTAAAAAAATCTCTTCTTTTAATAGTTTTTATATTTATACAGAAGCTTTCTTTGAGTGTATTTAACTTATTTCAACAAAGAAAGTTATTGAACAATAGTTTATTCTCTATAATACATCAAATTTAAACATGCGTATTTAAAATAAGTTATTTTATGTTATATAACATTTAACAAATTATTCATGGTATGCTTATCTAAATAGTAACATATGTTACTGAGCATTAATGCTCAATGAATAATCATGTTAAAATATTGAAATAATAAATTTGTCATTTCTTGTTTTAGGGATATTTTTTCAGCTTTATCAGACGGCGCGACTTGCAAACTATTACAAGAAATACTTGTAAAAGTTATTAAAGCAAAATATCCCGATATTGAAGCAATAGTCGGTATTGAGTCCAGAGGGTTTCTGTTTGCATTTTCAATAGCGGCTGAATTAGGTATAGGTTGCTTGGTGATTAGAAAGAAAGGAAAACTACCAGGGGATGTATTCTCATACAAGTATGATTTGGAGTATGGATCTGTAAGTATATTTCTTATAATATAGTGGCTTATTTAGTTTAAAATGTTAAATGCATATGATGCTCTAGTGTCATTTTTTCCCACATAGCTGGATACTATAAAAGAATCTAGTGTCAAGACATTCCATTCTCTATTTTTCCCTAAGTTAAAAACATTTTTCGTTGTTATGTAGTAGAACATAGTGCTTTGCTTTGCTTGCTTTTTCAATAATTTATGTGAAATTGAATTATAATCATTCCACCAAGAAAATTAACTCAAACCAATTGTCATTACAATCAGACACTGTTACACTACACTACAATAGCTAGTATGTTATAAAAAACATTAAACAAAATAAATTTTATGTGTTTATAATATTTTCTGTATATGTTATAGGCATTATTTTAAAGTTTATATAATCTTAACACCATTATGTTTTCAATTTCAGGACATATTAGAAGTACAAAAGAGTGCAGTCAAACCAAATTTAAAATGCTTAGTTATTGACGACTTAATAGCAACTGGAGGTACAATCACTGCTGCGAGTAAATTACTCCAAAACTGTCATGCAGATGTCCTCGGCTGTCTTGTTATTATTGAGCTGGAAAATCTAAATGGCAAGAAGAATATTCCGGAGGGTATTTCTCTACATTCCTTGATAAAATATTAATAGTGTAATAATCATATTATTTTTGATATTATTTTTTGAATTGTAGTGTAATATTTTATTAATTATTATTAAGATGGTTGACTTTTGTGTATTTTTACACAATTTAAATTAAGCTGTTTTAACTGGATTTATCATTCACTTTAGTAAACTAGATCTATGCTGATCCAAAATATATATGACTAGAGACCCGCTTGCGGCTTTGCTGCTGAGTCTGCAACTTATTCCCTATTTGACCCACCATCACTTTGGGATTCTCTGAACTTTCTGTTCAATCATTATAAAAAAATGTCTGTAGCACTCATGAATAGTATAGCTTTCTAATGGTAAAAGAATTTTAATATCACAAACTTTACAAACAAAGTTACAAACTTTACCTCTTTGTTATATTAGTATAGATATATCCAGTTAGAATAGTTTGAATTTTAAATACATATGTTATTCATTATTTTTTATAAGTAAATAGTGCAAGCCATTTTTTAGAGAATAACTTTATATAGGCACAAATGTTGTAGAAAAATTCCAAAAATAAAAAGATCAAGATATTTAGAAAACGTATAAAAATTTGAACGCCGCGGTATTCGAACCCGCGCCTCCTGAATACCGTTCAGACGCTCTCAAGAGCGAAAGCGAAGAGCCTTCAAATTTTTATACGTTTTTTTTAAACATTCTTAAAGTGTTATTCCACACTTAGGAAAATTGATTTATACGTTTTTTTATACGTTTTCTAAATGTCGTTTTCAATTTTCCTAAGTGTGGAATAACACTTTAAAAATGTTAACAGTATTTAAAAAGATTAAATATTTTTCAATTGTAAGACCTGCCATTATTTGACTCTTTATAAGAAAGAAGAAATGCATGTATGAATTTGACTTACACAAGTCTTTATTTCATTTTTATACATATCAAAATTACATTATAATTAAGTCTCAGGGTATATCATACAAAAGACAAGCAATTTAGACGATTACATAACATGTAATGTAAAGCATTGTATAGTATAGTAGTAGGCATAAAATAATACATAATAAAATTTGATTTGCTTTGCAGCTTTACACTTTTGCCCACATAGCAGAATCGTTAGAAAGGACTTAGTATTAAGACACTCCATCCTTTACTTTCCGCCTGAAATAGGGACAGTTTTAGTTTTAAGTGAATTCAACACCGCGCCTTTTCTTGGGTAACAGAGGAAGAAAATGAAAATTTAAACATTATCAATATCTTAAAACTTAAAAAATTAAGGCAGTTGTAGTGCAGTGAGACAGCATCAGAAAGTAAACACGATGGTTGTGGGTTCGATTCCTAGCATAGACAAGAGTGACGTGAGAGATGCAGCGTTGAGTTACGCCACTCAACGCACAACATCTTTATTTTCATGCGAAATGTGGAGGACAAATTTTCTTAACACTAGGTCCTCTCTGATTATACTGCTATATAGGAAAAGTGTGAAGTTAATAAAATACTGGATTTTTAAAAAAATTACTAACTATATAATTTAACTCCTAATTCCAAATAAAATGACAAACAATGTACTAAATAGGTTTGGACTGTAAATCTGTAGAGAATGTAGTAATAAAACTTAAAATATGTATATTAATATTATCTATGGAAGAAAAAGGCATTTTAATCCGTTTTTAAAACAGCCAATGTTATTTTTTGTCAAATAATAAAATGTGTATGATCACTATTTGTACATGTGAGATGTATGAGAAAATATTAATAGGGTCATATATCAATGTAATAGAAACCAAAACAAGGTTTTTTTTTCTTTTTGTGTGTTTGAACACACACATCTCTGATTTAAAATTGTGTTTGACAAAATTGCTTTAAAATAACTATAATATTTTTTTTAATAATCCATTTACAATCAGCCAAAAGCTATAATTAAATTCGATAATGATTATATAAGTTTGGAGATAAAACCCATCCCATGATGCGTCATCTCATTATTCACTATTCAAGCTTCAAATCAAAGCTAACTATAATATCAATCTGGCTAATAATATAATTTATTATATTACATTTTTTATAAAATTAAAACCCATTTATGTCAATGACTCCCAATAAATAACATTTTACTATATTAAGATTATCTTAATCTTATAACTTACAAAGATTGTTAAATTTGTTTTGCATTTTTAGCATAGCTATGGGATGGATTCCCAGCCCGGGATAATAGTAATTAAAATATATTTTTTTCTTAATTGATTTATTTTTCTGAATTTAAATGATTCAAATTCGGTTGGAAAGTGAAGAGCCGAGTGTTTTGACTCTCTGACTACTCTGCTATGTGAGAAAAAGTGTGAAGCTATTTTGTACTACACAAAGATTGCTCATTTATGTTATTGATTCATAGTAAATTGCGAATTAATATTGTAATGAATCAGTGTAACATTTTTATTTGTATTATGTTTAAAACTAAAAATTATTTTTATTGTTATAATTTTTTTTTAGCTTCACGCTGTATCCCGCACACGGCAGGGTAGGCAGAGGGAACCTAGTGTTAAGACACTCGGCTCCCCAGTTTCCCGCCGTTTCAGAGGCATTGCGTATTAAGTGGCGCAACTTAACGCCACGCTTTGCCTCGATATCAGAGCGAAGAAAATGGAAATATTAAATATTTCTACTCCTCGAGTGGGAATCAAACCCATAACCAGTCGTTTACAGTCACACGCTTGTGCCACTGCGCCAGGACTGGCCCTAATAAATTTGATGGGAAATTATAAAAAGGATATTAAATATCACAATTTATTAATGTATTGTGTGATTTTTAATTTTATTATTATTAAAATATCTTAAATATTGCTTACAAATTACAATTGACATTAAAGAAACATTACAAGAGTATATATTTCGCAGGTAAAACAATGTCCTAAAACTTTTTATCATTATACATATTATATATATTTTTAATTCTAATTAAAACAATATATAATTTCAATTAGGTTTCCCAATGATGTCAGACATTGACTGTGAATGCATTTTAATTTGTAATTTACATAAGTAAAGGCGACATTGAATTTTAATAAGAAACTTAATAGTGCTTCTGTAACTAACAAATGTTAATTTTATCATTAATTTGTTTATTTAGGTACAAATTAATAAAAAAAAGATTTTCTACTATTTTACATTAAATATTTGTTTGAAATTTGAATGATTAATGACATTTGTTTTTATGCTTATTTTTTTTAATTTTGACAGTTGTTAAATTATTATGATAAATTAGCATACTGCCTATATCTTTTTTTTTTTTTTGCTTTTTAAAAATCTGTTTAGATTGTTATTTTTATGTATTTTTTAAAACATTCAATGTATTTAACTGAAGGACCAAGTAGTTTTACTGTTAATTATTATTATTGTTATATAGAAATTATTAAAAAATATTTTATGACGACGAAAGTTCAAACTGTGCTCAATACAAAAATAAAATAATCGTAGCAACAACTTTATTCGATATTAATAGTGTATATTTTTTTACATTTTATTTTATTAAAGGGGATATTAATAATTAAAGTTGTTTTATTATCTACCCTTAATATAAAATAAGTTATAACATAAATAAAATTAATACTTAAACAATAAAAACGGTTACTTTTCGAATAACATGACAGGTTTCGGTGCATAACTGTCTTCTGAGGGTGGGACTAAGCCTTCATCGTCATAATTTTTTACCATTTCTTCAGGGTTTTCCGCCATTGCGTTTTCTGGTGGCATATTTTCTAAATTTGGTTTTGCTTCAGAAGTATTGTCTTCAAGAATAATTTTAATTGTAGGTAAGTTGCCATTAGCCAATACAAGCACTATGGGTATTTCGTAGCGTAACCTTGTACCGTCTCCTGTTAGGGCGTCTCCATTTAACACTATGACATTCTTATTAGCGAGATCTGAACCGCATGTTGCTTTTTCTTGAGCTTCCTTTGAAACTTCTAGATTATTAGAATCATCATCAGTATTAGTAGATGCAGCGTTTCTAATATTCCTTGGTTGTTCTTCTAAGGAAGACTCAGTTGTGCTAATTTTTCCTTCATTTTCATTGATCGCGTCTGCTGTAGGTTCGGTTGCAGAAGAATTATTATCAACATTATCAGAAATAGGTAAATCAGTTCCTGCGTTATCTGAAAATTCAGTATTGTACATTGCGTCGAGTTCGGGGGGCATTAAATCTATAATGTCATCATCGTTAGGCTTAACACTTGGTTCGGAAGATACTTCGGAATGTTCATTATCTGTATTTAATTCAGTAGTTGCATTTTCGCTATTTTCAGCATCAGTTTCGTCGTGTTTTCCTTCAGTGTGCCGGATGCGGCGTGTTCCCTCCTTTTCTTTAATTAGATCTAATATGTCTAATGAGGGATAGTCGGGTATGTTTTTGGAATTATCAAGCATGACAGGTGCTGAAGACACTTCTTCTTCAATCGTTGTTTTCATATTAATTTCGGTTGTGGTTTCATCTTGATTTGGAGATTCTGTGGTACTTGCTTCGCTTGCGATTACAGACGGTACAATGATATTTTCTGCAGAAACGGCTTGTGCGGAGCTGTTCTCGTCATTTGTTTCACGTGCCGGTCTTGCGACTTCGCTAACTAAAGCAGGAGCGTCGTTTTCATTATTTTCAGGTATTTCTGTCGTACTAGCTTCGTCGTCACTTTCGGTTACAGTGACATCATCAGGAATGTCATCAAAGTTATTTATTTGTGGTTTATTTTCACCATTTTCATTCGTATCCCGAGAAGGCCTGATATTTTCTTCTTGTCCAATAATTGCGGGAGCATCTTGTTCTGTGTTTTCAGGGAGTTCAGTAGTTACATTTTCTTCAGTTGTGCTTGCAACAGATTCATCTAAATTTTCGGTTGCATCAGAATTTTCCTCTTCTTCCTCATTGATTCTACGCGCTGGTCTAACATTTTCTTGCAAATCTTTACCAATTAAACCCGGTGCATCTTTATCGGAATTTTCAGGGATTTCCGTTGCAGGCATTTCACTTGTACTATGGTCACCACTACCTTCACTAGCATTTAAAGTCGTTGATTGCTTATTTTCGGGCTCTTGACTTGATTTATCAGAAGGAACAGCTAAATTTTCTTCACCATCCGAATATTTAGTACTAGGCACTGTATACACTTCCAAGTGAAACTCGTAGCCACGTAAAACTGTTGGACTCTTCAGTTCTATAGTGACTCTATCTTGTCCTTCTCCACCGTCAACGATTTGTGCATCCCCATCTTTATCAGGTCGCATATCGGTTACGACAACTCCACTAATAATTTCATCACTAGGCGCTATAATTGTAACATTTTCAATTTGCCTCCAAATCGCCGGGCTCGCTTGTCTAACCTCGTCGAAGATTTTTCTGCCTCCCGCGCTTGTTCCGATAGACACATCGTGACTCACAACCGCACACACCAAACAAAACGCGATCACTAGTTTTGTATGCATTTTCAAATGCCACGATGAGACTGTGCCGAGACTTCGGAACTAGAATCCTTATATAGTTAGTCTTGTTTAAGGAAAATTCTACAATGAAATCACGGAGTTACAGGCTGCCTTTGTAATAAGTATATTTTTATTGGCATAAATTAAGTCTCCTTCCTAGAGGAAAATGTTCGCCTCGACGTACAGTCATTGACAGACTAAGAGGCGGGCATTGTTATTCGTCTACGGTTCTCGTGGCGTATTGTTTCGAATCGGCTGTGATTTTATATACAGAATTGATATAAAAAATATTCTTTACAATTTGAAGCTTCCTTCAATCCGAACAATGGAGCGAGTGTGAATTTATCGTTTTTCGGTTAATGAGAGGTTAATTCGTTTTTAATTTACTGTATTCATTATGTTCTCAGAGTTTTATAGTAAAGTAGCTTCGAAATAGGTAGCTTCGAACTACTCTTATATTAAACTGTCGTGGTACAGTGACTGTAACGCGACATTTGTGGGTTCAATTCCCACACGGAAGAATGATTGTATTCCAGTTATTTTTATTTCTACGCTCTGGTAAGACAAAGTGCGCTTGGGCTCTACCATAAATCGAGAACGGAATATTTTGACACTAGATTTTCTCTGACATCAAAGGTTAAAGCTGTCAATACCACTAAGTATAAAATAATAAAATAAATAATAGTAATAAGTGTAGAATAAATAGAATTTCGTTAAAATATAAATTGATAATAAATTTAAAATAATTAAAAGAAACACATTTATAAAAGTATATAGGTACAGGTAATGGTGTATCCACATGTCAAAGCCACCCATACAATACATATTTTGGTTTTACTGAACAGATTTGTATAACATTTTTAACTAAACTTAAAAAAGCTGTATTTTATTAAGACAAAGCTTTTGTAACACAATCGTTACGGTTCTTAATAATATATGCGATCATTAATTTTGCTCTAAATCTATTTGTAACTAATTTCATAAATATTGAAGCTTCTTTGTAATATGAACAAGGCCACTGTAGCGCAGTGGGACAACGACTGACTGATAAATGCAATTGATCGTGGGTTTAAATCCCACTCTCACTCAAGGGAATAATTATACTTATTTAAATTATACTTTCTCCGTCCTGGTCACCTAAGGCGCATTGAGTTCCGCCACTCAACACGCAATATCTCGATTACTACCTCAAATTGCAGAACAGAGTGCCTAATCACTAGATTCTCTCTAACTACACTGCCTTGCGTAAAAAAGGGTAAATCTGTTTTTTTAAAGAAAGGTGAGTGGTAAGAGAGGCAGGGGGGAGACCTCGGTTGACCTTCGAAAACACAGTATCGACGATACTGGAGGAAGGTCACGTAAAAAGCATGAGGACCCCCCGGAGGGCGTGTATGAAGAGGTTGATGACAGTGGACGAGGCGAAAGAAGTATGCAGGGACCGTAGCGTTTGGCGCTCTGTTCTCTCTGACTACCCCGCAAGGGATACAGCGTGAAGCAAAAAAAAATCTGTTTTTTTAAAGAAAACTTCTAAGCAAAAAATGTATCTAAGTGTACAAAGCTTATCGTGATGTTCATTTATCGACAAGTATATCGCAAGCACGACGTGGAGCGCATACTAAGGTATTAGAACAAGTACTTGCAGGCGGTAGGCAATGAGCTAAGATACGTCTACAGATTAGAACAATGTCAGGGACGACTTGGTTAGTTACGTAGGTTTATTTTGTTTTTTTTATTAAATTGTCAAGGTATTTGCGTTTTTGGCCAAATTTGAAGTAAAAAATATAGTAGGTATGTAATAAAATAATTTTCTACTAATTTTTCCGCATAAACAGAGTTGGCAGAGGTAAAGCATAAATTTGAGTGGCAGATATAAACACTATATTATATTGTATCAGAGCGAAAAATTGATAATAATTTTCCCCCGAAATGGATTTAAATCTACTACCAAATACGTTAACAGTCAAGAAGCATTTATCCCACTGCGCTACGATAACCTTAATTACTAATGATTATAAAGATGCAGCTGTACCTAAATATTATTAGTACCTACTTGGTTGTTTTTAAACGCACAAGTTAGCTTTTTTCACTTTGAAAGTGCAGTGGTTTAGACTACGGACGTTAATCTAAACATATTTTATTCAGCTTCACTCTTTTAGAAAAAGAGAGGAGACCGTCCATATCCGAGGTATAGCGTGTTAAGAGGCAAATCAACTTTGTCTTGTAGAGGCAAATCAACTTTGTCTTTGTCTAAAGCGGGGAAAGAGAAAATAATTATTATATACTCGTTCCACCGAGAAGGAATCGAACCCACAACCAGTTGCCATTACAGATGCATCTTTATCGATGTTAAGATAAACTGCAATATTCATATTCGTTCAGCATGCTATTTCTAAGCTAAGCTGACAAAGTTTTCAACTGATTTTTTTTACTAAAATCTAGTAACGAAGTAGATAGATACATATAAACTTAAGAGTAAAAAAATCAAGGGGTTATGGTTGGGCCATGTCTTCGTTCCATACCATTGTAATTTTACAAAGTCATATTTTAAAATTTAATTGAAAAGTGGAAAGCGGAGTGTCTTGACACTATGTTCTCTCTGACTATCCTATTATACTGTATAAATGTCTTAAAATTTATTATATTTTTTACATTAGGTAGTCGTGGCGTTAGTCATAATTTGACATTGAATGTGGCCATTTAAAAAACTACGATTAAAACTACCATTTAAAAGACTTACAGTAAAGTCTTTATATGTACGAAATTAGGAAGTAATATCTAGATTTTTTGTTTTTTTATATTTTTTAATAGTGATTCACATACTTAGAATACAATAAATATTTAAGAAACGTATAAAAAAAAGGAACTCAGAGGGATTTCAATTGCAATCTCAATGATGAGTTGTAAGAGGCTTTGATTGTGCAAGAGACGTGGGTCTTCGTGAATCTTGCTTTTTAGGTTAAAATTTCTAGACGTTTGTTAGACATTTTTTTAGATATTATCTGCCCATTGCGAAAAAAAATTATTTTTCAATGAATAAATTAGGCAAACGAGCAGAAGGCCCACCTGGTGGTTGTGGTTACCTTCGCCCATAGACATCCACAACGTTAGTTATGGATGCGTTGCCAGCCTCGAGGATATAGGACAGAAGGAGGAAGGAAGGGTGGAATAGGGAGAGCTGGCTTACATGCCATCGAACCGGAACAAATCATCAGTCTTTGACACGATAGTGGTCGCGAGTCAGTCGAAGAACGACTCTTCTACCACCAAACCACTGGGTTACCCGCCTTTTACGGGACGCTACCCAGCAGTGGGGGGAATTGTATTCTTATCCGTATCTGTCCCCCCACGGGTCGAAATACAAGATTTTTTAAGGCTTATGGTTTTTTTCACCCAAAGCCGAGACATTATGTGTTGAGTGGAGGAACTCATAAAAATATATAAGTTACAATAAATTTGTGATAAATACTAACTATATGATACTTAAAAATGTTAAAACATTTTACAACTGACGTGTTGGCATATTTATAATAGTAGTCTATATAATTGAAAGGGAAAACCCTTTTAATACCTATATAAAAACGGGGTGCCTACAGACTACAGTTACATTTTTTAATTTCTAACTAATTTATTTATTTTTATTTATTTTAATGTTAATAAAAAGAAAATGATAAGGCCGCGGATACAATTGGTTATGGGTTCGATTTTTACCAAAATTTCATCTTTCTGACGAACAAGACAAAGGGCGGCGTTTAGTTCCACCAGTGAACACGAAATACCTCTAACTCTGATCTTTCTCTCGAGTTTGACCCTACTTTCCTAAAGCGGTTTTTTATTTTCACGCTGTATCCCGTTACACAGCTGGGTATGCAGAGTGAACCTTGTGTTAAGACACTCCGTTCCCCATTTTACATAAAGTTTGAAGGCAAGGTTAAGAAGTGGCGGGACTTAACCACGAATACCAGAACGGAGAAAATGGAAATATCAAATATTTCCATTCCTCGAGTGGGAATCGAACCTACAACTAGTCGCGTTTACAGTCACAAGCTACGACTGGTCTCAAAAACATTAACAAATACATTAAATTTATCTAAATTCATTTAGCAATTCTTTGGACACAAAGAAACAACACACATTTGTAGTAACGTTTAAAAATAAAACACTAATTTAATTTCCAAAAATATATTCATATACAATTTAATATAACAAAACATTATTTACAATAATCAGGTTTAGAGCAGGGACATTTTTCTTTCATTGTCAATCCTTTGGCCATTTGCTTCATGAAAGGATGTAAGTGATCACTGAAGAATGGTCTGTAAAAAACATCAAAATCTTAAACAGATATACAAAAAAATAATTAATTAAATAGCTTCACGCTGTATCCCGCACACAGCAGGGTAGGCAGAGGGAACCTAGTGTTAAGACACTCCGTTCCCCACTTTCCGTCGAATTCGGAGGCTTGCGTGTTAAGTGGCGGAACTTAACGCCGCGCTTTACCTCGACACCAGAGCGAAGAAAATGGAAATATAATTTTCACTCCTCGATTTTAATTTATTTGAGGCCATTGGGATAGCGCCGACTTGAAGACAGTCGTGGCCAATGGTTACAAAGTACGACTGGTGGGTTCGATTCCCACTCGAGGAATTGAAATGTTTAATATTTTTTTCTTCGGGATGGAGTGTCTTAACATTAAGTCCCCTCTGCGTACCCTGTTGTGTGCAGGATACAGCGTGAAGCCTGACTGTAAATGTGTTTGTTGCGAATTCGATTCCTGCGGGGGGGACTTACATATACAAATAATTTCAATTCCACTCTTTGGTAAAACAAAGGGTAAAATTGTGACTTGCCAAAATGTAAATTCAAATTCAAAATAAAAGTAGAGTTCATAATGTCTAGACACTAGCTTTTGACTATCCTGCTATAACGGAAAAAGCGTGAAGTTAAAAAAATATTTGTTTGTTTTTTTTTATAATTCTATTTTATCACTCTACGGACATAAGGTTTGTAACTCTTTTAACATGATTATTGTTTTATTATATGCATTTTATTTGTTTACAATTTTAATACTTAAAACTTAGACTTAAAGAATATACCCTAAAAATATTATTATTATTATTCAGCTTCACACTGTATCCCGCACACAGCGGGGCAGAGGGAACCTAGTGTTAAGACACTCCGTTCCCCACTTTCCGCCGAAATCGGAACTTAACGCCGCGCTTTGCCTCAACACCAGAGCGAAGAAAGTGGAAACACTAAATATATCCATTCCTCGAGTGGGAATCGAACCCACAACCAGTCGTTTACAGTCACACACTTGTGCCACTGGGCCACGACTGGCTCCTAAAAATATATTATACAATATTATTTATTCCATTACTGTCTTGTTTTCGGACGTGACGACACGAGCGGTCTCATAAAAAAATCATTCACGTATAAAACGTAGGTAACTATTTGTTTCTTTAATAATTGTTTGTTTGAAGCGGAAATATCCTCTTAGCTGTGTTCCTTATTCTCGATTTCGTCATGATATAATTTTTTTTTGTTGACTCACATTTAACATTGAATATAATAATTTATGCTTAATACTAAGTAAAGCCGACGTTATCTTGTCGCAGTGGGATAGAGTCTGATTGTAAAGGCGATTGGTTCTAGGTTCGATTACCACCCAGTGTAATGATCATAATTTAATCCTTTTCATTTCTCCTCTCTATTGAACAAGAGTTTCGTCCACTCGACAAGGCATGTCAAGAAATTGGAAAACAGAGTGTTTTCACACAACGTTCGTTCTAGCTATAAAATTGAATTTAAAAATATACTCAATTAGGTTCCGCTACAGAAACGTCTCTAAATTGATGGGAAATGAAGAAATAAGATATTTTATTCGATATACGGCGTTTTGACTGGAGGAATTCAATGCGACATTTTGTCTTACCAGAGCGGAGAAATAAAAAATATATAATAATACCCTTGTGAGAATAGAACCCATAACCAATTGTAGTTACATTCAAATGCTGTCTACTGCGCGTATAGCCTCGCCTTCACTTATAGCATAACCTTAAGAAATATTTGAATAATTAAAATTAATCTTCATTATTTAGCTAAGATTAGTTGATTCTAGAGAAGCTACTTATTAAAGATAATTAAATTGTTTTAACACTTGCTTGCTAATAATAAATAATGCAATAATTTAGTATGTGCCTTGACTAAGACACTGTATTAAAAATTATTCTTAAGCAGACCTTCAGGCACTCTTAAATTGAAAATAGTCAACTTCTGGTGTACAGAAACACACTCACTCCACACTTAAACATTTTTTTGAAAATGTAACTTTTTTATTTTTGACCTAATTTATACACAACTAGCGGCCCGCCCGCGGCTTCACCGCGTGAGCTATTTCATTATATTGCAAACCTCGGGGGTGCATTTTTTAAAAATAAAGTACCCTATGTTTAAGCTTAGATGATCAACTATATTTATGCCAAAATGCATTACAATTGGTCAAGCGGTTTAGTTTTCAGTCACTTTTACTACTTTCATTCTAAATTTCATCCAAAGCGGACCGGTAGATTAGCCGTGAAAGCGTGACAGACAAACACACAGACTTTCCCATTTATAATATAAGTATGGATAAACACTATAGGTTAAGGGAAGCTTACCAAAAGAATAAAGTCAAAACAACATATAAATCATCTCAATATATCCTGGAAATATATCTTATATTTCCAGGATATATTGAGATGGGAATATTTCTTAACATTTCAGAAAGTACATTTAAGTCTACCTCTTTTATCTAGCTTATCTGCTGCTTACCTTGTATGAAATTAATACGGTTACAAACAGTTTTAATTTAAAATACGTAAATATCGCGAAAACCAAAGATCTTTTTAATGAAAACCAAAAAAATACAATATTATTAGCACTAGGTTGCTTATAATCAACCTTATTTATTGTATAAACCAAAAAAAGATAAGACAAATAACAAAATAATTCTTCAAAATAAGTATTTTTCGTTTGTAGCAAGCCTTATAAATAGCCACACGTGTCTAAGTGTCACCTATTATACGATTAGAATATTAAGTCACAATTTATTAAAAACAATAACTTGTATGACGCAGGTTGTATATTTAAATACGCCATTAGATGACAGTGTGTCAACTTTATTGAACTACTAGTAGCCCGCTCGCGGCTTTGCCGCGTGAGCTACGTAACTGTTTCGTTATATTGCAACCCTCGGGGGTGGATTTTTGAAAAATAAAATATCCGATGCTTAATCTTGAACTTTTAACTATATTTATTCCAAAATTCATTACAAGCGTTCAAGCGGTTTAGATTTTTCATATAAACTCTCATCTCCTATTTTCCCTTTAGAGGTTGATTTTTAAAAAAATAAGTAGCCTATGTTTGACTCTGGATTATTTACTACTTTCATTTTAAACTTCATCCAAATCGGACCGGTAGATTAGCCGTGACAGTTAAAAGCGTGACAGACAAACAGAAAGATTTTCGCATTTATAATATAAGTATGGATTTAGGTTAGAGTGTGACAAAAGATTTTTTATTATGCCACTCTGTTATAAAAAACATTTTTAGAACATTTATAAAACATTTCACTTTCCACAGATACTTGAGATATTTAAATATAATGAATGTCTTTTTTGTCGTACATCCTTTAAGCTTAGGACTTAGGCTAAAATTAAATTTAAACTCTAGAACACCTGACGAGGAACCATATTTCTTACACAAAACTAATAAAAAAAATAATGAAATGGTGCCTTAACAGAAGTTATTTAGCGTAATGAGCATTATCCGTTGAAATTAGAAATAAACAAAAATTCTTGAAAAAGACATTTAAAGCGGGATTTAGCAATTTTTATATTATACGTTTTCTTTTAATTTCTTTTTCAATTTTCCTAAGTGTGGAATAACACTTTTAATATGTTTAAAAAAATATCTTTACATATAGCAGCAAATTAAAGACAATGATTTAAGTCTATGATCCATGAAGTAGAACTCAATTGAAAACAATGCTTCTTAAATTTATTTTTAGTTTATCTGTCTTTATGTACGCTAGTAATAAAACATACCTACTTAATGAAAATTGTTAATATAATTTTTTTTTATATAGCTTCACGCTGTATCCCGCTCACAGCAGGGTAGGCAGAGGCAGTGGCGTAACTATACCGCTTGAGGCCCGTGGCAAATTCGCCGGATGGGGCCCTCCCTTCTTTCTCTCCTCCTCCAATATAAAGAATTAGGATCCTTCTGTGTTCGCGGCCCTCTCTGACCAGGGGGCCCCTTTAGGCTCGGGGCCCGTGGCATTTTGCCGATTTGCCACCCTATTGTTACGCCGCTGGGCAGAGGGAACCTAATGTTAAGACACTCCGTTCCCCACTTTCCGCCGAATTCGGAGGCTTGCGTGTTAAGGTGGCGGAACTTAACGCCGCGCTTTACCTCGGCACCAGAGCGAAGAAAATGGAAATATTAAATATTTCTACTCCTCGAGAAGGAATGGAACCCACAACCAGTCGTTTACAGACACACGCTTGTACCACTGGGCCACGACTGGCCACAAATAAAATAGCTGTTAATAAATATTAGCGTGAAAGGGCTAAAAAATGCAAGGTCATGTAAGCGAAGTCGCGGGCAGATACTAGCAATACTACAAACGTACCTGCAAACCATTTTGTTGATCTCCTTCTGATACTCTTCTGTTGCGACCTGACATTTCTTTATTTGGTCTAATTCTTCTTGACGGGCACGTTCCTGTGAAAAGAAAGATATACGGAACAAATTAAGTAAATTATTATACTCTTTTTATTAGTATTTAAAAAATTAAATATTTTTTGTAAACGGCAAATATATAAAATGGGAAAACATCTGACTGTAAACGTGTTTGATTGATTCCCATGCGGGGGAATGATTATACTTAAATTTTCATTTCTTCGCTCTGGTACACAAGACAAAAGCGCGGCGTTAAGTACCGCCATTCCATACGTCATGTCTAGATTGCAGGTGGAAAGTGAAGGATGGAGTGTCTTGACACTAGGTCTTCTCTATGTTTTATGCGGGCAAACACTGTCATTTTTCGTTGAATTCTGGAGGTATTACATGTTAAGTTGAAGAACTCAACGCCGTGCTTTACCTCGACATCAATATAAACATATATATTTTTTTTTAGTTTCACGCTGTACCCCGCACACAGCAGGGTAGGCAGAGGGAACCTAGTGTTAAGACACTCCGTTACCCACGCACCGCCGAATTCAGAGGCTTGCGTGTTAAGTGGCGGAACTTAACGCCGCGCTTTACCTCGACACCAGATCGAAGAAAATGAAAATATAATTTCCACTCCTCGAGTGGGAATAAAACCCACAACCAGTCGTTTACGACTGGCCACATTAAATATTCGAATATCTCGAGTGGGAATCGAAGTCACAACCAGTCGCGTTTACAGTCACATTTTGTGCCCATAAGCCATGACTGGCCTTTAAGTTTGTAAGAATATTAAGTTATCAAGAAAATAATTTAGTGTCGTCAAGAAATGCAAAGCAACTTAAAATAGCGTTCTATGATTTTTTGAGGCCAATCGTGGCTGTGTCGTGACTGGTTGTGGGTTCGATTCCCATTACAAGAGTGGAGATATTTATTTTTTCGTTTTCTTTTATCTGGGTGTCGAGGTAAAGCGAGGCGTCAAGTTCCGCCACTCAACACTCCACATCTCGATTTCGAATGAAAAGTCGAAAATGGAGTATCTTAACAATTATCTTCCCTCTGCCTAGCCTGTGTGTGAAGCAAAAAAGAGTAAAAAAATATATAATTATGCGTTTAAAAGTATTTCGTTATATATAGTGGGTTCGATTCCCACTCGAGGCAATGATAATATTAAAATTACTTTAATTTCCCTATTATTATATAAGACAAAGTGCCACGTTGAGTCAATCCACTAAAATAAGTACTTAATAAAAACAACAATAATTTTAATACATACCTTCAACAACTTATTATATGCAATTTGTTCGAGCAACTGTTTCTGATGTTGTTTTCTTGTCTGTGCGTCTGTCACTTGCTTGTGGTCGACCAATTCTTGTATTTGTTTAAACAATTGTCTATGATATTCGTCTTGTTCTTCTATTTTCTGTTTGAGGCTCTCTCTGGCCTTTTGCCTTTCGTGAATTTGATCTATCATTGCTTCGCGTACTTCCTATATATTTTAGTAAATAAAATATTAGAAAACAGTTTTTAATATTAAATAATTTAGCAAAAAAGCTTTTAACATTAACAGAAAGAGATTTTTATCTTTCTTTTTTTCCAATATTACAAACAAATACTAATACTAATACAAATAGTGGTAAGAGAGGATGATACTGGAGGAAGGTCACGTAAAGAGCATGAGGACCCCCCGGAGGGCGTGTATGAAGAGGTTGATGACAGTGGACGAGGCGAAAGAAGTATGCAGGGACCGTAGCGTTTGGCGCTCCGTTCTCTCTGATTACCCCGCGAGGGAAACAGCGTAAAGCTCAAAAAAACAACAGACGCTCTAATTTTATTTATTTGAACAGATGACATAGTGGTATATGTGGTGGTAGGTTCGATTCCAATTCGAGAGAATATTTATTTTTATTTTTTTTGCTTGGTAAATAAAGCCCGACATACTGTAAAGATATGATGAGAAACAAAATTAATGTGGAAAATTTTCATGCAAATCGATAGAATACCAGAAGCGGGTCAAAATCACGTTACAACAATATCTAACATTGATATTAATTATTATTATTATATTAATATAGTTATATTTAAATTTCTTTTTCTACTATCTTTCTGTTCTGTAAAATAAGAAATAAGGCGTGAAATATTGTATAGACCTTATTAGAAGCTAAATTTTCATACAAATTTTAAGCAAATTGGTAGTGACATTTTTTAACTTTTTTTAAATTATTGATTTTTATTTCTTTGATTGCTAATAGAAAATTACTCACTTGCTAGGGATAAATATAATTATGAGCATATTCCACTGTCAGCTCCCGCCTATCATCGCAGGGAGCAGGTTGCTAAGGTGTAACTGAAAACCAGCGATGTCAGAGGTACTCACCTCAAGCATCAAGAGCTGAGTTACACCTTTTGCCATAAGGTAGAAGTCATTTTTTTTGTGTTCATGTATATTGTTTTCTTTTGTTTTTTTCATTCTCTTATGGCAATAAATGTGTTTTTTATTTTTATTGATATATCGATAGAGGGACTGATTATACAACGCAATAGTTATGGGTTCGATTCCTACTCGAAAAAGTGATTAGATTTCATTTTTCTATTATAGTAAGACAAAAAATTTCATTGAGTTCTGCCAATCAACTCAGAGAACGGAGTGCCTTAACAATAAAAATAGAGAGACAGAAAATCTCAACGTTGCGTTTAGTTACGCCATTTTTTTATTATGGAATGAAGGAGGCAAACAAGCAGAAGGACCATCTGGCATTAGTTAGGTTACCTTCGCCCATAGACATCCACAACATTAGAGTTATGGATGCGTTGCCAGCCTTGGGGATGTAGGACAGAAGGAGACCAATAAAAACTTTTTACAAAAAACACAAACAAAAAATAATTATATTTGTATATTAATAAACGGACATCTGAATTATGACTCATGTCTAAGGAAGTAAGTAGAAAGAGGAAAAGTTAAATTATTTCACGATTACAATATTATAATTAATAAGCATCCTTATCGCGTATCTATCATTCATTGTTAGTTTCATCTTTCCTGGTTTAATTGATCGAGAACTTATTATAATTATTACTATGTATATAATTGTTCTAGATATTTCTTAACATGTCTTAACAGTTTTTAGAAGTATTGCAAAAGATTAGTTAACGGCTTTTTTAAAAAAAAAAATATTTACGAAATTATTATTGTTATTCAATAATTATTTAATAAATAAAACTCTAATTGTATTGCAAACGCATGGATTCGAACCGGCACTGCTTGTTTACTACTGACCAATAAGCTATATATTCTATTCAGGCTGTGTCGAAATTCGTACACGCTTATTACAACTTATTATTTTTTGTTATTAGCATCTCCTTATACTGTTAGAGTGATTTTTACAAATTTCGATTATCCAAAGATAATAGTTTTACAAGATAGAACGCTATTTATAAAACAAGTTATTGTTATAATATTTTCATAGCTTCAAGCTGTATCCCGCAGACAGCACGATAGGCAGAGGGAAGCTAGTGTCAAGACACTCCGTTGCCCACGCACTGCCAAATTTGGAGGCATTGCGTGGTTAAGTGGCAGAACTTAACGCCGCGCTTTGCCTCGACACCAGAGCGAAGAAAATGGAAATACTAAATATTTCCACTCCTCGACTGGGAATTGAACTCACAACTAGTCGCTTTACAGCCACACTTTAAGCCACTGCGCCACGACTGGCCACGTTATAATAAACGTATAAAAAATTAAACCAAACCCAATGTAGAACGTACGGGTTAGTAGTTACAACACTTGGGCAGATTTCCAAAGAACACAGGTTGGAATCCAGCTACCTTCAAATATATAATCAAGTATTCATTTGGCAATTTGGTCAAACAATATCGACGAATTCATGAAGTAGCCACGCGTTTAGTTGACCATATCGTTAAACGTTAGGCTGTCATTGATTTCGTCAAACGACATTATGATCGGGCCAAACGATAATTTGAATTCATGAATGCAACCATTTCATGATATTGTCAACGATATCATGAAGTCGTCAATTTTACGATATGACCACGACATATGCATTTATAAAAATACATATTGTTCAATACTAACTTTATTAGTTCTCTGCGCCCAAGCCATGTATTCGCATCGTTTAGCATCTGTGTAGTCCTGTAGTCTTTTAGCTTCTTCTGCGAGAGGCGCGTCGACAGTACGTTCAAATTCCGCATATTGTTTCTTTAATTCTATTATTTTTTTGTTACATTCGTCCAAGTCTCTCTGTAAATTATGAAAAAATATAAAATTATAGTAAAAATGATATATATTCTTTTTTATAATAAATACGTTACAATAAAGTTCACCGTTGTAGCTTAGTTATCAAGTTTTCTAGCGATAAATGTGGGTTCAAATAAAGAATTAGATTTTATAAACATATGTATGTAGATATCATTTACATTTTTATAGTCAAACAAAAAGTTGCTAGATAGTTCTTCTTTATATACAAATTCTTTTAATATTCAGTCGATTATGAAACATTGCATGTTATATGGCAAAATTAAAAGCCGCGCAAGCGTGTGACTGTAAGCGACTGGTTGTGGGTTCGATTCCCACTCGAGGAGTGGAAATTATATTTCCATTTTCTTCGCTCTGGTGTCGAGGTAAAGCGCGGCGTTAAGTTCCGCCACTTAACACGCAAGCCTCCGAATTCGGCGGAAAGTAGGGAACGGAGTGTCTTAACACTAGGTTCCCTCTGCCTACCCTGCTGTGTGCGGGATACAGCGTGAAGCTATAAAAAAAAAAAAAAAAAAAAAAAAATAAAAGCCGCGCATTGCCTTACCAGAGCTGGGAAATGACAATGAAATGAAACAACAAGATAAATTGCACAATAAATTCCGGTACGTACCACCTTAAAAAAATATTAACAAACATAATAAATATACAACCTATTTCTGTTTCCTCAACTTAATCATGGTTAAGTCATCAGCCAAGCCCTGTCCGGCCAATGAGTCCCAAGTGTTACATACTCGTATAACCGTTATATAAATAATTAACAAAAATAAATAATATATAACCTTTTCTACACACTTAGAAAATTAAGAAACACATTTAGAGTATACAACATCTTTCTGATGCCTCTAATTAATCTTGGCCAAGTCATCAGCCAAGCTCCGTCCGGCCAAGAAGTCCCAAGTGTCAGATATAAACGTTAAATAAATAAATAGCAAAAAAATAATATAAAACCTTTTTAAAACACTTAGGAAATTGAAAAAGACATTTAGAATATACCAACCTCTTTCTGCTTCCTCAGTTCAATCTTGGCCAAGTCGTCGGCCAAGCCTTGGCCGGCCAAAGAGTCCCAAGTGTCAGATATAAGCCTGGCGTCCTTGGCCTGCTTGGCGAGTACTTCTTGACGCTGTTCTATCATCAGTTTACGTTCCTTGGCCGTTTCTTTGCGTTGTTCCGCTCTTTGGTTCTCCGCTTTAAACATTTTAATAATAATTAAACCGTAAATTTAATAATTTCTTATGCTTAAATATTTAGGGGCCAGTCGTGGCGCAGAGGCACAAAGTGTGACTGTAAAGCGACTGGTTGTGGGTTCGATTCCCACTCGAGGAGTGGAAATATTTAATATTTCCATTTTCTTCGCTCTGGTATCGAGGCGAAGCGCGGCGTTAAGTTCCGCCACTTAACACGCAATGACTTCAAATTCAGCGGTGCGTGGAGAACGGAGTGTCTTAACACTAGGTTCCCTCTACCTAACCTGCTGTGTACGGGATACAACGTGAAGCTAAAAAAAAATATTATCGTGGCGCAGTACTACAATTTCTGACTGTAAAGCGATGACCGTGGATACAATTCAAACTCGAGAAATGATTATATTTAAATGTTCATTTTTCAAGACGTAATGTCTCGATTTCGGGCCAAAGGTGGAGGATGGAGTGTCCATACACTAGGTCAATTCTTACTACCTCTCTTCGCGGGAAAAATCGTAAAGATGTTTTTTTAATTATTCTTGTAATAAAAATGTAATTCATGTATACATTTTCAGAAAGATTGTTAGAAATATTTCAACGTCGCGGGAGTCGAACTCGCGTCTCTCGAAACCGCTTTATGTTTAAATGCTAAGTCAAAATTTTTAAAAGCCTATTAAATCTTTTTTTGGCCGTCGTGGCGCAGTGGGTCAGCATGTGACTTTTACACGATGGTTGTGGGTTCGATTCCCACTCGGAGAATCATTATATTTAAATTTTCATTTCTTCAAAGACAAAGCGCGGCGTTGAGTTTCACCGCTCAACAAGCGATGTCTTAATTTCGGGCGGAAAGTAAAGGATGAAGTTATAGTTTTCGTCAGTAATTTTTGATATCATATTATGTAAGCCATTTATTAAGTTAGGAATTATATAAGTTCTGGTGTATTTACCGTATTAATTATTTTACTTAACGAACAGTCATTAAACTATTATTTGAAAGATAAAAAAGAGGCGCAGGTTCAAATTCCGTTCAATTTAAAATGTTTTTTTTAACCTACCTTCTTCCTCCTTCTTTATATCAGCGTCCCACAAGGCTTTGAACCTCTTAGCTTCTTCCTTCAACATCTGTTTTTCTTTCTCTCTCTGTACTCTCCTCTGTTCTAGTTGGTAGTCTGTATATTGTTTGCAATCTAGATCTCTTCGCAAACGTTCTATTGCGTCTTGTTCCATACGAGCAGCCTTTGAAATACAAATAAGTAAGAATTAGTTTAAAAAAATATGAATCTTTTTTTCTAAGATCTTTTATCTTTTTAGATTCACGTTTTTTAGTAGTCAAAGAGAACCTAGTGCTAAGACACTCTCTTCTCCACCTTTATTTTTACATGAGTGCTATTTATTATTAAGTTATTTTCTATAATATTATAGAGTTATTTTTACTGAGCGGAATAAACGCCGCGTTTCTCCTAAGTCCTATCGTTAAAGTGAAGAAAGTTTTTATATAAATACTTTTAAACGCATCCATACTTATATTATAAATGCGAAAGTCTGTAGTCTGTGTGTTTGTCTGTCACGCTTTCACGGCTAATCTACCGGTCTGATTTGGATGAAATTTAGAATGAAAGTAGTAAAAGTGACTGGGTCTAACATAGGCTACTTAATTTTTCAAAAATCAACCTATAAAGGGTTGAAATAGGGGATGAAAGTTTATATGAAAAATCTAAACCGCTTGACCAATTGTAATGAATTTTGGCATAAATATAGTTGATAATCTAAGCTTAAATATAGCCTACTTTATTTTTTAAAAATACGCCCCCGAGATTTGCAATACAACAAAATAGTTTACGCGGCGAAGCCGTGAGCGGGCCGCTAGTAATTATATATATTTTTAATAGCTTCACGCTGAATCCCGCACAAACTTGTTATAGGCTAAGGGAACCTAGTGTTAAGGGAACCTAGTGTTAAGACACTCCGTTCCCCACGCACCGCCTAATTCTGGAGACATTGCGTGTTAAGTGGCGGAACTTAACGCCGCGCTTCGCCTCGACACCAGAGCGAAGAAAATGGAAATAATAAATATTTCCACTCTTCGAACGGGAATCGAACCCATAACCAATCACGTTTACAGTCACACTTTGTGGCCACAAGCCATGACTGTCCTCATTATAATAATTATAATTAAATTGATATACCAAAGCATCAGATTCTCTCATGGTAACTTCATGCCACATCTTGTCAAATTCAATTTCCGCCATTTTCCTCGCTTGTTTCTCTTTCATTTGGTACAGTTGTATCTCTTGCGCTTCTTTGGCTCTCAATTTATATATACAAGGAAGTACGTGGACGCATTTAGACCTAAAGAATAACTAAATTTCTAGTTTCACGCTGTATCCCGCACACAGCAGGGTAGGCAGAGAGAAACTTGTGTTAAGACACTCCGTTCCCCACTTTCCGCCGAATTCGGAGGCTTGCGTGTTAAGTGGCGGAACTTAACGCCGCGCTTTACCTCGACACCAGAGCGAAGAAAATGGAAATATAATTTCCACTCCTCGAGTGGGAATCGAACCCACAACCAGTCGTTTACAGTCACACTCTTGTGCCACTGGGCCACGACTGGCCAGTATAAAATAAATTTATAGTTATAAAAGGCAAATCCGACTGACTGACTGACAAAATGGAGGGGTATTGTTTGTACGGAGTTACTCCCAGATAACTTTCTTGTGCAAAGTACACGTGAATGAAGTCGCGGGTAAAAGTTAGTAAATAAATTGAAATTGTTTAGAATTGATTAGTTTTTATATCGCCCTGATTGGAAAATTCTTGCACCTTCATGATTTTACCCGCATTGTGAGGTATTCAGAGAGACTAGTGCATGACGCCCAGAAGTCAAATGACAAATCTCAACGGCGTACCCAGTCTTCGGTACTAGAAAGGAAGAATTTTTATTCCTCCTTTATATAATGTATAATCATTTTTCGAATGGGAATCGAACATTGTTTACAATAAGACACTGTCCCAACGCACCAGGACAGCTTTTGACTGAAATATAATAATATATAAAGTGCGGTGTTGAGTCACGTTTAGTATGAATCTTTGAACGAACAGAATGAGAAATGACTAGATTATCGCGACGAACTCAGCAATATATAAGATTTTTATGAAATTTATTTTCTTTTTCTGTTTTTTTTTAACCTCACGCTGTATCCCGCATACAGCAGGGTACAGAGGGAACGTAGTGTTAAGACACTCCGCTCCCCACGCACCACTGAATTCTGAGGCATTGCGTGTTAAGTGGCGGAAACTTAACGTCGCGCTTTGCCTCGACACCAGAGCGAAGAAAATGGAAATAATAAGTCAAAGTCAAATAATTTCATAATAGTATGTATTTAAATTAAAAAAATATTTGAAATTTAAATAACAAAACAATAGATGTACTGAGGGCATTATGGCGCAGTGGGACAGCATCTGATTGTCGCGGTGGTTGTGGGTTTGACTTTAATTATTGTGAATTATAAGTATTTAAATTATTTTCACTTTTTCCCTTTGGTGAACAATACAAAACGCGATGTTGAGTTACCGCCAATGAACACACTATCTATCTCAAATACAGATTCCCAAGTGGAGAATCCGTGTCTTGATATAAGATACTCTTAGCCAGCCCTGCTGTGTAAGAAAAAGTTATATAGCTAAAAAAAAACATAGTTATTTATATTATACTTTTAAAAAAAATACTAACAAAGGCGTATCCTTATACTTTTCCTCGTGTTCCTTCTTGCGTTTCTCTAATAAATATTGTAATCTGTTCATTTTGTCTTGCCACACCTCCGCAGTGCCGGCCTGGGCTTGTTCAACGAACTTACGTATGTTCGCCTCTTCTTCATGTTGGTATAAATCGATAAGCCTTTTTAACATTTTAAAGTGTTATTCTCACATTTAAGAAATTGAAAAAAACATTTAAAAAATGTATATAAATTTGACAGCAGCGGGATTCGAATCCGCGCCACTTGGAAACCGTCCAGGCGTTCTGAGCGTCAAGCCATGCGTTCAACGTTTACGTTGCTTAGCGGCCAGAGCGTCTTATCTAGTTCTAAATGTCTTTTGCGACAAGCCTTGCTAAAATTGAAATAATATTTAGAAACGTTTAATTGTTTTTTAAATAAAACTATTTTTAATCGTAATAATCGTGTATTTTTGGTATTCGAAAACACATTTTTAGAAAACCCGACATTTCGAACACTTAACAGTAGTCCGTGGTCGCTCGTGGGTAGACTGAGGTGGCATTCGTCTGTCAGTTGATACATTATTATATCAAACTACCGCCAACGATTTGTTAGTTGACTCGCGTACTGCCCTGGATTCTTGCAAAATGAGCTGACTGTATCATGCCCTCTGGTATGGTGGTTTTGAGACTTAAAAGTTTTTACCACTGAACACACTATGACTCGAATATATGCCAAAAATGGAGTACCAAGTGTCTTGACACTAGGTTCTATCGGCTTATATGTTATGGAAGAGACAACGTGAAGCTGAAAAGAGTCAGTTTAATTTTTTATTTTTACCTTTTTCGTTTCTCTTTCAAATCTTCTTGATAAGACGCCATGCACAAGTCGACGCGACGAGCGACATTGTTTATAAGAGACCTAAAGTAATTAAAATTAAGAACGATTTACAAAGACTTTTGTATTTAAATTCGTACCTACTTAGTATAAGTAAATATAAAATAATACAGTTAATTATTAATTGTTTTAAATTTATTTATTAATCGATTTATACTTTTTTCTTGAATAAAACATCTGTATAACGCAGCAATTAACACAAAACAGGGGCACGCAACCCGCGGCCCGCTTAGCAATTTTTTATTTATATTACAGATATTCTCAGTTATTTTAATATACAATTAAAAAGTATGAACTTGGCCGCTAAAATTTTATAAATTGGATAGGGCCGTTCCTAAAAAAGGTTGCTCATCCCTGGCATATGAAATATGTATATCATTAAAATGTACTTAATAAAAGTGCTATTAACATTTATTTTATTAACATAATGTATTATTATCTTTCCAATGTATAATTTAAGAAAATTATTGGATTCCTGCACTTTTTACCTTTACCTATGCCATATATTATACGAAAATTATATATATCTATATAATTTTCGTAAATAGGGGGCCAGTTATTCCTTTACGTTTTAAATATTGTTTGAAATTTGAAATTAAAATTAAGTTTCGCCACTTAAAACACAATGTCTCGGTTCCAAGTCACATTGGGGACCGGAGTATCTTGACACTAAATTCTCTGTGAATACAAAGGAGTGAAAATGCTTATAGTAGACAAGAAGAATGTCATACAAACCGTCTATCGCATCGTATAAAGAAATCACTGTTCTGTTTGTCCTTCAACTCTTTGAGTTTATTCTCAGCGCCTCTCCTTTGGTCCTCTTCTTCGATACGTAGTTTTTTGACGAATTTTACGTAGCGATAAGTAGAATTGAGAACGCGGGACGTCTGGAAATATTTTATTTTAATGTAATGTAAAAATAAGTAACATAACTATTTAATATTTATGTATTGATATATAAAATAATGATATTTTTATATTTTTTAGTGTATTTATTATTGTAGTGTATTTTTGTACTTTTCAGGTCATCATGACGCAATCAGACAGCGATTAACTTTGATCGCGTTTAGTTTATTATTCGATTCCCACTCCGTGGAAATTGGATGGGTGGACTTTAATTAATTTATTTCTCCGACATGATCAACGACCCGCAATCTCTCGAATTCAGGCGGGGAGTGAACTAAGTTTTCTCTGACTACCTATCTATAAGGGAAAAAGCGTTCAAACAGTTTAAATCTTTGTGATTAGCCCCAAAAATTTGGCTAAGTTAACTAAATACTGAATATTAAGACACGAAGTCTCGTTTTTGGGTCACCTAGATAGAACGTCCCATGTATTAACACGGAGTGATTTTTCACTACCTACTTCCAGAGAGAAATGAAAGGCACACTACGTGAAGTATAACATTTACTTACATAATAACAATCTGGTACTCCTCTAGGTCCAGGTCCATCTTTGGGTATTTTCTGCCGAGGGACTTCCATCGATGCAATAAAAATATAAATTTTTATATAGTTTCAATTGATTAATTATACAAAACATGAAATACCAAATGTCAATTAAAAATGTTTATGTCAACTGTCAATGTAATAATAATAATTAAACTTTAGTGAGAAACCTCCTTTGGATTCCTAGCAGTTGGCTTGGGGTCTTGTACCACCATTGCAATTTTTCATTTTTAAGTGCATCTATTTTTTATTTATTTTTAAGGTTGAATATTGCTTTTATACTGGGATAGGGTCTGACGCTGTCTTCTTCTAAACTTGTATTGTATAAGTACTTATTAGTTAATATTATATGTATTCCATAATAAAAATCATGTATATTTTCTATAAATAGGTAAGTATTGTTCAAAATGCCATTTTTCAATATATTTTTGTTATTAATATTGATATGTAGTTTTTACATTAAAAAACTTTATAATTACCCAACTACCTTACTACTAACTTTCTTATAATACAATGCTTTTTTAAATTTAAGAAGTTTTTTTATAACTGCACATTTCAATTTATTTTCCTGAGAATGCTATTAAAATGTTAATAAAAATTGAACTTTAAGTTATAAATTTCAAAACATTGGACACATGGAACACAAACAAAATGTAATTAATAATTATTACACATTATTTTGGCATTTAGACATTTGACATGTAAAATGGCGGGAAATAAACTTTTATAATTATATAACTTAAACGAAATCAGGCTGTCAATAAAAAATAAAAAAAGTAAAATAATTTAAACTTTTTTTATTCAATCAACTTCAATATTAAACTTACAAAATCTATAAAAAGAACTTAACAAATTTGGTAATAAACGAAGTACAAAAAAGTGATTTGGTTTCACATTTGACATAAACATTTCAATTCTTCAATACGTAATGTAAAGAAGATTTTAAGAATTCCTAATATAATAATAAATGATTACAAAATTTAGATTACATTATTTGCTTGATGGATTAGGCTTAGACAAAAAAACAGACAGATCAAAATATATATTTAAAAAAAAAACGAATACTTAAATGTCAAGATAAATCTTAATTGAAATTAAAACATTAAAGAGAAAAATATAAAAAAAACCAAAATGTTATAATAAAAAAAATAATCAACACTTAACACTAACAATTGCAAAAAAAAAAAGATTTTTTCTCCTCTTTTTATATGGCTTTTCATTTTTTTTTACATTTTTATAAATATTTATAGAGATCGATAATATGAGATCTTTTATAAAATAAATAAAAAAAAAAACATTCATGAATCAGGCTTGATACAAGTTGAGCTCTAAACAAAAAAAAAAAAAAACAGGACACTTCATATTTAAGTACATTTATATATTTTTTTAAATAACTCTCCTACAACTTATTTCATAATATTAAAAATATATTTAAAATAAGCTTCACGCTTTTTCTCGTTGAAGGGTAATCAAAGAAAACTTAGTGTTAAGACACTCTGTCTTCCATTTTCCGCCCTTCCGAGAGATAGAATGTGGCAGAGCTTAACGCCGCGCCTTGTCTTGTCCCCAGAGCAGAGAAATAAAAATAATTTAAATATCTAGTAGGAATAGAACCCACTACCATTGCGTATATAGTTAGAAACAGTCACAATGGCCAATTGAAATATAAATGTATATAGTACAAAATAGTCCTAATTAAAAAGCAATATAAAGTAACAATAATAAAAATTCAATGTTTTATATTTTCAGGTGATCTGCTGAAATTATTTCTAGTTATAAAAAAAATAATGAACACAGAAAAATAGTAAATATTAAAAAAAATATATTCTTTTCTTAAAAAAAAGAAAAAATCTTACAATTCCAAGCCTGATAATAAAAAATAAACAAAAACAAAAACTAATTAAAAATCTTAACATACAATATCAAATGTATATCGTTCAACATGGGCTGTCCCACTACAGCGTTGCTCGGTGAATCAGAAACTAGTTCACGATTCAATAATTTTAAATTTGCACTATTCGGTAGTAGATCCAGTCTAGAAAGTTCAATTTTTAGACAATTTCCTGAATCCCAGGTAAAGTTGGCTGATGGTTGTATGTGACCTGACCAGGAGAATGGTTCTCCTGATATTCTATTATATATTGTTATTGAGCCAAATTTAACTTCTGTTTCTGTTGATATCGACTGAAACAACAAATTGGAATATAGTTATAAATTATTAATAATTAAAGTAAAGGAAATGGTTAAAAGATTTACACATAAATAATAAAAGTTATTTTTTTTAGCTTCACGCTGTATCCCGCACACAGCAGGGTAGGCAGAGAGAACCTAGTGTTAAGACACTCCGTTCTCCACTTTCCGCCGAATTCGAAGGCTTGCGTTTTAAGTGGCGGAACTTAACGCCGCGCTTTACTTCGACACCAGAGCGAAGAAAATGGAAATATAATTTCCACTTTTCGAGTGGGAATCGAACCCACAACCAGTCGCTTACAGTCACACGCTTGTGCCATTGGGCCACGACTGGCCACAATATGGAATGAAAGTTTATTCTCAAAATAAACTTTACTTGACGTTAAAATATTAAAATAATCTTAAAATAACTAAAAGGTATTAATAAAAAATAATTGGTAATTAACAGTTAACATCAATGCGTGTTTCAAAAACAAGTCTTTAAATGTTAAAATGTGACAAAAATAATAATTTAAGAAGAGAGAGAGAGAGAGAGAGAGAGAGACAGAGCGAGGAACAAGGGTCAAAAAAGGTAGCAAAAAGGGTCGTTACAACTTTTCGTGAGAATTTTTTCCGTCTGGCTCCCGCACACAACGCGCAATAATGAACTTCGTTACAAAAAGCAACAAAAAAGAACAAACAAAAACAAAAAAAAAGAAAAATGAACAAACACACACAAAAAACAAAAAACACAAATCCGCCACTCACAGTGATCCCCACGAGCATGCAGTCGGGGTCGCGGTACCGGGCGCGCAGCCAGTACAAGGAGGCGGCGTGCTCCACGAGGCGCGGCGCCGCGCGCGACGCCAGCGCGCCCAGCGACCACGACACGCTGCACGCGCTCGCGTACTGCTGCTGGATGTGCTCCGCGTGCTCCTGCGGACAAACGATATATACTTATACTGCCGATTTTGATTCTCTAATTTAGCCTTTTAAGAGCTAAAAATAGGTAGCTTATATTTGACCTTGTGCTATAAACTTTAAAGTATTTTTTTACAAATGTTCATCCCCTTATTTAAACCTTTAGGGGTTGGTTTAGATTTTTCGTATAAGCTTTAATTCATATTTTAACCTTTTATAGATTAAAACTTGAAAAACAAAGAAAAGTAGCATATAAGACATTTAGAAAACGTATAAAATTTGAACGCAGCGGGATTCGAATCCACGCCTCTTGAACACCGCCCAAGCGAACAATAAAAATAAGTGTAGAAGAATTTTCACACATGGGGCAAGCAATCAAAACGTTTACATAGTTACCAAGAGGCGCGGGTTCAAAACAAGCTATATTTAAGTTTTTATATGTTTTTTTTTTAACTTCACAATGTATCCCGTACACAGCGGGGGGTAGACCCCCCGAGGGAGGGAACCTAGTGTTAAATACTTTCATTTCCCAAATTTCCCCAAATTTTGAAGGCATTGTGCGTTAAGTCACGGAACTTGACGCCTAGATCATTGGTTTTAAAATGAACCTGAGTTCAAATAACAATTTACAATTTACAACATAATTAATTTCTTTCCTTAGTTTCACGCTTTTCCACATAACAGGTGGGTCAAAGAGAACCTCAGATTTTGCATTAAAAACTTATATACACATTATTACATCTTCATTCTGACTGACGTGGGGAACGGAGTGTCTAAACACTAGATTCCCTCTACCTACCCTGCTGTATGCGGGATACAGCGTGAAGCTAAAAAAAAAAACATTTTTTGTATATTAAATTTACTTTTAGAGTCATAAATTAATTCTTATAAAATACATACAAAAATTAAGAATATTAAAAACACATACCTTTCTAATATGATATTCCAGTGTAACCTTGGGTCCTGCCCAACAACACAACAAACACTGCACTCGCGCGTCACTTGTGAATTGATCCATATAATCCTAAAAATATACATATATAGGAATACACTTATAGGAAAATGTAAAGGCATTTTTAGAAAACATTTAAAATTTTAAACGCAGCGGGATTTGAACCCGCACCTCTTGTAAATCGTCTCGTAAAGAGCTCTAACTCTCTGATTTGTTATTAAATTGGGAATAAACAATCATATTCATTGCATATTCAACCTTTAGGGAACGTGTGACTGTAAACGACTGGTTGTGGGTTCGATTGCTACTCGAGGAGTGGAAATATTTATTATTTCCATTTCCTTCGCTCTGGTATCAGAGGCAAAGCGCGGCACTGAGTTCCGCAACTTAACACGCAATGTCTCCGAATTCGGCGGAAAGTGGGGAGCAGAGTGTCTTAACACTAGGTTTCCTCTGCCTACCCTGTTGTGTGTGATACAGCGTGAAGCTAAAAAAAAATTAACCTTTACTCAAAAAATTGACAGCTATATCAATCTAAGATTACAGTTTTTGGATTAGAATCGAATATTAGAATCGATGATGGGCGTTAGTCTGTCAGTGGATACAATTATTATATTCAATTACTGCCAACAATTGAAGTCAGCTGTGTTCGAGATTTTTTACTTAAGAAAACTTTTATTTAGAAAAGACCTTAGACTGCATAATTACTCTCTTTTTTTCCTGTAGAAATTTCCTATTCCTTTAGATTCTTCAAGGAATCTATGTAGTATACACTAAATTTCAGTTTTCTAACAATAACTTCTATTATTTGTTATTCTATGGGTAACGGAAGCTTTTTATATAATCTTTACATAGTATAAAGCAAAGTCGCTTCCGGTGTCTGTCTGTATGTATATATACACTTAGATTTTCAAAATTACACAACTGATTTTGACGCGGTTTCTTTTAATAGATAGAATGATTTAATAGAAAGGTTTATGTGTTTAATACATACATAATCCAATAGAGAAACACTGATCATTTTAGAGGTTTCTAATGTGATGTCTTATATGCCTATAGTGAAACAGTTGTGTAGTTCATGTAGGTAAAGCCGCGAGCGGATCACTAGTACTTATTATATTAATAGTACTAATTAATTGGGTTATATTTTATTATATAATGAAAACGTATATAACAATAAACAATGACGAAGTAAAAATTAAATTAGATAAAATCTTAGTGTCAAAATAACTCTGCTTTCCACATTTTAAAACCATTATACTATAAACTTTTATCTTTATTGTGGTGCAGTGGCATAAAGTTATGTTATAAGTTGTGAGTTCAATCCTCACTAGAGCAAGTAATACTTAATACCAACACTAAATATTTTTTTTTCCTCAATAAGCAATTAACAACAAGTGTCTTTAGTATTATAATATCTATACTATTATATAAATAGGTAAAGTTTGTAACTTTGTATGTAAGGGGTAATCTTCAGAAATATTGGACCCATCAAAAAAATTTTTCTCACATTTAGAAAGATATACTGTTCTGTAGTACTACTATAGGCTACGTTTTTTTAATTATTGAACAAAAAAATCAGAGACAAATTGAATTGGGCAAGATGTGATGTGCTTTACCGGTGGCAGACTTAACGGTTAGGGGTAGTTAACGAGGGCGAAGCCGCGGGCGGATTGCTAGTTCATATTTATATTATAAATGCGAAAATCTGTCTGTTTGTCTGTCACGCTTTCGCGGCTAATCTAAAGGTCCGATTTGAATGAAATTTAGAATGGAAGTAGTAAAAGTTACTGTATCTAACATACGCTACTTATTTTTTCAAAAATCAACTTCTAAAGAATTGTAATAGGGGATGAAAGTTATATGAAAAATGTAAACCGCTTGACCGATTGTAATGATTTTTGGCATAAATATAGTTGATAACCCAAGCTTATATATAGGGTCCTTACGAAAAAGTTATGTAGTTCACGCGAAGAAGCCGCGGACGAGTCGCTAGTTAATAATAAAAATAGAAAACAACACTTACGCCATCTTGACTAATAATTTCAAGTGCATCCGTCAATCCCGGCATAGCAGCGGAACTCATGTCCTGCGAGGTATCTAACGACGAAGTTGACGTATTGAAATCTGAAAAATAGTTGGTTTCGAACCCGCACTTCCTGTAAGCCGTCCAGGCGTTACTGTGCGTGCGTTCTACCAGCGAAGTCGAAATTTTTATACGGTTATTACAACTTGCTAATAGCAAGTTATAATAACCGTATGAGAATTTAGACTTCGCTGGTTGTAGAACGCATGGCGTATGCGGTCAGAGCGCCTGGACGGTAGACAGGATGCGCGGGTTCGAATCCCGCTGCGTTCAAATTTTTATACGTTTTCTAAATGTCTTTTTCAATTGTTCCTTAAATTTAAAAGTACTGCAAATTAAAAAAAAAAGGAACACACTAACATGATTATATTAAAGTTTTGATTTCTTTGCGTTGATACCTAAGACAAAGTGCGGAGTTAAGTTCCGCCACTCAACACATTGTGTGTTGAGTCTCGATTTTAAACGGAACGTGAAGAACGAAGCGTCTTAAAACTAGTTCTCTCTGACTACCCCGCTATGTGAAAGAAAACCCTTACTGGTATATAATGAGTCATTAGAAATTTAAAAAAATTGTGGCCAGTCGTGGCCCAGTGGCACAAGCGTGTGACTGTAAACGACTGGTTGTGGGTTCGATTTCCACTCGAGAAGTGGAAATATTTCATATTTCCATTTTCTTCGCTCTGGTGTCGAGGTAAAGCGCGGTGATAAGTTCCGCCACTTAACACGCAAGCCTCCAAATTCGGCGGAAAGTGGGGAACGGAGTGTCTTAACACTAGATTCCCTCTGCCTACCCTGCTGTATGTAAGCTAAAAAACAATACTTATATAAAAACTCATTACTGGACCACAATAATGTCTTAACTGTTCTTAGTAATTCTTACCGTCTTGTTGATAATAATTTCTTATAGCATTTTGTTCGGGGAACTGTAGGTATTCGTACAAGCGTTGATCAGCTTCACGATTTCTTTCATCTACTACGCACGCTGCTAATAAAATTATTTTTATTAATATTTAATATTAATTTGTAAATAAATTGAATTTGTTACAATAGACTTTCAATTCTATAATTTAAAGTAAAAACTCTTTTTTTGCATTGCTCTTTTTATGTTTTTTTCCTGAAAAGCAGGGTAGCCTGAAAGAACTTAGTGTCAAGAGTCGAGATACTTAGTTCTTCACTTTTGTCCGTAAATGAGACATTGCGTGTTAAGTGACAGAACTTAAAACTATTGTTTTAGTTACCAGAGCGAAAAATGAAAATAATTTAAAGAATTATTTTCCCGAGTGGGAATCGAACCCACGACAACTGCATTTACAACCAGATACTGTTCCACTGCGCAACGATGGTGTACCTCATTTTATTTTATCTTAATATTTATCGTCATGGCAACATTTTATTATAAAAATATGTACTATACAATGAAAACTGGACAAACGTGCAAATTTAAAGCAAAGCAGCAAGAAATGGTTGAAAATAAAGTTGCAAAATATCATATTATTAAATCATTTAGAAATAAAATTATTTTAACCTGATTATTCTCGTATATTTTGAACACGTTACAATAATCTGTGGTCAAAGCTAAATTTACCGGTGAGATTAAAATAAAATAGTTTTATTTCAAAATTTATAAAAAACCCAAAAAAAAGAAGATTTTTTAACATTTTAAAGTGTTATTCACATACATAAGAAATTGATTTTTATTAATAATATCTCTTATTCTAAAAATGTTCTTCAATAAAAGATGTTATTAACAAAAGCATGTTAAAAAGCATTAGTACTTACACGATATATAATCGTCGTTCGACACGACTGTAGACGGTTGCGCTATCCTGTAAGCAATGAACATGCAAGGAAACCAAAGGCGGGTGCAAGAAACATTAAATTGTTATATAAAATTAGAGAAACGCAGCTTAAGCCATGCTTTTAAGTTCATTCGAATAAAATATTTTCTGTTAGACAGCTTGTGGCCAGTCGTGGCCCAGTGGCACAAGAGTGACTGTAAACGACTGGTTGTGGGTTCGATTCCCACTCGAGGAGTGGAAATATTTAATATTTCCATTTTCTTCGCTCTGGTGCCGAGGTAAAGCGCGGCGTTAAGTTCCGCCACTTAACACGCAAGCATCCGAATTCGGTGGAAAGTGGGGAACGGAGTGTCTTAGCACTAGGTTCCCTCTGCCTACCCTGCTGTGTGTGGGATATAGCGTGAAACTATTTAATTTAATTTTAATTTGTTAGACAGCTGATTTATCAGCTGTCTAACAAATTAAAATTAGATAGAAAAATATAACATTTTATATTTTTTTTTATCTATTTATTAGCTGTCTAACAGAAACAGTCAAAGGAAACATGTCTTTTTGTAATGCTGATTTAAAAATATGAAATTATGCAAGTTTTTAGTAAAAGAAAATCCGTTAGTTACGAAATAAAAGAAAAGCGATTGATAGATTGATGGTGATAATTTTTGAATACATGCACACACATTTAGAATATGTATTCAAGAGGCGCGAGTTAGAGTCCCGCTACGTTGAAACTCTTATACCTTTTCAAAAAATGTTAATAAGCAAGGCAAAGAAATAAGTTTACCATAATAATAAATATCATTTTTAACATTGCCAGCATATTTATATACACTTAAAAGCTCAGAATATAAAAGCAACAGGTTCAAATACAGAAGCCAAAAAATTTTGGACAAACGTAAACAGAGAACATAAGGAAACTCAGGTTAGTGGGTAGTATCGGACTTGTCGATGAGCCCCACATCTTCCGTACGTAAGGTAGTTCTGCCTGCCATACGTACGGATGGTCTGCGTAAGCTGCATTTCCCAGCAAAAAAAAAGGAAAAAAAAGAAAGCTCAGGTTATCCTAACAATTAGAAATTACAATAATTTTAATTTACTTCACTTTCCTTTCAAATTCTTGATAATTATTGTCAAAATAACTTTAAAATATGTGAAAATAGACAGTTGTTTCTTTAATGAAATGAAAAGAAGCTAGAGGTTTGTGGGCACAAATCATAACTATGAGCGTGGTTTGTGGGTTCGATACCCACTCGAGGAATTGATAAAAATAAATATTTCATTTCCTTCGCTCTAGTAACATAGCAACAACGTACGGCGTTGAGTTCCGCCACTTAATAGCTCCAAAATTCGGCGAAAAATGAGAAACAGTGTTTTAATACTAGGTTCCCTCTGCCTAACCTGCTGTGTGCGGGATACAGCGTGAAGCTATAAAAAAAAGAAAATAGATACTCACGGAGTAGTAATAAGAGGTGTAGTATAAACACATTTCGTATTAGACGTCGTAGCTATTTGCAAGAGGGGTGCGTTTGTTATTAGTTGGTTCTTAAATGTATATATTGTTTCAAGCATTATTGTATTAAATTGATTTTTGTTTGAGAATAGACAGTAACTTTGACCTGAAATATGAAAATATATTATAACAATAAAAATAAGTTGTAATAAGCGTATAAGAATTTCAAATACGTCGGTTATAGAACGTATGGCTTATTGATCAAAACGCTTAGACGATATATACAAGACGCGGGTTCAAATTCTACTGAGTTTTTATTTTTTTTTTCTGTCAATCTTTTTACATTATTTTATAGATTTTTTAATTTAATATGAAACTAGTTTAAAAAAACAACAATTACTGTGGGTTCGATTCCCACTCAGGGGAATGATTATATTTAATGTCTATTTATTTCTATTTGCCTAGTAGTATGTTTGTATTGAAAACGGAGTGTCTTGTCACTACATATTCTACGACCATGCTATAGGAAAAAAAGCCTGGAGCTACTTTTAATATTTAAGACTAGCTATTCACGACTACATCCGCGTAGAATAAACATAACTCGTGTTTAATTCTAAAATAAAAGTAGTCTAAGTTTCTTTTTCTATGAGCTATCTGCTAGTGAAAGTCCCGTCAAAATCGGTCCCGCCATTTCAGAGGTTAACTTATAATTAATTAATTCTATTTATTAGTATAGATTAAATAACTTACTCCTTTCAGATTCCGTACTAACTTGCACATACAATGGCTGAGTCAAATCAATTCTATGCACATTATTAAATCTGCTGAAAACATCATTGATTCGTGGCAACCTCTCATTCTTAGGCCCTTCTCTCATCTTTTGACATCTTATTTGTTCAGCTCTTATTTTTTTATGATAATACACAGAATATAAATCTAAATTATTATTATTAATATTATGATCTATAATAACTCTATCGTTGTTTCCATTTTCTATACTAGACATGGGATATTGTATTTGCAAATAATTATTATTGTTCATATTAGATTCAGTTAATATACTTTGTATAAAGTTATCATCTATGCCATTTATATCGTCTTGTATATCAATATCTGCGTTTCTATAGTTATTTTTAGGTGTTGGTATTAAATCTAGATTCTTTTGTACTATAGCGTTTAGTTTTGTCAGGCTGCCGTCTGTTTTTCTTAAACAAACACTTTCTGTGTGTATCTCTTTTGGTATTTCCGGTAGTAAAGGGTATATGCCGCTTAAGGTTCTTCGACGTTTCATTGGATTGTTCATGTTTAGTAAATCCTGGAAAGTAACTTGAGAGTAAGAGTGGAAATATTTAATATTTCCATTTCCTTCGCTCTGGTCCGAGGCAAAGCGCGGCGTTAAGTTCCGCCACTTAACACGCAATGCCTCCGAATTCGGCGGAAAGTGGGGAACGGAGTGTCTTAATACTAGGTTTTTTCTGCCTACTCTGCTGCGTGCGGGATACAGCGTGAAGCTTAAAAAAAAGTAACTTGATTAATGACATTGTGTGTGGCGTTAAGTTACCTGAATGTAATTAAGTGAGTGGGAAAACGGATTGTATTATTGCTGGATTCTGTGTGCTTCACCGGCTATGATACGAAAATTAAGCAGTTTCACGTTTTTTCAAGCATAGCAAGGTTTTCAGAGAGGACTTAGTTTCAATTCACTCCATCGTCCACTTTCCACCTCAACTCTTTGTTATGTTTTTATTTTTTGCTCTGATACCTAAGGTACCAGAGCGTAAAACGTAATAAGAAATGAAAAATTGAATACAATCATTCCCCTCAGTGAGAATCGAATCCACAATCATTGGCTCACAGCTAGACTCCGTACCATTCCGCCACAATAGCCTCTAAATACGAAAGCCACTATATACGAAAACAAAACAATAATACAGCTATCATGGTGCAGTGTTACATCTGACTGCACATAAATGGCTGTGGGTTCGATTCCTCGTTTAGGGGCTTGATTATAAACTAATTATTTTAAATAATTCGCACTATTGACAAGACAAGTCGCGGCGTTGAGTTCCGCCACTCAACATGTCGTCGATTTCGAGCGGAAAATGACCTGTTTCTAGGCTGTTTTTTTTTTTTATACAAAAAGAGGATAGAAGGACCATTAGGTAAGTGGTCAAATTCACCCATGGATATCTATTACATTAGAGGAGTTGAGGATCACTTACCGGACTTGGGGGTGAAGAAGGGAAAGAGGGAGGAAGGAGGTGGTTGGTAAGAATAGGAAGAGATGCTACGGGATGAAACATGTAAAGTTGGATATTTCTTTAAAGATAGATCTATGTAATCTCTAAGCATATTATTACATTGCATTATTGAGTTTATACTAAAACAACATTTTAAATATCAAAAAAATCAGAGGAACTTTAAATTGTTTATACATACTATAAAAAAACCTTTTTTGCTAACTTCAATCATTCTAAAATCTAAAAATCAAGATCAAAAATTCTTAAAATCATTTAAAATATTTGACATGCAATCAAATATTTTTTAGTGAGAGACTAAGACCCAAAGAGGCTTTCAACTTGTCAGATTTTTTATTAATAGATAGTGCTAAACTTACCGAGCCATCAGTCAACATTAAAGGCCTCTTTATTGAATTATGTAATATATTAGGCTTATGACGTTTAACAACACATTTTGCCGTTACATTCATGTGGGGAAAGCCTCCATTTGCAACAATTTTTATTCTTGTTTCCTTCGACTGTTCAACTCTCGGCTTCACTTCTTGACCACTCAATAGAGCATAATTTGGTTTTATAGTTTTCATATTAAAACTTCTTAGAACTCTATCACTAGATGAAGAGTTTTGGCTTAATGTGTGCATTAAATTTCTTTTTGGGTTATAATTCCTTGTGTTTTTATTATATAAAAATTCTGGGGAACATTCTAAGTACATATTTCCAAGGCGCTTTGGAGTTTGTGTAATTGGCGGAGAAAACATTGTGTTGCTAGTTGAAGGTAATTCTGTGTACTGAAAAAGAATATTAATAATAATAAAAAAATATTTATGTACTTACTATTAAGTAGTACACATATTCATCTTGTGTAAATCACATATAGCATTACATTTTCAATATTTTTGCAAAACCCCAACCATGTTTAAAATCAGATGTTCAATGGCCTCATAATAATATTTAAAAAAAAACAAAACTGGCAAATTCTACATCCTAAGAAGTTACACATAGTTAAGTAGCCTATAAACATAATATTATTGTTTAAATCTTTTGAATAGTATTAATTACACTTTGATTATTATAAAATAACATTTTACTTGCACCTCCTATGTTGTGTAATAAGCAGTAATTATTACCCAGCTAATACAAAATATAAAATATTTAATTTAAAAATAAATAAACATTTAGTGCTATATATATTGTATAAAATGTAGCTTATAAAATGTAGGCTTTTCAATTATAAATATCTTATTTCTTATTGCTATTTACATAAAACAATTTTTATGTTGGCTATTTTATTTTATTATATAGCATTGTCATATTTTCAGATAGTTAATTAATTGAATAATTTATATCACCTAGTATTTTATAACTTGAATGAAAAACTTATGTAAATGAACAATGTTTTACTAATACCTGCGTTCTTTTTCTTTTATTTTCCCTTTTTGTTCTTGATAATTGTAATCTTTCTAATTTAACTCTACGTATTATATTATTAATATCGGCTTGGGATTTGAATTTTTTTGCTTGTATCAATTCTACTAAATACATTTTCTGCAAAAAAGTAATTAATGTTATTTTCGTACGAAATATGCATTATTATGTATTAAAACATTGAAGATCTCTTAAATTTGTGTGCCTATATAATATATTGCTGTAATTAATTAAATGATTAATAAAAACATACCTTAAAATTAGAAGGTAAGTCTAAAGACTTGGCCAATTGCTGTAAAGATCGATAACTCTGTTGTTGTAAACGTCTGTACGATAATTTTTCATTATCTTCCATTTTTATAAATTTTTGAGAATCCTAAGCACGTGCCCAATATGGAATGGCGAAAATTGATAATGACATACTTAAAACAAAAATAAACTAAATATATGTACCCTCGCACATTAATACTTAAGTTTAGACGAAAATACATTTTTTTTAAAATACATTAAATATAACTTATTTACTATTTATTTTATTTCTAATTTCATTTTTTTATAAATAAAAAGTTTTAAGTTTGTTATCAAGTACTTTGAAATTTGAATTTTTAAATATTAGTGTATTAGCGTTTTGTTTTTGCTCTACTAGCAAAATTATTAAACTTTCTTCATAAGTGTAATAAAATTAATATATAATTTTAAATAATATTATATTTATTAGAGTGTATTTCCTTTTTTTTCTAACATATTTCTGACATAATGTTAAATGTTAGCGTTGATAAGCTTCACGGTTGTCATCAAATACAATTTCAAATTTGAATTTTTAAATTTCTATCTAATTGCGTTTTGTTTCTGCTTTCGTAGCAAAACTATTGAATATTTTTAGAGTACATGATTGGAATTATGAGTAATTTTCATTATTGAAAATTACTCTTATTACAGTATTATTGTTTTGAAATCGTGTAGTTAAAAAAGAAAGGTAATAAAACAACATTTTATCTCATAAACATATTTATTTAGATATATTTTATACCTATTACGATTTTATTTTAATTAATTATGATGATTAAAGTCTATCATAATGAAAAAAAGACAACTTACAATGTCATGTACATTACAATACAAACGTGTATTTATTAAATAAAAAATATTTATAATTGTTTAAATCTAAATATTAAGTTATATTTAATAAATACATTATTTTAATATTTTGTATAATATACATTTTAATAATTACTTTGTACTTATATGTATATAATTTATTGGACTATTTACAAATTCTTGAGTCCGAGGTGTTTAAATAAATATTTATGTTTTAAAGTTCAGTTTTGGATAACTAATTATATTTGGCAATTATATTTATTAATGCGCGGCAAGGATACTGTAGAACTTGTCCTTTGTGCTTCCATTACCCTTTTAAAAGGATGCACGGGATTGCTACTGTAAAAAAATTAAATAAAATGTAGATATAATATAATTAAAAATCATAGGAGCCTAAATACATTAAATTAATATTTATTTAAATAAATAAGCTGGAATCTAGATGCAATTTCAATAGGTACATAAAACTTTAACGTTTTTTATAAAATAGTTTTTTAAAAAAAAATGTTTGAAAATTATTCACGCTGTATCCCGCACACAGCAGGGTAGGCAGAGGGAACCTAGTGTTAAGACACTCCGTTCCCCACTTTCCGCCGAATTCAGAGGCTTGCGTGTTAAGTGGCAGAACTTAACGCCGCGCTTTACCTCGGCACCACTGGGCCACGACTGGCCACACTGTGTTGTTATTCCCTGTTTATATATTTTATTTTAAAGTAAACTTAAAAACGTGACTTGAGTCATTGTGGCACTGTGACAGCATCTTACTGTAAACGCAATTGATTGCGGGCTTAATTGCTACTAGCTAAAATGATTGTAGGTTGCGTTACCTATTTTGAAATAAAACTATTTGTAACCAGCTTAATCGCGTTAATTTACGATATTTAAGAATACGTTTTTAAAAAACCCGACGTTTAGAACACTTTACAGTAGAAAGTGTCATTTAGACTGATTACTTATTCCGGTTAAAAATAGTTTTATTTTAAAATGTGTAATAATCGCGAAAGATCCTACTATGATTATATCTAGTTAATGTATTTTCGTTGCTCCACCCTCGTAAAAAGACAAAGCACAGCGTTGAATTCCGTCAATCAACGCTTACGCTTTTTCTCGGAGAGTTAGAGAGAACTTAGTGTCAAGACTCTTCGTTCAGTGTCTGCCTGAATTCCAGAATTTAAGCGGCGAAACTCAACGCGACTTTCACTAAACATATAAGGTATATGTACTCTAAAAAATATACAATGTCATTTTATGCAACAAAATTGCCGTCCTATTTATTTACATGTAATTTCAGCGTGTTCTTTTCTATATTCATTTGTATCTACATATGTTTGACATTTATATGCCATACATACGTATTTATTAAATATATTTTTGAATTGGAAACTTCTTTAGGCGCGTTGAGCGTTTTGGTAGAGGGTAAAATCCTCGGTTCGCGTCACCGACATGCTAATGATAATAGTATATCTATAGCTATGGAGAGCCAGACTAGCGCACGCGCAGTAGCCTGTGTATACGCGCAGTAGCCTGTGTATATATAATTAATGTTCAAACTTGAATTCATTGAAATTCGTGTAAATATAAATACTATGTATAATTAAGATGATTGTATATTAATTATTTTTTCAACCACTTTGTGGTTATATATTTTGTTCATGATTTGTTTAACCCATCATATGTAACTAATAAATAAAACATAAAAAATTTCATATAATTTTTGCATATAGTTTTAATTACACTCAACTTAATAGTTCCGTTTTCACTTCTATCGGCAGTCCCACGACTGCTACTGTATTTTTTTTTAGCTTCACGCTGTATCCCGCTCACAGCGTGGTAGGCAGAGGGAACCGAGTGTTAAGATACTCCGTTTCCCACTTTCCGCTAATTTCTGGAGGCATTGCGTGTTAAGTGGTGGAACTTAACGCCGCGATAACGCGCGCGCGGTACCTCTGCGACCTGCTGTACCAGAGCAAAGAAATTGAAATATTAAATATTTCAATTCCGAATTCGAGTGGGAATCGAACCCACAGCCAGTCGCGTTTACAATTACACTTTGCACCTCTGCGCCACGACTGGCCCTAGAATGGTAAAACAAAACAAAATATATAGCTATATTCCGTATTACTAATATTTATTCACTCTTGTTTATTTACCTTGACGAATGGCCGATCTTATCTCTCATGGCGTCTTTAAACATAGTCGCTTTTTTCGTGAACGCCCGCTGTTTTTCTTCAATTTCGTTTAATTCTACTTCCTGAAATTCAATTTTCGTCTTTTATAAGAATGTTTTATTTAACCAGAAAGGTTCTCTTTTTGTTTTATTTGGTGGGAATTGGTAGCTTGCAAGTACTATTTTACTTTATTTTAATATACTGTTGATATATCGTTTTAGAAGGTATTTGATCCTTGAGGAAGTTAGTTCGCTCAATAGTTAGTAACCATTGTACACTTTTGCTTTGAAATTGTGTTTTAAAAATGGGACATATTTTTATAGTTTCAAGTTAAAGAGAATTTAGTGCCAAGACACTACGTTCTCCACTTTCCGCTCGAATTCGACTTATCGTGTGTAGTGTGTGGACCTGAACGCCACGTTTTGTCCGGTTAACCAGTGGAGGAATGAAAATAATTAAAATAAGATGATTTCACCGATAGAGAATCGAACCCACAACCAAATAACGATTATAGTTAGATACCGCCCAACTGCGCTTTAATGACCTGAAATGTCATAATTTTTTCTATCAGCAGAATTTGAACGTCCAATCACTGCAGCCAGTTAGAAATATCTAGTAGAATAAAATAACTGTTGGTATAAAACGGTAGGCGGAGAGAATTGTGTCTACTATTTGTGTGTTTTGTTGCTCTATTCTGCAATTATTGCGTGTTGATTGGCTGAAATAATTAAAGTGGTGAAACCTATTAGAGTGGTAGAATTGAGTGCCCATACACATTTTTATAACAATTATTAGATCAAGAAGTCAGTCATGGCTTGTGGGCACAAAGTGTGACTGTAAACGCGACTGATTATAGGTTCCTTTTCCATTCGAGACAGGGAAATATATATTTTCTTCGTTCTGGTGTCGAGACAAAAGCGCGACGTTAAGTTTTGCCTCTAACATACAATGCTTCTAGAATTCGACACGAAATGAGGAACAGAGTGTTTTAACACTACCTTCCCTCTGTCTGCCCTGCTGTGAGCGGGACACAGTGACGCTAATGTACATCACTATAAAACTATGTACCTATATCCAATTTTAAATAAGGCGTATGAGTTAATTCAATAACCTAACAGATGGCGCTCCAAGACATATTTTTACACTTTTGGTTATTTGGGTATTAAAGAACTAGAATGGAGGACAATATTCGTATTTTATAATAAGTTTCATAAATTTAACAGTATTCATTATGATTTTTTTTTATCACACACAATACAACAAAAAGTTGCATATTGGTATAGTATTCAATGAGATGGTTGTAGATCCGATTCGCTTGAAATTAAAAATGATTGTAATAAATTATAGAAATATAATATTTTAAGCCCAAACAATACTTTTGACATGTATGAACTATATTCAAAGAGAATCTCGAGTCACGACATTATATTCTCCGCTTTCTGCCCTGAGCAACTGCAATTCAACGCCATCGCGATTTATTTTACTAGATCGTCGATGTTAATAGAGTAAGTCCTATTCCTACTATATGTAATTTAATCCCGGAGTGGATATTGAACCTATGACCTACTAAGATTACAGTAACACACTGGGACAGGGTGTTACTGTACTGGGCAAAGATAGCTTCAAGTATATATATATTTTTTTTTAGCTTCACGCTGTATCCCGCACACAGCAGGGTAGGCAGAGAGAACCTAGTGTTAAGACACTACGTTCCCCACTTTTCGCCGAATTCGGAGGCTTGCGTGTTAAGTGGCAGAACTTAACGCCGCGCTTTACCTCGACACCAGAGCGAAGAAATTGGAAATATAATTTCCACTCCTCGGAGTGGGAATCGAACCCACAACCAGTCGTTTACAGTCACACGCTTGTGCCACTGGGCCACGACTGGCCACCGGTACGGACAGGTACATATTTAACTTATATATTACCGTAATTTTATCATTATCTCGAATTTGTCTCGTCAAGGCATGCCTGTACTCCATCTGACGTCTCAACTCTTCGTTAGCACTGTCTAGATTTTGCCGTAGTTCATTATAAGCGGTCCGTTTCACTCTTTCCATTGCTTGTCTTCTTTCTTCTTTCTTTTGTTCTACCTGACGATGCCTTTCTTCTATATATTTATTGTATTCTTGTGATGCATTCTGTAAAATGAAACGTAATACGCAAGTCTTAGCTTTTTTATTTATACAATTTATATAATAACACACTCTACACAGCTCCTTTTGCCCGCACAACGAGACAGTTAAAGAGGGCTTAGTGTCAAGACACTCCGTCCTCGACTGTAACCGCAGACATTTGGTCTATACCCTATTCATTCTATTTTTTTTATTAGTAATCTATGAATATAGTTATTCTGATATATGTATAGTGGCCAGTCGTGGCCCAGTGGCACGAGCGTGTGACTGTAAACGACTGGTTGTGGGTTCGATTCCCACTTGAGAAGTGGAAATATTTAATATTTCCATTTTCTTCGCTCTGGTGTCGAGGTAAAGCGCAGCATTAAGTTCCGCCACTTAACACGCAATGCCTCCGAATTCGGAGGAAAGTAGGGAACGGAGTATCTTAATACTAGGTTCCCTCTGTCTACCCTGCTGTGTGCGGGATACAGCGTGAAGCTGAAAAAAAAATATACATATATATTAAATGATGCATTTGTTATTGTTACAATAAATTATTTTTATATGAGATATATTTTTTATCGTTCACAATTAATGTAAAAAAAACAACTGTCTACTGCAAATTGTAATAAATTATCGGAAACAATCTATTAATTGCAAGACGATAGTTTCTAAACTACAACAAATAACAGTTAAATAAATAATAAGTTAAATAAGTAACAATTCAAATAAATTATATTTTAAATTAACATATCAAACGTTAATTTAATTAAAATGCTTTAATTATATTAATTAAAATGGTTGTACATATATAATGTACATATATGTGTAAGTGAGTTTACCACTGTAGTCTGTCTGTGTCTGTATGGAATTAAATAAAGCTTCATTATTATTAATTTTTAAACATTTCTTTTGGATTCTAAAAAATCTCTTGAACAGGAAAGAATTAATAATCTATATTTATTGTTTAATTATAGTAATGGATATACATATATATAGGCTTATTTCCGCATAGTAAGTCAGTGAACGGCCCCTGTTCAAATATTACGTAAGCAGATTTATAATAATTATTTACCCCCCATCCCCCTTGTCGGCAAAAGTAAGCAAAGCTCTTACACCCTCCGACATGCTTACGTAAACATTTTTCATTCAGGCATTGTTTTTTATAAATAATTATAATATTATAAAAGTTTTATGTAAAAAGTAAATAACTGCTGATGACGTAGTCATCATCTAGAGTCTCCTATCCCCCATGTGATCCAAAAGAGGTAAAGCAAAGACCTCCATCCCCCTATAGTGCTTACGTAATACTTGAACGATCCCAGAGGGAGAGAGAATAATATTAAGACACTTAATTCTCCGCTTTCCGTCCTTAGACATTGTGTGTCAATTGGAGACTAACGCCGTTAAAACGATATTTAGTAACAAATTAAATTATTTTAATACAAATTTAAACATTGTAGATACTGTCTACGTGATATAATAAAAGCTTGTCAGTTGTTAGCTATATTAGTATTATGTATGCGGAATACTCAGAATAGGTCCTCGTTATGTATTCCACGTAGCGTCACACGGGAATTAGGGAGTGCTTTTTGTTTATTATGTAGGTATGTTATTATATAATTTGATATTGTACTAATAATATTAAAATGAAGGAAATGACATATCTTAAATGATTAAGAGATTATTTTGAAGATTAACGTGTTATTTACATGCTTAGGAAATTAAAAAAGTTTTTTTCAAAACGTATTAGACAATAAAAATATATTGTAATAAGCGTATAAGAATATCAACGTAGACAGATGTAGAACACATGGCGTAGCGGTCAAAACGCTCGGACGGATTCAAAGAGACGCGGGTTCGAACCCTACAGCAATTAAAAAAAAATATATAAAAAAAAAATACATTTTCTAAAAATGGTTTTGATTAGGCAGTGAGAAATGTCAAAACATTCCGTTCGTCACTTTCCGCTTAAATTTATGACATTCTGTGCTGAATAGCAGAACTCAACGCCAAGCAGAGTTTCAGCACTAAGCACATCATCAGATGTTTGGCGGTTGACATGATAGTTGTCACGAGCCAGTCGGAGAGCGAATCTCCTACCACCAAGCAAGCCCAGCGACGGAGGGGAATTGTATTCTAACCCGTCCCCCACAAGTAAAAACGGGTAGTTTCCCGTCATTTATTTTATAGTAAATTACGTTACCAATTTATTATTAAGTTTTTCTATTTCCGCAGTCCTATAAAACTCATCATTTTTATTCTGTTCTTGTTCTCTCCACTCGTTTGCTATTCTTTCCGCTTCTCTCTCGAGTTGGTCTGCCATTTTCCTTTCACGTCTATAATTCTCTACAAATATTTGCTTTTCTAAATTAAGTGATTTCTGTAATAAATAAATTATATTTGAAAATCTTATTATGACATTTTATGGTTTATAAATTGTTATTTAATGTTAGTTAATGTAAAAAAAATATCTCCTTTTTCGAAATGCATCGAAAGCAATAAAATATAATTTTCTTTATGATTTTACTTTACCCAGTTTCACGCTTTTTCTATCATAACAGGTAAAAAGAACTAAATGTTAGTACACTTTCAGCTTAATTCGAAATAATAAATGAAAATAAACTTAAATATTGTAATCCATTACTAGAAATCAAACTCTTAACTTAACTTAACTCTTAACCATCAGATTCAGTCAGAGTTTCAAATTCATAATTTAGTTTTTACTGTTATATAATATAAATGAACATACGAGTATTTACAAAAAAAATTGTAAGTTAAATAACATATAATAATAACTTACGATTTGCTCCATTTTTTGTAGGCGTTCCCTCTTTAATTCATCTAGAGCTTTATGTATATTGTTAATGTCTATGTTCTTATCTCTGATTTCCTGATCTCTAAGTTTAGTCAGCTTAATTTGATGACCTTCTATATAGTTTCGCTTATTTGTATCCTGTTGTTCCTTTTTTCTTTTGATTGCTGAAATTATAGAATTAATTTATAAAAAAACTGTAATTCCCAAAAATACACTTAAAATATATTTTATTCTCGTTTTGTATTCTTAATACAGTTTGACGATTTACTTTACGTAGCAGGGTAGGCAGACAGAACACAGTGTCATGATACTCCGCTCTCTGTTTTTCGCCTAAATTTGGGACTCAACGTGTTGAGTGGCGGATTTCACCGCAACTTAACTTGTTAAATTATAAAATAATATTTTAATGAGCAGCTTCAGTTGGTCTGGGCTGGCAAGACCTGGAAGCTGTCGCACAAAATCGAGAGCAGTGGAAATCCCTTCTACGAGCCCTATGTCCCTGATGAGGGATAAAAGGACATCATCATCATCATCATCATCATTTTAATGAGCAACCGTTGAGTTTCTCACCATCTCTTTTTAATAGGAATAGAAAGGCAGTTGCCTTCCTATTCTTTTTTTAACTGTTTATTTTTGTGCTCTACGAACATTTGTCTGTTATCCTTTGTTAACAAGTACATTATTATTATATTATTAGATTAATACATTTTCAGTTTCTCGTTGCACTACAATCTACTATTCTATAAGAGTCCACGTATTACGCCTTCCTATTCAGTGGTGACTTGTTAATGGACTGACAATCCTGACATTTTTATAATAATCAACAGTTAGAAAATGCTGTTTAAATAAGTAATAATCTATTTTTGGACTGTTTATTTAGATTTAATGACTTTTTCTATAATAAATCATATGTTTTAATTAAACTAAGTTATTACTAAAGGACAATAATATCTTATTTACCATCATAATAATCTCTCTTTATTTTCTTTTTCATCTTCTCTAATCTTCTATTCTCTATGTCACGTTCCTTTTTCAAAAGTTCTCTTTGTAGTTTATTAGCACTGGCTATCTGTTCATCGTAAGCCAAGCGTCGTTCTATCATTTCTTGTTTTACTTTTTCTTTTTCAAGCATTTCTTTTTGTTCCTGTATATACAAAATAATTATTATATTAGGTTTAGCGTTACAGATACTATTTAAATTCTCTAATTTTTTTAAATTTTTTTTTCACTCTGTATCCCGCACACAGCAGGGTAGGCAGAGGGAACCTAGTGTTAAGACGCTAAGTTCCCCACTTTCCGCCAAATTCGGAGGCATAGCGTGTTAAGTGGCGGAACTTAATGCCACGATTTACCTCGACACCAGAGCGAAGAAAACGGAAATATTAAATATTTCCACTCTTCGAATAGGCATCGAGCCCACCACCAATTGTTTACAGTTACACGTTTGTGCCACTGCGCCACAACTGGACCCAAATATTCTTGTAGTATTACAAATTCTTGTAATATTCTCTTGATGGCTGAACGTGACATATATATCAGAGTCGAATATTGAAAATTCATTCTTAATTTGTTATAAATCCGTCCGATATTTCGCTAAAAAGATCAATAAGAAATTTCGCTAAATAGGCTTAATTGTTTGAACTGTTGCATAAATATTACCAAAATAATAGATTATCTATATAGTAGCATACCTAGTGTGAAGTAGTCTATTACTTAATTTGGGTCTGCTAACCATAAAAAATTGAAAAAATCCGAATAGCAGCCTTATTCCTATAAGAACTAACTCCTTTTAAATTTTACCTGAGTCTTAGGTCTTTTTATCAGCTTTCTAATAAAATATTTTCATTTACCAGAAAAATGTATTGATTATTAAATACACTCACCTTCGCTCTAACGTCCTCTATTAGCACTTGATGCCACAGTTCGTCTACATCAGCGTGGTACTGCTCTATGTTCTTCTTTTCACGCATTTGCATCTTCTGCATTTCACGTAACTTTACTTCATCGGTTTTAGTACAACGCATACCATTAGCTCTTTAGAAAAGAAATAACATAAAAGTGACAGATTATATATATTATATACATGGGAGAAAGAATAAGATGATCAATCATCGTAGCACAGGGAAATAGTCTCTGATAGTACAAGAGAGGTTATGGGTTCAGTCCTTTTCTGGGGAAACTTTATATCTATTTTTATACTATAAGCCAAATAAATCACGGTGTTGTATTTCGCCATAGCTAGCACGATATATTGAAATCGGAAGGACAGTTAAAATCGAGGGATCTTTACACAAAATTTTCCTATCCTACTGTGCAAATGATGCGCACAGTTGCAGTTTAAGTATGCGTGCATACGCGATTAAATAAATTTAATTTATTTCCATTTCTCCGTCATGGTGATATGACGAATTGCGGTGTTGAGTTCCGTCGTTTAACATTCAATGGTTCGGATATATGTATACGGGCAGAAAGTGGAGAACGGATTGTTTATTGTTGGTTCTCTTGGTTGGTATAGCAGGGGCTATGTGGAAAAAAAAGTGAAGCTATTGATTCCATTGTAATAAGTTGTGTAAAATGAGAAAAAAAATAGAGATTGAAACAACACACTCACATTTTCTCTCTTTCCAGTGCTTTGATACAATTTCTATTTTTCTCCATTTCTATTTCTTCTTCAAACTTCGCTATTTTCATATCCTTTTCTTTGCAATAACCACATTCTTGCATTTTACGTTTGGCATTTAGTTCTTTGGTGAGCTCGGATTCTTCTATATCGATGAGAGACTTAAGTTTGTTTCGTCTCTGTCAAAGCTTAACTTCTTCGCAATTTAGAATATTCCTAACCTTTTCTTCTGTCCTATTTACGATAGCTCTAAAAATTAAACAACTGTCAATGATGTGTTTATAATTATACTTTTTACAGCTTCATGCTTATTCCCGCATAGTGTTAAGACACTCCGTCTCCCTCTTTCTACCCGAAATCGAGACGCATCATTTACAAGTTAAGTGCGTAACTCAACGCCGCGCTTTATCTTAAGAAACAGTGCGAAAAATGTAAATTTAAATACCAGGGGAATACCCTCGAGTGGGAATTGAACATCATCGCTTTTACAGTTAGACGATGCCCACAATTATTTTAATGTAAGGTAATATGTGACTTGGTTGTTGTATATTCTATTTGTATAAATTAGGGAAAAGTTTCGACTCATGTGTAGGAAAATTATAGGAACGGTTCTTTCATTATTGAACTTTGAACTAGCAAGTTGAGCACTTATCACTTCGCCAATATCAAGTTATATAGATAACACATGACGGAAATTGATCGCTTTAAAATTTTATAATAATTAAATTAAATTAAATAGCTTCACGCTATATCCCGCACACAGCAGGGTAGGCAGAGGGAACCTATGTGTTAAGACACTCCGTTCCCCACTTTCCGCCGAATTCGGAGGCTTGCGTGTTAAGTGGCGGAACTTAACGCCGCGCTTTACCTCGACACCAGAGCGAAGAAAATGGAAATATAATTTCCACTCCTCGAGTGGGAATCGAACCCACAACCAGTCGTTTACAGTCACACTCTTGTGCCACTGGGCCACAACTGGCCACAATACATGAAAACATTAAATTTAATCATCAAAGCAATGATGGCGCAGTGGGTGAACGTCTGACTATAACTGTTGTGGGTTCGATATCCACCCAGGGAAATGGTTCTACCTATTCCAATATTCATTTTCCCGCTCTGATGAACAAGACAAAGGGCAGCGTTGATTTTTACCACTTAACACTCATTTTTTTATTTAGATTTGAAAGTCAAGAACAGAGCGTCCAGTCATTGCAGTAATCTAATTGTTTTATTTAATTAATGAATTTAATTATTTTATTTATATTAAGAAACGTCAAAATATATGATATTTTTCCCGTGGGGGGACGGGTTAAGAATACAATTCCCCCCCGCCGCTGGGTAGCGTCCCGTAAAAGGCGGGTAACTCAGTAGTTTGGTGGTAGGAGATTCGTTCTCCGACTGGCTCGCGACCACTATCATGTCAAAGACGAACCGCCAAATATCTTATGATGTGTTCCGGTTCGATGGCATGTAAGCCAGCTTATCCTATTCCCATCATTCCCATCCTTCCTCCCTCCTTCTGTCCTACATTCCCAAGGCTGGCAACGCATCCATAACTTTAATGTTGTGGATGTCTATGGGCGAAGGTAACTTAACACCAGGTGGGCCTTCAGCTCGTTTGCCCTCTTTTATTCCATAAAAAAAAATATATATATGATTAAAAAGTGCAACGTTAAAAAGTGAAACGTAAACGCACAAGGAATTAATACTGTTATAGTAAATTGATTCGCTTGTTTGAGACAAAATTAATTACATGTTATTTGAGTGAACAAGCCAGCGTGAAATAAAATGAAGCTTTCAAAAATAACAAATAATCAGTTTTCACATACAAAATGCACGGCGTTAAGTTCCGCCATTTAACACGTAATGTTTCGATTTCGGCCAGAAACCGGAGAACGGAGTGTTTTAACACTAGGTGATCTTTGACTACTCTTTTTTTTTAGCTTCACGCTGTATCCCTTGCGGGATAGTCGGAGAGAACGGAGCGCCAAACGCTACGGTCCCTGCATACTTCTTTCGCCTCATGCATTCTTTCGCCTCGTCCGCCTCGTTTTTTGTTGACTACTCGCTATACAAAGCAACGTACAAAAAAATAAACATTTCAAATTAATGCATTAAGATAAAAAAATACATATATTGTTTGCGGTATCGTTATAGTATATAGCTGGCGTGTGTCCAAGTAATATTTTTACGTTTTATTTTTAAATTTGTTAAAGTGCTCGTTTAGTTAGATAAAAAGTGTCATCTAATAAGTTACTAACTTTAATAGAGGCCGTCTAGGGACACTGCGTCAGCGTCCAGCTGTAAACGCGATGGTTGTCGGTTCGATTTCCACTTGAGACAGTGATTTTTTTTAGCTTCACGCTATATCCAGTACACAGGGTAGGCAGAGGGAAAGTGTTAAGACACTGAATTTGGAGACATTGCGTGTTAAGTGACGGAACTTAACGCCGCGCTTTTGTCAGATTTTCGTTAAATATTTCCGCTCCTCGAGTGGGAATCGAAGCCACAACCAGTCACGTTTACAGTTACACTTACGTGCACTGCTTATTAGGGTATATATGCAGTGATTATATTAAGATTTTCATTTTTTCGCTCTGGTACCTAAAACAAGGATCGTCGTTGAGTTCCGAAATTCAACACAGAATATCTCGATTTCGGTTAGAAAGTGGAGAACGGAGTCCCTTGGCACTAGGTTCTTATTCATCGGAGAGAAGTATTTTGCTTCCTGTCCTTTTTTGTAGTGAAAAAACTTACTTCTGTAAATGAACTGAATCGTAGTCGACTATGTCGATAGTTTTTTTCATGTCTTCCACATTAATATGGGTTTCAGATTCACAATGTTGCCGTACCTGTAAGAAAGTAAACGTTTAGAGATATAAACATATCAAGATTTCTGGCGGAAAGCGGAGAATTCTCTCTACCTGCCTCTTCATGTGTATGTTTGAATAAAGCGTGAAGGTGAAAAAAAAATGGTACTTCTATACGTCGGCGGGCAGCGCCATCTATTATAGTTTCGGTGCACTATGAAAAGACTTTCCGTGAAGAAGATAGCTTCCTTTCCTCCCATAGAAACTATGGGAGGTACGTTATTATACTTACGTATAATAAGTGATTTTCTTTTTTTATTTCCTTGTTTTATATTAGGCAATAATGAAAACCAATATGCAACAAGCAATGTAGGTAGATAGATATTTATACAAAACAAGTTAGTATTAGACTTTTAAATCGATTATATAAAAATCATGAGTAAAAGTACAAAATTTTTAATATATTTAATATTTATATAGAAATAACTTAATAACATTAAAGCAAAGAAAAATCGTGGCCAGTCGTGGCCCAGTGGCACAAGCGTGTGACTGTAAACGACTGGTTGTGGGTTCGATTCCCACTCGAGGAGTGGAAATGTTTAATATTTCCATTTTCTTCGCTCTGGTGTCGAGGTCGCGGCGTTAAGTTCCGCCACTTAACACGCAATGCCTCCGAATTCGGTGGAAAGTGGGGAACGGAGTATCTTAACACTAGATTCCCTTTGCCAACGAAGCCTGTGAAGCTAAAAAAAAATCGTTATATTTAAAGTTTTTAAGTTCCTAAACTCTCAGAAGCATGACAAGTAAAGAAATAAATATTTACACATACATAAATACCTATAAAAAAATTAAATACGAACCCTCCAAAACGGCTGCGGATGTCCAAAATACACAGATTTAGCTTTAACATTCATTTTATTCACTTTAACCATTTTAAAAATGTCACTTCACTTGTACCAGAAATTACGTTAAAACGTGAGCTTTTAAGCAAAGTAACTTTTACAGTGACTTAATAAATAGCCATAAGTTTAGTAAACTTTATATATATTGATCAAACTGTTACTCAGGTTACAATTACTGATATAACAATGCGTGTCGACCGCACCTGTCTTTACTTGCTATCTTTATAGTCTATCTATGGGTTATTAAGCAGTATAGAACAGGGGGAACTAACCTGTAGTTGTTCGCGAGCTATGTGCGCCTCTCTAAAGGATTATTTAAGGCTTTTAAACATTTTTAAAGTGTTATTCCACACTTAGGAAAATTGAAAAAGGCATTTAAGAAAATGTATAAAAATTTGAACGTAGCGGGATTCGAACCCGCGCCTCCTGAATACCGTCCAGGCGTTCTCACCACTGAGAAATGCGTTCTACTAATTTATTTGAGGCTCTCATATGCCAATGTTTATATATCTATAAATGGGATTGGTTGTGGGTTTGATTTTCGTTTTGGGGAAAAAATTATATTTAAATGATTTTAATTTCTTCGCTGTGGTATCTAAAAGGTGGCGTTCAACACCGATGTCTCGATTTCGGGTGGAAGTGGAGAACGAGCGTTTTGACACTAGTTTTTCTTTGACTGTGAAGCAATTTTTTTATATATTTTCACTTTTTCATTCATTTTTTTTAGCTTCACGCTATATCCCGCATACAGCAGGGTAGACAGAGGGAACCTAGTGTTAAGACACTCCGTTCCCCACTTTCCGTCAAATTCGAAGGCATTGCGTGTTAAGTGGAGGAATTTAACGCCGCGCTTTACCTCGGTACCAGAGCGAAAAAAATGGAAATATTTAATATTTTCACTCCTCGAGTGGGAATCGAACCCACAACCAGTCGTTTACAGTCACACGCTTGTGCCACTGGGCCACGACTGGCCCCTAAGTCATACATTTGAAGTACGCAATATAATTCTGACTAGCGAAAAATTTTAAATATTGAGTGATGCCTTGCATTTTAAAAAAGTTTGGCCACTCCTGGCTTAGAATTTAATTGTGTCTATTAAATTTTAGTTGGTTAAACAAAGCTACATTGCATTTTGCCATTTAACATGTAACAGGATATGTATAGGAATTGAATGAAGCCAATCGTGGCACAGGGGTACAAAATGTGACTGTAAACGCGACAGTTTCTGGGTTCGATTCCCACTCGAGGAATGGAAATGATTAATATTCTTATTTTCTTCGCTCTGGTGTCGAGGTAAAGCGCGGCGTTGAGTTTCGTCACTTAACACGCAATGCCTCCGAAATTCGGCGGAAAATGGGAAACGAAGGGTCTTAACACTAAGTTTCCTCTGCCTACCCTGCTGTGTACGGGATACAGTGTTAAGCTAAGCTAATCTTTAATATATCTGTTTCATACGATTATTCATTACAATAAAATATTACACACTATTAATTTATCGTTATTATTTTCTTAAATATTTATTTTTATAATATCAATACGTACTATATATATATACACTATACATAACATAATATCAAATTTTAATATTTAAGTATTATAAATACTTGCAATTAGATTATAAATAATATCGAAAGCCGTCAGTACTTTTATATCTTTTTTTTTTTTTTTTTTTGGAATAAAGGAGGCAAACGAGCTGAAGGCCCACCTGGTGTTAAGTGGTTACCTTCGCCCATAGACATCCACAACATTAGAGTTGTGGATGCGTTGCCAGCCTTAGGGATGTAGGTCAGAAGGAGGGAGGAAGGATGGGAATGGTGGGAATAGGGAGTGCTGGCTTACATGCCACCGAACCGGAACACATCATAAGATATTTGGCGGTTCGTCTTTGACATGATAGTGGTCGCGAGCCAGTCGGAGAACGAATCTCCTACCACTAAGCTACTGGGTTACCCGCCTTTTACGGGACGCTACCCAGCGGCGGGGGGGGAATTGTATTCTTAACCCGTCCCCCCACGGGAAATAATCTTTATACCGTCTTGTCGACGGATATTTAATTTTTAGTCGCTTTCGATCGCTTGCATGCATTTCTTTGTTCTTTTTGTTAATATCAATTTGTAATATTGTAATATATTTTATTATATAATATATTCGTGTGTGAACTGTTTAAATAACATTTGTGTAGTCTTTAAATGTGAATTTTGTGTGTGTTCCTGAGCAATTAATTTTCATAAAGTGGTGTTGAAATATATTTCATATCTCAAGTAAGTGGACTTTTTAATATAACGTTCATTAATACTACAAATGTCAAGACACTTCGTTTCTCATTTTCTGCCTGAAATCGTGATATTCCGTTTTAGGTAGCGGTACTTAACACCGCGTTACGCCTTTTCAGAGATAGGAAAGCTAGGAAATTACCATTAATTACTACATATAATCATTCTCCTATGTAGGTATAGAATCTAAAACCAACCACGTTTATAGTCAGACGGTATCCCATTACGTCACAATGGTATTGTTCTTTTCTTTTAGCTTCACGCTGTATCCCGCACACAGCAGGGAAGGCAGAGGGAACCTAGTGTTAAGACACTCCGTTCCCCACTTTCCGCCGAATTCGGAGGCATTGCGTGTTAAGTGGCGGAACGGATGGTATTGCATTTTATAATATTTTACTTCAATGACACTACTACTAAAGGAAGATTTATTTAACACTTAGTTATAGTTTTGCTTTGAAATATTAACTTTGCTTTCTAGTCAGCTTTACAAAGGGCTTCGCTTCCCTTTACCCTTTAACATTTTTAGACAACGTGTAAAAATTTGATCATACCGGCATTCGAACCTGCGCATCTTGGATACCAAGTCTAAGCGTTCTAACCGATATCAAAATGAAATGTTTATCAATTTTCAAAGTGAATTATCACTTCATGAATAATATAAAAAAATCTAAAATATAGTTTACCTTAAAAAAGACATTTAAAGAAAAAGTATAACAATTTGAACGCAGCGGGATTCGAACCCGCGCCTTCTGAATTCTGTTCAGGCCAAGTTATAATAAAGTTGTAATGAAGCCTATAATAATTTCGACGCATCGTGTAGTAGAACACATGGCTCAGTGGTGAGAGCGCCTGAACGGTATTCAGGAGGCGCGGGTTCGAATCCCGCTGCGTTTAAATTTTTATACGTTTCTTTAAATGTCTTTTTCAATTTTCCTAAGTGTGGAATTAACACTTTAAAAATGTTTAAAAAAGTAGTTTACCTTAATCATAAAAAAATGACTTGTTTTGCCTACGTAAAATGCATTATACGGCGAGCGGCAAGAACTACTGCTCCAATAAGTTTTATAAACCTATTAAACTCGAGTCTTTGGAGAGGTGCTTCGACAGCTTTGAACGTAATTTAGAACTAATATTCGTAGTTTTCTATGCTACATTTATGTTAAAAGTTTTGAAAATTTACTTTTACTATGTGTTATATTATAATTTGCTTTAAAACTTTAATAATTACTTTTCAAATAATATGATTTTTGAATGGAAATCGTATTCTTTTCATTTTTTCATTTTAACTGCGTATAAAATGTAATTATGAATAATAACTAATTTATTACTTAATTATACGTTTTTTTAACTATTTCACGCTGAATAGTGTGCTGTACTTACTATGCAAAGGATAATCTTTCAAGGAAATTTATACGGATGTAGAAATGTCAAATTAGATATTATTATCTCAGTTTAGATTGATACAAGTCAACACTTAGCAAGTAATATTTGAAAATGATACATGCATTACAATAGCCAGTATTTTAAGTCATCGTGGTCACTAGTACGTATGTAGTAAATATGTAAGCAATTTTGTGTATGTGTGTATCAGCAGATATTACTCAATACATTACGATATATAACAATGTATATTCTTTTCTTGAATAGTCTATTTAAGTGCAATGGCATTTACTTAATTAGGAGAGTTATTAAAATTTACTAAGAAAAACTTAACGTTTAATTTAAATACAAAAATTCAATATGTACTATCTCATAGAAGTAAAACTTAAACGTCATCGAGGGATAAAATTCATTTAACATCTTTAAAATTAAACTAAAAAAACATATAGTACATGACAATACATTATTAAAATAAAATAAATAATTTAAGCTAATGCACAAAAAAAAAAATAAATAAATAAAATTAAATAGAATAAAAATAAATTATAAAATAAATAACTGATGATCAAACTGTTTTTGTTACTCTGTGTCTATGAGTTTGCATTTCTTGTCGCTGTTTTGTACACAATTATTGTTGCTTTGAGGGTATGTTTTAAATTCCTTGTTTAAAGTAAAATTTATTGTAAGAATAATATGTTAAACTAGTGATATTATGATTGTCGAAGTTTTAATTTAAAATATGTTTAGGTATAGTCATAATTTTCTCAAGTAAGTGAAATGTAATTTCTTTTTGAGAAATAAACTATCTTTAACCATAATAGAATAATAATGACACTAGGGCATGACCCCATGATAATAACTTAAATGTTTCAGCATTCACCACAGTAGGAATCGAACCTACAACCACCGCGTTTATAACCAGACGCCATACCACTGCGCGAATTAAATAATTATAAAGAAAATAGTACAGATTTTTAGCATTAAACATGGTAAATCTTCAATTTAACCATCAAAAACTTAATATTTACCATACTTTACACTTTTACAGTAACATACAAACATACATAAATACACATATATACAAAAACAAAGCGAACCATTACTCCAGAACTCAATGGCTTTAGTAGATTGTAATCTTATATTCTTGAGGTATATTTCGAAGCCCATATAACAATATGGCTAGACGATGGGCACGCGAGGTTAACGACCCCATACAACCCCATTAGAGAAAGCGCATAGAACGATTTATAGTTTACTAGTAATTGGCCGCGGTTTTGCTTCTTAGTTATGCCTGAAATAACTAAATTTGTTCTTAGGTTTACTACTCTAGGAATTTTTGAATTAAATAGTAGTAATTTATTGTATATATGGCCAGTCATGGCGTAGAGGCACAAAGTGTGACTGTAAAGGGACTGGGTTTGGGTTCGATTCCCACTCGAGGAGTGGAAATATTTAATATTTGTCGAGGCAAAGCGCGACGTTAAGTTCCGTCGTAAGTTAAGTTCAGTGGAATGTGGTAAACGGAGTGTTTCGAAACTAGATTCCCTCTGCCTGCCCTGCTATTATATTTACAGTTATAATTATTGATTATATTTAATGTGTATATTGTAGGGTGGTCACATTATATTGTAAATGTACAGGTACATTAATATCCTTTAATAAACGCTCAGCCAGTCTTCCTTTGGTGTTTAATTGACGTTCCATATATAAGGCTATCATGGTGCAGTGGGAGTGTCTGACTGTTGGTTGTGGGTTCGATTTCACTCAGGAGAACGATTATATATTTAAATGTTTTCATTTCGCAGCTTTGGTACCTACACGCTATATACCAAAATGGGGCTGACAGTGACAGTGACACTAACCACTACATACTGTTTTGACTACCGTGTTATGTGGGAAAAAGCGTAAGGCTGAAAAAGTCTTATTCTATATCCTATATGCTTATTGTAAGCTAATTTTGGCTGGACTTTTTAAATAAAAGGTTATACAAAAAAAAAACAGTATACAGACGGACATACAATATTGGTCATTTTTTACGTAACGTTAATCCAACTAATGTAAGTATTGGTCAAATAGCAGGGGTGCAGTCTACACGGTACTCGTTGAAGTACCTCATTAGTTATATTAAATTCCCTATATTAAGGGGAAATTTCCTATTCTTTGCATCACATTTGTTATAGAAATGTACATTTAGACTTTTTTTTAACTTTACGCCGTATCCCGCATGCAGCAAGGTAGGCAGAGAGAACTACTCTCCGCTGAATTCGGAGGCATTGCGTGTTAAGTGACGGAACTTGACGCCACGCTTTGCCTCTACACCAGAACGAAGAAAATGGAAATAACTAAAAAAATTTCCACTCCTCAAGTGGGAATCGAACCCACAACCAGTCGCTTTACAGTCACACTTTGTTCCTCTGCGCCACGACTGGCCCCAAGTACGTTTAGATTTTTTTTGAATACGAGGCAAGCCAACACAAAGCGCGGTGTTAAGTTCCGCCACTTAACACGCAATGTCTCTATTTCGAGTGGAATATTTCGCCGGAGAATGGAGTGTTTTGACACTAGGTCTCACTCACTATTCTGCTGCTAAGTTGGAAACTTTTTTAATAGGTATATTAAAACAAGTCCAAAATCCTAATAACTTTCTTTGACGTACGAATATGCAATATATATGTATGTGCCAAAACACAATGATTAACGGCGTAAAAAGAGTTAAAGTATTTAAAAAGTAAAAGTTTTTGATGGTCTTCAAAATAATATCTATTAAGAAACTGTAAATAATTTTTCATGCATTTTAAGTGCTTAAATTTTAATAAATTTTAAAGTAAAATCTAATGCAATGTGTAAAAAAAAGAACTTATATGACCTAGAATCGAACAAATATAAAAGGCTAAGATATAGGTTACAAGATTACAGTACTAACTAATAAATAAGGTTTAGAATATTTATTTTTTATAAGCTTCATACGTTTTATCGCATAGCTAAGTAGCCAAGTGTCAAGACACTCCGTTCTCCATTGACTTGCAACTTCAGCGGAAGTCATCATTGTTTTGTCTTATATTAATAAAGCAAGGAAATTATATTTTATATTTAATATATTTAATAATTTCTCCGTATGGAATTCAATCCCACAACCAATCTTGCTTACAGTCAAGTCACTTTGCCACCGCGCCAGAATGGCCTATATTTTATTAATAAAATTTTACTTTTGACAACTTAATTGCCATATAATACTAGTAGGTTCACGCTATATCCCCCATACATCAGGATAGGCAGAGAAAACCTGGTGTTAAAACACTTCGTTCCCCACGCACCACGGCATTGCGTGTTAAGTGGTAGAACTTAACGCCGTACTTTGCTTCGACAAGAGGGTGAAGAAAATCGAAAGAAGAAATATTTCCGTTCCTCTACTGGGAATCGAACCCACAGCCAGTCGCGCTTACAGGCAAATTTTTGCTCACAAGCCACTGGCTGTCTGGCTTCAAGCCAATATCTTTAAGAAACTTACAGAAACCATAAATTTGTATAGAAATACATAAAAACATATATTATATCACATGAGGATTATATCACATATCACATGAGGATTATATCAAAAACATATATTATATCACATGGGAGAGGGGTCGCCACTGTGCCACCGTTCACATAGTTCTCCGTGCAATTTTGCTCTTTAAAATAAAATTAAGTGATTATATAAAGTGTAAAGTAGAAGGAGTGATAGAGTAATTCACGATACAAGTCATATGTTGTGGATACGGACAAATAAAGTGTATAAAAACGTTAAATAGTGAAAATAAATTTGAACAAAACAAACCGTTACTGTGTGCTGCCTAGTGTTTTTTTTTTTCGACGAATACAGACTTTAAAGTGGCTGAACTAAGTGTGACTGTGTAAGGAGTGGACTGTATATATACTTAGCGGTTTGTACAACAACAATACACAAACATATACTAAAATCCTTATACGAATTTAAAATCATACGCAGACTTTGTTATACAACTAGCGCCATCTTTCTAAAGTTAAAAGAAGTACTTTAAGAAATAAGATACAGACCTATCGACCAAGTTGCTATTGAGCTACTAATTCAAAGACAAGCCACTAGAGGTCACTATTAGTCAAAAAATATACAACAATTTTTAGAAAAACATTATTTGTAATAAAAATTGCAAAACAACTGCATTTAATTTTAAAATAATTTGATTAAATTCTTAATTATAAATACAAACATGGAAGAAGTCCTAAGTGCACTCCGGAAAATACAAAATGAACTTGATGAGCAAAAATCTATGATTTTAAAAAACGGAGATAAGGTGACAGAACAAGTTACAGAAAATATAACTTACATACTAGATGAAAAATTCAAATCTTGGGAAGAGAAATATGACAACCTTAAAGAAAAACTGGATAACCAAGAAAAGAGACTATATTTCCTAGAAAAGGAGTCAAGACAAAGGAACATAGTCCTTTTCGGGCTGGAGGAAACTGAATCATCTTACTCGCACCTGGAAAATATATTAGTCCTTTTCTTGAATAAGCACTTCCCTATAAAGGTAGAACGCAGGGATATACAGGCAGCTAGAAGAATAGGAAGAAAAGGTGCAAGCCCTAGACCAGTATCCATCACACTCCTAACGCTCGGCTTTAAAATCGACATACTCAAACAAAAGAAAAAGTTAAAGGACACACCATATTACATCAAGGAAGATTACCCAGACTATGTCTTAAAGAAAAGGAAGGAGTTACAGGAACAATTGAGGGTTGAAAAAGAGAAAGGAAATACCGCGTTCATTGTCTACGACAAGCTAAAGATTCTTAACAGAAACCCAAATCCATCATCCAGTAACAAAAGAACCCTTTCAAACTCGCCAGAAGCTGTCCACAGCGACGAAGCCAAGACTCAATGCAATAAAAAAAATAAGACTAAGAATAACCCACGTAGATCGTCTAGTATGTCAGAGGGTCCAGTAAAGCCAGGCTTATTGAACTTTTTCAGTGCAAAAAATTGTACTAACACCTCAAGGAACCAGGAAAAGATAACCGATAACATCTAGCAATTAATGTCCCCCTCTCGCATTGAAAGTACACAAAAATCTGCAAATAAACTAAATCTTCCAAGCCGGCCGGTCACCGTGGAAGATCAAGACCAAAACCCTCCAAAGATAACACAAAGAAAACCTAACAATAAACTTAACAACGAACTATATATAATAACCTACAATGTCAGATCGCTTTCATCTTACGAACGCCTTCTCGAGCTAAATGAAGCTCTCAAAGAAATAAAATACGATATAATTGGTTTATGCGAGATGCGACGTACTGGTAATAAAATAGAGGAATACAAAAATTTTATTCTCTTTCACACAGGACTGCAGTACGGAATGTATGGTGTGGGATTTTTAGTGAAGAATTATCTAAAAAATAATATTGAAAGTTATGTGGGACTTACAGAAAGAGTAGCAACATTAAATGTTAGATTCCAAAACATACAGATATCCTTCATACAAGTCTACGCACCCACAGAAAAAGCAAGTGAAGATGATATCGAAAAATTCTACATGACAGTAAACAAGGCAATACAATCGGCACACAAACTTTATATTCTTATGGGAGACCTAAACGCCAAAATAGGACAACCCAAACAGGATGAATATCTTATCACGAAACGTAATGGCTTTGGTACAAGAAACACAAGAGGGCAAAGATTAATAAACTTTGCAATAGAAAATAAGCTGGCAATTTTAAATACTTATTTTAAGAAAAAAGACAAAAATAAATGGACCTGGAAATCGCCAGACGGTAATTATAAAAATGAAATCGACTTCATTCTATCAAACAGACCTAATATTTTTCAAAATATAGAAGTACTGAACATCAACTTCCCCTCAGATCATAGACCAGTAAGGGCAACATTATCGCTAATACATCAGAAAAAGAACAGAAGTCACTACAAAAGTCACAGCGTACCATTAAGAAACGAAGACGAAATAATAAAATATAAAGAGTGCCTCATCTCACAACAGTCACAATACCAACTCTATGAGATCAATTCAATACAAAACTTCTATAATAACCTAGTCAAAATTATAACCAATAGCTTGCACGCTCGAAACGTTTATACAAAAGCTAATACCAAATCAAAAATTATGTCAGAACGGACAATAAGATTGCTGAATAGACGACGGGAGCTTCAGAAAACAAAACACAAAACAAGAAAAATGAAAAATAAACTCGCAGCACTTTACAAATTGACAAGCAGATATATAAAAAATGATTATGTAAACCACAGATACAACACCATTAGCAAGCATGTAATTAAGACAGGCAGTACTAAAAAAGCTTATAAAGAGTTGAGGACAAATAAAATGTGGATTGACGGACTAGAAAGAAAAGGCATAAAATCATACAATCGCTCAGAGATAATCTCTATAGCTTCAGACTTTTATATGAACCTTTACAGCGCGGGAACGTCCACCTATGAAAATAAATACATTGATAACACCTCCGAGCCTATCATAAATGCTATACCTCAGATAGAAATAAAGGAAGTTTTAAGGGCTTTATCCAATTTAAAAGTCGACAAAAGCCCCGGTCCGGACGGAATTTCCAATGAATCGTTAAAAATTGGATCTACAATACTGGCCTTACCCTTAACAAAACTATTCAATAACATATTAGAATCAGGCACAACTCCATCTCAGTGGCAAGTGTAAAAAGATCTCACAGAATTAAATAGCAAGATATTACAGTACAACGACTAAATATGTTTAGAATATATTGTATATTACATACGTTTAATTACCGCATCGTTGGTATCCAAGTGTCAAGACACTTCGCTCTCCATGACTTGCGACTTCAGCGGAGTCATCACTGTTTTGTCTATATTGACAGCAAGGACATTATATTTTATATTAATGGGGTGTATTTAATAATGTCGCCGTATGGGATTCAATCCCACACCAATCGTGCTTACAGTCACTTCACGTTGGCCACCCCTCCGCGCCAGAATGATTACAATTATTTTATTAATCCAAATTTTATTATAAATAAAATAATTTACTTAATTTGACAACTATTGCCATATAATACAGTAGGTTCACGCTGTAATCCCTCATACTCAGGATAGCAGAGAAAACTGGTGTTACAACCCTTCGTTCCCCACACACCAGCATTGCGTGTTAAGGTGGTAAAACTAAAATAAACGCCGTTCCTTTGCTTCGACAATAGGTGAAGAAATCGAAGACAAGAAATATTTCCGTTCCTCTACTGGAATCGAACCGCACATCCAGTCGCGCTACACAGTCAATTTTTTTTGCACCCAAGCCCTGGCTGTCTGGCTTCAGCCAAATATCTTTACGAAACTTTATATAACCCATAAATTTTATCGAAATACATAAAAACATATATCATTTTACATTAGGCCAGTCGTTGGCGCCAGAGGCACAAAGTGTGACTGTGAAATGACTGGTCGTGAGTTCAATTCCGACGGAGGAGTGGAAATATTTAATATTTCCATTTGCTTCGCTCTGGGTGGATTGCAAAAGGGCTGCGGTAGGTTGCGCCACTTAATACGCAATGCCTCCAGAATTCAGCAGAGATTGGTGAACAGATGTTATAACACTAAGTTACCCTCTGCCTACATGCCATATGTGGGATATAGCGTGAAGCTACTAAAAAAATTATTACATAAAAAAACTACCATCTTACATAACACGTGTAAAACCAAAATGTAAAGTAGGTTGGTAACCACGCCACAAAGTGTATACGAAACACAAACACGCAAAGCTGTTACTCGGAGTCGAGCTGTTGAGTGGAAATGAATGACAAGAATTAAGTATGCTACTATTTTTAGAACACTTACTTACTTAAAACCTCCTTTCTATCTTTATGTAGGGCAAATTTGAAATTTTACATTAAAACATTGGTATAGCTCGGTCAATTAAGTTAAGATTTTAGTTGAAAATGCGGATTTTAAATGTATTATCATTTTAAATAATGTGTAGTTTAAATATTATTTACTACGTTATATTGCTCAATCTAATGGAACAATGACGTAAGAATACGTTTTAGTTATTATTCAAGGCAACGTTAAAATTACTAAGTTGCAAGTATATATTAATACTACGAATGCGAAAGTCTGTCTGTCTGTGGATGAAGTTCAGGATTAAAAAAAGGTCTAACATAGGATACTTATTATATATTTTCAAAAATTAACCGTTTAAGGGTAGGTACAAGGGGGGAAACTTAGTATGAAAAATGTAAACCACATGACTGATTTCTGTAAATGATCTTAGAATGGTGTGTCATCATCAATCAATAATAAGATCAAATATAAGATACTTTTTTTTTATAAACCAAAATTTGATATTTTATCTAATTCGGCCGGACTTAGAGAATGGTCTACTTGTCTGAAATAGGGAATGATAGTTTGTATGAAAAACAAGACGTTGGCATCGAATATACAAAGTAGCTTTAGTTGGGCAGATCAAGGGGATGATTGAGATAAAATTTTATGAAATTTATGTATTATATATACTTTACTATCAATATTTTTTAAAAACACCCTAGAAAACTATTAAAAATAACCCAAAAAAAAAAACCAAAAAAATAGCGTACTTTTTTGTAATGTCGTCGTTGTTCTATTGGATGAGCGAAATTGTGAAAATCATAAATGTAATAGTCGTTTAAGCATTTCGCGCGTTACCTTGACATGATTCTTTAATGCATTTTCATCCATTTTTCTTTGTTTAGGGAACGGCAAAGAGGAACTATTAGTAAATGATATCGTATGATGGTGAACATTTTTAAAAATGCATTAAGATCTTGCCAAACGATTGTTCGTAAAAAATTAAAAATTATCTTTGCATAACACAAATTTGTTAAAATCTCTCTACAGAGATGCTAAAAACAAAAATAAATTATAATGAGCGTATAAGAATTAGCCAAAAGAACAAGGTTGCATGGTTTAGAGGTCATGGCCTGGACAGTTTTAATGAGGTGCGGGTTTGATTCTCACTGCGTTCAAGTTTTTAACAAAAAAAAACATTCTAGGTGTGTGAATAGCACAATTTTAGACATAAAATTCGGTATGTAAATTGTTTATCCTTGGGATAAAGATACGGTACTTTTTTTAAATAAACCTCTAAAGCGTGGAAATACGGTATGAAAGTTAAAGAATATTTCCACTCCTCGAGTGGGAATCGAACCCACAACCACTCGTGTTTACAATCACATTTACGTGCTCCTGTGCTGCGACTGGCCCCTATATATTTTTTTAATTATAGAAATAAAAAATAAACTGAATTAATAATATAAATATTACAAACACTTACTAAAACGGTCTAAAATACATTACTATATTCGTATTTATAAGTGTCAAATACTTAACTAAGGCAAGGCATAATCTACGCGTCAACTTTAATAACAAATCTTACCTTATGCTTCCTGACTATAATTTCAATTGTATATGAATATACATTATACTTTAATATTTAAACAGTGTCTATTGAAACGTCATATATGCTGTCTTTGCTTATCAATTTTGGGTCTTATATGGGAACGTGTGTACTATGGAATACACAATTCATAGATAGGAAATAATAATTTAGTTTTTTTTAATTCAGTAAAGCTATTTACAGGGTTTAACTATGTTTAGATTTACTTTGCAGAAGTTAGATTTTTTAGTATTTATTAGTAGTGTATTATCATATTTATTTTAACTTTAGATATCTGTTTATCTCAATAAATTAAATATCATCATTACCACAAACGAAAATTGACTTAACACTGTTTTAAAACGAATTTCTCTTTACTCCACCAAACTCAGTCAAGAATACCACAAAAATAACAAAAACAAAATACTTTATTAGCTAATACAAAAAATCTAAAATAAACCAGATTAAACCAAAAAATATAATTTAAGAACCGCTTTAGCGCCTGACTTTCCCCCATAATTACTTCCTAGGGTGTCCCAAAGCCCTTGTGTTACATTATGCATGTATTCGATTACGTCGTTACGTTTTCCACTCGCCTAATTTCACTGTGATAACGGAAACGGCTCTTCTGAATATCATTTTCATTCATTCGTAAGATGATTTTAAATTTTCACAAGCATTTTCGTTGCTAATTATACCTCTATGCGTAAAGGGTATTTTTGTGTATGTAATTTGTATGTTAAGAATTTTGATATTTTAAAAATGCTTATATAAGTTAGAAAATGTAAGAATATGAAAAATGTGTTTATAAGAATGATACGAAATAAGAGACGAAACGAAAAGATGCTATCAACAAAAATAAGTTTTAATAATAATTATTCTTAGAAATAATTAGATCGGGCGGAAATTTGTAAGAATCTCTCTACAGAGATGCTAACAACAAAAACAAGTTAATAAAAGTATATGAATTTAGATGTAGCCAGATGTAGAATACCTTAGCGGTCAGAGGTTCGACGCTTTCAAGAAGCACCTGGGTTCGAATCACGCTGGATCAAACGTTTTGTACGTTTTCTAAAAATATTTTTCGTATCCTAAGCGTGAGAATGACCCAAAATTATGTAAAATTAATAAATTATCTTAATATGGTTCTTTGCATAAAATAAAAAAGGATAAATTTCTTTGGCTTTTTTAGGCAAACAATAGGCTTTTGAAGTAAAATGGTACAATACTAACTATTTATGTGATCGTATACCTAGAGACCAACGTATCAAAGTTGGATGGCGTCTACGACGTATTAATTTCAGGCAGAGAAAAGAGAACAGAGAACAGAGAGGGAGAACTAAATTACTGCTTCCCACTGTTTAAAAAAACCATGTAGTTATTGTATAAAATATTTAAAATAAAGTTTTATCAAAAAAAAAAAAGATTTTTTTTATAGAACAAGTTTGACGCTTAACATTCTGTAGGTAAAAATAAAAGGGCAGGACGCTTCTTGTACCTTTTTCTCCCCTCGTGTCTCAGAATGATATTTGGTAGACCAATAAATAAGGGAACTTTAATTATTTCGCCTTAATGTGGTTTTCCGAAATTTTATTAAAATCTTAACTCACCCCCGAGTAATATAAAGTAGTTAATTATAAAGTCAATAGGTAAATTATAAAAGTGACAAATTATTATTATTAGATTTTGTTGAGATACTTTTATTAGCTTTACCACACTTATTATATTATATGTGGCCAGTCGTGGCCCAGTGGCACAAGCGTGTGACTGTAAACGACTGGTTGTGGGTTCGATTCCCACTCGAGGAGTGGAAATTATATTTCTATTTTCTTCGCTGTGGTGTCGAGGTAAAGCGCGGCGTTAAGTTCCGCCACTTAACACGCAAGCCTCCGAATTCGGCGGAAAGTGGGGAATGGAGTGTCTTAACACTAGGTTCCCTCTGCCTACCCTGCTGTGTGCGGGATACAGCGTGAAGCTAAAAAAATATATATATCCTATCGTGGCGTAGTGGGACAGTGCCTGCATGTAAACTCAGTAGTAGTGGGTTCGATTCTTGCTCGGTGAATGACTATTTATATATGACTTTCATTTCACTCCTCTCTAGCACCTTTGTTAAGTCTAACAGTGACTGACTGTAAATGCGTTTGGCTGTTGGTTCGATTCCCACTCGTGAATCGAACCCACTTAAAATGATTTTCATTTGTTCGTTCTGGCGACTATGACATGGGGCGGCGTTCAACTGCGCCATTTACGCGATGTCTCTATTTCCGGCAGAAAGCGGCGAATGGAGTATTTTGACACTAAGTCTTTCTAACTATCCTGCATGTGGAAACGTAAAATTAAAAAAAATGACGTCTAAAAATCGTATTAAGTAACATAATTCCTTTTACATATAGAAATAACGCCTCCATCTCTATAAGACAAGACACATTGTTCATAATATTTAATGCTTGGCCTTCCTCCAGATAATCAAATAAACGAATTAGTTCCCATACTGGAGAGAGACGTAACACAAATTATGTTATCAGATTCTAGATGGTATTCGTCTTTGACATTCTCTTGTGTAAATAAAGATATAATATTTCTTTGTTTTGTAATTGAGTTCTAGAATTGTAATCTGAGTATTTTTAGCGAATGTTGAGTTATTGGTGACTTTGATATGACTTCGTGTTATTATCCATACTTCTTACTAATATTATAAATGGGAAAGTCTTTGTGTTTGTCTGTCATGCTTTCACGACTAATCTATCGGTCCGAGTTGGATGAAATTTAGAATGAAAGTAGTAAATAGCTCAGGTTCAACATAAGCTACTTATTTTTTTAAAAATCAACCTTAAAGGATTGAAATGGGGAATGAAAGTTTTTGTATGAAAAATCTAAACCGCTTGTCCGATTGTATTGAATTTTGGAATATATAGTTGATAATCCAAGGTTAAACATAGGGTACTTTATTTTTAAAAATGCAATACCAAGGGTTGCAATATAACGAAACAGTTATGTAGTTCACGAGTGGGCCGCTTGTATGTATATGTTTTTTGTATCCTTGCGTATGTTCAGTAAGTTTTACGTCTGTACCTATGTTGAAAGGAGAAATGCCTTTCTTTCATTACGTTCTTCAACTCTTTGAGTAATAACAAGTATTGAATATTAATCGGCAGTATTTGCAGCAATATGGACAATAATTCATAATAATCAATTAAAATAATGAGGCGTAAACGCCTTTACATTATTTTTTCATATGCAAATTAAAGAATGATAAGCTAAACAGCAAAAAATGAGCTTTTTTACAGCTGTACTTCTTTCACTCTCTTCTGGTCTTGTACGTTAGGAAATGCGACCGTATTAAGACTCTGATTATTAAATTCTGACCGAAGACATGATATTGACCATGTTTACTGACGCAACTTAACCTTGAGCTTAGTTTAATCACAGCAGGAAAACAAATTAAATGAAGTATAATCGTCAGAAGATAGAACCTGCGACCGTTGTATTTGTAGTCAAGAGCTGTTCCGGTGCATAATAATGACCTTAAAGGTCTAAAAAGAGATTAGTTCAATATTGTCAAGGTCAACATGGCGCAGTGTGACACCTGTTGACTGTTACATTGATGGTTGTGAGGTCGATTGCAATACGGGGGAATGACTGTATAATATTATGATTTCTCCGCTCTGATATCTAAACCAAAACTCTTCGTTCAGTTCGACCACTCAACTCACAATACCTTGAAATTGGGTGGAAAACGAAAAACCGAGTGTTTCGACACTACTTTCTGTCACTATCAGGCCAGTTCTATTCGGTTTAAAAACTGCTTAAAAATCTACATTAAAAACACTTCTATACTATTCTATGTTCTGTAACTGTATTCTATGTTCTGTGAGGATAGCGGATACATTAGGCGCGTGCGATATGGCGTGCTCCACTTACTCGAGTCGCGTAATTTACTTTATTGCCATCTTTGTAACTCGTCATTTTGATTGTAGCGCTGTTTAACTCCTTAGCGTTGCGTTAGGGCTTTGATATTAGCTGACTGCTTACGAGAAGTAAGACTCGAGACAATTTGAGTCTTATTCCTCGTAAGTATTGACTGAAATATGCAATTTTGGACGAATGAAGGCTCTAGGTTTAAAAAGCAGATTTTTTTTAGTTTCACGCTGTATCCCGCACACAGCAGGGTAGGAATTGCATGTTAAGTGGCGGAACTTTACGCCGCGCTTTACCTCGACACCAGAGCGAAGAAAATGGAAATATTAAATATTTCCACTCCTCGAGAGGGAATCGAACCCACAACCAGTCGTTTACAGTCACACGTTTGTGCCACTGGGCCATGACTGGCCACTAGAATAGCAGAATTTTTCTTTTTTAAATTGTTGTTTTTTTCACCTTCTTTCCATCACAGTAGAGTAGGCAGAGGGAACTCAGTGTCAAGAACTTCTGTTTTTCACTTTTTATCCGAATTTTAGACATTGTGTGTTGAGTGGTGGAACTTAATGTTATTTAATTTTTTCAGTGCGTAGTATTGAAAATATTTTATATACAATTATTGTCCCACTTGAAAATGGAATCCTAAACGCGTTTAAAATTAAGACGCTGTCCTATTGAGGCATAATGGTGTTAACGTAAGTTTTTCAAAGCTATTTATATGTTTTTTAGTCTATTTTGAATGTCAAATTCAATGTCAACATTTTTCTTTAACAATCGGTAATAATTAATTTTAAATATTATTATATAAACTGCAACAGAAAAATTATAGAACATGCCTGGTCTCCTCTCTTATCAGTTATTATTATCTCAAAGTACGGCGTTGGGTTCCGCAAACATCGCTTAATATTAGAAAACAAAGTAATTATCACAAAATTATCTTTACCTACATAACATTTCCGAAATAAAATTTCAGCCCATACTGTATACATTCAAAATTTCTTTGTAAACTTCTTTTTGAACTACCTTTGAATGTGAACAACAACAACAAATGACGTAGAATATATATCAAAATTAAACCAAAAAGATTACAATTCTATAAAACTGACATTGATATATCTGCATTAAACCTCAAACAACGTTTATAACTAAAATACTAATAATACCTTTGTTTGTAGTTCTTGAATCTGAGCTCTCACCACTGAGCAAAGCGCCTGAACGGTATTCAGGAGGCGCGGGTTCGAATCCCGCTGCGTTCAAATTTTTATACGCTTTCTTTAAATGGCTTTTTTAATTTTCCTAAGTGTGGAATAACACTTTAAAAATCTTTAAAAACATAACATTTTTGTACATGTTAAAATATAAATGGTAATTTATGTGAAATCTAAGCTTATTCCATTCTCTAGTTGAAAAGAAACACTTAGTCCAAAAATGCCTTCAAAAATGAAATCTTTTTTAAATATAAATATTCGAAGGAAATTGCACCAATAAACAATCAGTTTCAGAGTGAATTTGGGAAACGGAGAATTTTGACACTAGGCTCTCTCTGACTACACTACTATGCGACAAACTTTGTGCATTTGACATTTTATTGGTTATAGCCGTGTAACATACTCAGGCAGAACGGTGAGCGGGCCACTAGTATACTAGTATCTATTGTAAGTGGACGAAAACTATCAAACATAATTTATAATCCAGTTAAAGTTTATATTACTTGTTAATAAAATAATATTGTGGCCAGTCGTGGCCCAGTGGTACGAGCGTATGACTGTAAACGACTGGTTGTGGGTTCGATTCCCACTCGAGGAGTGGAAATATTTAATATTTCCATTTCTTCGCTCTGGTGTCGAGGTAAACGCGCACTTAACACGCAATGCCTCCGAATTCGGAGGAAAGTAGGGAACGGAGTGCCTTAAGACAATTATAAGATTGAGATTATAAATTCAGATTCAATAAACTTTTTATATATAAAGTATAAAAGCTTATTCGTATACGTATACATACTGTACAAGAACAACGAAACACGCTTATATGCGATCTCTAACGTATTATGCAGTATATTCTAAGCTGGGACAAAACTCGGCTTACTGTTTACTAGGACTTAACTTTGATCACTTAAGTTAGGAGAATGTATAATATAAAAATCTACATAAAACTTAACCTATTTAAAAGGACCAAAAAAGCAGCTCATTGCTTTTCTTCCTCTATGTAGTGAAAAGAGAGTCAAAACACTTCATTTTTCGTACTAAAAGATTTTTTATAGGTTCACGCTTAGCGCATAGCGGGGTAGTCAGAGATAACCTAGTGTTAAAACACTCCGTTTTCAACTTTCCGTCTGAAATTGAGATATGACGTGAGTGACTGAATTTAACGCCGCCCTTTGCCCTAGGTTTTTGAACGGAGGAATGAATATTTAAATACAATCATTTCTCCCGAGTGGGAATCGAACCCACATCTATTTCTTTACAGTCAGACAATGTTCCACTACGCTACGATAGCCTCTACTACAAGATTGTCCTATATTTTTTAAAATAAAAACATATCTACTTACATACGTATATTAAATTATATATAAGTACTTCAAATTATGTATACATATAAATAAAATGAGAGTGTTTGCTTGTAATATTAAAATAATTGATTTTACTAAATGTCTGGAACGGCTGTACAGATTTTGACAGGACTTTCACTGTCAGATAACTGATGTAATAAAGTGTAACTTAGGCTACTTTTATATTTTTTTATTAAATTCCACACAGACAAAGTCGCGGGCATAGCTAGTTTATTCTGTAAATATGCCTACCTACGTTATTAAAGTTTTTTGCGTGTATCGGTAACATGAGACCGATTATATCGGCTGACTCAACAGTTGTTGCGGTGTTAGATTCCACCCCGAATATTGGTGCCAACTTTCTAATACATCAATATTAAGCAATTGGGGGCGCGGCTGTGTATAGCCAAGTTCTTATCGGACTTTGTTTTTGCTATGATAAGGTGGTATTTTTTTGAATTAAAAAGTATTTTATTCGCATTTTTTGAGGTTTTGATCCTGATCCTGACCCTCATTTTTTGCCAAAACAGACATGTGTGCTAGATATAGTGACGAAATGCAGAGCAATAAATATATTTAAAAAAGAAACCATTCTTGCAAAAGTTTTTAGAAGTCATTCTGGCACAGTGAGACAACGTCTGACTGTATATGTGTTGGTTGTAAGTTCAAAAACTAATATATTTAAATTATTCAAATTTCCCTGTTCTATAAGACAAAACCAGTTTTGTTTGAGGCCAGTAGCGGCGCAGAGGCACAGAGTGCGCCTGTAAAGCGACTGGTTGTGGGTTCGATTCCCACTCGAGGAGTGGAAATATTTAATATTTCCATTTTCTTCGCTCTAGTTTCGAGGCAAAGCGCGGCGTTAAGTTCCGCCCCTTGACACGCAAGCCTCCGAATTCGGCGGAAAGTGGGGAACGGAGTGTCTTAACACTAGGTTCCCTCTGCCTACCCTGCTGTGTGCGGGATACAGCGTGAAGCTATAAAAAAATAATAAAAATAAGCAAAACGCCGCGTTAAGTTCCCTCACTTAACATGTAACATCTCAAATAGGCTACTTTATTTTTTAAAAATACGCCCCCGAGGGTTGCAATAGACCGAAACAGTCACTCACGTAGATCACGCGGCGAAGCCGCGAGCGGGCCGCTAGTAAGGGATAAAGCGTGAAGCTGAAGAAAAATCAAGACCTCTATAATGAGAGATAAATTTGAAAAGAAATCTTTATTCATTTCATATAGACGTTTTATTTTCATGCAGTTGTAATTCAAAGACCCTATTGAAAGGAACCTTTCCGCTCGCTTAGATACATTGGGTGTCAGATGCCTAAATCCGACGCCACGCTTTGTCTTACGAGATGAAGGAATTGGAAATATTTAAACAATTTTATACTTAATTCGGCGGAAAGTGGAGAACGGAGTGTCTTAACACTAGGTTCCCTCTGCCTACCCTGCTGTGTGCGGGATACAGCGTGAAGTTAAAAAAACAAAGTTTTATACTTGTTTTCGGATAACGGAGAATATATAGAGAAGTAAATGTTACGACACTTTGATTTTTACTCTTCGGTCGAATTCGAGACTTCACACGTGAATACTTAACGGAATTTAACGCCGCGTTACGACTTGATAGTAAGATGCAGTTGAAAAATAAACAAATGTTTTCCTGTGAATGAGGAACGAAGCAATAATTATTGTGTTTTATTATATCTCATGAATGGCCCCAAATATTTATGGGTATAATTTTTTTTCCTATTCTCCCTTTTCACTTCATTTAAAATTTTAAACCATAAAATATCTCTTTTCGACCCGACCGAGTCTGAGTGGGAATCGAACCCCCAACCACTCGCGTTTACAGTCACACTTTATGCACCTGTCTGGCATGCGATTGGCTTGAATAGTAATGTAATATCATAAAATATACAATACTAATAGTAATGTAGTACTATAAAATAATAGTCTCCGAGTGACTCATAGACAGTGTACAGCTGAAATTAAAGGGTATTTCCTATGCATCATCTGAAATTTGCACGTAGGTTTCTTGTCTAACGTAGAACTTCCCGAAGTGTCACGAATGGGAATGAAAAATTCCGTATTATTGTTTATTATTCCCTATTATTCCATATATAGATGAGCGAAGCGAAGCTCTTACTGGTCAAAAGTGTGTTTCGTTGTGGTTTAACTCTTCCTGAGCTATTTGTAGTAGACCTCTAAAATTTGGCAGCGATATCTAGCACAGTGTTTTGTGTGCTGTGAAGTTTTTTGGTGACAATTGTAATTGTAGTTTTTGAATAAATGGTATATAATTGGTCAAAAAGTGCCCGTAGACTTAGGCTGTGGAACGTTAAGTTAAGTGTCATGTTAGGATTAAGTGTTTGCTTTTCAAACTTTTTTAACATTTAATAACATTAAATATATACTTCGCTCAGCTCTTCCCGCCATGCAGAGCAAAAAGGCGGTATCTAGTTTCTTTTAATGGTAAACGAAATTGCGGGCGACAATTCATATTATTATATGTATTGTTTATGAAATTAGACATTTTCTTAAGCCTGTTGTGTTTTTCCTAAGCCTGTTGTGTTAGAGATAAGACAGTCTTTTGTATAGAACGTAAATATTATTTTTGTTACTTACTTCTCGTATAAAGAGATCATTTCTTATATATTATTATTTTTATAGCTTCACGCCATGTCCTGCACACAGCAGGGTATGCAGAGAGAACCCAGCACTAAGACACTCCGTTCCCTACTATTATTATTTACTATATTACACCATTAATAATATTATTTGATTATTTTATTAATATAATATTTCTGACAGTCAGAAGGGAAGAGCGTAACCTTTTAATACGCCCACTCTACGTACGTATCCTTTTCAAAAACAAACCAATTCTATGAAATAACGTCAAATAATAATAATGATATATGAAAATATACACATTTTTTTTCAGCTTCATGCTTTTTCCCGCATAGCGAGGTAGTCTGAGAGGATCTAATATCAAGACACTCCGTTCTCCAATGTCCGCCAGAAAATTGAGTGGCGGAACTCTACGCTACGATCTGTGTTTGGTACCAGATCGAGCGAGCAAAGGAAAATTTAAATATAATCAATTGCTCCGAGTAGGAATCGAATCCACAACCATCGCGTTTACACTCAGAGGTCGACCCACTCCGCTGTGCCACTATGGCCTAAAGAGATTTTAATGATACAAAATTATGAAAATTAAGTAATAAAAAGAACAATTGCTATCTTATCACTATCACCATCAAAATACTCGAGCGGTCGGGGCAATAAAGGGAGACGAACAAAGGAGCCACTACACTAAAAGTAACATGTTGCAAACATCTGCGTGATATATATTTTTCATTACAGCCTCTTCCGTAGCGAATCCTATTTCATCTTGAAATCTATATGAAATCATTTAGATGGAATATCATAGGCCTGTCGTGGCCTGTGGGCACAAAGCGTGACTGTATACGCGACTGGTTGTGGATTCGATTCTTATTCGAGGAATGTAAATATTTAATTATTAATTTCGTCGCTCTGGTGTCGAGGTAAAGCGTGGCGTTAAGTTCCGCCACCTAACACGCAATGCCTTCAGAATTCGGCGGAAAGTGGGGATCAGATTATCTTAATGTTAGGTTCCCTGTTACGTGCGGGATGCAGCGTGAAGCTAAAAAATACATAAGAAAAATTATTGTTTATTTTAATAATTAAATTGATGCTTTCATGGCGCAGCGTGACAATGTCTATATTGTGGGTTTGATTTCTACTCTTGAAAATGATTGTTTGAATGTCTTTCATATCTTTTGTAATAAAACAAAGCGCGGTGTTAAACCCCGCCACTCAACCTGAACGTCGAATTCAGATATTCCGATAGGAATCATGATTGAGTGGTCTATAATATGAATAAGAAGGCATATGGTAATGGGTCACTCATGTATTATTAAATATTATGGATTTATGCAAATTATGAAACTTGGGATAATTTGATATTTCAGTCCAGTTTGGGGTGTTTTCTTGTATACTAGTTACTTGCTAGGGGTCGGTTCGTCTATTTATTATATATTTTTGACATATTAAATCATAATATCGTCATATAAGTGAATTAAATCGTAATATTTTGTGTACTTTGTTGTGATTTCGAAACTTTATAACAAAAAGCATAAAAAATATAACAAATTCATTATTAACATTATATAATTATTTAGTCTTATTTTGAGGCCAGTAGCGGCTTATGGGCACAAAGTGTGACTGTAATCGCGACTGGTTAAGGGTTCGATTCCTTCAGTGGGAACAATCAGTCGCGAAAATGGAAATATTTAATATTTCATTTTTCTTCGCTCTAGTGTCAACGCAAAGCACGGCGTTAAGTTTTGCAATTAAACACGTAATGCCCCCAGAATTCGGTGGAAAGTGTGCGTCGTCACTAGAGCTAAAACATAATTAACATTTTTTAATTTCATATTTAATTTGTGAAGACTTAATTGACCTATTTGCTGCTTATTTCTTTAATTTTTTTACATTATTTTTTACATTTGATTAATTATAAAGCGGAAAACGGAGTGTCTAGATTCTCTCCGCCTCCTATAGCTAGGCAAAATTATAACATCCCTTTATAACATAAAATAGTTAAGATGTTTACTATTATTTTGACTAGTTCGTACATATTGACTGAACCATGTAGACACTAACTTGGTTAGCTATACATAAAGTGGAATTTAATTACTGGGGTACTACAAGCGATTTAAGATATTACGTTATCTCACTTCATCAATCTCGTCTATAGTTATTGTCTATCAAATAATTCATACTAATATTATACATAGGAAAATATGTCCGTCTGTCTATCTTTTACGCTTTCGCGGCCTATCTACCAGCCTGGTTTGGATAACAGTCAGAATGAAAATAGTTCAAGCCCAAATTCAAACTAGACACCTTTTTTAAAAAAAAGTTAACCTCTAAAGCGTTAAAATATGGGTTGAAAGTTTGTATGAAAAGAATTTATTGCTTATAATTTTTAGATACTTATATTCATCATATGTACTACATATACGAGTATATTAGCTTCACGTTGTATCCCGTATACAGCAGGACAGGCAGAGGCAACCTAGTGTTAAGACACTCCGTTCCCTACTTTCCGCCGAATTCGGAGGCATTGCGTGTTAAGTGACGAAACTTAACGCCGCGCTTTACCTCTGATACCAGAACGAAGAAATGGAAATATTAAATATTTCTACTCCTCGAGTGGGAATCGAAGTCACAAGCAGTTTGCATTTAGCTTATAAATAATTTCGAAAGCCGCCGGTAGTGTTACATATTTCTACCGCCTTGTCGACGGATATTTATTTTTTACTAGTCGTTACTCCTCTTTCTATGCGCATGCATAAATTTCTTTGTTTATATCAAGTTATAATCTTGTATCTTATTTTGTTATATTATATTTTCGTGGTGTGAACTGTTTGAATAACATTTGTGTAGTCTTTAAATGTAATTTTTTTATATTTGTATCTCTGTACCATTAACTTTTATAAAGTAGTGTCGAAATATACATGTTTCATATATCAAGTAAGTGGACTTCTTAATATAACATCCATCAACACTAGAAACTAATATTAATAAGACCTTTTGTGTTCGTGATTATTACACATTTTGAAATGAAACTATTTGTATTTGTTATTTTTTATTTATAGCCTGTCGTGCCACAGAGGCACAAAGTGTGACTGTAAAACGACTAGTTGTAAGTTCGCCTCCCTCTCGAGGGGCGGAAATATTATTTCCATTTTTTCACTCTGGTATCGAGGTTAAGCGCGGCGTTAAGTTCCGCCACTTAACACACAATGCCGCCAAATTCGGCGGAAAGTGGGGAACGAAGTGTCTTAACACTAGGTTCCCTCTGCCTATCCTGCCGTTTGCGGGATGCAGCGTGAAGCTAAAAAAAGAAAACAATTTTTAACCACCTTTATCGCGTATATTTTTAAATCGACAAATTTTTGGAAAACCCTACTTTTCGAACACTTTACTATAATCAATCTACCTGTAACCACGAACTACAGCAATGAATTCGAAACAATGGGTTTTCTAAAAATGTATTTTCGTATACCAAAAATATACGCTATTAATCCGTTTAAAAAAAAATTAATTTCAAAACTAATTTTAGTTTAGCGAGGAAGTAACTTTGTAAAGAATCAAATCAAATAGTAAATTTTAAATCCAGCTACATTTAATACGGAACTTATATAATTAAAGCTTTTGTTTTCTTTTACAGATTTCATATAACTTTGGAGGCTGTCTTCAGTTCGCTACGAAAAATATTAAGCAAGGTATGTTGTGTAATGCACCTAATTTTTTCTCTTAACCAAATTAGATGACACCTGCGTATTTTTTTCTTTATTTTAGCTTAAATTTTCCCCATTATCATTTAATACGAAAAAAAACAGAAGTTGAGAGTTATATAATTTTAAATATAGTCACTAATAAACATAAGGGTATACGTAATAGAATCTAATATTATTGCAAATCTTAATCTATTATTGTATCACCAAATTGTGAAAATAATGAAAAATAACATTATTTTTTAATAATTAACAAACATCATTTATGCAAATTATGAAACTTGGGATAATTTGATATTTCAGTCCAGTTTGGGGTGTTTTCTTGTATACTAGTTACTTGCTACGGGTTGGTTCGTCTATTTATTATATTTTTTGACATATTAAATCATAATATCGTCATATAAGTGAATTAAATCGTAATATTTTGTGTACTTCATTGTGATAAATCATACGAAACTTTATAACTAGAATAAAAAATACAACAAATTCATTATTAACATTATTTAACTGCCAGTAGCGGGTTATTGCACACAAAGTGAGACTGTAATCGCGACTGGTTGTGGGCTCGATTCCTACTGGAGGAAGCAGTCGCGAAAATGGAAATATTTAATATTTCATTTTTCTTCGCTCTAGTGTCAACGCAAAGCACGGCGTTAAGTTTTGCAATTAAACACGTAATGCCCCCAGAATTCCCCAGGTGGAAAGTGTGCGTCGTCACTAGAGGTAAAACATAATTAACATTTTTTAATTACATATTTAATTTGTAAAGACTTAATTGACCTATGTGCTGCTTATTTCTTTATTTTTTTTACATTATTTTTTTACATTTAATTAATTATAAAGCGGAAAACGGAGTGTCTAGATTCTCTCCGCCTGCTATAGCTTGAAGCAAAATTATAACATCCTATTATAACATAAAATAGTTAAGATGTTTACTATTATTTTGACTAGTTCGTACATATTGACTGAACCATGTAGACACTAACTTCGTTAACTATACATAAAGTTGAATTTAATTACTGGGGTACTACAAGCGATTTAAGATATTACGTTATCTCACTTCATCAATCTAGTCTATAGTTATTGTCTATCAAATAATTCATACTAATATTATACATGGGAAAATATGTCCGTCTGTTTATCTTGTACGCTTTCGCGGCTAATCTACCAGCCTGGTTTGGATAACAGTCAGAATGAAAATAGTTCAAGCCCAAATTCAAACTAGACACCTTTTTTAAAAAAAAGTTAACCTCTAAAGCGTTAAAATATGGGTTGAAAGTTTGTATGAAAAGAATTTATTGCTTATAATTTTTAGATACTTATATTCATCATATGTACTACATATACGAGTATATTAGCTTCACGTTGTATCCCGTATACAGCAGGACAGGCAGAGGCAACCTAGTGTTAAGACACTCCGTTCCCCACTTTCCGCCGAAGTCGGAGGCATTGCGTGTTAAGTGGCGGAACTTAACGCCGCGCTTGACCTCTGATTCCAGAGCGAAGGAAAAAGAAATATTAAATATTTCCACTCATTCAGTGGAAATCGAACCCACAACCAGTTTGCATTTAGCTTATAAATAATTTCGAAAGCCACCGGTAGTGTTATATCTTTCTGCCGCCTTGTCGACGGATATTCAATTTTTACTTGTCGTTACTTAGCTTTCGATGCGCTTGCATAAATTTCTTTGTTTATATCAAGTTATAATCTTGTATCTTATTTTATTATATTATATTATATTTTCGTGGTGTGAACTATTTAAATAACATTTGAGTAGCCTTTAAATGTGAATTTTTATGAATTTGTATTTCTGCACAATTAACTTAGAGTAGTGTCGAAATATATGTATTTCATATATCAAGTAAGTGGACTTCTTAATATAACATCCATCAACACTAGAAACTAATATTAATAAGACCTTTTGTGTTCGTGATTATTACACATTTTGAAATGAAACTATTTTTAACTTTTAAATTTGTATTTGTTATTTTTTTATTTGTGCCACAGAGGCACAAAGTGTGACTGTAAAACGACTAGTTTTTTTTCCACAACATTAGAGTTTTGGATGCGGTGCCAGCCTTGGGGATGTAGGACAAAAAGGAGGGAGGAAGGATGGGAATGATGGGAATAGGGAGAGCTGGCTTACGTGCCATCGATCCGGAACACATCATCAGATATTTGGCGGTTCGTCTTTGACACGATAGTGGTCGCGAGCCAGTCGGAGAACGAATCTCCTACCACCAAGCTACTGGGTTACCCGCCTTTTACGGGACGCTACCCAGCGGCGGGGGGGAATTGTATTCTTAACCCGTCCCCCCACGGGGGAAAAGTTGTAAGTTCGCCTCCCACTCGAGGGGCGGAAATTTATATAATATATTATTTCCATTTTTTCACTCTGGTATCGAGGTTAAGCGCGGCGTTAAGTTCCGCCACTTAACACACAATGCCGCCAAATTCGGCGGAAAGTGGGGAACGAAGTGTCTTAACACTAGGTTCCCTCTGCCTATCCTGCCGTTTGCGGGATGCAGCGTGAAGCTAAAAAAAGAAAACAATTTTTAACCACCTTTATCGCGTATATTTTTAAATCGACAAATTTTTGGAAAACCCTACTTTTCGAACACTTTACTATAATCAATCTACCTGTAACCACGAACTACAGCAATGAATTCGAAACAATGGGTTTTCTAAAAATGTATTTTCGTATACCAAAAATATACGCTATTAATCCGTTTAAAAAAAAATTAATTTCAAAACTAATTTTAGTTTAGCGAGGAAGTAACTTTATAAAGAATCAAATAGTAAATTTTAAATCCAGCTACATTTAATACGGAACTTATATAATTAAAGCTTTTGTTTTCTTTTACAGATTTCATATAACTTTGGAGGCTGTCTTCAGTTCGCTACGAAAAATATTAAGCAAGGTATGTTGTGTAATGCACCTAATTTTCTTTCTAAACCAAATTAGATGGCACCTGTATATTTTTCTTTATATCACCTTAAATTTCCCCATTATCATTTAATACGAAAAAAAAACAGAAGTTGAGAGTTATATAATTTTAAATATAGTCACTAATAAACATACAGGTATACGTAATAGAATCTAAGATAACTGCAAATCTTAATCTATTATTGTATCACCAAATTGTGAAAATAATGAAAAATAACATTATTTCTTAATAATTAACAAACATCATTTCAGTACATTTTACATTTTATAGTGTTATTCACACTTGTAAGAAATTGGTATAACAATTTGAACGCAGCAGGATTTGAACCCGCGCTTCCTGGAAATCGACCAAAACCATTTCCAAGAGTGGACAGCGTCTAACTAAAATGCGACGGTTGTGGGTTCGATCCCTTTCGGAAGAATTATATAGATTATATGATTTTTTTTATTTCTTTACTCTGGTGCCTAAGACAAAGCACGGTATTGAGTTCCGTCACTCCACACGTAATGTCTCAATGTCAAATAGAAGAAGATGGAGTGTCTTGACACTAGGTCCTAACTAACCCACTATACGAAAAAAAGCGTGAAATCGAAAAAAAATGTCTTTCAGCATTCAATTATTTCAAAGAAAACTTATCCGAAAATACTTAGTTAGCCTCATATAGACGTGTAGGGTGAACTCGATTATGACACTAACTATTGCCGTCCGGATTCTATTGAGGGCACAATTTGATCTGTCCGGCGTATTGCACGTAGCGCTAAGGACTTGGGCACATTACGCAAATATCTATAAGGAAAACCTAGACGACAAATCTGTTAGTTTAGCTGATATATGAAAAAAGGTTAAAAAATTAAAACCTTTTATAAGAAATAATGAATTTATATATTCTATATTATATATTTAATTACAAATAATAGATTATTTAAGTATGTTATCTATATATTTTTCTGTCAAAACCCTCCCTGTTAACAATTCCTTGGTGTTCAATTAAAATGATTGCCAAATATCGGTATTCGCAATCTTAGAGCCCCATCATAAAAGACTTGCCGCCGTTTTAAATCAGCCATTTTGAAATTGGATTTTTGCTTAAAAGGTTTCACTTCCAATTTGATCAATTTTCTGCCCTAATCGTGGATGAACAATGGGGAATGACCTTAAGTTGTTTGAGCGCATGCGTATAGTGCCCTGGACAAACTGTCATGGCGGTTCAGTCGGTGTATTGACGCCTGGCCGTCGCGCGTTTCCCTCTCCCTACGCCATTTGTTGAAATTACGTTTGAAAAACAAAATTCTGTGTTTCTGTGTGACTGTGACAGTTGAATATAGTGAAAAGTTGATATACAATAATAAGTTTCAACCGGTTCCAGGCGGATAGAACCAGATATAACGTAAGTAGTACATGCCGATTGTCCGAATGAGACACACGTATTTGATGCCCTACACCTGTTTTTCGATGAATTTTTGTATTAAAACTCTCAATTTAGTATTAGATATGGATTTAATTTAAACTTTTATAACGACTTTTGCTAAATTAAACAGAAACAAATGGAATTTTCATAAGATTTATCGATTTTGAAAACTTTTGGAGCCTTCGCCACTCGCAGGCTTAGGGCGGCATTTTCCTCAAGAGAAAATTCTTGCTTATAAATTATATATTATCTCGTTTCATATTTGAGTATCCTACGTGTTAGATTTAAATATTTTTAAAAATATTTCTTAACTTATTTATAACGTATCAGAAATACCTATTATATTTAGAGTAAAATTAAAAAAATGTTACTAGCTTTCTACTCGTTCTACCTTTTAATACAACATTATTAATAATAATATATTAAATTATAATTTAATATAAGCCAATTTAAGCGAATACTATATGAAGTCGGTGACAGGATTTATTACAAAACATTTCACCTGCGAGGTAATTCCGCAAGGGCTCCTTTGATCCCTAAAAAATGGAAGGATTCGGAAGCCTTACATCCTTCAGGGGTTTTTGTTATATAATACAAATGTTACTACATGTACTTTAACATTTAAATATTGTATTATTATGTATTATATTCTTGTATTAAAATCTCCTTTTTTATTATTTTAGGAAAAGGTTGAGTAAATAAAATTAGGGCTTAAAGTGGTTTTAATTGTTTATTTCTATGTTTTTTTATTAATATATATATTATTGAGACCATTGTGGTGCAGTCGTTGACTGTAATTGTGATTGGTCGTGAGTACGATTCCTTTGTAAAATGATAGTATTTTAATTACTTTTATTTCTTCGTTCTGGTTAGAAGAAATAAGCTCGGCGTTAAGATATGCCACTTAACATACAATGTCTCGAATTTGGGTGGAAAGTGAACAATAAAGTGAGAAAACTTTATACGGTATCCCGCACCCAGCAGGGTAGGCAGTGTTAAGGCACTCCGTTCTCCACTTTCGGCCGCATTCCGGAGGCATTGTGTGTTAAGTGGCGGAACTTAACGGCGCGCTTAACCTCGACACCAGGGCGAAGACAAACCCACAACCAGTCGTTTTACAGTCACACTTTGTGCCTTTGCACCACAACTGGCTACAAAGTGAGAAAACGAAGTGTCAAAACACTTTGTTTTCTTTGAATACCCAGATAAGAGAGAAAATGTTTGGGAGCTGGAAAATTGGCATACCAAAAATATATCTTATATTAAAGACAATTTATATTTTAGAATCACAGAAATCAAACAATTCTTATAAATAGATACGTAATATTACCTAACCTAAAGTTATAAGGTAAAGACAAAAAAAATGGAGCCATTTTCTCCAATGATTTTGTCAATTATGGCACTAAATGGAAATGACCGAAAACACTAATCAATCCGTAGTTAACTCTAAGACACAGGGGGTTCGAAATTATATTAACTGTCAAAAATATCTCCCATTCCAAGCATTTCGGGGGAGACAAATATTCGGACGATTAATTCACGAGATACGACGAATAATGCCAATACTTGAAATATCTTTATGAAATTTTCAAAATTACGACATATTATACTAGACAGTGTCTGACTGAAATTGCGATGCTTGTGGGTTCGATTCCCACTCGAGGGAGTGATTATATAATATTTGCATTTCTCTGCTTCTAGAATGTATGATAAAGCACGGTGTTAAACTCCACCACTTAACATGCTATGTACCGATTTCAGGCGGAGAGTGGAGAAGGGAGAACTTGACACTAGGTTCACTCAGGCTATCCTCTTATGCGGGAAAATGCGTAAAGCAGAAATTATACTTTGCTAGCTGTTGCCCGTGGCTCTCCTCGCGTGGAATATAGACCTATAGATAAGGAGGCTTTAAAATAACGTAATAACCAAATTACGTTAAGTTAGAAACTGTGTGTGTGTGTGCTGCTTTCGTGGTTCGATTTTCGTGCCACGAACAACAAGCTACGTAAGAACTGCATAGAATTTTCATACAAAGTTATCGAATTAAGAAATACGTCGTAATATGGAAAATATTTTGAAAATTACAAAAATATGATTTACTTACTAATAAATAAACAATGCAATAATAATACGAAACGTTCCAATTCGGGCGGAAAGTACAGAAAGAAGTGTTTTGACACTAGCTCTCTGACTATCCTGCTATGCGGATAAAGATATGTGTTTATTATATTATAGCAAGTATTATTTAAATGGTTATTAGAAAGAGAACAATGTTGGGCCAGTCGTGGCGCAGTGGCACAAGCGTGTGACTGTAAACGACTGGTTGTGGGTGCGATTCCCACTCGAGGAGTGGAAATATTTAATATTTCTATTTTCTTCGCTCTGGTGTCGAGGCTAAGCGCAGCGTTAAGTTCTGCCACTTAACATGCAATGCCTCCTTATTTGGCGGAAAGTGAGGAACGGAGTGTCTTAACACTAGGTTACCTCTGCCTACCCTGCTGTGTGCGGGATATAGCGTGAAGCTAAAAAATAAAAAAAGAACACTGTAATAACATCTTTTAGTCAAATCTTTTCCTTTCTTTTGAACATAAACTCATGAATATGTGCATGGTCATTATAAACCTTATTGAGCTTCATGAAGCTTTGGCTATAATTTTTCTTGCTATTGTCTTTTAGGCACATAGGATTAATAAGTTTATCACTATTCTTATATTTTTCGTTACGGTGATGTATCTTAACACTTCAAATTATATCAATGAAAGTAAAAACGATTTTTTTTAGTTTCCCGCTGTATCCCGCACATAGCAGGGTAGGCAGAGGGAACCTAGTGTTAAAACACTCCGTTCCCCACTTTCCGCCGAATTCGGAGGCATTGCGTGTTAAGTGGCGGAACTTAACGCCGCGCTATGCCTCGATACCAGAGCGAAGAGAATAGAAATATTCAATATGTCTACTCCTCAAGTGGGAATCGAACCCACAACCAGTCGTTTTCAGTCACACGCTTGTGCCACTTGGCCACGACTGGCCCCAAACTATACAACTATATATAAACTATAATAAACTGAAAAGTAAAAACATTTATTTATAAAGAGAGATGAAACTATTTTATCTAGATTAATCGCGTACTATATCGCGTCTTATACGTTTTAGCAATATAATATGAACTTTACTTTTCGTATTTTATATACATTTCTCAAATACCTAATATATACGCGATTATGCTTAGTGAAATAGGTTAATTTCAGAATAGATAGATATGACTTTGAAGTGAAACTAATTTTAACCGGATTAATTGCGTATATTTTTGGTATTAGAAAATACATTTTTAGAAAACCCGACCTTTCGAACACTTTAGTAGTCCGCGATGGCAGGTAGACTGATAACTCCATTCCATTCTAATCCTAAAAATATGTTCATTTCAAAATGTGTAATAATCGCTAAAACAAAAACTCTTATTAAAACCTACGATTACAGCGTCTGATAAGACAAAGCGCGACGTTGAGTTTCACCACATTTTGGTTCGGAAAGCGGAGAAAGGAATGTCTTGACACTATGTTCTCTCTGACTAACAAGCTATGTCGAAAAAAAGGATAAAACTTCTTTTTTTTACCTATAATAAATATTTCAAGTCACGTCAGCCATAAGTTAAGAGCGTCACAATAGTGTCAATGATTTTATTTTCTTACTCTTTAGAAATAAAATATTTAATATTTCCATTTTCTTCGCTCTGGTGTCGAGCGCAGCGTTAAGTTCCGCCACTTAACACGCAAGCCTCCGAATTCGGCGGAAAGTGGGGAACGGAGTGTGTTAACACTAGGTTCGGTGGGGATCGGAGTGTCTGCCTACCCTGCCGTGTGCGGGATACAGCGTGAAGCTAAAAAAAAAAAAAAACATTCAAGTCACTCACGTCAGCCGTAAGTTTCGAGCGTTACAATAGTCAATGATTCTATTATTTTACTCTATTGTCAAAAAGAGTTTATATTGTACCGTCAGAAGTAAACTGATCTAACTCATTTATATTTTGGAGAAAAAAAAATATTATTTTGAGTTACCACTTTTATTTAAGGGATGCTATTTATTAAAGCGTAGATGTCACTTTCATTGTAGTGGTAAAGACGTTTAAAACGTCTGGCAAGTAACCGCCACTCTGTTAGCTTGCGTCTAGCGGTTTTAATTATCAAGCGTTAACTCCATTTTGTTAAACATAGCTATTTAATTAATGTTATAATATTTTTTGAAGTGTGTGGTGAAGAGCGTTAATCACACGGTGAGGACACAAATTTAGTAATGAAAAAGACGTTTAGAAAACGTATAAAAAATTGAACGCAGCGGGATTCGAACCCGCGCCTCCTGAATACCGTCCAGGTGCTCTCACCGTTGAGCCATGCGTTCTACTACCAGCTGCGTCGTACAATTTAGTAATGTCTAAAAATTTGAGTGTAGCAAAACTTGAACCTGTATCTATTGGAAATCGTCGAAGTGCTCTAGCTATATATAAGCCATACGTCGTAATCAAATTATCAATATAAATAATTTTCTTTAGATCAAAAAGTAAGAAAGTGCATAGTACATTCACATAGAGCCGTTGTGGCTCAGTTGGTTAGAGTTTGACTGAAAAAGCGACATTTATGGGTTCAATTCTCAGGGGAACGATTGCGTATTATTCTTATTTCTCCGTTTTGGTACTTAAGTGTGGCGTTAGCTTGTACCGCTTAACACGCAATATCTTAATTTTGGGCGGAAAGTGGAGAACGGAATTTCTTCACGCTAAAAGTGAAGTGAATATTAATTAGAATGTATTCGTAATTTAGCAAATTACGAATAAATTTTACGCTTTAAAATAGTAGAGTAGTAAAAAAGAAGAAACGTTGTGGCCAGTCATGGCGCAGTGGCACAAGCGTGTGACTGTAAACGACTGGTTGTGGGTTCGATTCCCATTCGAGGAGTGGAAATTATTTTTCCATTTTCTTCGCTCTGGTGTCGAGGTAAAGCGCGGCGTTAAGTTCCGCCACATAACACGCAAGCCTCCGAATTAGGCGGAAAGTGGGGGAACGGAGTGTCTTAACTCTAGGTTCCCTCTGACTACCCTGCTGTGTGCGGGATACAGCGTGAAGCTAAAGAAAAGTAAAAATGAACCTAAGAGAATATAGAACAAGATAATCATAGGGAACCTAGAGTCAAAACACTCCATTTTCCACCTTTCGTCTGAGATCCAGACATTGCGTATTAAGTGGCGGAACATCAGAGAAAAAGAACTAAAAACGAAGAAAATAATAAAAAAAATGAATGCTTCCTAATGAGATTCGATTCCACGATCAATGACATTTACAATCAGACATTGGCCCACTAAGCCAAGATAGCCATAGATTCTTTGATAATACGAGATTCCCTCTAGTTACCTTGCTCTGTGGGGTAATATCCGTAAAGTTTTTTGTTATTTCCATATGCATCTCGTACTAGGTACTTATCACTGACGAATTTTGGCTGCAGAGCCAAGTTGGAAGCAGAGAATCGCGCTATTTTAATTTATCAGAAAAAAGTAAAAGTAAATTTCGGTTTACCAAAGTACTTTTGGTTTTCATATGTATCTATCGTATATCGATTTTGTATTTAATGTTCTTTCAGCTTCATGCTCCCTCAAATTAAAATATCACTATATTATAAGGAATTCTTCAGTAGTCCCTCCAAATGAAACAGCTCAGTAAATATAACACCATATTTATTAACAAACAGTAACACAGAATCACTAGCAGTACTTGCCAAAGCGCAAGCAAGGAATGAACCCTGACACTATTGGCTTGCCGTCTTTTATAATTTACAAAATAACTCAAATCAGCAACTATACAAGTATTATTTTATACAAAGTACGTCAATTGTTTTTCACAAATCAAAAAATAATCTATAATAACAAATCATTATAAAATTCGTTAATTGAACATTATAAAATTTATTTAACCTAACAATATAGTACAAAGCCAAGCCGCTTCCCGCGTCTAGATCTATGTTTAGATCTTCAAAACTTCGCAACGGATTTTGATGCGATTTCTTTTAATTTTTTTTTTTTTTTTTCTCAGCCTGTTGCCGTCCACTGTTGGACGTAGGCCTCCCTCTTAGAGCGCCAACCTTCCCGGTCCTGGGCAGCTCTCATCCATGCGCTGCCAGCCACCTTTTTCAAGTCATCTGTCCATCGTGCTGCAGGGCGTCCTACACTACGCTTGCCTAAACGCGGTCTCCACTCTAACACGTGTCGGCTCCATCGACCATCATTTCGTCTAGAGACATGGCCGGCCCAATTCCACTTCAGCGTGCTGATCCTACGTGCAATGTCGGTGACTCTGGTTCTCTGGCGAATGACTTCATTCCGAATTCTGTCAGCCAGAGAAACTCCAAGCATTACACGTTCCATCGCACGCTGAGCGATCTTTAATTTATGGACCAGCCCTACGGTGAGTGTCCACGTTTCTGCTCCGTAGGTCATCACAGGTAGAACGCACTGGTTAAATACCTTAGTTTTAAGGCATTGTGGGACAGATGACTCAAAAATATGACGAAGCTTCCCAAATGCCGCCCAACCAAGGCGTATTCTTCTGTGCGCTTCCTTTTCAAAATTGTGCCGGCCGAGCTGGATTGTTTGGCCAAGGTACACATAATCCTGCACAACTTCAAGTGTAGCGCCACTTACGACAACAGGTCTCGGGGATACATGATCATTAAACATAATTTTAGTCTTGTCCAGATTCATCCCGAGACCCACCCGTCTTGAAGAATCGCCCAGGTCATTTAGCATTTCCTCCAAATCCTGCAGGGTTTCCGCCATAATGACTATATCGTCGGCAAATCTTAAATGTGATAAGTATTGGCCGTTGATGTTTATACCCCGTCCGTTCCAGTCGAGCGTCTTAAAGACGTCCTCCAAAGCAGCGGTAAACAGTTTCGGAGAAATAATATCCCCCTGTCTTACCCCACGATGTAATTGGATTGGTCTTGTGCTTTGGTTCTGTACTTGGACGGTCATGGTAGCGGCTTCGTACAAACACTTTATCACTTGGATGTACCGACAGTCGATAAGGCATCTCTGCATGGATTGTAGAACAGCCCAGGTCTCAATCGTGTCGAAGTGTCGTTTCTTTTAATACATAGAATGAAACAAAACAATTTTTTTTATGGATAATACATGCACAATATAGTAGAGAAACACTGATAATTTTAGAGGTTTCTAATGTGATATCGACGCGGCGGGTCGTGCCTATAGTGAAAAAGTTGCGTAGTTCACGCAGGCGAAGCCGCAAACGGGCCTCTAGTAAGATATAAATATAAGTTCCCCGAGTGGGATTCGACTCCACAACCATCTGTATACAGTGAGATACTTCCTTACTACGTCGCGTCGGATAATTAGTTGATGTTGATTTATAGTACTTTAATATTTTTTTTTTAGCTTCACGCTATATCCCGCACACAGCAGGGTAGGCAGAGGAAACCTAGTGTTAAGACACTCCGTTCCCCACTTTCTGCCGAATTCGGAGGCATTGCGTGTTAAGTGGCGGAACTTAACGCCGCGCTTTACCTCGGCACCAGAGCGAAGAAAATGGAAATATTAAATATTTCCACTCCTCGAGTGGGAATCGAACTCACAACCAGTCGCGTTTACAGTCACACGCTTGTGCCACTGCGCCACGACTGACCACTGGATGATTAGTTGATGATGTTGATTTATAGTAATTTAATAATTATATAAGTTAAAGCATTATTGCATTTAATATATAAGGCGAGATCATAGAGAGTAGATTTTCTCCCTTTAATTATTCAGTTTATATTGTTAAATTCGTAACATAAATTTAAATTTAAAATTCCAGGTATTGCTTGAAATAACATAAAGATATCAGTAGATAAGATTTAGAAAGTTATGTTAAGAATATATATCCAATATCTTATTGCTTAGTCGAGAAATCCAGTACGAAGTCCTTGAATCTTAAGAAAATTTCATTTCGCTCACCCAAAGTGTCTAATATTTTATTTGAAAGAATATGAAAATGAAAGAATTGAATTTATGTACGTATGTAAATTCATTTTTGTATTATATATCTATTATTAAATAAATATTTTGATTGAATTTATATTTTTAGTTGCAATACTAACTTTCGCAAGGTGGGTCAAATGAAAACTGCTGAAATTTCGACTAAAAATTTTGAAAAATATATCTGTAACTTTTAATATCCTAGACGATTTCATTTGCGCGTACTGTTTAACCTTCGTCGTAATATTAGTATATAAAAATCTATTTATTTATGCTCAGTACTTTCGCTTGTGTATTGATTGTCTATTACGAAAGACCGTAATTGTTATATTTTTATTATAAACAGCCAAAATTGCTATTGTATATACGTAAATAAAATATAAAAACGATTTTTAGGGTAGTCATTTGTAGGCATTTATTTAAATTTATGACTTAACGTAAAACTTATAAGTTATGACCATCTTGGGACAGTGTCACAATGGGGACAGTGACAATAATTGGTTGTGGTTCTATTCCCACTCGTACATTTTTTTTAGCTTCACGTTGTATTCCGCACTCGTCTGAGTAGGCAGAGGGAGCCTAGTGTTAAGACAATCCGTTCCCCACGCACCGACGAATTCGGAGGCATTGCGTGATAAGTGGCGGGACTTAACGCTGCGCTTTACACGTACAAATGATGATTTTTAAATTGAACAGTGTCTTGACTCCAGGTTCTTTCTTACTTTCCTGTTATTTTCTCATTTTTGTTCTTTTTCTCAGATGTTCCGCGACTAAACACGCAATGTCTCGATTTCGAACGGAAAGTGGAGAACGGAGTGTCTTGACACTAGATTCTCTCTGATTGTCCTGCGCTGCGCTCTCTTAGGTTCTTTTTTACTATACTGCTGTACTAAAGCTAGTTAACTACGAATACGCTCTAATTAATATTCATATAAAACAGGAATTTAATTGATATATTCAAATTAATTCCATATCCTTTAAGAAGTCGACTAAATTTTCAAACTATCTCTAGTTTTCACTAGATACTGTTTTCATTACCATGCAAATGCTGAACTTTGAAAAAGATCGAGCGGATATGATATTTGAACATTTTTATAATGTTATTCACACGCTATATACGGAAATGATTTTAGAAAATTATAAAAAGTGGGGAACGGAGTGTCTTAACACTAGGTTCCCTCTACCTATCCTGCTGTGTGCGGGATACAGCGTGAAGCTAAAAAAATAAAAAAAATAAAAAATAAAAAGTGGGGAACGGAGTGTATTAACACCAGGTAGCAGGGAGAAAATAGAATCGTATTTTTGTGGATAATCATAGGTTGAGATGCGAATATTTTAAGTATAGGGTACATTTTTATACTTTTTTAATACGCCTTCTCTATATAGATTATATATGAATCAATTGCAAAAAAATCTTGTAACTCAAAAAAAATCACACCTCTCCTTAGCTAGCGTATTTGTCTAGTTTCTTTTTTATATTAACATTGTTTTATCAATATAATAATAAATCGTTAAAAAAAATATTTTCTAATATAATCATTCCCTAATGTTCCAATATGTATCCTATACGTACAAACATACATACGTACATTTGAATTGAACGTGAATATTGTTTCCATTAATTTGTTGCCAAGAACGTACTCATATGTTTAGAGGACGACCGTTCGAAGAGCTATTAGGTAGGGCTAACCAGTCTAGGAATGTTAAATTGATCATCCGAAGGGTAATTTACTCTGTTATGCTTGGAGTAGTTCAATTTAGATATAGCTGTGTATCTCATCAGTATGCAAATACGAGTAGCACACCGTATTCCTAATTGTTTTGTAGAATTAAGTGTTTAAGTAAATCTCATTCCATCCATACTTATATTATAAATGCGAATGTCTGTGTGTTTGTCTGTCACGCTTTCACGGCTAATCTACCGGTCCGGTTTGGATAAAATTTAAAATGAAAGTAGTAAATAATCCAGGTTCAAACATATGCTACTTATTTTTTTCAAAAACGAACCTCTTTAGGGTTCAAATAGGGGATGAAAGTTTACATGAAAAATCTACACCGCTTTACCGATTATAATGAATTTTGACAATAATATAATTAATAATCCAAGGTTAAACATAGGCTACTTTATTTTCTGAAAATCAACCCCTGAGGGTTGCAATATGACGAAACAGCTGTGTAGGTCACGCGACGAAGCCGCGAGCGGGCTGCTAGTTATATAAATGTGAAAGTTTATGTGGACATTTTCAAAAAAAATATATATTAAATGGATTTATGTACTTTACAGCAATTTCAACTGGTCCAACGAATACCGATGCAAGTGCATAAACACAATTTTACAGGAGATCAATTTGAAGGCATCTAACATTATAATATTATAATTATTCAAAAAGATTATTAACGTTTCTGAATATAACAATTGTACGTAGTATTATTTTAGTAAACATGATATATATACTAAAATAATACTACGTGCAATTATTATCCGTTTGTCTGACTGTTTGTTCCGGCTAATCCCCGGAATCGGCTAGATCGATTTTGACGGGGCTTCTTCTGGCAGCTGATGTCCTATAAGGAGTAACCTATACTATTTTTATTTTAGAGTTATCACTCTTTTATTTTATTTCACGCTGACGAAGTCGCGGGCAGAGCTAGTTAAAATGTTAAATTTTAAAGGTTAACTCTTTTAAAATTAAATCTTCTTTTTGAATTTGTATCGTAGTTACAATAATAAGATATTGTATTTCATATTATTTTATTCAATTGAATATGGATGAAAAATGCACAATCCAGTAATTTTATATAAATTTCTCTTTGTCAAAAGATATAATTTATGTTCTGTAATGAAATATGAAATCTTTTTAAAATCGTTTTAAAATATGTCAGCAAAATGACTACATTAAAATTAAAATGTTCTGCGAAATGTTTACTATATTTCAATAGTACAATTTAAACTGTTTGAACATGCATATATCAAAGCTTTATGTGACTTTAATTTAAAAAAGCTTGTCTATATTATATAATTATTTCTGAACTTCCCACTTTTTCTCGGTTAGCAGGGTAGGTAAAATACCTAGTGTTAGGACACTCCGTTCTCCACTTTTGACATCTCTAGGATCTCCTAAATAAATATAATTTACTTATCTGTGGTTTTTAATTTTGGATTTTTCTTGCAATGGGTAAAAAATATTCAAGAGTGCAAAAGGTTAATTATAATAACTAATTTTTTTACGACTTCAGAAGCAAATTCTGGATTTTTAAAAGGATATACTTAAGAGGAGAAAGGAGTGATTATATTCTTCACACCACGTTTTCTCTGCTTTCCCTACTATCTAGAAAAGAAAGAAGCTATTATGTATAAAAATAAGTTTCTGTATAAAAATAACATGTGAGAGAAAGACAAAGTCTTACTGGTCTGTTACTATATAAGTACATAACAAAAATAGAACTAATCGCTGTCTCCACATGGAAGATAGTAAGATACAAAGAAGTCAAGCGAAAAAATATTATTTATGGGCCTTTACTAATGTAATAGAACTCAAGACCAGGTCTTCCTGTATATTTGTTCACGCTAATCTGAGAAACGGTTTCGCCTATTTAAGTATAACTTTGACTAACATAAGTATGTTAGCAATCTTTTCTTAACATCTACTATTTACTTCAATTGGTTTATGAATTGAGGCCAGTCGTGGCCCAGTGGCACAAGCGTGTGCCTGTAAACGAATGGTTGTGGGTTTGATTCCCACTCGAGGAGTGGAAATATTTAATATTTCCATTTTCTTCGCTCTGGTGCCGAGGTAAAGCGCGGCGTTAAGTTCCGCCACTTAACACGCAATGCCCCTGAATTCGGTGGAAAGTGGGGAACGGAGTATCTTAATACTAGGTTCCCTCTGCCTACCCTGGGGACCCTGCGGGATACAGCGTGAAGCTAAAAAAAAAAAGAAACTTTAATTTATGCAAGCAAAGCCGCAGGCGGGTTGCTAGTTTAATAAGCAGAAGATCAATTGCCAGCTTGTGTAAATATTAAGTTACAAAGCTAACACTAATTTTCAAAGCTCCTTGAAATCTCCTTAATATGAATGGCCAATGAACTTTGTTTTAGTATAGTAAGCTTTTGTTATATAAAAGTAATATTAATATACACTCGTATGGTAAATAAGTAACTGATATCAACAAACTTTATTTTTGAATTTTATTGGACTTTTGTATTAAAAATAAAGAAAAACGTTGAAAATTCTAATCTCAATACGATATAATGAGACATTGAGATAAACGATAAAGATAAGTCTGTTCTTGCTTGAAATATTACTATAGTCCTTCGGTATGTATATCCATACTTATAAATGGGAAAGTCTGTGTGTTTGTCTGTCACGCTTTCACGGCTAATCTACTTGTCCGATTTGGATGAAATTTAGCATGAAAGTAGTAAAAGTGACTGGATCTTACATAGGCTACTTATTTTTTCAAAAATCAACCTCTAAAGGGTTGAAATAGGGGATGAAAGTTTATATGAAATGTTTATATGTTAAACCACTTGACCAATTATAATGAATTTTTGGCTACTTTATTTTTTTAAAATGCGCCCCCGAGGGTTGCAATATAATGAAATAGTTCACGCGGCGAAGCTGCGAGCGGTCCGCTAGTTGGTAATATTTCGTTTTGTGTGAAGCTGCCCTAGCGTAGTGGTGGAAACTGAGTGTAAGCGTCGTTGGTTGTGTGTTCTATTCCCACTGGGAGGAATGATTTGTACTATTTTGTCTTTGGTACCAGTGAAACCTTGACCGAAGAAGAAGAAAAGAAATAAATAATAAATTAAAATTAACAAAATAATTAGGGGCCAGTCGTGCCGCAGTGGCACAAAGTGTGACTGTAAAGCGACTTGTTGTGGGTTCGATTCCCACACGAGAAGTGGAAATATTTAATATTTCCATTTTATTCATACTCAGTTTTTTTTTGTACTCAGATATTTATTTTTTATTGTTTTTTTTTGTACTCAGATATTACTCGTCAACAGAGAAATAAGAACTATATATGTACATTTAACCCAAATTCATTACTTCCACGATACTCCTTCCACATAAATTAATCACCAACTAAGACAAACTGCATATATTTTTATCTCACAAATGCGTTATTTTTACTACCATTTAAGTATTCTTGGTAAAATTTAAACTTTCACACGTAACACAGCAATGGCTCTCTTAAACTCTCCATTATTCTAGATTCTCGTTGAAACTGAACCGGTCTCTAAGGCTATTTTCCGAGGGCCGCCGCAAATTTATTCATTGGATCGGCCAACGTCCTGCAGTTTTGCTAACTTTACATACTATAGTGCCGGTTTTAAACGGACGCTAAATAGAGTTTCAGTTCAAATTTAAAATTTTATTAAGATGTTTCTCTTGTTATTGGCTAATTATTGATCATTTTATGCTTTTGATACTATTGTTAAGGACATCGTGGTTCAGTGGGATAGCTTGTCTGTTCGATTACCACTGTGTGGAATGACTATAGGTTATCATTAATTGTTTTAATCATTCATTATTTTAATTTCTTCACTGTGATGAACAACACAAAACGCGTCCACCATTCAACACGCAATATGTCGAATTCCGGCGGAAAGTAGAGAAACTGCTACGCGGGTATAAGCTAAAAAAATATGTAAGAATCTACCTAAAGTTATAACAGTCAAATATTCCAAAAAGTACTTAGCTGAGAATCCGGATATGCATTAAGGCAATATGTAATTGTCATCTTATTGTACATCTTACTGATCAAAAGCGTGTTTGGTTGTGGTTTCACTCTTCCTGGGCTATTTGTAGACCTCTAAAATTTGTCAGGGATATTGAGCACAGTGTCCTGTGTGCTGTGAAGTTTTTTGGTGACAATTGTAATTGTAGTTTTTGAATAAATGATCAAAAAGTGCCCATAGACTTAGGCTGTGGAACGTTAAGTTAAATATTATGTTAGTGTAACTTTTTTATTTAACATGTAATAACATTAAATATGTACTTCGCTCAGCTCTTCCCGCCATGCAGAGCAAAGAGGCGGTTCCTAGTTACTGCTTATTCTCAAATTATTGAAGTTAAATATAAATTATAAAATTATTAAAAGCATACAGCTACCAATTTCTTATAAGCAACGATAAATTAAATCATACAAAGGAATCATTTGACTATTATACCTACCTACATATTTTGAAAAATTCCAACACCCTTAAAAATCTAATTTCGTAGGCGATCTCTCTTATATTTTTTATTAAATTTTCGAAACGACTTCGAGGGGGAGCGAATATTAATCCCGTTAATATTATGTACTGACCTGTGATCTCTTTTCTTTGATTTTTTATCTGTTCTTTTTTCCACGATTTTGCGGTGCATTTAATAATAAGTCACTCGGGTTTCAACAAATTAGAATTAAAAAAAAAATTAAATAGCTTCACGCTGTATCCCGCACACAGCAGGGTAGGCAGAGGGAACCTAGTGTTAAGACACTCTGTTCCCCACTTTCCGCCGAATTCGGAGGCTTGCGTGTTAAGTGAACGGAACTTAACGCCGCGCTTTACCTCGACACCAGAGCGAAGAAAATGGAAATATAATTTCCACTCCTCGAGTGGGAATCGAACCCACAACCAGTCGTGGCCCAGTGGCACAAGAGTGTGACTGTAAACACGACAAATTAGAATAATTGAAACAAACATTCAGAAAACGTATAAAAATTTGAACATGCATTTCTGAGCATGCATTGCTCAGTGGCGAGAGCGCCTGGATAGCATTCAGTAGGCGCGGGTTCGAATCCCGCTGCGTTCAAATTTTTATACGTTTTCTAAATGTCTTTTTCAATTTTCCTTATGTGTGGAATAACTGTTTAAAAATGTCTAAAAGTATATTACAATAATGTTTTTTTCACTTCACAAAAAACTTAGCAAACTCAACTTTTAACTACAGTGATATATGTATACGTTGTTTTACACGTCGATAGCTCCTCTAGTTATGAATGTTAAGGCATTCCCTACTGTAGTTTGAACCCAGAACTACTACGTATAGTAGAAGTTGTAGTAGTAGGTTTCTTTTTTTTTTAGCTTCACGCTGTATCCCGCACACAGCAGGGTAGGCAGGGAACATAGTGTTAAGACATTCCCTTCCCCACTGGTAGTAGTAGTTGTAGTGGTTATGTAAACTCCCTAAATAAACATGTCATGACAGCTAATTTTGAAGATAAGGAGACTCTTATATATATAAATAAAGTAATTTTGCTACGACTATATAAAATTATTTTGACACAAATATAATGGTGATTGAATCAAGTCAATACTGCTACGCATAGAGCATGAAGCTGATAAAAAATATTAATATCCATATCAATATTGAAATGTAGGAAAGTCTGTCTGTCTGTGACGGTTTCACAGTTAATCTACAGGTTGGGTTTTGATTGAATTTAGAATGAAGATAGTTGAAAACCCAGGGTTAATTTAATTAGGCTACTCATTTTTTTAAAAACCAACCCACCAAAATATTGTATGGTAAATATAACCCGAACTGGAAACGAACGCGAAAGAATGGAACGCGGACCATCGCTAGTACGAAGAAGCTTTAGTCCTGTTCCTATAATTAAAATATATTATCATTTAGCTAAAGCTTATCTTATTTAAAAAATCATCGACTTATCAACGACGTGATAGACAAACAAACAAACAAAAATATTTTCCCATTCATAATATTACCCTAAATAGCTATTACCTATATTATATTCAGAATTTCAAAAAAATCTCTATATTCTAAAGCAATAGTCAGTCTTTATTTACTTTTCTAACTGTTCCATTCAAACATTGTTTAGCGAATCGCGCCCTCGTTTCGCAGCTGCTGAAAAAGAAACTCCACTTTGGCAAAAGGTTACAGCATTTTACGCTTACGAATGAAATATTTGATTTTAGCTTTTGTTATATTTATTTTTGCAGTTTCACGCTTTTTCAGGCATAGCAGGGTAGCCGAAGAGAACTGGTGTCGAGACTAAGCGAATTCCCACTTTCTATCCGAAGTCATTGCGTGTTGAACGGCAGAGTTTAACACCGCAATTTGTCTCGTTACCAGACCAGATAAATTTTTTTAAAGCTTCACGCTATATCCCGCACACAGCAGGGTAGGCAGAAGGAACCTAGTATTAAGACACTCCGTTCCCCACTTTCCGCCGAATTCGGAGGCATTGCGTGTTAAGTGGCGGAACTTGACGTGCGCACTTTACCTCGACACCAGAGCGAAGAAAATGGAAATATTAAATATTTCCACTCCTCCAGTGGAAATCGAACCCACAACCAGTCGTTTACAGTCACACGCTTGTGCCACTGGGCCACGACTGGCCAGATAAATGAAAATAATTTACATACAATCATTTACCTGACTGGGAATCGAAACTGAAACCAATCGCGTACAGTCAGAAACTAGTCCACTGTGTCACGACAGCCTGTGTATATGATTTTAAAATTGATATATAGTTAAAATAGTCACCGTTATGGCGCAGTGGCGAAGTGCCTAATTGTAAACACGATGGTTATGGGTTCGATTCTCTTTTGAATTAATATATATTATATTCATTCATTAAATCTCAAATGAAAGGGCTTTGTGGCTAAAGCGAATATGTCGTCCTGGTAGGTTTATTCACATAACTACCACTTAACACGCAATATTTAGATATCAGCAGAAAATGGAGAGCGAATTTACCCGACCCTAGGTTCTCCCAAATTAACCAACTATGCGGGAAAAAGGTAAAGCTGACAAATATTTAATGTTTCAATTTTCTTCTCTCTGGTGTCGAGGGAAAGCGCGGCATTAAGTTCTACTTAGCACGCAATGCCTCCGAATTTGGCGGTGCGTGGGGAACGGAGTGTCTTAACACTAGGTTCCTACTGCCTACCCTGCTGTGTGCGGGATACAGCGTGAAGCTAAAAAATAAAATCTATAATTTTAAAAAACCTATTTCATCCCTTACTCAGCTATTTGGCAACCCTATCCGATACTCACGAAAAACATTACAATGGAGCAACTTTTAAGGTCTCCCCTTACTTTACTAAGGGATACGCTCAAGGTATGGGCGAACTTGCCAGATCGATATCCCCTCGCAAATGGACTTTAAAACTTTCCTCCCTTCACTTGTTTGATTCCGACATCACTTTATGTAACCAAGCTACTGTTAGTTGATAGAACATTTTAGAATGAACCTCGTTGAAAGATTTGTAAAGGTATTGTGAGATTTTGTTCTTGGAGGCACAGTGGCGTAGTGACTGGTTGAATGTAAACGAGAGTGGTTGTAGATTTGATTTTCACATTTTTTTTTTTTAGCTTCACCCTGTATCCCACACACAGCAGGGCAGGCAGAGGGTACCTAGTGTTAAGACACTCCGTTCCCCACTACACTAAATACTTCTATATTTAACTTATTTTTAATTTCCTGCAATAAGACAATGTGAGGTGTTGAAATCGACGGATTAACTGACTGACTTACCTAATAATGTCTCGAAGCTAAGTAGTAAGCGGGCACCCAACTCTTGCAGCTAAGTTATCTTTGCTTATGTTATGCGAGTAAAAGAATGGAATTTTCTATTTAAATTATATTCATTTTTATATTCTTCCATTTTTTGGTATCAAAGACAGAACACGGTGTTGAGCTCCGCCACTTCAAATGCAATACTTTAATTTCAGGTGGAAAGTAGATAAGGGAGTGTCTTGATACAAGTTTCTTACTGATCGCTATGCAGAAAAATCCGTCAAATAAAAAAAAAATATGTTTTTTTTAGCTTCACGCTGTATCCCGCACACAGCTGGGTAGGCAGAGGAAACCTAGTGTTAAAACATTCCGTTCCCCACGCATCGCCGAATTTCGAATCATTGCGTGTTAATTGACGGAACTTAACGCCGCGCTTTACCTCGAGACCAGAGCGAAGAAAATGGAAATATTAAATATTTCCACACCTCGAGTGGGAATCGAACACACGACCAGTCGCTTTACAGTCACACGTTTTTGTCTCCGCGCCACGACTGGCCCCAACAAACAAAAAAATATGTATATACAAGAAATTATAAAATACAGACCCAAAGTATTAATCCCCCATCACTTTATATATAAAGTATATATGTAAATAAGCTTTATTCATAAATGTAATCCGTCCTCGTTTGTTTCGCCCGAAGCGGAGATTAATTACGAAACTATGGACTAAGCCAAAAGTTGCCAATTAAAATCTAAAACGGTTGGAGTGGATAACGACAAACTTTGTTTGTTTAGTATAGGTATTTAAATTTCATATTTTCGTGAAAAAGCGTCACGTTAAATTACGAGTAGCTTCACGCTGCATCCCGCACACAGCAGGGTAGGCAGAGGGAACCTAGTGTTAAGACACTCTGTTCCCCACTTTCCGCCGAATTCGGAGGCTTGCGTGTTAAGTGGCGGAACGAGTATATTACTTAAAATAAAATGTTTTTAATTCGTTTGGAAAGTGAGGAAAGTGGAGAACGGAGTGTCTTGATACTGAATTTTCTCTGCTTATAGTGCTGTGTGAGAAAAGAAATAGCCAAAGATATTGTGACACAGCTTAAGTATATCAGAGCATACATGCCCCTATTATTAATTCGATATCTATAAGGTAAATGATTATTTCAAAAAAATCTTACAGTATCCTATCCTATATATCTACTAAACAAATTTAACCTCTTAAGTAGGTGGAATGCGAGCAATATTACTATTTTCGCACATGTTCTCTCTCCTATTCTGCTTTATTTAGTGTGCAAATTGCAGCTGCAACTAAAACAATGCAAATATTTTTTCTTATAAAACAGTACATATTATTTATTTATATGAAATTAGTCATCGTCCCACAGTGGGACAGCATCTGACTATGAACGAACTGGTTCTGAATTCGATAGCCATTCGGGGGAGTGATTGCATTTCAATTATTTTCATTTCGCTCCTTAGAAAAATCAAAATGGCGTTATATTCCGCCACTCAACACGCAATGACTTGTATTCAGAGAGAAAGCTGAGACAGAGTGTCTTGACACTAAGATCTACCTACTGCTGGGAAAAGCTGCTCTTCATTATTATTAAATGTAATCCCGTATTAAGTCGGATAAAAAGGACTTTGTCTATCGCCTTTAAAGTTAGACATGCGTGATGAAAACTATTGGATAAGATATATGTAGGTATGTACGAGTATTTAGTTATAGTTGTGAAAGTGTACGGATCTGACAGTCGGCAAACTTTACAAAGCAGCGGTTTGGAAAGTTTTGCGTTTGAAAAATTGAAAGATTCTTTCGAAATGGGAAATACGCTTTATTTTTTACAATTCATGACGAAAATCTTTTGCTTTATAATATTTGTTAATAACAAACTTTAGTTGAGAGTTTTACAACTTAACAAGCAAGGTTCTCCTAATTTGGACTACTGTAGAGTAAAGCCAAAAAGAGTGGGGCCAGTCGTGGCGCAGTAGCACAAGCATGTGACTGTAAACAACTGGTTGTGGGTTTTATTCCCACTCGAGGAGTGGAAATATTTAATATTTCCTTTTTTATTCGCTCTGGTGTCGAGGCAAAGCGCGGCGTTAAGTTCCGCCACTTAACACACAATGCCTCCGAATTCGGCAGAAAGTGGATAATGGAGTGTCTTAACACTAGGTTCCCTATGCCTACCAAGCTAAAAAAGGTAAAATGAGGATGTTTACGAATCAGAAGTGCAGATTGAAGTCCAATTAGCCGATTATGTATTTTGTATCTGAATAAGTCCAATGCCGGTTAGCTACCATTGTATCAAATAATAAAATTGTAATTTATATATTTGAAAAGAGCAACTGTTGAGTTTCTGGCCGGCTCTTCTCAGCAGAACTGCCTTCCGAGTCGGTGGTAGCTTTATGTACATTTGACGATTCAAAAGTGCTTTCAAAAGTCTATTTGAATGAAGATATTTTGAATTTGAATTTGAATTTGTACATTTACCTTGTATTCGCGTATTCGTTATATTGTGTGAAGTAGGCAAGAATAAATTAATGTTAAGCAACGGTAATGTCAAGACACTACAGTCACAAGTATATAACTGTAAAATAAGTAAAATATAACTATAGCCCAAGTGAAAATCGAATACCCTACGTTTAGCTTCAGACGCTGTCCCTTTATACCATGACTTTTAGATCTACATACAAAATGCTTTCCCGTACTTAATGAAATTGCCATTCGAAAACTATTTCAATCGAATAGACGACAACGAATTAAGTAGTTAGTTTATACAAAAGTTTAAAGCAGATACGTAGCGAGGGGTTCTTTGTAACGACTTAAGCATCACATTTGACTTCTTTTATGGCATGACTATAAAGTTGTTTTGCGTATAATGTCTTTACATATTTAAAATATATTGTCTTTCTTTATAACTTTTATAAATAAAATACGTTTCTGCGCTTTTTCCGCACGTTAGAGATAATTTAAGGTTAAAATACTACCTTCTCTATTATTCCTCAAAGAATAGAGAGACGTTGCGTTTTGGAAGGCGGGACTCAATGTCGTGTTTTGTCTTCCCAGAGTATATACGGATACGAAAATAATTGAAATATAATTACCATTTAATATGTTATAATTGTTTAATAATTAGCATTCTCTCTTGCTAAACCATTATTCGTAGAATAATCTTAGGGTAGCAGAAAGTTAAAAAAAAAATCTTTGGATGTTACTGACAAAAATTAGTTATAGTAAGTGTATAAAAAATTCGACCCAGCTTGTAGTAGTACGTATGGCTTATACATATAGCTTGGATGCTTTCCAAACGGCACGGGTTCGAATCACGTTGCATATTTTATACATTTTCTAAAAACGTATTTTAAATTCTTACAACGTATTCACTCTTGTAGAAACAATTAAACTATGAAGATAAAAAGGTGCCAAACAACAAATTTTCAAATCACGTATTTATTCAGATAACTAAGTTTTAGGACAAAAAGTACATTAACTTGCTATCATGGCTTGCGGGTTGGCCTCTGATTGTAACCGCAACTTACAGGTTTGATTCCGATTTGGGGAAATAATTATATTTTTAGAATAAATTAGTTTTATTTCTCCGCTCTGTTAAAGCGCGTCGTTGAGCTCTGCTACTCAATATGTAATCTCTATATATAATAAAAGAGTAGAAAAGTCAATTCTGTACATGAAAAATTTCTGAAAAATTTTAATTGGGTATGTTAATATATCGATAACAGAGGCGAAAAAACCACTCAGTAGAATTTTTGTCTGTCTGTCTGTCTGTCTGTCTGTCTGTCTGTCTGTCTGTCTGTCTGTCTGTCTGTTAATTTGTTCGCCAATCACGCAAAAACTACTGGACAGAAATGAATGAATTTTGGTATAGTGATAGCTTATAGTCCAAAGGTACATATAGGATAGTTTTTATCCCGGTTTTCCATGTAGTTTTTTTGGAAAAAATAAAAAAACCGATATAAGTAAATCATTTATATACTGATATCTACCGGGTAGAAATTAATGAATTTTTGTATGGAGTTAGCTTAAAGGTTAGAGCAACATATGGGATAGTTTTCATCCTGGTATTCTATACAAATGCGGCAGAAAAATAAAATAAAATAAAAAAAACATTTAAATTGTGTTGATAGTTTACGAGTGAAACTTTTTTTTTTATAACCTGTTTTAATATCACTAATATTACTTAAAATAATTATAAAATAAATTGAGCACAACATTTATTGAAGATAATTTGCTATTAAAAATACATTTGACCGGTCTACAAAACTTTATATTATCTATATGACAACAAATGTCACTACGTTTTCTGTCACCATCTGTTATTATATAGTTGACATTGTACTAGATATATTCGTACTCATTAATATTATTATAAAATTGCAAAAATCTGTATCTCTTCTATAGGTTTTGTTTTCACGGGTAATCTACTAGCCCGCTTTAGATGAAATTCGAAAAGAAGAAGTTGTAGGGTCAAATATAGGCTACTTTTTAAAAAAATCAAACCCTAGGAGGTTGAAACAGTGGATGAAACTTATGGATGTTAAGAATATAGTGAGAATGAAAGATCTAAACTCCTTGACTGATTTCGATTAATTTTCTCAGGAAATAGTTGATAAGGCAAAGTCAAATATAGGTTACCTCTCTTTTTTAAAAATAATTCCAGAAGTGCTAAAATAGGGTATGAAAGTAGTAGTTCACAAAGCGACGCCACGAGCGGGTCGCTAGTTTACCCTGGTATTCAATATAGTTCCCGCAGAAAAATAAAAAGTACCAAAGTCAAGTTATATTGATTATTTGCAAGTAAAGGTATTTTTTTTAATACCAGTAAGTAACACAATTGTAAAATAAAATAAAAAGTCTAAAATTTATTTAAGATATTATGACCAGTTTATAATACTATATACCTGATGGTATATATGTACGAAATCTGCTATCATATAGATATATGATAGCAGATTTCGTACGTTTTCTTACTAGATCAGTTATCGCTATACGTTATCAAATAGTATAGACATTGTACTAGATGCATCGATGATTTTCGCAAGAATATAATTAGTGACGCAAGGTTAAATTTAGACCATCCCCCTTTTATAAAAAAAAAAACCAATTCCAAAGAGGCAATAGTGGATGAAAGTGGTAGTTCACGTGGCGAAGCCGCGAGCGGGTCGCTAGTTTTAAATAAAGCGGATAACGGAGTCTCATCACACTACGTTCTCTTTGTCTATCCTGGTGTAAATCTTAAATAAAATGTAATAATGATATTAAAATCTAAAATGTTTTTAACGTTAATGTATAAAAATAAGAGTTTATAAAACAACAGGTATAGAAACAACTTCTAAAAATAAACTGAAGAGTGAAAAAACGGAGAATCCTGTCACTATTTTCTCCCTGTCTACATTACTAAGTAAGCAAAATCGTGAACCGTCAAAAAAGAACATAAAACTCAACAGACTTGAGGGTTAAGTAAAGCATAACTACAACTACGCCTGAAGCCAGATGTTTTAAAGATAACTTTAATTTAAGCGTCTAGTGCACAAGAAAAATGCTCTAAAATATTTCTAGTTAAAGCAGTTTTCTAGTGTTTAATCTTAGTTTATAACGTCTGTTTATATTTACTTTGCTATATTATTTCCCTCGTGAGTTGATTTAATCTCCTTTGGTTATAATATAATAGAACGTATTCTCATATTGTTCGTGTTTTTTTTAATAAAAAATCATACTTATATTATAAATGTGAATGTCTGTGTGTTTGTCTGTCACGTTTTAACGGCTAATCTACTGGTCCGATTTGGATGAAATTTAGAATGAAAGTAGTAAAAATTACTGGATCTAACATAGGCTACTTAGTTTTTCAAAAATCAACCTCTAAAGGGTTGAAATAGGGGATGAAATGATTTTTGGCATATATATAGTTGATAATCCAAGGTTAAATTTAGGCTACTTTGTTTTTCAAAAATTCACTACCGAGAGTTGCAATATACCGAAACAGCCACGTAGATAACGCGGCGAAACCGCGAGCGGGCCGCTGGTATCATAATAAACATGTTAAGAATGTCAAACATGATTATTTTAAATATTTTCACGCTTTTTCAGCTAATGTGCAGGGTAGTCACACATTATATTTACACAAGTTTAGTGTAAATATTATCTGTTCTCCGCTTTCCGCCTGTCTTCGAGACACTGCGTGTTGATTGGCGTAACTCAACACCGCGTTTTGTCTTATATCGATTCCCACTACTGAAATGAACTGTATTATTTTTTAAGTTACTCATTTTCTGGACAGAGGCAGAACATGCAATGTCTCGATTACGTAACTTAAAACCGCATTTTGTCGTATATCGATTCCTATAATTAAAACGAAATGTATTATTCTTTTAAGTTTACGCATTTTCCAGAATAAGGCAGAACGCGCAATGTCTCGATTACGTGTTGAGTGGCGGATCTTAACGCCGTGTTCTGTCTTATACACCAAGGCAGAACAAAGAAATAATAAATTAAAATCATTCATCGAGTAAAAATCAAACGTGGAACCATCGTATACTTACAAGCTGTCTCACTGCGCCACGGTGTCCTTAAAATATACTTTTTATTATAAAATCTATATATTTTGTAAGTATTTTTTATGAAATGTTCATTTAGTAACAGTTGCAAATGACTACAATAGCGTGCTGAAGGGTACGTCCTTTTGTCATTGCGTGGTTGGAGACCATTCCTTGTAATGTTGTTCTGTTTAATATAACTGTGATCTTGCATGCTTGTTTCGTAACAGATTATATCTTTTATAATAATTCAGATTATTTAAATTTTTGATTTTTTAAATATAAATGAATAGGTTTTGGTGTTGCCAGTAAATTTTAATTTATTATTGTAAGTTAATAAGCGAAAGCAAAAAGCAATTTATGATGATCGAAATAATTTTACACTAAAATTTCTGCTGTTAAAAATATTAAAATAATTTTCGTCATCATGTTTTTATAGTAGCGTAGTATTGAGAGAGAATCTAGTGCACTCCGTTTATACTCAGTTTTCTACTTTTCGGCCAAAATTAAAACATGGTCATCACGTTTTTATTCTTAAATGCGAGAGTGGAGAAGTATTTTTTTTTCAGCTTCACGCTGTATCCCGCTTACAGCAGGGTAGGCAGAGGGAACCTAGTGTTAAGACACTCTTTTTCCCACTTTTCGCCGAATCCGGAGGCATTGCGTGTTAAGTGGCGGAACTTAACGCCGTGCTTTGCCTTGACACCAGAGCGAAGAAAATGGAAATATTAAATATTTCCACCTCTCGAGTGGGAATCGAACCCACAACCAGTCGTTTACAGTCACACGCTTGTGCCACTGCGTAAAAATAATTTAAATATAATCATTCCATCGAGTGTCAAATCAATTTGAAGAATATTTTAACATTATTAAATTAAATCTGATTAGAGTCCAATGCCAGTTTAGCTAAACATTGTATCAAATAATAAAATTGGAATTTTTATATTTGAAAAGCACAACTGCTTAGTTTTTGGCCGGCTCTTCTCAGCAGAACTGCCTTCCGAGACGGTGGTAGCTTTATGTACATTCGACGATTCAAAAGTGCTTACAAAAGTCTATTCGAAGATATTTTGAATTTGAATTTGAAAGAAGACATACCATTTTAAAGTGTTAAATTTTGAAATACAGATTCATAAAGCTATAGCTTCACGCTGTATCCTGCCTACCCTGATGGTAGGCAGAGGGAACCTAGTGTTAAGACACTCCGTTCCCCATTTTCCGCCGAATTCGGAGGCTTGCGTGTTAAGCGGTGGAACTTAACGCCGCGTTTTACCTCGACACCAGAGCGAAGAAAATGGAAATATAATTTCCACCCCTCGAGTGGGAATCGAACCCACAACCAGTCGTTTACAGTCACAAGCTTGTGCCACTGGGCCACTGGAGATTCATAAAGTGCAATGTTACCATATCCAAAATACAACACGTACAAAGCAGTACGTGTATTTCAATCGATCCTAGGGGACGTTTCACAAGACGGATGGGAAAGGGAATTCAAATTGACTTGCGGGGGATTGACTGCTGATGATTGATGCCTTTGTTAACCTTAAGAGGTGAAGCTAGTCGTGGGTTGTGGGCAAATAAGTGTGACTGTAAATGCGACTGGTTGTGGGTTCGATTTCCACTCGAGGTTATAATAATAAATGGTATTATGATAATGAAAAGGCATTATCATTGAAAAAGACATTTAAAGAAAACGTATAAAAATTTGAACGCAGCGGGATTCGAACCCGCGCCTCCTGAATACCGTTCAGGCGCTCTCACCACTGAGCCATGCGTTCTACTAGCCGCTGCGTCGAAATTCTTATACGCTTTTTTATTACAACTTATTTATGTTGTTAGCATCTCTGTAGAGAGATTTTTACAAATTTCTGCTACCCAAAGATTATTCTACGAACAATCATTTGGCAAGAGATAATGCTATTTATTAAATACTTTTAAACATTTTTTTGTAAGCGTGGAATAACACTTTAAAAATGTTTAATGATATTATCATATTTTTTTTTGCTTCATGCTATATCCCGCACACAGCAGGGTAGACAAAAGGAACCTAGTATTAAAACACTGCGTTCCCCATTTTCTGTTAAATTCTTGAGGCATTGTGTATTAAGTGGCGGAACTTAACGCCGCGCTTTGCCTCAACATTTGAGCGAAGAAAATGAAAATATTAAATATTTCCCACTCCTCGAGTGGGAATCGAACCCACAACCAGTCGCTTTTGCAGTCACACTTCGCTCATAAGCCACGACTGGCTCATATGGTAATAATTGGTATTATAATAATAAATTAACAGTAAATTGAAACTACTTAAAAAGGGGGACGTTTTACAAGACGAATATGAGAGAGAATTCAATTTTATTTTTTATTTTTTTTTCTTTTTTTTATGGAATAAAGGAGGCAAACGAGCTGAAGGCCCACCTGGTGTTAAGTGGTTACCTTCGTCCATAGACATCCACAACAGTAAAGTTATGGATGCGTTGCCAGCCTTGGGAATGTAGGACAGAAGGAGGGAGGAGGGATGGGAATGGTGGGAATAGGGATAGCTGACTAGAATTGACTTGTATGGGATTGACTGCTTATGATTGATCCTTTGTTAACCTCAAGAGGTTGAGGTTTTGTGTTTCAACTACTAGTGTTCGTTCTTGGTGTTATGTTTTATAATAATGAAAGGTGAATGTAAATTGAAGCCTTGTAAGAAAATGTATATTGATTTTTCTGGTGAATTTGAACAGATGGGAGATAAGATGTTAAAGGGGTTGGAAAATTGTTATTAGGAACATTTTTGGGAAAATAAATATCTTTCGCATAGCAGAAAACGCAGTGTGCGTTCACCATTTTCTCTTTCTTCTTTATATTTCTTCTTTTTATTACGTTTTATATTAGTAGTAGGGACTAGTCATGGTGCACTGGCACAAACTTGTGACTGTAAACGACTGGTTGTGGGTTTTATTCCCACTCGAGGAGTGGAAGTATTTAATATTTCCATTTTCTTCACTCTGGTATCGAGGCAAAAAGTGCGGCGTTATGTAGCGTCAATGCCTCCAAAATTCGCCGGTAAATGGGTAACGGCGTGTCATCACACTAGGTTCACTCTGCCTATCCTGCTGTGTGCGGGATACAGCGTGAAGCTAAAAAAATGTATTTAATATCCTCTATTGCTCTTTAAATTCTAATATGCTCTGATTTTTGCAGTATATAAAGATATTGAATATTGTTGCCAAGCTACGAATAGAATAGAACTTTAAACTACTAAATTCTATATCAAAGGTCATTTTATGTTAAGATATATGAAGAGCATTTTTAGTAGTTCTACGTCTTTCAACTTATTTCTCCTTTAGACTGGTCATATTTATTGCAAACATGTATAGAGTAGATGTCGATATTTCGATACAATTCATAAAATAAAGTTGCTTTTATATACGTCTCTATATTTGGGTCAAATTTCACTTAACTTGTAAGTTTACTATGAAATATTTTTTCGTATACTTAAATAAGAGTGAAAGACGGTTTTAATATTTAGCATGAATATTAATAGAAAAAAGACTTAGTTAAAGATGTCAGTTCGACTACAATTTTTGGAGTGAAAACTTGTTTAGGCGCGTTGAGCGTTTTGGTAGAGGGTAAAATCCTCGGTTCGCGTCACCGACATTAGACATGATAATAGTATATCTATAGCTATGGAGAGCCAGACTAGCGCACGCGCAGTAGCCTGTGTACACGTATACACTAATACATCGACTATTTCTGACTGTATTATGTGCGCGTAAGATAATTGTATATTAATTATTTTTTCAACCACTTTGTATTTATATTTTGTTCATGATTTGTTTAATCCATAATATGTAACTAATAAATAAAACATAAAAAGTTTCATATAATTTTTGCATATAGTTTTAATTATACTCAACTTAATAGTTCCGTTTTCACTTCTATCGGCAGTCCCACGACTGCTACTGTTTTTTTTTCCGAAGTCTAATCTGCAATCAGTCATACTATAAGCAGATGTTTTGTGCGATGTCATCGGGTCGAGTGCTAGCTCCAACGAGCAATGCTACTCTTTCATTCACTATGCACTGCTCCTCTTCTTATCCACACATGCTTTATATTATGTATTGCCTTTTTTTTTAGCTTTACTCTGTATCTCGCATACAGCAGGGTAGGCAGAGGGAACCTAATGTTAAGACACCCCATTCCTCACTTTCCGCAGATTTCGGAGGCATTGTGTGATAAGTGGTGGAATTTAACACCGCGCTTTGCCTCGACACCAGAGCGAAGAAAATGGAAATATTAAATATTTCCATTCCTCGAGTGGGAATCGAACCCACAACCAGTCGCTTACACGCTTGTACCACTGCACCACGACTGGCCCCATTAGTATTATTAACACCACTTTTTTATAAACACTGTTCTACACTTCCTCCCTGAACTAAGACATTATACATTGAGTGGCGGAACACAAGGCTACAGTGAAAAGTAACGGTTACACGAAATTCTTAGTAGTATCTTATACAGTTTTACAATTTCACTATATTTGATATATTACTCCATTACATTATATATTTATTAAAACCGACATAAATTTAAATATAATTCAATTTATGTAAAATATAATTGATAATTCGAAATTCAACGTAGCTAACTAATTGTAAGGATCTTTTCGTGGCTTAACTAAATAACTTTAACAATTTTAAATTGTTATTTTTAACTTTAGAATAAGAAAAACTTTTTTCTTTTATTGTTTTTTTTTATTGAAGAAAGGGGGGCAAACTAGCAGAAGGACTACCTAATGGTAAGTAGTTACCTTCGCCCATGGACATCCACAACATTAGAAATGTTGTGGATGCGTTGCCGACCTTAAGGCGGGTGGAGGAAAGGAGGGAATAAGGATGGGGATGGTGGGAATAGGGAGAGAGAGAGAGAGAGCTGGCTTACATGCCATCGAATCGGAACACATCATCAGATATTTGGCGGTTCGTCTTTGACATGAATGAATGAATCTTCTACCACCAAACTACTGGGTTACCCGCCTTTTACGGGACGCTGCCCAGCGACGGAGGGGAATCGTATTCTAACCCGTCCCCCCACGGGGCATAAACAATAATAGTTTTAGAAAACAATAAAAAATAATAAGCTTATAAGAATTTCAATGTAGCCGGATGTCAAACGCATGGCTTAGCGGTCAGGCCGTTTGAGCAGTTTCCAAGAGACACAGGTTCGAATCTCGCTACATTCAATTTTTATACACAATTTCTAAAAATGTTTCACATATTTGAAATGATAACATAATATAAAGCTAAAGCGTAGAACATCTTTATTATATAAAGAAATGCTTTTACATGGTATAACGGAGTATGATAACACAGCAAATATTTACTTGTTTTGAAAGATGACATGCCTGAGTCAATGTGCTGATGTAGGTAGGGGTAAGGGCGTGTATATACATACTCATACATAAACAATATGTGTATTGCCAAGTTTAACAGGCAAAGAACGGTAAATTTATTTTTTATAAATAAATAAATAAATAAATAGCTTCACGCTATATTCCGCACACAGCAGGGTAGGCAGAGGGAACTTAGTGTTAAGACACTCCGTTCCCCACTTTCCGCCGAATTCAGAGGCTTGCGTGTTAAGTGGCGGAACTTAACGCCGCGCTTTACCTCGAAACCAGAGCGAAGAAAATGGAAATATAATTTCCACTCCTCGAGTGGGAATCGAACCCACAACCAGTCGTTTACAGTCACACTCTTGTGCCACTGGGCCACGACTGGACTTTTTTATAAATTCTTGAAGGAATTACTTTTGACATTTTTTTACGAAAATTTTAAATTAATTAATAGTGGTTCAGGCCCTTAGGGGTTCTCTTTTTAGGAAAAAAAATGCTTATGTTAGACTTTGGATCCTTAACTATTTTGATTTTGAAATTCTGAAATTATCAGCCAAATCACGTTAGTAGACTACAGAAGCTTGGTGGTAGAAGATTCGTTCTCCGACTGGCTCGCGACCACTATCATGTCAAAGACGAACCTCCAAATATCTGGTGATGTGTTTCGGTTCGATGGCCTGTAAGCAAGCTTTCTTTCCCTACTCACACCATTTCTATCCTTCTTCCCTCCTTTCCTCTACCCCTTAAGGTTGGCAACGCATCCACAACCTTTCTAATGTTGTGCATGTCCATGGGCGAAGGTAACTACTTACCATCAGATAGTCCTTCTGCTCGTTTGCCCCCCTTTCTTCAATAAAAAATATAAATTTTTATACTACAAATATATGATTCGGATATGTTGTTTGAATATTATTACTTTTTTATAAATTATGTGTTTTTTCTAACACTTTCAGTATTTAAAGTTAGGTTTATATGGCTCAAAGAGAATTCAGTCAGAGTCAGTGAAAGAGAATACTTTTAGAAATTTATTGCCTTGATTGAATTTTATTACGTAAATTACTGTATAACTAATACTAATAACTAAATCTTGTATTAGAGACGAAATAATACATCATTTTTATTATTAGTATATAAGAGATACTACGGTCTCTCCTTTTTTCTCTCTAAATAACTGTGAAAAAAAATAAAAGGATATGTCAACCTGTTCACCTCAAAAACAATAATGTTGAAAAATTAATAAGGCTTTTTGACGAGACGTCTGAAAACTTTTTGTAAATAAATAATACTTTTCTGAGAAAAAAGTCTGCCTCCTTCAATGTTTAGTAATAACTTTGCAAATAAGAACTTCGAGCTTTAAATATTTATGTACTAAAAATAATATAAGGCTATTTATTAATTCCAATAGATTATTTCCATTAAATACCTTATAATTTTTTTTTAAGCTTCACGCTGTATCCCGCACACAACAGGGTAGGCAGAAGGAACCAAGTGTTAAGACACTCCATTCCCCACTTCGAGGCTTCGAGGCTTGCGTGTTAAGTGGCGGAACTTAACGCCGCGCTTTACCTCGACACCAGAGCGAAGAAAATGGAAATATAATTTCAATTCTTCGAGTGGGAATCGAACCCACAACCAGTCGCTTACAGTCACAAGCTTGTGCCACTGTGCCACGACTGGTCACAAACCTTATAATCTTTTGATTTTTTTGAATATTTACGATTACATATGTATAGTTTAATTTCTATTTGTTTTATCACTTTCACTTTTTTCCCCTAAAGTAAAGTAACCCGATTCAAAGAGTAATTAGTGTCAAGTCGTTCTAAACATTAACTCGAAATCGAGATATTACATGTTCAGAGGCGAATCTCCCAATTTTTGTTAAAAAGGCTTCAAAGTTTTTTTTTTACGTTTCAATATTTATTAAGTATGTTTTATATCACCATGTATTTTCCGTATGTTATATCTAACCTAATCTTAAAATACTTCAATAATTTTTATTTAGGAACTCAAAAAAAAAAAAATATTTTAAAATATACTTCCCTTTTATAGGAATCGAACCCACAACCCTGCACATTCCAACTAAACCACTATACTTCAAAGATAACATACAAAACTTATATAGTTGATATCTTAGAAGGGTTCTCTGCAGTCAATACAGGCGTGCACAAATCTTGGCTTAGAGGCCCCTCCGCTGACATTTCTTTATTCCCCTATAAAGCGATGTTTCATCAAGACTTTCAAATAAAATATCCCTTTTCTTTGCAGATATGAAAAAACTCCCCGTTTATGCTTGTTTTCCACCGAATTTGGTTTATTTATCGCTTTAAATAGCTTAGTGCTTAGCGTAACTAGAGATGTCAGTTTTATAGCATGTAGTTTTCTAGTTGAGTTTTTTTTAATTATTTTTATAGGTGGTGTTGTTTCATTATAAAATATCTTCAATAAATTTAAGAATTCAGAAATGTTAAATGTGTATAATTTTTTTGGATTGGAACTTGAACTTTCATATATTTTCACTAGCATTTATATATTTATTAGGGGCCAGTCGTGGCGAAGTGGCACAGAGTGTGACTGAAAAACGACTAGTTGTGGGTTCGATTCCCACTCGAGGAGTGGAAGTATTTAATATTTACATTTTCTTCGCTTTGGTGTCAAGGCAAAGCGGGCGTTGAATTCCGCCACTTAACACGCAATGCCTCCGAATTTGGCGGGAAGTGAAGAACAGAGTATCTTAATACTAGGTTCCCTCTGCCTACCCTGCTGTGTGCAGGTTACAGCGTGAAGCTAAAAAAAAAAGTATATTTATATAATTATAAAAAAAATATAAATTAGTGGCAGTTTATTAACGTTGTCACATGTTATAGTAACAAATTGGCGTATAGTATGCTTGTTTGTTAATTGTCACTGACTGCTCTACTCTGCGGGAAAAATCAATCAATCAATCATTTCATCACATATAACAATGTATACATGCCTTGATTAATCATATTTTCACTTAGTTCAAAATGTAAATAGAGGTTTCAATTTAAAAAAAAAAACTTAATTAAAAAACTACACACTTATTGATATATTTTTTAAAATATACTACATATTAAATACTAATATTAAAATTAACAGTATCTTAACATGCAATGCCTCCAGAATTCGGCGAAAAATGGGAAACGGAGTGTTTTAACACTTGTTTCTTCCTTTCTTGGTTGACAGAGTGTACTCAATCGCTAACATAATTTTTAAAAAAAATCACAAACAAAAAAGAAAAGCTAAAAGAACACGGAACTCGAGTCTGTGGCGTTTAAAAAATAAAGAGAAAAGAAACACTGGTTCTGGCTAGAATATAGCGTGGAGCTAAAAAAAAACATAAAAAGCAGTATCTTATAGCATTGTGTACTACTGGACGGGCAGCATAAAAACCATCTCTATCAAAATTTCGTCTCACTGCTCTAGGGTGGTATTAAAATAACCAATAAACCCGACTCGGGTTTAGAATACTTTACAAAATTCAATTTGATTGAAGAGAAATCAATATTTTTAATCCAATTACATTGAGCTATACTTTGTTTTAAAATGAAAGTAAATAGATGCAAATATTTAAGGTTAAGTAACCTTCAGTTTTTGGATGAAGACACTCCGTTCTTCACTTTCCACCTGGACCAAATCTATTTTGTGTTGTGTGGCGGAACTCAACGCCGCGCTTTGTTCTATAACCAGAGCGGAGAAATGAAAATATTTTAAATATAATGATTCACCCAAGTTGAAATCGAACCGATAACCATCGCGTTTACAGTCAAACGGATAGCCGCCGTAACACAGCATTACGATGACCTCAATATAAATTAAATTGAATTAAAATAAATATTTTTTTTTTAGCTTCACGCTGTATCCCGCACACAGCAGGGTAGGCAGAGGGAACCTAGTGTTAAGACACTCCGTTCCCCACTTTCCACCGAATTCGGAGGCATTGCATGTTAGTGTAGTGGTGGAACTTAACGCCGCGCTTTACCTCGGCACCAGAGCGAAGAAAATGGAAATATTAAATATTTCCACTGCTTGTGGGAATTGAACCCACAACCAGTCGTTTACATTCACACGCTTGTGCCACTGGACCACGACTGGGCACCATAGTAAATACAATAAACTTAATTCACACTCTATATTGGCTAAAACATGTCTAAAGGAGAATGGAGACCGGAGGGCGGAGTATTTTAACATAACATGGACGGATGATAAAAAAGAAAACAAAATCATTATTATCGGCAATACTATCTAGAATGCTTAAATGCTATGTTTCTAGTCGACGCGCGACGTTTCACACTCTTAGGCTTAAAGCGATCTGCTGTAACCTTTATATGATGTTAATTCCTTAATTATGTATTCTTCGCTATAGTTATGAGATGGGAACTTTTTAAATAAAAGGTTGAAATAATTCAAGGGGTATGTTTGTATAACTAACTAATAACTTACTGTCACAATAATTTGTTTTTAATTCACTTCTCGTATCAATGACATGGTCAGAGAGTGTCAAGACACTCACTCCACTCCATATCACTTTCCATATCCATTGTATTTTAAGTGGCGGAACTCTACGCCGTGTTTTGTTTTACTCATCGAAGCGGAGAATTCTAAATAATTAATTTTGGTCTTTCCTGCAAGTGGGAATCGAACCCACAGCTAACGTGTTTGCAGTCAGACGTTGTCACACAGCGAAATGTATAGAGATATTTAAGAAAATATTGTTAAAGTATTCAGTTTTGTATTCCAATTTTAACATTTAAAGATTAAATATATCGTTTACAGCTTGTTACTGTATTTAAGATTTGAAATTGAATCTATTTTAAACGTGTATACTTTTGGTATTCGAAAATACACTTTAGAAACGGATTTTCTACTCTACAGATTTTCTACGCTTCGAACACTACAGTAGTTTGTGGTCGCAGGAAGACTAGACAGACTACCTGCCAAAAATATTCACAGTTAATCCGGTTAAAATATTTTGTGAAAAAAAATAAAAGCAGCCACGTTTTTTCCCGCTAGTTTAAAACATTTCGTCCTCCATTTTGCCATGCCTCCATAAGTGTGACTGTTAATGCAATTGATTGTGGGTTCAATTCCCACTCGAGGAGCGGCAATATTTATTATTTTACATTTTCTTTTTTTTTTTATGGAATGAAGGAGGCAAACGAGCTGAAGGCCCACCTGGTGTTAAGTGGTTACCTTCGCCCATAAACATCCACAACATTCAAGTTATGGATGCGTTGCCAGCCTCGGGAATGTAGGACAGAAGGAGGGAGGAAGGATGGGAATGGTGGGAATAGGGAGAGCTGGCTTACATGCCATCGAACCGGAACACATCATAAGATATTTGGCGGTTCGTCTTTGACACGATAGTGGTCGCGAGCCAGTCGGAGAACGAATCTCCTACCACCAAACTACTGGGTTACCCGCCTTTTACGGGACGCTACCCAGCGGCGGGGGGGAATTGTATTCTTAACCCGTCCCCCCACGGGTAAAAAATTTTCTTCATGTCCAGGCTAAATGCGGTGTTGAATTCCGCCCCTAAGCATGCAATGTCTCCAGATTTCAACGGAAAATGGTGAACGCAGTGTCTTACCACTAAATTCCCTCTGCCTACCCCGCTGTGTGCGGGATACAGCGTGAAGCTAAAAAAATGAAATATCCTATTTCTAGATTTAAAAAAGCTATCTACATTAACATATACAACGTTATTTTATTGTATCGTAGAGCTAAAGCGAAGGTTAGACAAATTGGCGGCCTAAGTTTGAAATGGCCTCATTATTCCACTTCTTGTGTTCGAAGTTGTATGCCTTGTACCTTTATAGCTCAAGTTAGTCTTGTGTAAACATCAGCTTAGCTAATACGTTTTATCTCGTACTGCTATTTGTTTGGTAAATGTTTGTATTTTATAGGTGAATATATGAGTAGAATGAAATTCATGTTATTATCTCTATAGTTGGGTAGTCAGAGAAGACTTAGTGTCCATTTACTCCGTCCTCCACTTATTTAGTAATAGTTAAGAAAATTGTAATATTTCAATTTTCTTAAATATTATGAGGCCAGTCGTAGCGCAGAGCTACAGAGTGTGCACAAAGCGACTGGTTGTGTATTCGATTCCCACTCGAGGAGTGGAATTCTTACCATTTTCTTCGCTCTGGTGTCGAGGCGCGGCGTTAAGTCCAGCCACTTAACACGCAATGCCTCCGAATTCGGCGGAAAGTGGGGAACGGAGTGGTACCCTCTGCCTACCCTGCTGTGTACGGGATACAGCTTGAAGCTGAAAAAAAAACCTGCTAGTGTTTGCTTGCGCAAACAGCAAAACTAGAGCTGTTTGTAATTTTAACGGCTCGCGTTCTCGCTTAAGTTAAGCGATTTATATTTTGCATACAAATTTTCGTTCTCTATTTCAGCCCGCTCCGGTTTTAGAAAAAATAGGTAACCTGTGTTTGATACTGGATCTTTCACTATTATATTCCGAAGACCAGACCTCAGAAGCACTGGGGCAAGAAACTCAGTGAAGAAACTCACTCTTTTTTTTTAAAGTCAATTAGCAATTATTTATTAGTGACAATAATATAATAGTTTTAAAATAGACTGGATCTTGCATTTCACTTCTAAGGCATGTTATCTGTATGTATCTCCTTGCGGATTCGTTCACCACTCACTGAGTGGATATTGAACATTGAATATTGAATATTGAACATTGAATATTGAACATTGAATATTGAACATTGAATATTGAACATTGAATATTGAACATTGAACATTGAACATTGAACATTGAACATTGAACATTGAACATTGAACATTGAACATTGAACATTGAACATTGAATGATGAACATTGTATATTGAAACTTGAATATTGAACATTATGTTCATTCCTACGTTTTTGTAATTAGGTTCAGTTCCACAATCTCAGCACGCAATGTCTCAATTTTAAGCGGACAGTACAGATCGGAGTGTCTTGACACTAGGTTTTTTCAGACATTCTTAGGAATACGGTATTAAATAATTAATATAATAAAATTATTTCTATATCTGTTAAAACATGCATTTGGTAGAAATTATTAAATTACAAAGGAGCTTAAATAAAAGCTTGTGAAAGCTTTTGATATCCATATAAATACAAATAGCGCTAAGAAATAGAAATATCGTGACGTAAATCTGATATAAGATCGTAAATTGGATTTTATGTGAGCATTTCTTTTGAATTAACATTGTTAGGAAAAATTTGACCTAATAAAATTATATTTGGTGCTATCGAACCGGAACACATCATCAGATGTTTGGTGGTTCGTCTTTGACATGATAGTGGTCGTGAGCCAGTCGGAGAACGATCTCCTACCACCAAGCTACTGGGTTATCCGCCTTTTGCGGGACGTTACCCAGCGGCGGAGGGGAATTGTATTCTTAACCCGTCCCCCCACGGATAAATTGCGCTTTAAGAGGTGCGCTTCAACGCCTCGCCTTATCTTATTAAAATAGGAAATGACGATAATTTAAATACAACCATTTCCCCAAGTGGGAATCGGACCGATTACCATTGTGTTTACAGTCAGGCGATGTCCTACTGCACCATAATTGTCTCAGAAGTTAACTATATTTAAAACATTTAATATTAAGAAAGTAAAATAAAAACATATAAACGGTCTAAGCAAAAAAAAAACTGTTGTTGCTAACAATGTGATAATAAAATTAATAAGATAATATCATAAGATATATCTTCAGATAAGTAAATCGTTATACGCTTTTCTTCTATATAAGAACATTATGCGTTAGGTCGTAAATATGCTAGAATTGTGCTTGTTTTAATAAGATCTAGACCATTCTAACATTGCAAATATAAATAAAGCCTCAAGAACACTGGTTCCCAACCAGTGGTCCGCAGAAGGGATAAACTGGTCCGCGCACAATTTTAAATTTAGGGGGTGTTGTACCCAGCTCTACTCAAAGTTATACAACTCATCGAACTACAAAATGACAGAAACTACAAGGATAATATACATAGTGGTCCCTGCTAGCAACAGTAATGTAAAATGGTCCTTGACCATAAAAGGGTTGGGAACTCCTGCTCTAGAATGATTTTATATGAAAATCACAGTTTCTAAGCTTTTATTTCATTATAGCTTCTTTTCGCATAGCATCCAAAAAGAACCTAGTGTCAAAATACTTCATTTTCCATTTTCCGCCAAAATTCGAGATAATGAATGTTGAGAGAATGGCAGTACTCAAGGTGGTATTGTCCACTGGAGCGGAGATATATTAAATTAGGAAAATTATTAAATTATGATCTTTCCACTGGGTTGGTATCGAACCTACGACCAATAGAGATTACAGTTAGACACTATCCCACTGCGCCATGTCTACAAGTTATTTCTTGTTATAATTAAACTGATACGATCTTTACTTTACAAGCATATGTATGTATGAACATCGTATAAAGCCGCCGCCGGCCAATGGGACAACGTCTGAATATAAATGTGACGATTGTCGGTTCGATTCCTATTCATGGGAATGATTTAATCTTATTTTCATTTCTTTGCGACAAAGACAAAGCGCGGCGTTAAGTTCCGACAATTAGCAATGAGGCGATTTCTTGTAGAAAGTTAAGGAGGCGGTGTCTTGATATATAACCTCTGACTATGCTGCTATAAGGGAAAAGTCGTAAAGCTGTTCTTCTTTACAAATATATATGTACATACACATATGTATCGTTTAATTACGAAGAAAACGTAAGTAGTGCAAACAAAACACAAGCTCTTTTAACGGACGATATTATATTAATTTTATTATTAGTGTAAATGAAAAACCTTTTAATATTACTTTCTCAATATTAAATGTTTTTAGCTTCTGTTGCAATCCTGGCACAGTAGAATAGATTTTGATTGCAAATATGACAGTTGTAGGTTCGATCCTTACTCCTAGGAAAAAGGTGCTTTACTTTACAATTTCTTTTTGTTTCACGCTGTATTCCGCACACAGCAGGGTAGACGGATCAAACCTAATGTTAAGTGTTCCGTTCTACACTTTTCGCCAAGTTCCGCGGCATTGCATGTTAAGAGAAGCAAGTAAACGTCGTGCTTTACCACAACTCCAGAGCGAAGAATATAAATGAAATTCCTCGATTGGGAATCGAACCCACAACGAACTGGTTGTGGGTTCGCGTTTACAGTCACACTTTGTGCCCACAGGACGTAGGACTGGCTCGGCTAAAGCATATAGTATATATTTTTTTTTAGCTTCACGCTGTATCCTGCACACAGCAGGGTAGGCAGAGGGAACCTAGTGTTAAGACACTCCGTTCCCCACTTTCCGCCTAATTCGGAGGCATTGCGTGTTCCAGAGTCCTACAATGTGAACGTTTTCAAGTCAAGAGTGAATAGGTACCTTCTAGGCAAGCGTGTAACATCGTAGACCACATGAACGCTTAACATCAGGCTTGATGTGGTCAAACGTGAGCCTATTATGAATAAAAAAAAAAAAAAACTTAATGCCGCGCTTTACCTCGAAACCAGAGCGAAGAAAATGGAAATACTAAATATTTCCACTCCTCGATTGGGAATCGAACCCACAACCAGTCGTTTACAGTCACACGTTCGTGCCACTGCGCCACGACTGGCCCCCAATATATAGTATATATGTTTGTATATATCGTTTAATTACGACGAAAACGTAAGTAGTGCAAACAAAACACAAGCTCTTGTTGCGGACGATGTTTGCTTATGAATTGTATAAAATATAACAATGAGTATTCCCGCGAGGTAATCTTTTCATTCCCGCCGTCGAATTAATTCTCAGACTCAAGGAGCTACGTTATATTTTTTTTTAAACTCTCGTTGTATACGCTTTCTGAAGAAGTAAGAAAATATTCATGTATTGTAGAATGTAGAGGTTTTGAAATTAGTTTTTATTTTGTTTTTAATATAGCTTCACGTTGTATCCCGCACACAGCAGGGTAGGCAGAGGGAACCTAGTATTAAGACTCTGTTCCCCAGTTTCCGCCGAATTCGGAGGCATTGTGTGTTAAATGGCGGAACTTAACGCCGCGCTTTACCTCGATACGAGAACGAAGAAAACGGAAATAATAAATATTTTCACTCCTCGAGTGGGAATCGAACCCACAACCAGTCGTTTACAGTCACACGCTTGTGCCTCTGGGCCACGACTGGCCACTTTTATTTTGTTTTTAATATATAACATTCATAAGTTCAGTTTTAAGGCCATCGTCTCTCTGTAAGACGTGGTGCAGTTAACTGTTTAGCAGAGATTGGATGTGGGTTCGCTTCCCGTTTGGAGATTTATTTTGTAGGTCGTCTTTGTGATATCCGGAACCGGAAAGGGAGTGTCTTGACACATACGTAATTTTTCTTTCTCTCCCTCTTCTTCCTCGAATTAGGGTCAAACCTACTATTACGGAATTTACATTAAAACCCATCCCACTATTTCTCACCACGCCACCATTGCCTCTATAAGTATATCATATCAATATAATATAGTTACAGTATATAAGCTAGGTGGTAAGCTCGCAACCAGTACCATATCAAAAATAAACCACCAAATATCTGGTCATGTGTTCCGTTTCGATGACATGTAAGCTAGCTCTCTCTATTTCCACCATCCCCAACCTTTCTCTCTCCTTTCCTCCTTCACCTCCAAGGCCGGCAACTCATCATCAACTTCTCTAATGTCTTGGATGTCCAAGGATGAACCAATTACCACAATAGTGGTAAACACTTACCATCAGATGGTCCTTCTGTTCGCCATTTATAAATTCAAAAAAAAATATATTACATATTTACCTATATCACAATATTCGGTGGAAGACGGCTTTATTTAGCCATTTTAGCGAATATTAACGCAGGAGGTGGGTAGCTGTCTCTTATAACCTGTGATGAGATTCCACCGCGGATTTTTCAGTTTGGATAATTTTTAGGCAATTTCTTTCCCAAGTAATTCCTTTAGGCTGCTAAATTGTTGATAAAATCGTTCCAGCGAAATTATTAAAACGAATTTCTTTCATAATATACTTTGGGAATTGTAAGTGGAATCTTAAATATTAAGTAAATAGAGAGCTAAAGTCGTGGCTTTCAAATTTTTTTTATATTTTTTTACTCTAAATTGTTTGACTTTGCTAAGAAATGGGTTGGTTATAATAGATTTTTTACAAATTCATATAGTCTAGACTACCCAAGATAAAGAGAACTTAGTGTCAAGACACGGTCATTTCGTCATCGTCAAAACGAGACATTGTGTATTGAGTGGCGGAACTCAACTCCGCGCTTTATCTTTGGTAATGGAGCGGATAAAATGATAATATGTAATCATTCAATTGGTAATCAAATTCACAACTATCACGATTACAGTCAGACGCTCTCCCACTGCGCCAGAATGGCCTCTAATTTAGTAAACTAGAAGTCGTATATTGTAAATTATATTTATGAAGGTACGAAAAAAATTTGGTAGTGTCTGTAGGATGTATTTTATTAATTCAAAAGTAATTTTAAAGTAAATAGTAATGAGTAATGTATTAATCTAATCAATTGTCTAATGCATTATTATATCTAATTAAAAAAATATTACTTTCTGAGCTTCTCTATTTTTCTATACCAAATTTAACTACGCTTTTCATACTCCTCCGTCTGCATAATTTTTATAAAAGGTACCGAAAAAAATAACCGATATTTTTTTCTACATATATGCACTTTTCTGTCTTACTGCTTTATGACGATCTCATATGTATAAAGAGAGATCTTTCTCTTGGCTCTCTGCATTCCTTGTAAATTAAATTTTATCATATATAATATCCATAAAATCATTAACTAAATAAAATGCAATAAAAAAAAAAAAAAAAATAAAAAATTAGCTTGCTTCGCTATATTGTAGCTTCCTTAGCAAGGATTCGTGAAGGATAGGTGACCTATTTAAGCTTAACGCTTGAGGCTAGAAGAATGTTACTTTTTCATATGTCTTCATATGTCTACGTGATGTCGTATACGTTTGACAGTTTTAATATAGTATTCGTGTACAAGCTTGTAGTCTGCAAAATTTAATTTAACATTCCTACCTGAAGCAGTTTCTTTGCGATGTTACGTTTTAACAAGCATGTTTTTGCTTAAAATTTGATGCGTCTTGGTTTAGTGGTTTATGGACAGTATAAGACTATAAACAAGATTAGTTGTGAATTCGATTCCTGTTCAGGCTATATTTAATTTTCTCCGTTCTTATAATTCAAAGCGTTTCGTTAAGTCACTTAGCTCGTTGTGTCTCAAATTCGGGGGGAAGATGAAAAACGGAGTGTCTTGACACTAGGTTTATTTCTTAAAATGAAGTGAAATGAAACGTTCAACAAAATTCAAATGTTTTAGAAGCTACTAAAAGCTATTATAATGTAAATGGGCTTCCTTGAAGATGGTGTAGGTACCTTGGGACTTGCCCAAATCTATTTTAAGAATCAAAATAATAATAAGTATAAGTCGATCTACGAATAATAGTTTTTAAAGTAAGAAAACATACTTTATCGATGTCTTTTTACATTTACACACTTAAATCTAACAAATATTTTTAGAAAAATGGCGAAAAAATTGAACGCACTTGTACACGCGCCCCTTGAAGACCGTTTTAGCGCTCTGACCACATTTTTTATATGAATATATCTTATTTATATTGTTAGTAACCCTGCAGTTAGATTTTTACAAATTTCTTTTTGTCAAAGGTTATTTCTATGAACAATCAATTGGCATAAAAAATATGAATACCTACATATATTAAAAATATATATTTAAGTTAATAATGATAACTACTAAAATGGAAGAATTATTAAGAAAAAACCTTTTATTATTTTTATTTTATTCCATTTTTCATTTTCCTTCAGCAATATCTGTTCATATTTTCTAAGATTCTGTTCATTTATTTGATTATTTCTTTTACTCTTCCTTCTCTCTCTCTCTCCTTCTCTGATAATCCAATCTTTATATAGCTTTTTTTACATACAATATATATAGATATATATATTACTAAAAATTAAGCTTGCAAGAGTCGCAAGAATGTACCAACAAAATTTGCAAGAATAAACCGTTATATAACTGTAGATATGAATTCTTGTAAGCAATCCAACAAAAAAGAAATAAAAAGCTAAGTAACAAACGAAATAACAGACTGTGGCTCACTTCTAAACATACTACTTCATATAACGTCTTGAATATTCTGAAACGTTCCAACATTTTCGCGCATGTCACGTTCCTTCGTAATTCTCTATGAACAATCTTAAGGACTTCTCTCGTATGATACTTGAGTCGCGTCAAATCCAGCATACGTCGTTATAGCGTTTTTAGCTTCACGCTGTATCCCGCATACAGTAAGGTAGGCAGAGGGAACCTAGTGTTAAGACACTCTGTCTCCACGCACCGCCGATTTTTGGATGAATTTCGATGAAACGGTGATTGTGGGTTCGATTTCTACCGAGAGGAATTTTATTTGTTACTTTTGGTATTTAAGATAAAATGCAGCGTTGACGACATTCAATACGCAATGTCTCAATTTCGGGAAGTGGAGGACGGAGAGTTTTGACACTAGGACCGTAGACTACCCCGCTATGTTGGAAAAAAACGTGAAGCTTTAAAATAAACAAAAATTATTAATGAAATTAATATACGTTAAATTACTTTTTAATATATATTAATGTTTATTTTTAAAATGTTGTCAACATATTTAGAATAGTTAAAAAGCATTTTAGAAAACATTAAATAAAATTTAAAATAAGAGAAAAGAAAAGTGGGGCCAGTCGCGGCGCAGTGGCACGAACGTGTGACTGTAAACGACTGGTTGTGGGTTCGATTCCCTCGAGGAGTGGATATATTTAATATTTCCATTTCCTTCGCTCTGGTATCAGAAGCAAAGCGCAGCGTTGAAGAAAGAAAAACAAAAAATGAAAGCCATTTTGAACGATATCGATATGGTCGTATGCATGGAGTTAATTGCGTAATCTCTGCTTGTATTCGGGCTAAAATAAAGTAGCTTTACGCTATATCCCGCACACAGCAGGGTCAGCAGAGGGAACATAGTATTAAGACACTCCCCACTTTCCGCCGAATTCGGAGGCTTGCGTGTTAAGTGGCGGAACTTAACGCCGCGCTTTACCTCGACGCCAGAGCGAAGAAAATGGAAATATAATTTCCACTCCTCGAGTGGGAATCGAACCCACAACCAGTCGTTTACAGTCACACTCTTGTGCCACTGGGCCACGACTGGCCACGCTATATTTATAATTATTTATTAACATCAACTAGATATACATCTTCATTTTCTGTATAATTAATGTTACAGATATAAATTCCCATGAATCTAATCATTTTCTTGACTTGTAATCGAACCTAACTCTTGAAGCTTACAGTCAGAGTAAATTCCACTATACTACGATGGACTCAAACATTATCTATTTAAGAAATTATTTACTAATTTAAAGAAGAAACTAAGAAAATACAATAAAAACAATGGGGAAAGCCAAACAATACTCGAATATAGCACTGATAGCTCGTCTCAAACAGTAAAAACCACTAAAACGAACTGAAGGGAACAGTTTATGCTTTTAGCAGTTTTACAAACAAACTACATTTTTCACTTTTTCCCTGGTTAATTGAACGAAATTGGTTTCGACCAAAGTTTGGGTGGGTTTAAGCGTTGTAGAGTTAGTTAGTACAATCGATAGAGCAAATAGAAAGGCGATGTAAAAGATTTTTCTTTTAAAATTGTCATTTTTCGTCTTTGTCATGTATTTTGGCTTTTTATTTTGAGGTTAGAATGTAAAAGATAGAAGTAGTATCTTTATCTTTTTGTCCACTCTCGTCTACTCTTTATTTTTGTCTTAGATTATAAGTAGTTAATATTGTTTTATATATGTACATAAAATTTAAATTAATTTCCTGAAAAAAAAACAGCTTTACATTTTATCTACATAATAGGTTAGCAAAGAGAATCTTGTATTAAGTCGTGTGAAGTGTTAGTTAGACCCATCTGGTTAGGAAGTAGAGGAAAACGTCATTATTTGTAATTAAAAACAGTTAGTTTAATCGATAGGCCAAATAGAAAGGCGATGTAAAAGATTTTTGTTTGAAAATTGTAATTTTACGCTTTTATCGTGTATTTTTTTTGTTTTTATTTTGATGTCATGGCCTAAGAAAAAGTACCATTTCTCATCTTCTCTACTCTCTCCCGCATTCTTTACTTCTGTCTTAGATTGATTGTAAGTTTTTTTTTTTTTTATAGCTTTACGCTGTATCCCGTACACAGCAGGGTAGGCAGAGGGAACCTAGTGTTAAGACACTCCGTGCCCCACTTTCCGCCGAATTCGGAGGCTTGCGTGTTAAGTGGTGGAACTTAACGCCGCGCTTTACCTCGACACCAGAGCGAAGAAAATGGAAATATAATTTCCACTCCTCGAGTGGGAATCGAACCCACAACCAGTCGTTTACACTGTGTCACACTCTTGTGCCGCTGGGCAACGACTGGCCACACTCTGGTGACTTGATTGTAAGTATTTAGTATTATTTTATATATGTAGATAACATTAAAATTATTTTCCTGAAAAAGAAACAGCTATACATTTTTTCCATATAATAGTTTAGCAGAAAGAACTTAGTGTCAAGACTCTCCGTGTGGAAACTTCCGACTCTGTGTGTTGTGTAGCGGAACTTAACGCCGCGGTTCGTCTTAGATAATAGAACGGGGGAATCAAAATAATTTAAATATAATTATTTCACCAAGAAGAAATCCAACCTACAACTAAACGTACTTAGAATCAAATACTGTCTTATTGGGTCACTATGGCCTCAATTATTTCCCTGTTTGTATAAAAATCGATGGGCATCGCGTTCTGTTCATACTGCTAGTTGCTTCTAATAGTAAACACTTTATATGACCTTTCCGATTCTATTCTAAGAATATATTGTTAAACGAATTTCTACTTTATATTATTTGAATAAAAAATAGAGACTTTGTAGGTTCAGACTTAAATAGTCGATAAGTCGAATTGCGTCGAATTGCTTGGAATTCTACAATTTTTTAAATGTTAATCGGCATTAGGGATTGTTTCTTCTTAGCTTAGCTAACATAATGAGTTAATTAAAAAGGTAAAGAAATGACTAAATTAAAAGAAAATCAAGCAAATTTCAAGTAGAAAAGCTTAATTTACAAATAAAAAATTAATTCTAAAATGGCTGCTCAGAAAGGTATGTTTATTTGATTTATTAACTTACAAGCGGCTTTCGCCGCGTGAACTACGTCACTGTTTCATTATATTTCAACCCTTGGAGGTAGATTTTTGAAAAATAAAGTTGCCTATGTTTAATCTCAGATTATCAACTATATTTTAGCCAAAATTCATTAGAATCGGTCAAGTGGTTTAGATTTTTCAATTAAACTATCATCCACTATTTCAACCCTTTAGAGGTTAATTTTTGAAAAAATAAGTAGCCTATGTTAGAAACAGTAACTTTTTCTACTTTCATTCTAAATTTCTTCAAAATCAGACCGACAGATTAGCCGTGAAAGCGTGACTGATAAACACACAGACTTTCGCATTTATAATATAAGTATGGATTCACACCTAATGCGAATATGTAATAAGCGTCCTTAAAGAACTTTAATTATTTATAACTATTTTTTTATTAATAAATAAAATTGGAGTTTCCGTTTGTAATATGAAAACAAGATTTTACTAGATACTTCTGTATACAAGATACATATACCAAAATATCATTTCTTATTAGTCCATCGGTTTATCTGTTTATTCTGGCTTATCTTTCGAACGGCTGGACCAATTTTAACGGGTCTTTCATCGGCAGATACCTTATATAATAAGGACTAACTTAGACTACTTTGGCTTCAAAACTACAACTTTGTTGTTTAATCCCACGCAGGTCTAATTAATAATTAAGAAAGATGAAACAAGTAATTCTTATCATCCTTTTTTTAGAATCACCTTGTATCCCTGCAGGATAGACAGAGAGAAGCTACTATTAAGACACCCCATTCCCCATTTTTTGCTAAATTTTGGTGGAATTGATTGAATTTTGGAAATATTTACACACCTCGAGTGGGAATCGAACCCACAAGTCGAGTTTACAGTCACACTTTCTACCCACCAGCCACGACTGGCCACTACTTTCATAATTTCATACTTTTTCATACACAGTAACGCAATATTTCACCAGTCAATATGTTTATGTACAACAGGCATCGCACGTGCACAAACATGGGTTCCAATTTGGCGAATTCCCAAACCGCGGACTGTATTTGTGCGAGGTTAATACAGTACGTCAAGAAAATCTAATATATACTACGCAATAACTATGAATGTTGGTTATGCCATATAGTTGTATGGGAGTGCGTGGATAAGTTATCTAATTTTGGATATAATAGTCGTTTTATTTTTATATATTTTTTAATAAATAAGCTGTTTTTTTTTATACAAAATAAAGTTTGGTAAGAAAAGGCAAAGTTTCAGGCAGAAAGTGGAAAACAGAGAGTCGTGCCACTAGGTTCTGTTAGTCTACTATGCGACAAAGAAGAAATAACTACAACAGAAAGAAAATATTCCTTTAATTTGGAAATGAATCTAGTATTTTATTGCTTAAAAAAATATTTTTAAGAAAAATAAAGCGGACTGTATTTGTGCGAGGTTAATACAGTACGTCAAGAAAATCTAATATATACAACGCAATAACTATGAATGTTGGTTATGCCATATAGTTGTATGGGAGTGCGTGGATAAGTTATCTAATTTTGGATATAATTGTCGTTTTGTTATTACATTTTTTTAAGTAAATTAGCCGTTATGGTAAAGTGGGACAGTGACTCATTGGAAACGCGATTGGTTTTGAATTCGATTCCCACTCGGGGAATTGTTATATATAAATTATTTTAATTTTGTCCCCTTTGATAAGAAAATGCAAAGTATTGAGTTCCGTTCTTTAACATACATATATCTCGAATCCGGTGTAGTGGAGAACAGAGTGCCCTAACACTAGATTCTCTCTGTCTACCCTACTATACGACAAATGAGAAATGACGACAAGAGAAAGAAAATCCAGTTAACGGGAAATGAATTTACCATATCTTCACTTTTTAATAACATTATTTTTTTTTAAATCTAGCAGCTTAGCTTTTAACAAAAATAAATCTAATAACCAAGTTTCATGTTCAAAGAAATCAATTAGAACATAACATGTGTCCGAACTAACAAAATATTTGTATACCTACAGGTAATTAAAACGAACATGCCCCGTCTATAAACGAAAACGTATTGTTTTTGAGAATTTTCATTATATTGAATAGAATACAAAAACTATAGAATATGTTTTCAATCAAATATCGACTTTGTTTGTTCGTGTTTTACTGTCAATAGCTGAGAACTGTATTCTGATATCGGAGGGAACGCTTCGATACACCGGTTTTCTATCTTATCTATTTTCATTTGCATGCAGCTACACGGAAAATGTGTTTTTTTTAGCTTCACGCTGTATCCCGCACACAGCAGGGTAGGCAGAGGGAACCTAGTGTTAAAACACTCCGTTCCCCACTTTCGGAGTTCGGAGGCATTGCGTGTTAAGTGGCGGAACTTAACGCCGCGCTTTGCCTCGACACCAGAGCGAAGAAAATGGAAATATTAAATATCTCCACAACTCGAGTGGGAATCGAACTCACACCCAGTCGTTTACAGCCACGCGCTTGTGTCACTGCGCCACGGCGGGTCCCGATGGTGTGTTCTTAAATATGTAAATATTGTTTAAATATTTGTAAAATAATTTTTTTGCAAAGTCATTTAAAAGCTTTACGGTTTATCATGCATACCATGGTGTCAGAGAGATCTTAGTGTTAGGACACTCCGTTTTCCACTTTAAGCTTGAAATCTTGATATATAAGATCAGAGGCGAAGCTTAACGTCGAGCTTTGTCTTTGACAAAGGAAAGTATGAAATGATTTGAAAATAATCGCTCTCCAATATTGAACCTATAACCAGTCGCGTTTACAGTGAGATACTGTCCCACTGCATCACGATGGATCTTCTAAGTAATTTCGAAGTAACGTATGTTTTAAGATATATTTTATTTTCTTTCTAATATTCCTACAAGAATGCTTATTATTATATATTATTTATTCAATATTTAAATGTTCTTGATATATGGTATTTTTCTAGACATAAAAAATGAAATGGAGGTATTATTTTTACATATCTGAGATCAAAGCTATGATAATAGAAGAACATGTTAATATATATTTTAGGCAGATTTTTAAAGAAAATGTCATATTTATTTAGACGCCATCTTGGCTTAGTGGGACAGCGTCTAACTATAAATGCGATGGTTGTTGGTTCGATTCTCTATCGTTAATCGACATCATACAGAAACTTTCATCCCCCTTTCTTACTCTTTTAGGATAAATTTATACAAATTTTGAATGTTTCATCGTCAACGTTTCATCCATAACTTGATTGTTGTGGATGTCTATGGGCGAAGGTAACCACTTAACACTCAGCTCGTTTGCCTCCTTCATTACATAAAAAAAAATATTAGGTAGCCAGTCGTGGCCCAGTGGCACAAGCGTGTGACTGTAAACGACTGGTTGTGGGTTCGATTCCCACTAACGAGTGGGAATATTTAATATTTCCATTTTTCTTCGCTCTGGTGCCGAGGTAAAGCGCGGCGTTAAGTTCCGCCACTTAACAGGCAATGCCTCCGAATTCAGCGGAAAGTGGGAAACGGAGTGTCTTAACACTAGGTTCCCTCTGCCTACCCTGCTGTGTGCGGGATACAGCGTGAAGCTAAGAAAAAAGAAAGAAATATATATAAACATAGTAACTATTACAACTATAACGTAAGTAGAAATCACGCGATCGTGACCGTCCGGTCAAGGTTCTTAGCGACACGCGATTTACTAATTTTTTAAAACACAAAGTTATTACTCAACTTTTTTCTACGTAATGCTTATAATGAGTAATTAATTCTAATGCCTCATAGTGCCGCAGTGGGTATACGCCTGAAAGAATGCTTTGGTAGGTTTAAATTGTAGGGATAGATTTATTATCTACTTTTGGTTAGAATCACAGTTTTATTTTTTATTTATAATAATAATATATATATTTTTTTTATCTTCACGCTGTATCCCGCACACAGCAGGGTAGGCAGAGGGAACCTAGTGTTAAGACACTCCGTTCCCCACTTTCCGCCGAATTCAGAGGCTTGCGTGTTAAGTGGCGGAACTTAACGCCGCGCTTTACCTCGACACCAGAGCGAAGAAAATGGAAATATTAAATATTTCCACTCGAGAATCGAACCCACAACCAGTCGTTTACAGTCACACGCTTGTGCCACTGGGCCACGATTGGCCACAATAAATAATAATATTTTGTAATTTAAATTTAGATCCATCACTCCCCTCGACTACTTAGTTTACTGTACTAAGACGCTATCATGGCGCAGTGAAATGGTGGCTAATGTGAATACTATTGGATATAGGTTCGATATCCACTCAGGAGAATGATCTGTGGAGAGATGTGTAGGAGAACTCCTGTAGCTTACTAGTGTCCGCTAGCGGCTTGCCTTTACGATACAATTTTTCATACAAACTATCGTCATCCCCTATTTGAATCTTTTAGGGATAGGGGTAAAGTAGCCTATGTTTGTCCCTGGGTTTGGGTTCATCTACCTTTATTCTGAATTTCACTCAAATCCAGGCCGGTAGATTTGCCCTCAAAATGTAACAGACAGATAGACTTTTACATTTATAATACTAATACGTACTATTTATATATCATATTTTAGCGTTTATAATATTATATGACCTTTTCCATTTAATATTATATTTTAAACATCACTATACTACCGATAAATTTACGAAAATAACAACTATAATTTCGATTTTGTGCGCAACAGAAAATCGATGTGAATTTAATTAATGTTATGACACGAGCAGGTCTCATACATCAGGAGTGCAGTGAAAAACGTCGGAGGCGAAAATTGAATAAAATCCAATAACTTGCAATATTTACCTGCGACGATGTTTGATGCATTACTCGTACATATAAAACATTTATTACTTTACATGTGCTGTTCATTAATTATGATTTATAATTATTTTATGTCCTGATTTCAAAATTTGATAGCGTTTGACTGTAAAGCAATGGTTGTGAGTTCGATTCTTGGTGGAAGAGTGGTTATATTTAAATTTTTATTTCTTAGCTATGGTATTTAAGACAAAGCGTGGCGTTGAGTTCCGCAACTTAACACAGTGTCGCGATTTTGGCCGTTACGAAGAAAAACGCGAGAAGCTGCAACAAAAAAAAATATTTTTATAGCGACATAACGCTCAAGCATAGAATAACGAAGTAGTTTTACTTGCTTCATTACGTATTTTTTAAAAGAGTTCTCATGGAGTTATTATACAATATTCATTATAATAAAGTAGCGTAGATAATTATTACAAGATTTAATCACAATAATTAGAAAGACGTTACATTTCACAATTTTAAAACGATCTCCTTAAAAGTAACTAAAATGTAATTACATTAAAATCCAATAGGACAATGACTATTGGATGAGCGATACGTCTCCACGTCTTTTACGTACAGGAGCTACACAGTCAAAGAAAATTTAATGTTAAGACAATCCATTCTCCACTTTACGCCCTGTTTTGAAACTACCTTTAAAATGGCGGAACTCAACGCCGTGCTTTCATTTATTAGAGCGAAGAATAACTGAATTTACTATTTAACTAAATTATTAAAATATGAACATTCCTACGAATAGAAATCGAACCTACACCCAATATCTTTTGCACTCAGTCGCTAATTCACTGCGCCACGATGATTTTCACTGCATATATACATATGTATATATGTTTATAGGTATATTATATTGTCACACAGTCGCAGCTACTCATTCACATTCATACAACGTCTTTATTCGACGTCTGGAAACTTTCAAGTTACGGAGATACTGGCTCACAGACGTGCATACAGTAATAACTACCATTGTTTCATAAGAGGCAGGGAAATGACGGGTGTTCAATTCTACTCAAGCATAATGAAGAAAAATAGATTCTAAGATATAAAAAATAAGGTTGAAAATGTAAGAAATGCGTTACAAGTATTGTTCGGTGATTGAAAAGGGTGTATAAGGGTTTGAAAACTTGAGGAAAACTCGAAGGTACGGTAGGGTTGTTAGCTATCGATTTGGGATTGTTTTTTTTTTTGCTATGTAGTAGTTGTTACTACTACTATTCTAGTATTAGTTGTAGTGATCTTGTATTGTGAAGTGGACTACTGTAAAGTGTTGCAAATGTCGGTTTTCTGCAATATATCTTAAAATACCGTAATATACATTAGCTTCATGCTGTATCAGGCACACAACACAACCGACAACCAGCCGATTACAGCCTGTGCCACATACATTAATACAAATACATAAAATTGAAGTGACTGTTAAATTAATATTAAATTAGCAGCTTTTTACTAAATACATATATATTTATGTATGCGGTACATGTACCAAAATATTTTTCTCATTTATTATTTGTCTATCTGTCTGTTTGTTTTGGCTAATCCCTGGAGTGTCTAAAAGGACACGTAATAAGGGCTTACTTAGGCTAGTTCTACCTGAGAATGATGTATATTTTGTTAAAATTCACCCGGACGAAATCTCGAGTACTATACCTAATTTAATATAAAACTTTTTTTAGTAAGAACTTTATAAAATGTAAAATTGTTAGCGACAAGACAAACAAATAAATTACAATGAAAACATTGCAATTTATTTTAGTTCAGACGAATTTCTATACGTTTTCTAAATATATTCTTAAAAACTAGCAGACTCTACATCTTAAAACATATGAACAGTGTAGCATATGAAAGAAAATTATTATGCGTTTTTTTTTCACGCTTCACGCTATGTCCCGCACACAGCAGGGCAGGCAGAGGGAACCTAGTGTTAAGACACTCCGTTCCCCACTTTCCGCTGAATTCAGAGGTATTGAGTGTTAAGTGGCGGAACTTAACGCCGCGCTTTGCCTCGACACCAGAGCGAAGAAATTGGAAATATTAAATACTTCTACTCCTCGAGGGGGAATCGAGCCCACAACCATCCGTTTACAGTCACACGCTTGTGCCACTGCGCCCCGACTGGCCCCAAAAAATATATGAAATAATATTTCTTCTTCAATTCTACGACTTGTGACATCCCTAACATACCTATGCATATGCTTACTATAAGGGTAGGGGATTTAAATAATAAAATGGCTATTGCCTCCAGCTTAGTTTCTGTATTGAAATTGAAATCAACAAAAGGATTATAATGTCTCGATTTCGGGCAGAAAGTGGAGAACGGAGTGTCTTAACACTAGGTCCTCTCTGGCTACCTTGCTATGCGGGAAAAACGAGAAAATATTAAATATAAGAGACGGGGATTTATTTGAAATAAATGTCTCTTTACCTGGTGGACCTTGAAAAGAACTATATGTTTATATTTATAATAATTAAAATAGTTAACACAAATTTTCGCATAACACAGACCGTAGTGTCAAAACACTCTGCACTCAATTTTCCTCCCGAACTCGAAACATTAAATAGCAGAAGTCTGTGTATGTACTTTGCGAAAAATACTTTATATGTACTTGATGAGGCCAACTTAACTCAGTAGGCTAGTGTTTGAATCCATACGTGATTGTTTATAGGTTCGACTCTCATTTGGGGAATGATTAATAGTAAAAATGTTATATTTACATTATTTATATTTCTTCGTTGTGGTGACTAAGCAAATATGTTACGATGAGTTCTGTCAATTAATATGCAAGTTATCGATCGGGCGGAAAGTGGAGAAAGGAGTGTCTTGACACTAAGTTGTCTATGACTACGATGCTATGCAAAAAAAGCCTGATGCTATATCGGTATATACCTACAACCTATCCCTCCAGAAGGTTTCGAATCCACACCTCTCTCACAGTCGTCAGGTCTTTTCTATTTACTCTTTCTCTAATATAATACAATAAAATGTATAAATTATTAATTAAAACAATTAAAAACTTCACCTTAGCAAAAATGTTGAAAACAAAAAAAGAACGCTCATAATTACTGTGTTTTTAAGTTGAACTTTAAAAAAGTTTTAAAATGAAGAGCGAAACAGCGTTTGAGTAAATCTCACCTAATTGCCAGTACTCGGGAAATACTAAAACACAAGCTTCATTTGAAGCCCAGTCCGGCATTTATTAACGCTTAATTCAAAGCGCAAAAATAATTTCGCGGCTGAATAACAACCGGAAGTACTTTTTGTGTGAACCAGATAGTGTGACTTTTGACTTTTAGTTACTTTTTTCGTACAGTTATGTTTGTATGTATGTATGCTTTTTCCTGTATAGCAGGCTGATCAGTGAGAAGATAGTGTTAAGACACTCTGTTTTTCACTTTTCGCCCAAATTTAAGGCATTGTGTGTTGGGTGGCGGAACTCGGTGTTGAGTACTGCTTTATTTCGTTCACCAGAGTAGAAAAAATGTTATAATAAGTATACAAAATTCATTTAAATTTTTAGAAAGCATATAAAATACTAGCGACCCGCTCGCGGCTTCACCGCGTCAACTACGCAACTGTTTCGTTATATTGCAACTCTCGGGGAATGGATTTTTAAAAAATAAAGTAGCCTATGTTTGATCTTGGATTATCAACTATATCTATGCCAAAATTCATTACAAGCGGTTTAGATTTTTCATATAAACTTTTATTCCCTATTTCAACCTCTTAGAGGTGGATATTTGAAAAAATAAGTAGCCTATGTTTGACACCGGGTTTTTTACTACTTTCATTCTACATTTCATCCAAATCGGATCGCTAGATTAGCCGTGAAAGCGTGACAGACAAACACACAGACTTTCGCATTTATAATATAAGTATGGATTGAAGACAGAAGTATTCGAACCCGCGCCTCCTGAAAGCCGTCCTAAATTTATATCTATGCATTTTTACATCTTTCCATTTACGTTTTTAATTTGGTTAATATCTTTCCTCTATATATAGAGTGTAAAGGCACTCCGCTCTCCACTCACCTGTAATACAGTACTACTTTATATTACCTCTTAAGAACAAAGAATACAAATTAATATTTAATTAACTACACATTCAAATAAGCTTTGAAGTTATAAGCTTGTGCTTGACATTTTTATGATTAATGGCCCTTAATTAGAATTTTAGATGAACCTCATTATCAGATGCATACTCGTATGCTGGATTAATTAATGTAATTTACGTTTGATTTATAATTGTATTACATGTTATATTATTATTGTAAGTACGTGGAATAATTTGACGCGATAGCGTAGTAGGATAGCGGCTGACTGTAAACTCGAAGGTTGTGGGTTCGATTCCCACGTGATGGAATGGTTATTTTTAAATAATTATTATAGATAACTACTTTATGAGTACTTTATCTAGGTTTATATGTTTTATTTCGATTTTTTTTAAGTTTCACCCTGTATCCCGCATACAGCAGGGTAGGCAGAGGGAACCTAGTGTTAAGACACTCCGTACCCCACGCACCGCCGAATTCGGAGGCATTGCGTGTTAAGTGCCGGAACTTGACGCCGCGTTTGACTCGACACCAGAGCGAAGAAAATGGAAATATTAAATATTTCCACTCCTCAAGTGGGAATCGAACCCACAATCAGTCGTGTACACGTTCGTGCCACTGCGCCGCTACGGCTTCTAGTATGATGGCTTATATAGATTATTTAATTTCTATAAAAAATGACATAACTCATAATGCTTTTAAACATTTTTAAAGTGTTATTCAGAAAGTAGTTAAGAAAAAATTAAAAAGACATTTGAACCCACGCCTCCTGAATACCGTTCAGGCGCTCTCACCACTGAGCCATGCGTTCTTTAATCCCGAACGAAATCCCGCTACGTTCAAATTTTGATACGTTTTATAAATGTCTTTTTTAAATCATAGTGATTGACACGACGCGACGTCAGTGTAAATAAATCAAAGCGTAGATCAAATGTTGTTACGTGTATTTCAGCTTCCAACGCGATGCTCTTATCCGTTGCTAGTATACATTTTTAACATGCCCCGACATGTTTCATCAATGGACGTCCGTCCAATTTATATATGTACTTATAGAAGGGGATAAATATGTATGGAAATAGCAGGATTCTTTAGTTATCTAAACTAATAAATAAAATTAGCGTCTCTTTTTGGTAATATTAATATAATCGCTTTTTACTAAATACATGGTATATATATAAAAAAAATAATTTTGTGGCCAGTCGTGGCCCAGTGGCACAAGAGTGTGACTGTAAACGACTGGTTGTGGGTTCGATTCCCACTCGAGGAGTGGAAATTGTATTTCCATTTTCTTCGCTCTGGTGTCGAGGTAAAGCGCGGCGTTAAGTTCCGCCACTTAACACGCAAGCCTCCAAATTCGGCGGAAAGTGGGGAACGGAGTGTCTTAACACTAGGTTCCCTCTGCCTACCCTGCTGTGTGCGGGATATAGCGTGAAGCTATAATAATAATAATAAATAACGATTTTACAAGTCTTGTCTGTCTGTCTGTCTGTCTATTTGTTCCAGCTAATCTCTGAAACGGCTGGACAAATTTCGTAGGGAATTTCAGTGGCAGACAACTGATGTAATATGATGTAACTTAGGTTACTCTATTTTATGTTTTTGTTAAATTAAACGCGGACGAAGCTGCGAGTACAGCCAGTGAACTATAAGTTTTTAAATTCAATCAATATAAGTTACATTTTTTTATAATTGAAGCCATTGTGGCATAGTTAACATTAGTTTGTTTGTAGAACAAATTAGTCGTGGATTCAAATCCAATTGGAGGAGTAATTATATCTGCCATTTTGTCTTAATATTTTCAATCATTTGATAATTTGATTATTATCTGTTCCATTTGACATAAAGCTTTATATTAATTTAGTTTAAGGCACTGTAGGATATACATACTTTTTTAAAAGTAAGTTAAACTATAGTGCAACTGATGTTTTCCCGCCAATTCATTCCGCCACAGATTCAATACAAAATTTGATCTGACGTGTCGCGTCAGACGCTCTAACTCGCAACTGCTTTTAGTATTTTTTGAGTATTTTATTTTTTTTTATCTAAGTTCTTTTTACCTTATACAAAGGAATTATTTCCATCTCTTGGGGGCATCCCTAACTAAATTCTTCATCATAAAAAAAGAAGATCCCGGAACTAAAGGAGAATAAGCTCAAAGCTGAACAACAGACTGAAAATGCTTTACACCTATTATAAAGCAAAAAAATCATTGCAATTAATTCAAACTTATCATTTTCATGTGAAAAATACAAAAATGAGGTAGTTTTACATTTGCAAATTTACACGTCACGCGGCCAATTAAGTTATCTCATGGCTGTTGACAGGTTCCATCAATGGACGTCCATCCACGACACTGACAGGTGTAATAAATTGCTACGAACGCATTAATGCAATTAATTACACGATTTTAACATTTTAAAGTATTATTCGTACACTTAAGAAATTTAATTATATTTTTAAAAATCTTTAATTTCTAATTTCTCTACCTTTTCTCTACTCTTTTAAAGAAAGAGTATAAAATTTCCGGATTCGAAACGGTGCTTCTTGGAAACCGTTCATTCATTTTAAACTCTAATCCATACGTGCGCTTCATTCCCCAGAACGTAATATATAAAAAAAAAATAACTTCACGCTATATCCCGCACACAGCAGGGTAGGCAGAGGGAACCTAGTGTTAAGACACTCCGTTCCCCACTTTCCGCCGAATTCCGAGGCTTGCGTGTTAAGTGGCGGAACTTAACGCCGCGCTTTACTTGACACCAGAGCGAAGAAAATGGAAATATAATTTCCACTCCTCGAGTGGGAATCGAATTCACAACCAGTCGTTTACAGTCACACTCTTGTGCCACTGGGCCACGACTGGCCACAACGGCCACTGGACACGTAATATATAGTAATCATAAAATGATTATTATAAATAATTTTCAAGTTACAGAAAGATATACTTATTACTTAAACTGTATATTTAATCTAAGCAAAAATCAAAATCTGATCTCCCATTATATAGGTTTCATTGCGTATCAAAAACTTTTGTAATTTTTATCAGTCGAATTTTGTGTCATTAATAAGTAAACAAACATTATTATAATAATATTTAAGACTAGCTGTGCTCGCGACTTCATCCAAGTGGAATTAAAAAAAAATTATAATTCTAAAATAAAAGCCGGCTAGACCGATTGACACTGGCAGATGCCAGCTAGACCGATTGACACTGCACATGCCAGTGAAAGCCCCTTCAAAATCGGTCAAGCCGTTTCGGAAATTAGAGGGAACAAACAGATAGGCTGAAACAGATATTTCATTTTTATTTATTAGTCTAGATTAAAATTTTGTTAATTATTAAAAAAAACAACATTCAAAATCCACTCTTTACTGCAATCTGATATTACATATCATTAGCCGGTAAATGAACCCGCTATCTCCATCGATGACTACAATTCCTACCGTCACATAAACGAAAATCTGATTAAGGTAGCTTATTAGTCTAATTAGTCGTTAAATTTGGTACAAGGGCAGCTTACATAGTGAAGTACACGTAACATATATTTAAAGGTTTCCCATTATCTATGGTAATGAGATTTGGGGGTCACCAGTTCGAATTTGCAAACAAATATTTACTTTCATATTAGAAGATATTATTTTGTTTGTTTTGGTTTGGATTTTGATCCAATTAACTAAATTAAAAGGAATAGTCAGCGAATACCTAGTGCCTCTCTGACTTCTTACTATTCGAATATCTAGAGGCATGGTCGCAAATGACTATACTGTTGCAACATCAGCGACCGTAAACGCGATGGTCGCAGGTTCGATTTCCACTTGGAGAAATTATCATATTTAAACTATTTTCAATTTTTCAAACGCAGTGTCTCGAATTTCAACGAAAAATGGTTAATGTTAAGTGCCTTGACGTGCCTATCTACCCTATTTCATAGATTAAAACTACAAGAAAAAAAAAATTCTTATAAAAATATAGATTATTTATATCTACTTTTATATAAATCAACTTGAAAGCTCACTCTTTTATCCACTTTCCGTCCTATTTTGAGATATTGCGTGTTTAGTGATAGACATTAACATCAAGCTTTTTCTTATTCACCAAAGCAGACGCCAGGAAGCCGGCGCAGGAACACAAAGTGCATCTTACACTCACACTCGTCTGATTGTGGGTTCGATTCCCACTTGAGAGGTGGAAATATTTAATATTTGCATTTTCATCGCTCTGGTATCGCGGCAAAGCGCGGCGTTAAGTTCCGTCACTTAACATGCCAACATGGTTCCCAAACTCAGTGGTGCGTGACAAACGGAGTGTCTTAGCACTAAGTTTCTTCTACCTACCCTGCAGTATTCGGGACACACCATAAAGCTAAAAAAACAAACCTAATTTATTATATAATTTGAGTTTAAATTTTATTCTCTTTGATACATTAAGAAAAAGTATGACGTTAAGTTCTGCCATGCAATACCTAGATTTTCAGCGGAAAGTGAAGAATGGAGTGTTTTGACACTAAGTCGCTCTGACTATCCTTTTATGCTGGAAAAGGCGTGAAATTCACAATTAATATAGCACTTTTATCTAAGGTAATTCCAATAAGCTTTATTTACATTTTGAAAATGTAGTTTGAATATGTTTTCAGTTTCGCCAACATTTGCAAATCACGGTGGTTCCCATCAATTTCGGTTCTACTTCGCGGCGAGCTAAGCGCGTTAAAATTGAACATCCAAAATAAATTGTATCCTCCATATAGTACAGGGTTGTCGACAATTTAAAAATAAAGTTTTGTTACTTTTAAATGAGATGTTGTGTTAGCGTATGGCTTAGTTATCAGAGTAGGTATTTGGAGTTTCAAGAAGCGCGGGTTTGAATCCCGCTGCATTCAAAAAGTTTATACGTTTTTTTTTAAAAAGAATCCGAAATGTATACACATTTCAAGTTGTTAAGAGGATTAGGAAATTTTAAAGCTTAAAATAAATGTCAAAGATTGACAGGTAAAATTATTTGTTGTACACATTCAAAAATACAAGAAAATAAAACAGATAAAAACACAATAACACAAACCACAAACATAATTAATTGTAATATACTAAAGCGACTTATCACTATCAGTGATCTCTTACAGGTTACCTGTAGTATCTACATTTAAATGCAGAGAAAATCCATTAAAATAAAATAAAAATATGAAAGTGGGGAACGGAATATCTTAACACTAGGTTCCTTCTGCCTACCCTGTTGAGTGCGGGATACAGCGTGGTGTTAAAAAAAAGAATCTACAAAAAAATACATAATGATGTATGCTATGTGTATATTTTGAAAAAGTAAGCGTAGCTTCATGATTCTAAATTAGTTTGAATTGACGATCACCTTGTTCTAGATTATTATTATTGTACCACAATGCCTCAACATTATTTTCTTTATATTTTTAACAATAAAAGCTTTAATATACAAACTCAGAAAAGAGAGCTTACGCACTCATACCACGGATGCATTGCGTGGTACCCATTAGATTGCAGAAAGAAAAGCAATGCTTAGGACTCAAGTGTAGGCTTTAAAATTCCCTTAAAAGATGTCAATATGTATAAGAGGTGTAAGAAGATGAGGCCCGTGGCACAAGCGTGTGACTGTAAACGACTGGTTGTGGGTTCGATTCCCACTCGAAGAGTGGAAATATTTAATATTTTCATTTTCTTCGCTCTGATGTCGAAGTAAAGCGCAGCGTTAAGTTCCGCCACTTAACACGCAATGCCTCTGAATTCGGCGGAAAGTGGGGAACGGAGTGTCTTAACACTAGGTTCCCTTTGCCTACCCTGCTGTGTGCGGGATACAGCGTGAAGCTAAAAAAAAAAGATTCGTTAATCACTCGCTTTCATTGCCCTGGCTCCTCTGTTTCCTAACCACGAAATATGAATGTACCAAAGTAACTTTACTTTAGTATATTCATATTATTTAGGTAGTGTCTGGTTATTCTGAAACTCATATCCTGTAACATGCTCTGTGAGTGCTACGCTATTTTAAGAGATAAAACACATTATATGCTTTTCGAGTACATTTAAACTTTCTTCATACTTTATTATAATAAAATCTGTAACGCGATTCGTCTGAGAATTAGAAAGTTTCTTTCGTGCTTCTAATGTTGATAGATACACGTACAGTAGTATAGTTACTTTACCGTTGCTTACTGATGTAGATGTAGTAGGTGGATGTAATAAACTTATTTAATTATATATTAGAAAACTCTGTTAAGAAGTCTTGAATTTTTTACTTATATATACGCATTTTTTTTGAATGAAGCGAAATTAGAAAATAACCATTACAAATAACTCATCTTTCTACTCAAACAGATTTATTGCTTGTGGAATAAAATATATTAAATTTTATAATATTATTAATTGTACCTAATATTTATACCTCTAAACCGCACACACTCAAAACTTCGTCTCGAGGTAGCCCTTAGAGGATTGTGGTAATGAATATTAATGATAGTAACATTTAAGTTGAAATGAATATTTTCTTTGAAGAATCAACTCTTTTATTCAATTACTATGAGATATTAAACTAAAATTCTTGAAACTAGCAATTTGTTAACTTCAGCCTTCTTACGCTTAGCAGGCAGGGAAAAGTTAATGTTGTAATATTCCCTTCTCTGCTCTCCGCACGCATTCATATTAATTTATAGGTACTTGCACGTGGGAAGATATTCATATCTTCCCACGTGCAAGACGAAACCCCAAGCAATCATGCTTATAGTATATTAAGCCCAGGCGGCTATTAGAAATTTACAAATAATTCCTTCAAAGCTTAGTACAAGCTCATAATAAGTTCTAGATTTCAATGTAATGAAGTAATATAATTGCGCCTACTAACTGTGTGTTGATTTTCCGGTGGTTTTCATAAACAGTTTCAAGAGTGTTACTAACAAACTTTCCTCGTTTGTATCTAATAAGCTTAACAATTTAATTATTTTTTTATAATTTGATTGTGAATATTTCATATTCATAATCAATATTTATATTCTTTCTACATTTTTAAAATGTTATTTACACAATTATCTAAACACGCCATTTTACGAAAAGTTTAAAAAATTGAACGCAGCGGGATTAGAACTCACGTTTTATGGAAACCGTCTGTCTCAGGTATGCGTTTATTCACCTGGACGGTTACCAAGAGGCGCAGGTTATTCTAAAAATGATTATTTTTTTCCTAAAATATCAATATTAAAACGGCAACACACAATAATTTTACATTAAAAACCTCTTATTTACTATTTTCACATATAAAAATAACTTAAAATTACAAACTTAATATAGACAGTGGCAACCCTAACCCAGCTCACGTCGCGCAACTTGTGGGAATGCAACTAATGTGTATTTATAGCGCAACTTTAACTCGACGCGGTAAAATATTGTTCTCTTTCCGAATTTAACTTTAAATTAACAAGAAATCTCATTTTTGCTTGCTATTTTTGGGGAATTATTTTGATGTTGAATAGTTTGTTGTGATTGTAGCAACTTAAATATAGGCTATTATAAAAGGAGATATAGTTATTGTATTTTAAATTTATGAAGTCTTTTTAAAATTTCATAAAAAAATTAAAAGATAAAAACTATTTTATTTATATTAAATACAGCTTTTTAGCGTTCAGTCCGCCTTTTGTACACTTTTGTTGTTAAATGATGTAAATAAATTAATATTTGCCTTAATGTATCTTATGACCTGAAATACGAACGCCGATCAAGGTAATATTGAAAAACAACTTCACATTTTCCCCCATATTAGGGTAGTCAGAGAGAACCTAGTGTCAAGACACTCTACCCCACTTTCCCCGAAAATCGAGACACTGCTTGTTAAGTATCAAAAGTCATTCCACTAAGTGGGAATTGAATCCACAACCATTCGTGATTACGAAAAACGGAGTTCGGAGTACCTTGGTTACTTACTGACTGACTAACTAGGGGCTTTTTTTAGTTACCCTACTACGTAGGTAATAAACGTAAAAAATGGAAAAATATGTGTATATTATATACACATATCAAAAATGAACCGATATTAAACCAAACATATGTGCATACAAAAACCACCAAATGCATATAAAATGTGTATTCAAAAAAAAAAATTGATTATATTTCACTTACTGCAGCGGTCATTTATCCCCGCTGAATGGACGTTGAAAATATTTTTTGTTATATTGTTATGAACACAAAATCGCCGGAATACAGTATAAATCAATCGGCGGACGCTCGGTTACGCAGTTTAGATAAAATATATTCATTTTTATTGACTATTTCGTCTTTTTTTATGGGTTTTTCATAAAATTGGCTGTTTCAGTACCAAATTTGATTATAAAGATTGTATATATGCATGTACTAGTAAATTAAATACGCTTATCGGGTATTATAATGGCGAAATAACTAGCTAAATGTTAGTGGTGGATATTTATGTTTGAAGAGAGAAGGGAGAATGTAGTGTCAAAACACTCCGTTCTTCACTTGTCACCCAAAATCGAGATTGCGTGTGTAGTGGCCGAACACAACGCTGCGTTTTTCTGCAGTATTAGAGCTGTATTCCGCATATAGCAGGGTAGGCAGAGGAAACATAGTGTTAAGACACTCCGTTCCCTACTTTCCACCGAACTCGGAGGCATTGCGTGTTAAATGGCGGAACTTAACGCCGCACCTTACCTCTGATATCAGAGCGAAGAAAAGGAAATATTAAATATTTCCACTCCTCGAGTGGGAATCGAACTCACAACCAGTCGTTTACAGTCACACGTTCGTGCCACTGCGCCACGACTGGCCCCGAAAATGAATAATGTTAATTCTAAAAGTGTATTGATATAGTGGCTGACTGTAAACGAGATGGTTATGGGCTCAAATACCATTTAATGTAATAATTAAATTTAAATGATTTTTGTTTTCCTGCTCTAGTAAAATAACGCGCAAAGTAAAACTCCGCAACTCAAAACGCCATATCTTAAATTCTGGTGATATGTGGAAGACAGTGTCTTGACACTAGATTTTCTCTGCCTAGAGAAGAACTAGAGCTATGCGAGAAAAAATCACTTACCGACCATTATAACCATGGACCGGGACCATGTCCTTGTCGCATTGATAATACATAATAAAGACAAAATATGGAGAACGGATAGACTTGCCTTAATAGAAATTGAAAAAGACATTTAGAAAACGTATAAAAAACTTGAACGCAGCGGGTTTCGAACCCGCGCCTCCTGAATATCATCCAGGCGCTGCGTCGAAATTCTATTCATTATTTTTATAACATATCATATTTTTGTTGTTAGCACAAACTTTTATACGTTTTCCTAAGTGTGGAATAACACTTTAAAATGTTTAAAAGTATTTAATACAAATTATTCCCTTTGTATATTGAAAAAAGGGTGACTACTATACGGCGTTTACAACTGTTTTTAGTTTTTAGTATAGAAACGAACGCTTTACGTTATTATCTGATTAGAGTCCAATGCAGGTTAGCTTTATTTAATTAGAGCCCAATGCAGGTTAGCTACCATTGTATCAAATAATAAAAATGTAATTTTTATATTTAAAAAGAGCAACTGTTGAGTTTCTCGTCAGCTCTTCTCAGCAGAACTGCCTTCCAAGTCGGTAGTAGCCTTATGTATATTCGACGATTCAAAAGTGCTTGCAAAAGTCTATTTGAATAAAGATATTTTGAATTTGAATTAATTAATTAGGTAAAAGATATATTTTTTATCAAAAATATGTTTGTTTGTTTAGCTTCACGCTGTATCCCGCACATAGCAGGGTAGGCAGAGGGAACATAGTGTTAAGACACTCCGTTCCCCACTTTCTGCCGAATTCGGAGGCATTTAACGCCGCGCCTTAGTAATCAAAAAGATTACTGTAAAAGATTACATTTCACAACCGCAGTATAATGTAGGTATAAAGTGTCATTATATTACGGAAGCGGAACAAATTTAAAACATTTTCTTTTTTAAATTTTCATCGTGCGCAATGGACTGTCTATAATTTTGTTCACGCGTCAGTTGGACTTGATATTCATAATTAATTTTACTAGCAGTATATGATATTATTTTAACATAGAAGAAAGAAAGAAGAAATTCCTTAGCATTATTGACCATGGACTTATGGTTCCCATAACGTTGCAAAGAGAGGAGCTCATGGCAGTGTTTAGGACTTGTGACTACTCTAGACTAGGGGCCCTATTAAAATGCATATAAAAGTTAGTTTTCACAGTCCGAGCTCATTTCTCTATCTAACCATTTTTAAAAAATCTACTATTATTCTGCCTTCTTATTAGAAATGTCGAGATCTTTAAGGAAATTATAAAAATATCGTGTTATACCTATCGCGCTTTCTTCTACTGCGTATAAATTAACTTAAGAGGTAACCTATATCTAAGTAAAGACCTATTTCTAGTCAGTTCGTTAGGTAGTTCGAAATAGTTTCTTAACAAATGAAAAAAATCTAAATATAAATTAAAATAGACTAAACGTGGCAATCTTTGCGTCAAAATTAGACCCAAAGATGGGAATGGAGTAATTTTATACTACGTTCTGGTTGTCTACCCTATTATACGAATAAAAAACTAATTAATAACCAGTACATTTTTTTTATTTATATGTGTTTTTATGAGTTGCACATTTGATTTATTATTGTCGTATTTTATTACTTAATATTTACAAAGCCAAGTCTTCGATAGTTTTCCGACCTTGTGACGAGGGTATGGCAGGAGGAAGACGAATTTACCAATCGTAAAAATATGAATTCTTCAAAATAATACTTATTATTGTCAGATAATCTATGGCATATGGTTTTAAAGTAACTTTTTTAGAAAATAACTTTTTTCTTATATTTAAATACTCGAGTGGGAATCGAACCTACAACCAGTGGACTACAGTCACACGCTTGTGCCACTGGGCCACGACTGGCCACGAACAACTACAGAATATAGCCATAAAATCATTACCCTCCTTCGAATCGAGTAAAAAGCAACTAAATGACTTTTCCTAATGCACACTTTAGTTGTATGCGTAATTAGTCGGACATAGCATTCCCCTAACTAATTGTGACTCACAATTTACTGCTCGCAATGCGGCCGCTTTGATTGGATATAAATTCAAACAGGACTTCGTGATTGGTTCATCCCACGAACCTTTGTCACTTATTTGTCTGTTATTGTTATAGCTATGTGAATGTGTATAAGGTTTGAAGGCCAGAAAAATTTAATCTAGATTAAAGTATAAAATAGAGGTCAGTCGTGGCGCAGAGGTACAAAATGTGACTGTAAATTGAATGGTTGTGGGTTCAATTGCCCGATCGAGGAGTGGAAATATTTAATCTTTTCATTTTCTTCGCTCTGGTATCAAAGAACGGCGTTGAGTTCCGCCACTGAACACTAAAAACCTTCAGAATTAGGTGGAAAATGGGGAACAGATTGTTTTAACATTAGGTTCCCTATGCCTATCCTGCTGTGTGCGGGATACAGCGTGAAGCTAAAAAAAATAGTTATAGCTATGTGAATGTGTATAAGATTTTAGTGGCAGAAAAATAAGGTAAAAATAGCCAACCGATTTTTTTAAATAATTGTGTTCTCTTTATATAACACACAAAAATGGAAATGCATCGAGAGACTTACTTAATAAAACACGCAGATTTCAAAAAAATACTATAAAATAGGAGCTTCACACTTATTCAAGCAGGGTAGTCATAAAGACTCGTTCTATACTTTTCGTCTGAATTAGAGGCATTGTATGTAGATTTTCAGAAATGAATGTCCCTGTTTTGTATTAATTTTATAAATAATTTTAAAATAATCGTTTCTTTTCGATTACTTACTTAAGTTCGATTAAAGTAAAAAAAAAGCTTCACGCTAAAAATTATTTATTATTATTGCGGGATACAAAAATCATTTACCTGCGTCGAATCCACAATCAATCCCTTCTCCAATTAAACACAGCACAACGATATCCTTTTATTTACTATATTTATTACTTAATATAGGTACATCAAAACCTCAAACCGAATTTCCAGTAATCGATATCTAAATAAAATGTAACTCAAAAATAACTGGACCGTAAATGTTGAAGCTCAAGCAAAGCTGGCAGATTCCTGCAAACAAAAAGTATAGCCAGCCATCCATGCGAATATTTAATATCGTGATCAAACATCGAACGGTCTCAAAGGTGATTCTATATTAATATATTATGTATATTGATTCATATATTGTTTATAACGATTTATTATTGTTTATATTGATTTATGTGATTCATTTGTTTATATTGCATCTGTATATTATAGTAGTAAGTTATAAACAACAAAAATAAGTTGTAATAAAGCGTATAAGAATCTTAACGCAGCGTGTGGTAGAACGCATGGCTCAGTGGTGTGAGCGCATGGACGGTATTCAGGAGGCGCGGGTTCAAATACCACTGCGTTCAATTTTTTATACCTTTTCTACATGCCTTTTTATAAAGTTTTTTTTGTTTTGTGTAGCTAATCCTGTGTTACAATTATTGAAAGTGTTTTTTTGGCTATTTTTTCTACGTTACACTAAGAATATGAGGTGCGCTATATTAGACGTCGGTTATTCGTGTTTTAAGATGCGTATAAGAATTTCGACGTAGCCGGATGTAGAACACATTGCTTACCGATCAGAGGGCTTGGACTGTTTCCAAGGGGCACGGGTTCAAATCTCACTGCGTTCAAATATTTTATTTGTGTTCTAAAAAAAAATTAAATTTCCAATATGTATGAATAACAATTTAAAAATAGTCATTGACATATATTTCAAAATAAATAAAATTAGCGTGTAATCAATGCTAAATTGTCTTTTTTTACAGCTTTATGTTTTTTCCCGCATAACAAGATAACCAGAGAGGATCAGAGTGTATATAGGCACTCCCTTCTCCACTTTCCGCCTATAATCGAGACATTATTTAATAAGAGGCGGAACTCAACGCCGCGCTTTGTCTCAATACCGCAGCGAATAAATGAAAATATTTACATAATCGTTCCCCCGTATGGGCTTCGAACCCACAACCAGTCGCGTTAACAGTCACACTTCGTGCCCACAAACCACGATTGCTTTTTTATAGTATTAAATGAAAGTACGCTAAGCCGTGCCAACATTCCACAGCAGATGGTTTATAAACTACATACAAAGGATACTAGTAGGGATTCACATCCGCATTTTGTATTAGGTATTGTACTTTAAAGCGAATCACGCTACGTAATTTAATACTGTAGAAGATATCGAATGAACATAAAGTAGCATTTCCTGTCGCATGTGTTTGTTTTTTGTGCTATTTCCGGCTTACTATAGGAATATGCAACGAAATATATATTTTTTTTATTAGCTTGGTTAAATTTAGTTGTTTTGTGGGTTGTGACATGGTGAAGAAGAGTTCTAAAAAGCCTTAATGATAGTAGCTTCACGCTTCTGACCGTAACTAAAGCATGTTAGAACCCTGTTCTCTGCGTTCCACTCGAATTCTCGACATTTTGTGTTGTGTTGCGAAATTTAATGCCGTACTTTGTGTTATCAATACAGTAAGATGATAAAAATTAAATCCATACTTATATTATAAATGCGAAAGTCTGTGTGTTTGAAGTGACTGAAATTCGAAAGTGACTGGGTCTAACATAGGCTACTTATTTTTTCAATAATCAACCTAAACCTCTTGACCAATTATAATGAATTTTGGCATAAATATTTTTGATAATGCAAGCTTAAGCATAGGATACTTTATGTTTTAAAAATCCACCCTCGAGGGTCGCTATACAACGAAACAGTTATGAAGTTCACGCGGCGAAGCCGCGAGCGGGCCGCTAGTAATTATATATTATTTTATATATAATTTATTAAATAAAATATATTTCCTGATGAGGACAAATCTCATAACCATTAGTTGTATAGTGAGACACTGTTCCATTGCACTCTTCGTAAAGTTTATAATTTAAATGATTATTATAAGAAATTCAATTATTCATAACAACTATTTTTTTTATTATATCTTTTTCTCTATTTCCTTTTCTAATCTCTATAGTATGGAAAATATTTACTTAAAGTAATCTATACAATTTCGGTTCAGTTCAGTTAAAAAACACGAACAAAATCAAAAATAAAACTATGATTAGTTTTACTCAATACTATAATTAAATGAACTATAGTTAGTCATTAAACAACTAATTTGTGGCTATAACAAGCAGTAATTTACTTCCAATACCTGATTTAGCTCGCTGAATGCAGCTTTCAGAACTATTATTAGACTTGAGCTCTAAATCGAGCCCGCAGAAACGTGAAAACGTGTACCAATGGGAATTAACACGTATGATACATGTTGAACATGCTGCTTTATCAAAGCTTAGATACTATTGTACATTCCGGTACAATAGACTTGTTAGAACAGAACGAAAAATTTCATTAGCTTAACAGGTTTTTGTGTTTGGAGTACATTTGAGATGTATACAGACGTTTTTTTTAGCTTCACGCTGTATCCCGCACACAGCAGGGTAGGCAGTGGAAACAGTGGCGAGGGGTGGATTCTTAGAGAAGGGAAGCCGTAACAAAAAAAAAACATGCTCGTGGGAAATCAAGTTGGCCTTTTCCCGCCGCCTTGAGATGTAACGTTTACACAAAGGTCGCGGGTTCGATTCGATCACAGTAATTTTTGCAGTGCTTTTCTTTAGCTTCATGTGTATGTAAGTTTGTATGTATGTTTGTAACCGACTTCTTCCAACTACAACACAAAAAATATAATTTGATAATTAAAAAAATAACTCACCAAATAGCCTGCGTGCATCTGCATGCATTTATCTTTCATGATTGAAGACGAAAGGCCCCACCTCTACCATTTATGAAAGCACTGATGTGTTCTTAAACAATGTCTTTCAAATATGATAAAAGTTTTCCTAACAAAACAACGGTGTCAATAAACCTTTTCATTAATTCGCGATTGCGGTCGACTTTCCGGTTGTGAACTTCAAACGAATTTCAAAAAAAGTTTTCGATGCGACTATTACCGAAATCATGAACAACTACGTAACAAGCAACTACGAATATGTTTTACGGTCTGAACGTGCTTTTTAGCAGAGCTAGCTAAGTTATTAATATCTGTGAAACCCGTTTGACTCCAAACAGAACTCGAATTTGAAAATAGCAGACAAGGAAAGCAAAAATAAAATAAATAAATAAAAATATAAATAGCCTTTATTTCTCTGACCAATTTCCTTAAAACACATACATTAAAAAAGTTAGGTAAAATTTTACAACTAAACAAACAAACAGCTTTAATTTATTTATAATATTTAAAAAACTTTATTTAACCTGCATTAAGCTATTTAACCTTGCATTAATTATGCTTATATTAGTTTATTTCATTTTTATTTATTTATTTATTTTTTTTTGGTTTTTGTTGATTTTATACATTTTTTTTTATTAAGAAAACTTTTAATATCAATATAAACTTCCAAAAATTACAAAACAATTCGCTTTTAAAAATTAGGTTAAATTTCACAATTAAACAAACTAAACATACAAACAGCTACAACCTATTTATAATCCTTAATTAATAAAAAACTTAATTTAACCTATTCTATCATATTATATTACAATTAATTATGTTTATATTAGCTTATTTAATTTTTCTTTTTATTTAATTTTTGTATTTATTTGTTTTTAATGTTAAGAATTCACTGAACTTTTATTATCAATATAAACTTATAAAATTACAGAAAAGTGCGTTAAAAAAGTTAGTTAAAATTTTACAATTAAACAAAACAAAAATTGCTACAACCTGTTTATAATTCTAAAAATACTCAATTTTACCTATTTATATTAATATATATTAATTTTGTTATATTATAGCTTATTTAGTTTTTTTTTGAAGTTTTTAGTTGGTTTTTGTGTTTATTTTTTTATTAAGAATACACTGAACGTTTATTCTCAATATAAACTTACAAAAATTGCTAAAAATACATTTTAAAAGTTAGGTAAAGCTTTCCAACTAAACAAAATATATATTAAGTATGATATATTATAGCTTATTTCATTTTTATTTATTTTTTAGTTCATTTTTGTATTTATTTATTTTTTATTCACAATATGGTCAGGTTGTCTTGCGACATAGGCCTCCTCCAACCCATCCCATCCCATCCCATCTTATTTTCTTTAAATCCTCTTCAAATTCTAAACAGTCTGGGATCGCTCATTACAATTTTAGTATTTAAAGATTATGATGTCTTTTTTTTTTGTTTTTACTGTTTTTTATTTTGTCATTTAGGATTATGTTGGAGGGTGGTGGTCTATCAACCCCGCAGTGACCAACTGTATTGGGGTTGTTCGCTGCCATTCGATTACTTTTAATTGCTATTGTTTTTATTCGATGTGGAGAGAGAAGAACTCGTAGTAGGTCTTTGCCTCATCAAGTCAAAAGTATTAGCTTTGCTAGATTTCTTTGTAGCTATTAAGTTTACTTGTTTTTTGGGTTGGTTGTAAGAAGTAACTGGTGAAGTTGATTGTTCTCTCTTTTGTTTCTTTTTTTTTTGATTCCCATCTTTAACAACAAGTGTGTCATACTTAATGTAGGCGAAATTTCCTTTCCCTCTCTCTTCTTTTAGTTTTGGCAGCAGTGATTTCCTTTTTTCTAATACTGGTTTTGGAAAATCTTCTGCTATGTAAATATTCTTAAACTTTTTTTTATTTCTTAAAATCTCATTTCTTTTCCAATTAGTCCCTAAGGTTAGTAAGACAGGTCTAGTCTTCTCTTCCTTCGGTTTTCTGATGCGGTAGATTTGTTGTATTTCATTATATTGAACTGAAATATTTAGGTCATCTTTAATAATATTCATAGTAAAATCCAATAATTCTGTCCGTGATTTCTCCTTTTCTTCTATTCCAAACAGCAGAATGTTATTTTTCCTCTTTTCCCTATCTAAGCTGTCAACCTTTTTCTCCAGGTGTTCGATTTGATTTTTTAATTTTATATTTTCTTCCTTAATTGGTTTTAACTTTTGATCTAATTGGGTAAGTATATTTTGTGTTATTAATTTAGTTTGCTTCTCCATCTCTGAATTTTTTTTTGGAAAAAAAATTTCAAATTGGTTAAAACAAGGAGATAACGTTTACACTTGATTTTTGGTGTATATAATTATTATTGATGCAATATTAGGGCTGAAAGTATGTTATTTATGCTTTTTTGAGCATTTATATACACGGAGCTTATTAATAGTACGTTTCACTTCTACCCGCCTTTTTTGTCCTGTTAATTTACAATTGCCAGTCATCCACATATATTTGTCATAAAACGATTTGTGGAAATGTTTGAAAAACCCATCACGTCTCTCGTAATCGATAGTCATATCTGGAAGAGCCCGACCTAGGCTTACGACATGCTTTTTGTTTTCGAAACTCAATTTGCAAAATGAAGTTTCTTCGGTTAGTAAATAATCAGTTAAACAGCATTATATGTGTAAGAGTGCCATCATACCTCTGAGCAATCCGATTCACAAATAATCACAAGCTGAAAATTAACTTGGAAACACTAAACACTTAAATATACTATTTAAAAACTCTTTTTTTCATTCACACACGCACGGATTAAACAAACACGTCAGCCATTATGCTTTTTTGTTTTGAGTTACCTAAACCATTTAAAATTAACCAATAGACGTTCAATAAACACTTTGTTTTCGTATTATTTGACATGAGTTTAGCGAATCACGCGCCACTTGCTACGCTCTCGCTCGCACGCACAGATTTGATCATTCTCCCTCTCGCCGACACAGTAGCGCCGAAACACGTCAACTGCAAAAAGCCGCAAACAGACCCGGCATATTTGAGGTAAAATTCGGTAAGTTAGAACGAAATAGATATAGGTCTATTTTGCAAGGAAATAAAGGGACAACTGCGCACTATGGAGATTTTAGTATGGAGATATAATGACGACGTAGGCCGGTCTCGCGTCGGCTTGTTTTCCTACAAAAGTACTTAGGCGTTTCGATAAATTAGAGTTGGCTAAATACATTTTCAAGTTTGGTTCTTTATACGGTCTAAAAGTGGTAATTGAAAGAAATTAGCCCTAGTATAGTGATGTAATTATAAAAGGAAGGCGGTCAGAATCGGCTTGTATGGGCCCTTCGCCACTGATAGGGAACCTGGTGACACTCCGTTCCCTACTTTCCGCCGAATTCGGAGGCGTTGTGTGTTAAGTGGCGGAACTATACGCCACGCTTTACCTCAAGACAGAGCGAAGAAAATGGAAATAATAAATATTTCCACTCCTCAAGTGGGAATTGAAGCCACAACCAGACGCTTTACATGCACACTTTGTGCCTCTATGCCAGGATTGTCCCCCATAGTCATATACAGTCATATTATTGACTATGTGGTCGTGGGTAACGTAGGTTCTTTCTGTCTAACTTTTATATGAAAAACAGCGAGAAGCTGAAAAAAAGCGTTTAATTTTTACATTTCAGTCTTGGAGGAATAGTAATATACAAGTTATTTTATTTCCCCACTCTGGTAGCAAGACAAAACGCCCCGTAGAGTTAAGCTTTTCAACACGTCATATGTCAAATTTGGATAGTAACCGAACTAACATTTACTGCGACTATAAGCAATTCTACAATTACGTCAGCTCGCGTGCAGCTTCAATACACGTGATAAACAATCTCATTTGAATTATACGAAGAGCCGCTGCTGATATAACTTTAATTTTTTATTCAATACTAGTGAGCTCGGAGCTTCGTCGCGAAAAAATAGTTAGCCTATATCTGTGTCGTCTACGATTTTTCTGAAAACCTACATCGATAACTACAAGTGGTTTTGATATGTAGCACAAATTTGATTCTAATTTTGAAAAATCTAATTGGATTCTAGAAAATAATTCATTCCAAATACTACCCAAATGGGGCCCGTAGCTTGGTTACGAAAGCGTACGGACAGGCAGACAAACAATTACGTTTATAATATTAAATATTAGTATGAATAAAGTTTCATAAAACATATTTACCGTTTACGTAACAAATTCTTTATTCGTTTTCATGTGTCAAATAAGCTACTGCTATTTTAAAAGCTATGTATTTTAAAACCAATCCCTAAAGTGTCGAAATATTGTACGAAAATTATAAACCGCTTAAATTAAGCATTCACATGGGCACAACCGCGAGCTAGTCGCTAGTATATACATACAAAGGAATAACATTCATTTATATACCTTCAAATAAAATTTAATATAAGAAAAGATCTCAAATATTCGGAATGAGTAATGATGGAACTGAAAAAGCAGCGCCTCACGACAGATCATTAAGCACTAAGATTCAAGTGTGTCATTACAAACGCGAGCAAAAACCTGCCAATTCACTTTTCTCTCTCAATTTGAGCACATTTCCGGAAATAGCTATGAATTTGGAATTTCGTTGTATAAAATGTTAATAGTTATTAAAATGAATTCAGATTTTTACGTTTCACGCTTTATTTAGCATAGTAGGTTAGGCAGAGAGATTTTAGTATTAGGTTAGGTTAGTCGACGACGTTTCTTGACGTTAAAAAAAAAAAAAATTAGTCGACGACATTAATATTGTGGTTAATCTGTACAGCCTATAATATCAAGGGTTTTCGCCATTTGTACACATTTTATATAAAACAATTTTAATAGGATTAATTGAGTGCATTTTGGTATTCGAAAATACATTTTAGATAATCCAACGTTTCGACATGACTACCTGTAGACAAGTCTACCTGTGACCGCAGACAACTGCAAAGTATACGAAACGTCGGATTTCTTAATTTGAAATTTCAAATATCAATAATATACCATTTGTTGTGTAAGTTAAGCTTGTTCCCATAATTCCACCTAGTCGTTAATATAGTATATGTCGATCTCAGGCGAAAAATGGAGAACGGAGTGTCTTGACACTAGGTTCTCTCTGACTACCCTATGCAATACGGAATAAAACGTGAAGCTGCCCTTAAACATACCTTCATCTTAAACACATAAACGTATATAGTATTAAATGAATATAAACCTAAGAACTCATAAAAAAAAACTAAAAACGTCAACCACATTACCACTTTATTTGCAGTAAAAAAATTCTCTAACAATGTGTTTGTGAATTTTAAAAGAACACCTCATAATGAAATCCGAACGCCCGCTAAAAAGGCTTTCTTAATAAATATGCTAATTACGAATAAAAATACGGTGGTAAAGTAGGGACGGCGTTAAGTGTTTTACTTTCGAGATTGTTTAGAAACAAACAATGCATATTTTTAAATAATACAATTTCAAAGTACCTTTTTTAATGGAATTGGTATTTCTTTACTTTAGAGCCACGGAATGGAGTCAAAAATATCTTGATATTATTCTTGTAAGTATAAACTTTATTAAAATTAAATTGTTTTGTAGCTTTTACGTTTTATAAAGAAAGAACGTAGTGTCAAGACACTCCTTTCATGGTAGAGCTCAACGCCACACGTTGTATTGCCAGAGCGCAGATATCTTTGCAAAGAAATTTGTCTGGAATCATGTTTATGATCCTGATCCTTGTAGATATCGAACTTACTGCCAATCTGCGCCAGGAAAATGCTATGACCTGGAAATAACTGTCAAACTGTTGAAAAATAGTGATTGACACTACATTCTCCAGGATTATTACATCATTTTTTTATTAGGTCATATAAGCACTACAGAGAGTTGGTTTTACTTTCCTTTACTTATTAATTCTTTATTCATTATTAAGTTACATTAACATATATCATATCAGAGCTAAAGCTAGATTATGTTTAAGCAAATGGTCAACAAAATAAAAGATTCCACTTATTTTTACACTACCGCTTTGTCTTAGGTATCAAAAAGGAAAAATTAAAATAATATATAATCATTCCCTCGAGTGGAAATCAAACCCACAACGATCGCGTTTACAGTCTGATACTGACCCACTACGCCATGAAGTCCTCATTATTTAAAAAATTGTGACTGACACTAGATTTTCTTAGATTAGTATATTAAAAACTTAAAATATATAAAAATCTTAAGAAAATCTTGTGGGTTCGATTCCCACTCGAGGAGTGGAAATTATATTTCCATTTTCTTCGCTCTGGTGTCGAGGTAAAGCGCGGCGTTAAGTTCCGCCACTTAACACGCAAGCCTCCGAATTCGGCGGAAAGTGGGGAACGGAGTGTCTTAACACTAGGTTCCGTCTGCCTACCCTGCTGTGTGCGGGATATAGCGTGAAGCTATTTTAATTTAATCTTAAGAAAAAACAACAGATTTTGATAAAACAAGATAAGATTAACAAGCAGTACGAACCACCTTCGTATACCACATGCTGTTGATATTAGAAAAAGCTCACAAAGACCACAACAAAGGTTATTAAGGAGCTTATTAAAGCATCTGCATAATACGGGGACGGGCTTCTTGAACAAAGAGGGTTGAACCCTTGCACCTCTCAGCACCTCTCGCCCATCTGGTGATGCATGTCTTTTAAAATGCATAGATATTTGTTTTTCTTTTATAATTATAATATTTTTCATATAAAAATCTGTTAGGGTTTGATTTTTTTATGCTTCATGCTATATCCCGCACACAGCAGGGTAGGCAGAGGGGAATCTAGTGTTAAGACACTCCGTTCCCCCTTTTCCGCCAAATTCGGAGGCATTGCGTGTTAAGTAGCGGAACTTAACGCCGCGCTTTACCTCGACACCAGAGCGAAGAAAATGGAAATAATAAATGTTTCTACTCCTCAAGTGGGAATCAAATCCACAAACACTCGTTTATAGACTGGCCCTATTTACATTATATACTGAATTATATACATACCTACATATATTTTATTTAACAATTTCATATTTCACTGGCTGTTTGATTGTGGATTGAATCGTACTTAATTCAATGTTGTTTCCGCCAATTGAATTTTATACAACGTTGTATTTACTCCTTTGAGATTTAAATTTTGATAAATCTTTTATGTTATATTTTTTTACATAGCAGCGTAGTCAGAGAGAACCTAGTGTCGACATATTCCGTTCTCTACTTTCTATCAGGATCTAAAGCCTGTTGAGTGGTAATTATTTTGAATTTTATGTTATTAGAGAGATGTTAGAAAATAATTCAAACAATCAATCTCTCGAGTAGGGGCTTACAGCCATTGTGGGAAAATGATTACATATTATTATCATTTCGACGCTCCGGTAGCCAAAGTGTGAGATTAAATTCCGTCTTGATTTAGGGCCAAAAGTGTAGAATAGAATTTCTTGGTATTAGGTTCCCTTTGGTCACCTTGATAGGCTAGAAAAAGCGGAAGACTGCAAAAAAAATATTTAACAACTCCATTCATCGATTGGAAAAAATAATTAATAGATAAGAAAAAGATACGTAGCAAAAAAACTGCATCACGCTTTTCCCGCATCGCGGGGTAGAGAACTAGGTATCTACAACGCTAGGTCACTCCGCTCTCCATTTTCCGCCCGAAATCGAGACATTTTTAAGAACCAGACATTTTTAAGAACCAGAGCGAAGAAATGAAAATTTAAATATAACCATTCCCCGAATGGCATTCAAACCTGCAACCTCAACCTCTAATAACATCTTAAAATAATTAAAATAACATCTCAAAAATAGCATAAATCATACATACATACATAAACCGGAACCGGAAGTAGTCCCGGCGCCGGATATGACGCCAGCGACCTGACAGTTAATATCCGTTTTAAACAAAACATACGATTGTCACCTTTACCAATACGCTTTAGGGTCACATTTGCTAGCTTTGGGTAAAACAAGTTAGAATATGTAAGTCGTATTCGAGATTTGTTATCTTGATTGAATGGGTATAAGGAACTAGATTTGTAGCTTTTGAATATATTTTGAATTTAGGGAAATTAAGCTCTATGGTATGGGGTAAATAAATAAAAATTAAAGTTTTTTTTTTAATTTATTCTTTATTTGTACACCACATCAAATAGAAAAATATACACAAGAATATAATACATTTAAAAAAAAGAAATGTACAAAAGGTGGCCTTATGGCTAAGTAGCCATCCCTTCCAGACAACCTTCTTTTCGTCGAAAAGAAGCATAATAATGTAAACGAGGTAAGGTGGTGGTCATATTACATACATCCATGACATTAGTCAATAATATACATATACATTGGTTTATATGTAAAAAATACAAAACTATACTAGTTAGATTACTACTTCAAATCCGTAATAATGTTTAAGCGTTTTGATATAGTAGATAATTCGTATAAGCATTTTTTTTCTAGTGTCATAACACTCCGTTCTACTTTTTCCTTCCGAAATCGAGTAATTGAAGTTGAGTAACGGAATTTCACACCTTACTTTGTCTTACCAAAGAGGGAAAAAGAAATTAATTTACATAGAATTGATTCCCCCTAGTAAAAATCGAACACGCAACTTATCATGTTTTGCCTTTAATCTCTCAATGCACCACAATGGTCAGGGTATAAGCATAATAGTTTTAAACATTTTTAAAGTGTTATTCCATATTTAGGAAAATTGAAAAAGACATTTAAAGTATAAAAAAATCGTATAAAAAAATTTCTTGAACGCATGGCTCAGTGGTGAGTGTACCTGGACGGTATTCAGGAGGCGCGGGTTCGAATCCCGCTGCGTAAAATTTTTTTTTATACTTTTTCTTTAAATGTCTTTTTATAAGCATAATAGTTTTAAAATTAAATAACCTATATTTACACTACTATATGAAAAAATCGCCAAAACATACACTAACTCAAGTAAAATTGCAGTAAAAAACTAGTTAACTATTCAAGTATAGTAAACAATAATAAAAACTTAATAGACCCACGTTCTTTGTATTGAAACATAAATATGCAAGTTGATTGTTATAGGACAGAGCTATACGGAGGGTGTGCCGCCCCAGCGTCTCACACACCCCGCAAATTACAAGAAATTACTATAAAGTAGGGTAGGTGATGGGTAGGCAGGTTGTTGACCTTATGTTTTTATATGGAAGTACTTTGTAGATCAGGTTGTCAATAATGTTTTTGTTAGAAAATGTTAAATTAGGTTTTCAGGCTTTGCTTTGGCGGGCAGAAGAGTCGCTACAAAAGTAAACGGTAATAATTTGTAGCGACTCTTCTTTACATAGTTTAGTCAAATATGTTTTTTCTTTTTTTTTTTAGCTTCACGCTGTGTGTGGGATACAGCCCATTTTCTACCGAAACTTGAAGGCATTGTGAAGAAAATGGAAATATTAATTATTTTTATTCCTCGAGTGGGAATGGAACCCACATTCAGCAGCGTACACAGTCACACTTTATGAACACAAGCTACGACTGGCCTTCTACTGTTAACTTGATTGAAACTAGACATTTAAAGAAAGCGTATAAAAATTTTGAACGCAGCGGGATTCGAACCCGCGCCTCCTGAATACTGTCCAGGTGCTCTCACCACTGAGCCATGCGTTCTACTATCCGCTGCGTGGAAATTCTTATACGCTTTAATACAACCTATTTTTGTTGTTACCATCTCTGTAGAGAGATTTTTACTATTTTTTGTTACACAGAGATTATTCTAGGAACAATCGTTTGGCAAGAGAGAATGCATTGATTGAAACTCCAATTTTCACAAGCAGAACTGCAAGGCAGTCGCTAGTTTAAAATAAAATAAAAAAAAAACATATGTTAACACAACGAAGCAAATAAATGATAAAACAACATACATCTTCGCTTCAAACGCTTTTATAACAAGACTCCTTTCTACCTACACATTCGGAATTTTAATTTAACTAAGAAAATTTGATCTTGCGGATTCAAGGGGAATTCCCTTTGAGCTAAAGTAAACTTGTAAACTTTGCGAGACCACATCTAACGCCTAATTATAATGAAACGATATGAACGATAAGCGAGTAATTGTTCCAGTTCCTCTTGTACAAACAACTTTATACAATTCTAATTAACTAAAGAGTTATTTGTGTTAAGTAATTACATGTTGACGTGTGTATTTAAACACCTGTTATAATGTATGTCATTTAGATGGGTGGTCTATTTTTTCTTTTAATTTATTTTTGTAGGATGACGTAAATTGATGGAATGGTAAGTTTGTAACATGAAAATGAACTAAAAATAAATTTTAGGTATTAAGAAGGTTTTAATATTATAATTAGGGAGGTTCCTGGATCTTCACTTTTCCACTTTTGTAAAACTCAATGTGCCGTTGAAATCTCATCGGAAATGGGAGCAGAAAGTGGAGATCGGAGTATCTAAATACTACGAGTATATTCCCTCTGCCTACTCTGCACAGCAGGAAAAGGAGTAAACCTAATGTAAATAAAAAAATAAACATTAGCAAATCTAATTGAAACAAGAAGCAAGTAATTATTAGTCATGATTATTTTCCTTTCTACACAAAGGGCGGCGTTGAGTTCCACTAGTAAACGCAGTGTTCTGATATCGGACGATAAGTATAGAATGGAATATTTTGACACTAACCTCTCCTGTCTACCCTACCAGGCGGGAAAATGCGTGAAAGTGCACAAGAGTGATCAGAAAAACAGTTTTCCTAAATACCAGTGAAATGAAAAACGCAAATAAACGGAAAACAATTGTACTACAACAGATGTTGCCGGCTTACTAACTTACGTTCCACTACTCCTTAGCTATCAAGTGTGTTTTATCGATCTGCAAGTTACTGTTTCAATGTGTTCAGATATTTGTAGGTATGAAGCGTAACTTAGTTTATATTTATGTATGTCTAATTACGAATCTATGCCTTTTCGGTGTAGTGGAACAGCGTATGATTGTTAACGCGATTGGTTTTGGGTTCGATTCCCACTCGACAAATTATGTTATGAGAAGAAAGAAGCAAGCATTAGTTTACTTCTTCCCTCTGGTAAGGCAAAGCATTGGGTGACGCAAAGCATTGAAAGTTACCGACCCGATGAAAATTGGTGAATGAAGTTTGACGGTATCGTGCCGTAGTATGAACGTATGATGTATTAGGCGTTACCTCATGATTTTTAGCATTCGAAACAAAGCACGACATGGGCTCTATGTTATCTCTAAAATAGCCGAGGAGGATATCTTAACAAGTTAATATTTTCTTCTGTTACACTCGACAAATGCATGTATTTAAAACAATATAATATACGAAAAAACGTAGTAATTCTGTTACTTCAACCAATATGACTTATGGCGCAAACTTGTATGCCCATTATAAAAAAAATTATTATACCTACTATAATAAGTTTTTTTATTATGGGATTTTAGCACACCACGGGTTTTTGGGGGCCCATGTTCTTTTCTGTTCTTTTTTCCATGATTTTTCTTAACTATTTTAACAAATGACTTGACTGGTAGTTTCTTTTTTAGTTTCACTGTAATCTGCACACAGTAGGGTAGGCAGAGTGAACCTAACGTTAAGACAATCCGTTCCCTATTTCCACCGACTTTTAGGAGGCATTGCGTTTTAAGTGGCGGAACTTAACGCAATGCCTTGCCTCGATAACAAGACGAAGAAAATGGAAATAATAAATATTTTTAGCCCCTGAATGGGAATCGAACCCACAATGTAACAAGTTAATATCTCTAAAGATCGACCGCCACTGCCTCACCTCGCCTTTTCAGAACGCTCCCTCGTCTTTTACGTAATTTATGAAGACAATAGCAGCCCTTAGCGAGATATCTTATTAGAGGCAGGGCGGAAGGTACCAAGGTATATAACATTTCTTATTACTTATTTAATCTATACATCGTATTTTACAAGTAATTTTATTATGTACAGTGTCTGGCTATAAAGGAAATGGTTCTGGGTTCGATTTCAACTCTAGGGAATGATTATATGTAGTAAAATTATTTTTTAGCTTCACGTTTTATCCTGCACACGGCACGGTAGGCAGAGGGAACCTAATGTTAAAACACTCCGTTCCCCACTAACCGCCGAATTCATTGGCATTGCCTATTAAGTGGCGGAACATAACGCCGCGCTTTACCTCGACACCAGAGCGAAGAAAATGGAAATATTAAATATTTCCACTCCTGGAGTGGGAATCGAACCGACAACCAGTCGTTTACAGTCACACGCTTGTGCCACTGCACCACGACTGGCAACTAATAATTATATAACATATATTAATATAAAAATGAATCCCCTATTGAAATTATCGTCACGAGGAGCTCGCTCGTGTGCTCCGCCAATTAGGCTAAGTGTTCTACAGCCGTACTCAGACACACTTAATGTTATTATATTTGACCTAAACTGTAACTCTATTGTAGTTTCATTTACACATGTGTATAATTTATGTGGAGGAAATTTAGTTTTCATATATTTTAAATGTGTTTTTTTAGTAAAAAACACATTTAAAATATATGAAAAGTTTTATTAAAATATGTTTAATTTATTCATCAAATAGAAAATTGGATAACGGTTTTTGAATGCTTGTACGCGTTGGGTGTGGGTTCGACGCCTATTGGAGGAGACTATCTATGCTAATATTATGAATGGGAAAGTCTGTCTGTCTGTTAGGCTTTTATGGCTAATCTACTATATTAAATATATCCTGTATCGAATGATATTCAGAATAAAAATAATTGAAGATACAGACTTAAACACAAGTTTCTTTTATTTTCAAAAATCATCTCCCTAAAGGGTTGTAAAATAGGGGATGGAATTCTATATGGCAAATCTAAGCTTCGTTTTCAATTAATTTTCTCAGTGGGATAATTGATGTCGCAAGATAAACATAGACAGCCGATTTTTTTTTTCAAAAACCAGCTCTGGCGGTGAAATATGAGCTGAAAGTTTGTATGTAAAATGTAAACCTTGTTCCAAATTAAGCGAGAACGTGGACCGTCGGAGTACGAGACCCCTATAGTTGTGTAGTCCACGCACGCAAATCCATAAGCTGGTCCCAAATTCTTCTTTTTTTATTGGTATCTCTAGATAAAACACGGCGTTGAGTTCCGCCACTAAATATTTGATGTCTTTAAATCAGCAGACAGGAGAAAATAGAAAGGCGCTACACTTAAAGTTGTTACAGCCTTGATATATCCTAAAGATGAGTTATACTACTAATATAATAATAGCAACAATATGTAATATGTAACGAAATACAGTAATTCTGTACGTGGGCGGGAGGAATGAGGACAAAACCTAGTGAATTCCATTGTGTATGTCTGAGATGGCGAAATGCCTTTATATAAATTATTTGTGTAGGTATTATTAGACGCTTGCGACCTAGAAGTAAGTTAAAATAATATTCGATTCTTGAGAAATTATTTTGAGAAATTAGACTATTAACTTATCGCTATCGACGCTTCATCAATAAAATTATCTTGATGAAGTTGAACATTTAGGGCACTTGGTGTACATGTCATGGCGAATATATAATTAGAAATATAAGTGGCCAGTCGTGGCCCAGTGGCACAAGCGTGTGACTGTAAACGACTGGTTGTGGGTTCGATTCCCACTCGAGGAGTGGAAATTATATTTCCATTTTCTTCGCTCTGGTGTCGAGGTAAAGCGCGGCGTTAAGTTCCGCCACTTAACACGCAAGCCTCCGAATTCGGCGGAAAGTGGGGAACGGAGTGTCTTAACACTAGGTTCCCTCTGCCTACCCTGCTGTGTGCGGGATATAGCGTGAAGCTAAAAAAAAAAAAAAAAAGAAATATAAGTTGGGGCCAGTGGCACGAACGTGTGACTGTAAACGACTGGTTGTGGGTTCGATTCCCACTCGAGGAGTGAAAATATTTAAAATTTCTATTTTTTTCGCTCTGGTATCAGAGGCAAAGCGCGGCGTTAAGTTCCGCCACTTAACGCAAGCCTCCGAATACGGCGGAAAGTGGGGAACGGAGTGTCTTAACACTAGGTTCCCTCTGCCTATCCTGCTGTGTGCGGGATACAGCGTGAAGCTAAAAAAAAAGAAATATAAATTGGATTTAGCCATTTTTTCCCGCGTTTCCTCTCCCCGCCGTGCTCCGCTTTCCACTAGCTTTCGAGCCATTGCATGTTGGCTAACGAAACTATTTGCTAACTATTATTTGGTAATAAGTTACCAGAGCGGAGAAATGTAAATAACTTAAATATAATCATTTCTTCCAATGAGAATCGAACCTACAACCATTACGTTGGCCTCTTTCTTCATATGTTTAATTTAATTTTCCTTTCTTATATACTATCTACAATCGTAATCTTATACTCAAAACGGAATGTCAAATTTTACTTGACATTATTATTTTTGTAAATTTTAAAGAAAAGGAAAAAGTATTTATAACTTGAATGAATAGAATTTGTAAACTTTTTGTTCCCAAGATTATCCTGTATCTAAATATGTATTTTTGTAAAAGTTTAAGTAATCTTTGAATCTGCCCTCAATTTTCCTTATTTTTTTTGTTTTGAAGCTCAGCTTAGTAAGTTATACAATTTTGACCAAGATTTGTATTCTTATATCAATTATGAAACTTTATAAGTCTAAAAAAGTTGTAATATTTAATATCTTATTTTAAAATATACTTGACGTTATCTACAGTAGTCCTAATGTAAAGACACTCCGTTCTCCACTTTCCTTCTGCAATTGAGACATTGCGTATGTAGTGGCGGAACTCAACGCGCTTTGTCTTACTAAAAGTGGGTTATTAAAGTAATTTAATTTATTAGAGTCATAATTTATCAGGTCGACGAGTTTCGTTAACAGTCAGGTATTGTTCTATACCGTTCTATTCAAGCCCGTAAGCCTCAGTTATATATAGCTGTGCCTGCGTTTTCTTCCGCATGCAATTTAAAGAAAATTATAATTTTAAAGGTAGCTTAAGTTATTTCTTATTACACCTACTATGTGCCGGTGAAAGACACATCAAAATTAGTTTAGCCGTTCCAGAGATTGGCTGGAACAAACAGACAAGTAGCCAAAATTGGTAAGTGTTCTCTTGGTACCGTGTACACATATTTGCATTTAATAAAAAGCAGTTACTTTAACATTACACACAGACATGATATAATTAAACATGGCAATAAGTGCAACAAAAAAATGTAAGTAAATACGAGTATTTTATCGTTTGACAATTTTATAAGATTTTTGTAAATTATATATCAAAAAAGACTATTAAAGCTTACAATGAGGAACAATATAAGTTCGCTAACTAAACAGTTGGTTTAAGACCACTTCAATACAACAAAACGTTTGAGAGAGAAGTAGTTAGACGTTACCAGATGTTGCTTGAACTACTTGTAATATAAGATTGTAGGAAACTTCGAAATCTATTTGAAATATAATTTACAATGCATTATATTGTGTTTTTTTTTATTTTATAGCTTCACGCTGTATCCCGCACACAGCAGGGTAGGCAGAGGCAAGTGTTAAGACACTCCGTTCCCCACTTTCCGCCAAATTCGGAGGCATTGCGTATTAAGTGGCGGAACTTAACGCCGCGCTTTACCTCGGCACTAGAGCGAAGAAAATGGAAATATTCAATATTTTCACCCCTTGAGTGGGAATCGAACCCAAAAAGCGAATTTTATAAAAGCCAATCAAAGAAAAAAGTATTTTTGTCTTATACTTTTATTTTGAAGCTGCGTAATAAGCCTATGAAATATAATATATTAATTTTTAAATCGTCATTGGGTTTAGATTAACCACAAGCTTGTATAAGCATGTAATATTTGAAAATACAAGCGGTTTCAGGGTTTGTATGACAAAACACAGCAATCAATACAGATTAATACATGCGTTATATTGTAAAATGCTATTATATTATTATTATAAACGTGAAAGTTTGTAGCTCGTTGTTTGTTACTCTTTCACGTAAAAACTACTGAACAGATTTTAATGAAACATTACAATAATATAGCTTATATATCAGAATAAAGCATAGACTATAATGTATAGAGATATTCTGTGAATTGTCCAAAATATCAAGTAAGTAGGGTTCTTTGATATTACAGTTGTAACTGTTTCCGTAAATTTCGCGCGTACAAAGTCGCGTCACGACTAGTATCTAATAGTTTTAATATAAAGTGGTTTTCGTGACGCAGAGCGCCAGTATTCGGCAGTAAATAAGATTGGTTTTGGATTCTATTTCCACTTGGAGGGATAAATATATTTAAATTTTTCCACACTGGAAGAAGACAAAGCGCGGCTTTGAGTTCCGCCACTCAACACTCAATGCCTCGATTTCGAGCAGACAGCAGTACAGAGTAGAGTGGAGAAAATGGAATAGGTTCTCTCGGTCCACTGCTCTGTCGGAAAAATCATGAAGCTGCTTTTTGTTTTTATAGTGTTATAAATCCCCCACCAAAGTCCCGTAAAGTATATTAGATTGAGTAGACAAAATATTATAACTATTAAACTTACAAATTAGGATAACTAATAAAAACATTTTGAACAGTAAAAGGATTTTGACATTTCAAAAGGGCCCTATGTGCCATTAGACGTTATCTATTTTGATTTAATAATTCATTTTTTTATCAAAAGTTTTGAATAAGAATTTGTATAGAGAGAAGCCTTTGACTTTTAAGTTTTGCACTAAAACAACTTTAAAATGCATCGTAGCACGATAGTCGATACAACTGGCAGTGGAATGTAATTAAGTGGATATAAATTCTCACCTACTTTCAAGTGTGTAAGGAGCACTACGTTTCTTTACTAATGAATACTATGTTTTGCGAGCATATAAAAAGCCCATGCAATGGTTGTATTATATAAATGCATAGCAGGTTGGGGCCAGTCATGGCACAGAGGCACAAAGTTTGACTGTAAAGTGACTGGTTGTGGGTTCGATTCCCACTCGCAGAGTGGAAATATTTGTTATTTCCATTTCCTTCGCTCTGGTTTCGATGCAAAACGCAGCGTTAAGTTTCGCCACTTAACACGCAATACCTCCGAATTCGGTGGTGTGTGTGTGGAACGGAGTGTCTTAATACTAGGTTCTCTCTGCCTACCCTGATGTGTGCGGGATACAGCGTAAAAATAGTAGTCAATGATATTAGTTACGCCATAGTCTCCACTTTAGGTGGAAAGTGGAAAATGGAATTTCTTGCCACTATGTTCTGAAGAAAAGAAAAAGGCCGTAAGCTTTTCGTTTTATTAAAATTGTAAGCGTTTAAAAATGCTTAAATTTGTCTGAAATATATCTTATTCATAATTAAAATAATATCTACTGCAAAACATAAGGCTCTCAATAGTAGTACCTAATCTTTTAATTCAACAGCGAAAATTTTACCAAAACGGAAAATCCAAATTTGTAAGCTGACAAAAGCCAACGGCCAACTTCACTTGCATAGACGAAGAATTGTAAGAAAATCGCCAACTTAAATCGTCTTGAAATCGATTTACAGCGTCGAAATAAATGGCCGTTCCCATCCAAGTCCACTTTATCAGATAAAATTCTAAAGTGGTTTAGAATTGTAAGTGAAAATAGTTTAGGTATAGTCGCTGGCGTTTAGAAACTATTCTTCGGCGTTCGGATGAGTGCACACAATTGAATTGAAATTCATGCATGCATGCATTGAATTATTTTATTTTCTTTGTAATCCATACTTATATTATAAATGCAAGAGTCTGTGTGTTTGTCTGTCACGCTTTCACGGCTACTCTACTCGTCTAATTTTGATGAAATTTAGAATGAAAGTATTAAAAGTGACTGGGTCTAAAAAAAATCAACCTCTAAAGGGTTTTGAAATAAGGGATGAAAGTTTATATGAAAAATCTAAACTGTTTGACCAATTGTAATGAATTTTGATATAAATATACTTGATAATCTAAGCTTAAACATAGGCTACTTTATTTTTTAAAAATGCGCCCCCGGAGGTTGCAGTGTAAAGAAATAGTTCACGCGGCGAAGCCGCGAGCAGGCCGCTAGTATGTAATCTTTTTGTAATATGTAATTATGTAAACATTCAGGTGAATGGTTACATATTATTTTTACTTCTCCGCTCTGATACCTAAGGTACACGGCGTTGAGTTTTCCCATTTGACAAGTAATATTTCAATTTTGGACGGAAAGTGGAGAACGGAATGTCTTGACTATGCTAAGATGGAAAACGATGAACGATGAGATGTTTTTTAGTAATATCGTAAAAGTGGCATCTTTTAGTAGGATTAAAACAGTTTATATACCTATTTTGGTATCCAAAAAACAAATTTTACACACACTTGAATAGCAGGGTAGTCAGAGAGAGCCTAGAGTCAAGACACTCCGTTCTCCACTTTGCGCTAAAAATCGAGACCACCTTCCACCAAGTAGGAATCGAACCCACAACTAACCACAATTGTAGTCAAACTACGCAACGATGGCTTTATATTTGTAACTAGTTTCCTCGAAAAATAAGAAAGCCTTTCTTCATTTCCTTATACATTTCGTTTTCTTAAAACATCGACTAATTAGACATTAAAACATAAGTTTGGCATTTTAAGTAGGTCATTCGTTCCGCTCTCCATCGTTTCAAGCCTTCAGAGGTTTTGCCTTCCTTTCAGAAATCCTTTTGCTTTTTATTTATTTAATTTGTTCAACATGAATAGATTATGATGTGGATTTAGTGAAAATTATAAATCCTTATTATCGCTTCGCTTATTTTTTTGTTATAGAAAGAATATAAATTATGTAGGAATAACGTATATTTATTTTGAGAGCAATTTATATTAATATTATAAATGCGAAAGTCAATTTGTCTGTTCGTTTGTCTTTTACGCTTTCACGGCTTATTTATTGACTCAATTTTTATTAAAATCATAATAAAATTATAATATCTGGAGTCGAATGTAGAATTTTCGGACAGAAAATTTCAGAATGATAGTTGTCACATATAGGATAGCTATTTAAAAAATTAATTCTTTAAAATGCTTATATAGTATTTAAATCGTCGGCAATGCTTGTAATAAGAAAATTACAATTTCAATCGTTACTGTAATCTTTTTATTTAAAGTTAAGCATCCAACATCCAAAAGAAATAATATAATAGTAGTAGCGTATATTTTCTAAAACAAATTAAGTATTACTAAGTTCTCCCTGCCAACTGTAGAGTAAAAGTACCAACGACTAAAAAAAATTATACTGTTTTAATATATAATTCTACAATTTTCGTAACCACTATATTTTCTTTGTAACGTTACATCTATTCTACTAATGTTACTAGGGCTGCCAACGTTTCTTTTTATAATAATATATTACTTGAAAATATAACATTTTACAAGAAAAATAAAAGAAAATAAAACTAAGTTATACGTTTTACTCATTTTTTTATAAGCCATACATTTTTTACTTGCATACTTCAACAATTTTTGACTTCTTACGTTGTGTGTCACGCTTTTTCCTTTATAGTAGAGTAGCCTGAGAGGGCCAAGTGTCAAAAAATTGTTTTCTGCTTCCCGTCCGAAATCAAGACATTTTCTGTTAAGTGGCTTCATCTTGGGGACCATAATCAAATCAGCTATCATCGCGGTTACGACGTGACGCTGTCATACTGCGTTGCGACGACTTCCAATTTTGTTCTGGTAACTGCTACCAAAGACAAGTGTGTTTCGCCACTCAACACGCAATATCTCTATTTAGAATATTTAGAATAAAAAATAGAGAACGGAGTGTCTTCACTCTAGGTTCTCTCTGATTAGTACTAGTAGTTATTTAAAGAAACCACTAGGGGCGCAACCAGACTGCCAATTTCGACTCGATGCGCTCGCGAAATCTCTAGTACCGTATACATATTGGTTGAAGCGAAAAAATTATAATCATTTATTTCGGCACGCGCAGTTCATTGTATCCAAAGCTTTTGCGCGAAATTTTTCCACTACAGACTTCAATGGGAAATCAGTTTTTTGTGATATGTTATCAAGGATATCAAGATTTCAATTTTTTTTTAAGAAAAGTTTTCGAGCCTATTCGTAAAGAGTGCAAAAAAGTAGAGCGCTCTGCTCGCTTCGCTCTATTAGCTGGTTTCGCTCAATAATAGCATATACACAAATCGATTTATCAACGTATTCATTATAATACATAATTTATTACATTTCACTACGGTTGGCAACCCTAAACGATACATATACAAATGTTTAGACTACAGCTAAATAGGACAACACAGCATATTGATCTAATTCCTGACATTGCGTCGTACGTTGCCCCCGCACTCGTAAGGCCTCTGTCTGTGCTATTGTTTACAGATTAACTATGTTCTATGCTTTATTTAATTTATTTTTTTTATGGTTTTTAGGTAATTTTATGAAGTTTTGCAAAGGGACAGCGTTTGAATGTAAATGTGATTGGTTTTATGTTCAATTCTAGTTCAGGGGATAACTATAAATTATATTACTTTAAATAATACAGCTTGACGCTTTATCGCGTATAATAGAGTTGCCAGATAGTATTATTTTTAAGACACTCTGTTCTCCACTAAATGTTATGTAAGCATTTGAAAATTTAAATATTTGCTTACAAATATGTAAATACCTAAAGTATTTTCATTTTTACGCTCGTGATATTTTGAAAAAGCATAAAATGCCTCGAATCCGGGCGGGAAATGAAAAAAAATACATTGATACTTGTTCTAAAACTTGAAGTTGGGTGAAATGTGAAGATATAGAGTGTATTCAGATGATAATAGATGAAGATCATGTAAAAAGCATTATAACCTTTCGTAGGGCGTGTAAGAAGACAGTGGACGTGGCGATTGAGCGTTTGGTGCTCAATCTCACCGTGGTCAGAGAGTTGACTCCTCCACCAGGGACAAAATGTGGAGCAAAAAAGAGTGTCCTCACACTACGTTTTTCATTCTACTGTATGTGTGGCAGGAAGAATATATTGTTTATTAATATGTGGTGGTATAAGAATCAGATTTCAATATTTTTAATTGTTATGAAATTAAAATATTTTCTTAGAAAATTTATTGAGATTATATCGATAATAACCTATTCTAGTTGTTAGCATCAACATAAAAACAGGCTGTCTACATAACGCGTCATGTGGACGGCCTATAAAGTGAACTGATCGATTTCCCCATGTAAATATATACATACATACATGTATATTCATGGGTTCGTGTACTATAGATCAAAGGTAGTTTATAGTTTGTTGGTAGAAGGTGCTTTATGCGATCGATATCTACATACGCAGGTAATATGCCTTGGTGTTTCAATAGCCCTGTGGGATTTGTCACATAAAGTATATTGTGGCCAGTCGTGGTCCAGTGGCACATGCACACAGTCACACGGCTGTAAACGACTGGTTGTGGGTTCGATTCCCACTCGAGGAGTGGAAATTATATTTCCATTTTCTTCGCTTTGTTGTCGAAGCGCGGCGTTAAGTTCCGCCACTTAACACGCAAGCCTCCGAATTCGGCGGAAAGTGGGGAACGGAGTGTCTTAACACTAGGTTCCCTCTGCCTACCCTGCTGTGTGCGAGATACAGCGTTCCAAAAGTATATTATTCTTTTTAATGTGAGTGCTGTCTTGCAAATGTTTGAGTTAAATTTTAAAACAATGTATTTTCTGTACATATAATTAAAATGTAACTATCTGACAGACTGAAAAAAACATATTAATGGGCTCATTTACTGATATAATATATGTATATTTTTGTGATAAAAAAAAATTAACGGAAAAGTAAAGAGTAAACTCTTGATAACAGTTCTCTCTAACTGCCATACCACGCAGGAAAAACGTAAAGCTGAAAAAAAATGTGTAAAGAATCAAAATAATTTAAATACATTTTCTCTCAAGTAAGACTCGAATCCAGAACCACGTTTACAGTAAGACCCTTGTCCCACAAAAAGAAGGTATATATTCTACAAATAGTAAATTTAGTTTACAACTATAGCTTTATGCTGTATCCTGTACACAGCAGGGTAGGCAGAGGGAACTTAGTGTTAAGACACTCCGTTCCTCGCGCACCGTCGAATTTTGGAGGCATTACCTGTTAAGTGGAGGAACTTAACGCCGCACTTTACCTCGACACTAGAGCGAAGAAAATGGAAATATGAAATATTTTCACTCCTCAAATCGGAACAGAACCCACAACCAGTCGCTTTACAGTCACACTTTGTGCCACTGCGCCACGACTGGCCCCACAACATACGATATCAAATATACAACTACATTTAGGCACTAATTCAGAATTCAGAATATGCCATGTTACACTCGCAGATAGTAATTTTCTCAGTTACTGAGCACTGTAATAGTATGTTGGGCGTGTTAGACGCTATTTGTTCACGTTTGCCCTTTAACGACCCTTGAGTAATAGGATTTGGTGTAACATATCTAGAAAAAGATATCATATTTTGCTCTGCAATAGAAAGTTATGTTAGAGAAATGGTTGTTCTTTTTGACTTTCTATATAATTAAGGTTGGGAGTATATAAATCTGTATTTATTACAAGATATGTTAAAGTTTTTAAGCTAATTGTTTTATTATTATCGTGAAGTATTAAATTCATATGAATCTGATATTTGTTATAGAGTAAAGAATTTAGATTTTAAACTCCGTATATACACTTTGTCTGATCAGATAGCGGCAATAAAAGTATTTTTTATTACCGCTTACTTAGGAACTTATTTTATATATAGAGACGTTGGAATTGGAATTCAAATCCACAAAACTTTCGCACTTGAACAGCCTCAAATACCCAAACAGTCAGTTAGATTAACATTATTCGAAAATTAAATTCTTAAAAATTAAAAACTATTTTTAATAAATAAATAGTGATAATTTTGTAAAGTATTTTAAAGTCTTTAATACTAATCTAAATGAAATCCATTAAACTATATGTTCTAAACTACTCAATTAAGTTATTAATACCATATACGTGGTACTTATGTTTATTATAAGTTGAAAGGCATAACATTTTATTAGCTGTTAAAGAAGACGTATATCGTCTTGAGTGACGATTTGAATGATTTTAGTTATTATAAATGATTGTTATAATATTTGATTTAAAACTCTAGTGTGTAAATCATTAACTTTTTTAGGTATACGCTTTTTTTCGCATAATATAGTAGTTAGTGATATCTTACGAGTCAAGCAAGATACTTCATTTTTTCGCACGAAATCGAGACCTTGTGCGTTGAGTGATGGAGCTTAACACTGCGTTTTGTCCTCTCAATGAAGTGGATGTTCACGCAAAGCGCCGGTGCAAATTATACAAGTCATATTTATTTGTAATTATGTGCCTAAACTTAAACTGCATAATTTTTTTTATGTATTAACTGATTTTAATATTCTAAATACTATCTACTAAAATCCTACAGTGGATGAATAAAATAATTTAAGTATAATTATTCCCACAACTGTCGCGTACACAGAAAGATGGTGTCACACTATTATACTCGTATTATATTTAATAGTATTACAACTCAGTTATTGTAATAACCACATAAATATAATAATTTCTGTAAAGATTTACGAATGAATTAATGAAGTTTACATTTTTATTAACTCATAAAAATATTAAAAAGCTTCTTTTTCAAAAGGCCTACAGGGATTTATTATGTGAATTGTAAGGATAATTCCCTAGATTACGAACGTCAAAACACGTGTCGTAAAACCTCGGAATCGAGCTTATGATGACATCGGATAGGGTGTCGAGAGCGATATATTTTTTAAGACATTAATTTATATCGCTATTTCGCCTTTAAAATTAGGAATATACCTACATATATAAAAAAGAGCAGGTTACTAAAGAGACCTAGTGTCAAGACACTTCTTTCTCCACTTTTTTCTAAAATATTAATGTACAAATCATAGGATTGTGGCCAGTCGTGGCCCAGTGGCACAAATATGTGTCTGTAAACGACTGGTTGTGGGTTCGATTCCCACTCGAGGAGTGGAAATTATATTTCCATTTTCTTCGCTCTGGTGTCGACGTAAAGCGCGGCGTTAAGTTCCGCCACTTAACACGCAAGCCTCCGAATTCGGCGGAAAGTAGGGAATGGAGTGTCTTAACACTAGGTTCCCTCTGCCTACCCTGCTGCGTGCAAGACACAGCGTATAAAAAAAATGGAATAAATATAAGTTTTTTTAATAAAATATTTTAAAATACTTATTACTGTCTGGTTTCTTGTCATCTAATGATAAATTACTTAAGGTAAGCTTACAGGAATGAAAATAAGTGGGAAAACGTTTGATAGAAATCGTGATTGGTTATGGACGATCCCACTCAGATCCCACGACATTAGGCGAATGATGAATGTTCTATTTAATTTTCTTTTCATTTCTGAGTTGGCACAAAGCGCGGCGTTGAATTCTACCATTCAACACGCAGGTGGAAAGTGAGTAGGGGAGTATCTTAACAAGATTTTCTATGTCTACCTGAATAAAAAATACAGTAAATATCGATAAGCTGAAGAAAGTTGTAAATACGTACGTATGTACGCAGTATTTATGTTGTACTAGCTTTACGCTGTATCCCGCACACAGCAGGGTAGGCAGAGGGAACCTAGTGTTAAGACACTCCGTTCCTCACTTTTCGCCGAATTCGGAGGCATTGCGTGTTAAGCAGCGGAACTTAACGCCGCGCTTTGCCTCGACACCAGAGCGAAAAAAATGGGCATATTTAAATTGTGCCTATGCGCCAAGACTGGCCCCTATGTTGTACTAAATAGAGCTATTTTATTATTAAATTAACAATAAAACTTGTTCATCTACCTATTTTATAAAACAATAGGCAATACAATTCACTATAAGAAGAAAATACAGCACTTTAATCTAGACCTCTCGTTTTAGCGTGAATAAGAAAGAATTTATATTGGTTGTTGTACCGAGTGGAATCTGAAAAGCGATCTATCCCTACACTTCCGCTAACGCCAAGCAGACAGTGCGAGACACCGTTAAAACTTTTTAAAGCTGTTTACAAACGTAAAATGTTTAGCTAGCTATTCTCGCATAACAGGGTAGGCAGAGAGAATGTAATGTAGAGACTCTCTCTCTCTCTCTCTCTCTCTCTATTCTAATTATAATTTATCGTCTAAATTTCGTGTTAAGTGGCGGAACTTAACACTGTGCTTTTTTGCTCAGCTTTAAGTTCCGCAAGTTTTTTATGACTAGAGTAGAGAAATGATGATAAATTAATTATAATCATTCGTCTAAGTAGAAACGCGAAGGCATCACAATCGTCTGTACAGTCAGACAAGTAGTAGAAGAAATAAAAGAAACAGAAACTAATCAATGAAACAAAAATTGAATAATATTTTTTGTATTGTAAATGAACATATTGATTTGGTTTCTTTTTAAATGTACCACTTTTTTCTTTTACCGTAGTTAGTAGTGTCTAATTCAATATGTCTATCCAGCTTCAAGCTTCTTCCTTGACATTGCGAAAATGAACTGCTTCTTGGTAAAACCTTAATATATAACTATCTTTAGAGTTTATATAGAATCTATAGCCATCGCATTTTCAATGAAACTGATGATACTCCGTGGTAACTTCAATAACTGTAAATTATTTCTACATTGACAAATATTGGGAAAAGAGAGTCTTATAAAAACAAAAAAATAGTAATATGAAAACCACAAACTAAGCCATAAATTAACTACATATCTTTAAAAACTAAAGACTTACAAGTCAAAACAACTTCACAATATTAAAAAAAAAAGTAATAAAGTAAACTGTCAATCTGAAAATTTCCAATTAAAAAAACCTCCGTTTGTACGAGACCTAAAGTATGATCGAGGAGGCTTAACGGTTCTTCTTTTTACAACGTCCGTCCAACAGATATTAAAGTTGTTTCCCGTTGAAAATAGTTTTTATCACGAGCTCAAATAAAATTAATCTTTGTATGAAATTGACGTGGATGGCCATTATTGAGTGGGCATTAGTGTAACGTCATAATGCAGAAAGATTGTTTTTTTTAGCTTCACGCTGTATCCCGCATACAGCAGGATAGGGAAAGGGAACCTAATGTTAAGACACTCCGTTCTCTATTTTTTGGCGAATTATGGAGTTTGTTAAGTTGCGGAATTTAACGCCGCGCTTTACCTCGACACCAGAGCAAAGAAAGTAGAAATATTAAACATTTCCACTCGAGAGAGTGGGAATCGAACCCACAACCATTTGTTTACAGTCACACGTTCGTGCCACTGCGCCACGACTGGCCACTAGGATCATTATTAGGAATATTGTAAGCATGATTGATATTTGAGGCAAGACTTGACCCAATCATTGAGGGCATCTAGTGTTCTATATAGGCCCACAACTTAGGCACAAATGAGAACATTTAAATAGGTTGTTGGAAAGTGGCCAGGCGCAATTATTTGAATACTGGCGTTCCCCTTTTTGAATAAAAGTCACGTCTTTGTAAACTGTAGTAGATAAAACATAATAAAACTAATTTATGAAGATGGATGAATTGAAGGAGATGGGATAATTCTTGGAGTAAAATTGGAAGTTTTAGAATTGATGATTCTAAAAGTTCAAATCTAATATAATTTTTTGAGATAGAGTTAGATTAAAGTGTGCTGAAAAAATATTATTAAAAAATATGATATTATAAGCCTTATGTGTGTATTATACAAAACAAAAATTCTTATAGCACGTTACGGAATTTTAAAAAAACACACTTTCAAGAATTTTCAACGTCGCACTTTGTCTACTACAGTTAAGAAATAAGAACAATTTTTTTTTTTAGCTTCACGATGTATCCCGAACACAGCAGGGTAGGCAGAGGGTGTTAAGACACTCCGTTTCCCACTTTCCGCCGAATTCGGAGGCAACGCCGCGCTTTTACCTCGACACCAGAGCGAAGAAAATGGAAATATAATTTCCACTCCTCGAGTGGGAATCGAACCCACAACCAGTCGTTTACAGTCACATGCCTGTGAGATAAATAGAACTACATGTATCTATTTATTTATCTGTGTATGAGGTATGTGTGTATGTATATTTTATCTTTTTATTTTTATATATTATTTCATTTTATCTTTTTATTTTTATATATTTCTGTCTTATTACGTTCGTCTATCTCGCTGCTTTCAACTCATTCACTTCCACGGGTTGACTGGCAGAGATCTCTCCAAGAGATAAGTCCACCGTTGTGTACTAAATGTATGTTAATATTTTTCACGTATATTTTTTAAGTGCAATGAAGAATATATATACATTATAATCATTCCTTCTGGTGTGAATCGAATCCACAACATTCAGACAATGTTACACTGCTCCACGATGATCTCAAACTTATTAATTATCAACCAACTAATTATTAACTTAGTAAACTCCAAAAATAGATAATAATGGACTAACCAACATCTACTTACAATTATAATATAATAGAAAATGTGTACCGTAGAAACTAATCCGGGTTCCCAACCCTCGAACTAACAACGTAATCAGGAACGTATGCAAACACGAAACATTAATGGAGCGGTTATAGTCTAGGCCGGGAGTTCGCTTCGCCCTGTTGAACTAAAATTATTCGCTCAACACCAACTGAAACTATTGCTTGGGCTAATTGTGAGCTTAGTCTAGCTATTTTATTTATTTAAACTTTTTATTACATCAAAAAGGTTGGTTTTAAAAAGGTTTTAATTTTAGATGTAGATATTATTAGAAAAATATAACACTTTTTAGGACATTAATTATTATTTTTTAGGACATTTTAGGACAAAGGGGATTTTGTAACTTAAAATTATAGATTATATTATTTATATGCTTAGTTCGCGGCGTTAAGTTCCGCCACTTAACACGCAAAGCCTCCGAATTTGGCGGAAAGTGGGGAACGGAGTGTCTTAAACACTAGGTTCCCTCTGCCTACCCTGCTGTGTGCGGGATACAGCGTGAAGCTATAAAAAAAAAAATTGCTTAGTTTGGTAATAGATGTTTCTAGAAACATATAGAAATGTAACTGATCGCTGTCTGTAGGTGGAATATATATAAGAAAAATATCATTGGGGACATTCATCAATGTAATAGAACCTAAATTTAGGATTTATTACAAAAAAAAAATTATTTGTTCTGTTCTCAGAAACGGTTTAACTGATTAAGATGTACTTTTGACTATTGTATTTGAAAAAAACTCCCTTTACATATTTATACATATGTTATTTTAATCGGTTAAATAATAAAATAATATAATAATTAAAATTATAAATTTTAACAATGTTTGTGATGTGACTACCCTCCGAAATGCTGTTAGTAAAAAGTTTACGTTAGTTAATAAATATCGTATGCACAATATAAGTCTATAAGTATACACCAAGGTATATTATTTACGAAGATATTATTTACCAATAACAACAATATAACGAATAAAATCTTCGAAATATTCTGAAAGTTTAAAGTTTAGCGTCATAAAAGAACTTATCTCGAAACTTCAAAAATGTATCGCAGTGCTATGTATCTATCTAAAGAGTTTCTATGTACTAGGTATTTACTACCTAAGGTTAAATATTAGCAATCATAATTGCGGTAAAATTACTTACAAATTATTCTGTTGTTAAAAATCTTCGCTTCGTGAATCATCCTGATTATATTGGTTAACTTCAGGGTAGGTAACTTTTTTAGCAACGGTACGATTCCTTTTTCCGATTTTGGTCAGGTCAAAATCACACTCTTAATAGTGTTCAAAAGTCGCAGGAGAGTGTCTATAATATAAATAAAAGCTTTAGCGGACCGCATAAAATGATAAAGCGGGCTGCGGGGTGCATACCCCTGATTTATACGCTTACTAAATAAATGATATTTATAGTTAACTTACATACTGTTAAATTTACGTACTGTTAACAAATAAGCTTCCTATATAACTGTCCTATTGGTATTACACAATATAATGCGCTTGTCAATCACTGTCGTTGATCTTTCATATCTTCGAATTGAACTACTTGCTTTATTACATTTCATTTCTGTCACCAACTGTCGGCGTTTTCTTCAGTAGGTGGGTATCTTAGAAATATTATTTCATACCTTTTTTTTGTTTCAAGACACCAGTTAAATTACGGAGACGAGAAAAAGACTTTTTAAAAATTTATTTATTTAAATTTAATTATAACCTTTCTGTTTAAAAGCAAGTTGAAGACAAACAATAATTAATTATATATTTATATTGAAAAAATTTAAAACAACACATTATTTCGTTCCATTCGTCCTTTATCCCACTACTAACTAACTACCATTCCATTTTTCGCCAGAAATCCAGTGATTGTGTGTTCAGTGGCGGAGTTTAACACCACGCTTTTTCTTATGCACCAGAACGGAGAAATTAAAATGATTTATAATCGTTCTTGCTATTTATAATCGAATCCACAACTATCGCGATTCCAAATATAGCAGATATTTGCACAGCAGCGCCATAAGGTGGCCTCATAAGTTTCTTATATACCTGCGATATCGGTATTATTATAATATTTTATTTACATTTGTGGCCAGTTGTGGCCCAGTGGCACAAGCGTGTGATTGTAAACGATTGGTTGTGGGTTCGATTCCCACTCGAGGAGTGGAAATTATATTTCCATTTTCTTCGCTCTGGTGTCGAGGTAAAGCGCGGCGTTAAGTTCCGCCACTTAACACGCAAGCCTCCGAATTCGGCGGAAAGTGGGGAACGGAGTGTCTTAACACTAGGTTTCCTCTGCCTACCCTGCTGAGTGCGGGATACAGCATGAAGCTAAAAAAAAAACATAAAAAAATTATTATCGTTTTTATACTGTATTTTTTAAACTGACGTATACTTTCAAACTTTTTGAAAATACTCCACTTTTTTTAATATAAATTATATTTTTTTAACAGTTATTCAGTACTTCAAACTAAAGCTTATAACGTTTTCTTACAATTTCTATAGATAGATATCGGTATTAGAAAATATAATGCGTTTGTCAATCACTGTCGTTGATCTTTCATATCTTGAAATTGAACTATTTGCGCTATTACGCTTCATTCTGTAACCAAATGTGGGAATTTCCTTCAGTAGGTATATCTTAGGAATATAACTAAAAAAAAAAATAGCTTCACGCTATATCCCGCACACAGCAGGGTAGGCAGAGGGAACCTAGTGTTAAGACACTCCGTTCACCACTTTCCGCCGTATTCGGAGACTTGCGGGTTAAGTGGCGGAACTTAACGCCGCGCTATACCTCAACACCAGAGCGAAGAAAATGGAAATATAATTTCCACTCCTCGAGTGGGAATCGGACCCACAACCAGTCGTTTACAGTCACACTCTTGTGCCACTGGGCCACGACTGGCCACTAATATAACTGATCTTGTATAATCTAAGCACGTCTTTGCGCTTAGTTCTGTTGTATTTATATTGTAGCTAACAAGTTTATTAAACTATATGCAAGTTAGAGTGAATTTGAACTGTGAATATTGTTTAAATAATAATTAGAAATCGAATCGAATCGAATTGAGAGGTCAGTCGTGGCGCAGTGGCACAAGCGTGACTGTAAACGATTGGTTGTAGGTTCGATTCCCACTCGAGGAGTGGAAATATTTAATATTTCCATTTTTATCGCTCTGGTGTCGAGGCAAAGCGCGGTGTTAACACGCAATACCTCTGAATTTGTTGGAAAGCGGGTAACGTAGTGTCTTAACACTAGGTTCCCTCTGCCTAACCTGCTGTGTGCGGGATACAGCGTAAAGCTAGTAACAATCGAAATACAGGTAAGGCACTGGGCGCCTGACTATAATCGTAATTGGTTGTGGGTTTGATTGCTACTTGATAGAATTATCATAAGTTAATTATTTTCATATTTCCATTTCGGTAAATTAGGCAATACGCGGCGTTGAGTTCTACTACTCAACATGTCATGTGTCAATTTCGGGCGTAAAGTAAAATCGTAATGCCTTCTTTACTCTGTTATACTATTTCCAACATACCGTTGTATAAAAAGTTACTGTTTAATTAATTACACTTAATAATGATTTAAATTGATATTGCTAATCCTTATTAATTACTTAATGTATAAATTAAATGTAATTATGTAGTAAATATTTCAATTTATTTTCGCGGCAATATTTTTTGACAACTACTCCAATGCTGCCACCTGTCGATTTATGATATCGATTATAATTGTTAAAATGAAAATCGATTTAGTCTTCTTTATTTTTATTTGATATTTATATAATAATTTTAATATTCAATATTTTATACTATATTATTGTAAATAATAAATTTGAGTGTCTATTTGTAATGTTAATGTCTGTTGTTAATAATAACCGTCTTTTACTAAATATTGACATTTAGTAAAAAACGTTCGTATACATAATGTATTCATGGGTTATATACCAAAATGTAATTTTTTGTTTTGGTATGGTATGCATTGCTAGCCTCAGGGATGTAGGACAGAAGGAAGGAGGAAGGATGGGAATGGTGGGATAGGGAGAGCTGGCTTACACGCCATCGAACCGGAACACATCATCAAATGTTTGGCGGTTCGTCTTTGACATGATAGTGGTCGCGAGCCAGTCGGAGGATGAATCTCCTACCACCAAGCTACTGGGTTACCCACCTTTTACGGGACGCTACCCAGCGGCGAGGGGGGGGGGGGGGGAGTGGGGGGTATTATATTCTAAACCCATTCCCCTACGGGGAAAAATTGCAGCTATCTCTGGTACCGGGACTTTCGCTGGCTAATATATATAAATATATAATAACAGAGTGTAACTTAGGTTATATTTCTTTTTCAATTTTTTTTAAAAAGTCATGTGGACGAAGTCGCAAACACAGCTAGTAAAATATAAAACAACAAATTAACTAACCAGACCATTCCAAACAACACAAATTTTAAAAACATTTATCTCTTAAACGATAAAAAATACTCCACTTTTAACTTATTTTTTTATAGAATTAAGTATTTTAACGATAGTCGTTTGGCTCACACGAGCACTACAAGGACTTGGCAAGAAGCTGTGAAATGTGTTTAAGATACACTTTAATGGCGAGTCGTAAGGTACATTAAATTCTAAATTATCTGTTAAAGATTAAGTAGTAAATCTATTACCATTGCTAAAGTAGATTTTATTTAAAAAATAACACTATTTAGGATATAAAAGGAAGTTTTTTATATTCTATGAATGAATTAAAATCACAAATTGTAATGTTTGTATGTTTAGTCATTTAAAGAATTTAATAAAATAAAGGCTCTTAAGTCTGAAACAGTTAGTGTTCCCGCTAGAAGGAATGTTTATATATTATTTTCATTTCTTCATTTTGGCACTTAAGACATAACGCGGCGTTATGTTTCGCCACTTACATATATAATGTCTTCATTTCGGGCGGAAAGTAGAGAAAGGGATGTTTTGACACTAGGTTCTTCCCTACTACAATTAGATATTGCCCAGTGCCCAAGGTTGGGCAAAATATAATTGCAATTAACAATTAAATATTAACAATTCGTTATTTGTTTGTTGTGAAGTAACATAAAAATAAAAAATTAGCTAAAATTAATTCGTTTATAATTAATGCACTGTAATTAACAATGAATTAACTGTGAATTATGATTTTCGCACACACAAATGATCAATTGTAATTAAATTTTATCCAACACTGCCGTAGCCAGGTTTTTTTTAAAAAGTACACTTTATCAAATAAAAGGAGGTTTTAAAACTTAAAATTACAGTTTAAACTATTTGTATTATTAGACAAGTCAATTGTAATCGTTTTAATAAAACAAGGGCGAGGATACAATAAATTATAATTTTAATTTTTTTATTTGTCATTATTTAATACATAAATTAAAAATATATTGTTTATACATCATAATAGTAATGTATAATGTTAATCTGTATACATCATTTAAATAAAACGTATTTGTTTCTTGAATATTCATTTAAATATTTTATAAATATTTGAAATATTGTTTGGCTAGTTTAAAATAATTATAATGGAAATAGCGTATATAATATCACATCTGAAATAAAAAAAATAATATTAAATTGTAATAAGTAATAAATCAAAACACAAATTATAAGCATTTTTTTATATGTTACCTTCGGCTGGAATGTCAACTGTCAAAGTGTCAACAGATGATATATTTTTAATAATAACTTGATTAAATATATCCTGTAATAAAAAAATGAAAAAATATATAACTATTAAATAAATTAAATCAGTCCTAAAGTCAATTTTGTCTTAATATAAATTGACATCTATTATATAAATAATTTTAAATAATAGAATGATTCGGGAATTGCAATTAATTCTTAAAATGGCTTCTGTGAAAATAAGCAGCTTCACAGTTATTCTCGTCTCTTATAGCGGTGTGGTCAGAGAGAACCTAGTAACCTAGTTCGTTGCCCACTTTCCGCTGAATTTGGAGGCATTGCGTGTTAAATGGCGGAACTTAACGCCGCGCTTTGGCTCGACACGACAGCGAAGAAAATTGAAATATTAAATATTTACACTCTTCGAGTGGGAATCGAACCCACAACCAGTCGCTTTAAAGTCACACTTTGTACCTCTGACATTGTGATAAAGACACTAAAACGGAAACGTTTTGTATTGAATGGCGGAACTCAACGCCGCATTTTCTCTACTTCATGCTTGTCTACATGAAAATAATTCAAATATAATTTCTCTGAGTGGGAATCAAACTGTGGCCTATATTGAAAAATTATTTATCTAAAGCTCATAGCATACTTTAACACTAATTTATATAATGAGTTCTTTTTTTAATTATTTCTACATATTTTGAAATGTAATTATTTTAATTGCTTATATTTAATGGTAAAAATATATTTTATAAAACCCGATATTTCGAACATTTTACAGTAGTCCGTGGTCACAGATAGACTGTGGCGACTGATTCATCTGTCAATTAATATAATTTAGTTATTTAGTTTGCAACATTAATAAATTATCTTAAAATTAAAGAAATCCAATAAAATAATAAAATTACAATTTACCATAACAGTGTAGTCAGTAGAATTTAAACCATACAGGCCAGGAGTGAACGAGACAGAATGCTTTTCTTCATTTAAGTTAACAAGTGCGAAAGAGATAGAATGATAGCGGTCTCCCTTTCTAGGTAAATGTGGTTTCACCCACAGTGTTATATGTTGTAACTGAAAATATAAAAAAGTTTGTTTTTAAATTACAATTACTTTTAGTCATTAGCCTTTAAGGCTTTCACTAACATAGAGTGTAAATTGTATTTATTTTTTTGTCAAGTGTCAAAGTAACAAATAGCCTACAAAATTATCTAGAGAAAGCATTTTTCATGGTTAATAAACAAAATTAGAACTTCTTAAGACACAGTCATAGTTAAAGAACATTACCTTTATTTGCTTTTTTGAATAAAAATAATCTTTTCAAGTAGTACAAATTTATATTTTCTCAGCGTGACTCAGATTGGGCGTTAAGTAGTATGTTTGACATAATTAAAACACAAGGCAAATAAATAATGATAACCGAAAATTAGTAGCACATGTAATGTAGTTTAGCGATATTATCCGCATAACAGGGACCTCTCAGAGAGTGAGAGCCTAGAGTCAATTCACTACATTTCCCCGCCCGAATCTGAGACATTGTATTATCACCGGAGCAGATAAATTAAAATAATATAAATTTTAATCACTTCTCCGAATGGGAATAGAACCCACAATCATCGTGGACAAAGTCAGATCTTAACACATTTTTCAATAAATTTCTTAAGTTATCTGTAATTAAAACATTTTTTTAAGTAATTGAATACATAACTGTTTATTACATTAATTATTCAAAAAATAATACATACATTGTACGGCTTCCCCATAATCCCCAAATCGTCTTGAGCAATGGCCATTAAATTTAAATTAAGTAAAAGTTTCTTTTCATAAGTTGATATTTTATTCATGTCACATGACAGTAATAAAGGCGCGGACAACATGGCGTATACAGCTATATGTACTCTGCTTTGGCTGTCTGTTAACGAACCTGTGCCAAAAATGAGCTGTCAAAAATGAAAAAAAAAAAAAAGAACTGTAGCAAAACTATAATAATTATTTTTTTTTATATAAAAATAAGTTAAACACAGCCTAGTATTAAATTAAGGTTGAACATATAAAAGTTTCTAGGTATTATTTAGGAAGACAATGTGCAGCGTTAGTAATGCCCTTTTTTGGAGTAGATTTTTTTTTCATAAGTTGATTCATTTTTCATATAACATGACAGTAATGAAGGCGCAGATAACATAGCACATACAGCAATATGTAGTTTTCTTTGGCTGTCTGTTGACAAAAGTGTGCCAAAAATAAATTATTTAGTAATTAGTAATTTCATGTCAAGCGTCAAAATTGAGTTTAGTTAGTTTAGTTTCATCGTAGCGCAGTGCGACGTGCTAACTGCAATCGAGATTGGTTGTAGGTTCGATTCCCACCGCGAGGATTGATTATATTTAAATAATTTCTATTTCTCCGCTCTGGTACCCAAGCCAAAATTAAAAAAAAGGACATAAGAGTCCACCACCAAGAGTTCAACACGCAATACATCAATTTCGGGTGAAAAGTGGAGAAAAGAATATTATGACACTAAACTCTTTCTGACTATGAGGGAAAAAGCGTGAAAATGCATTTTTAGTTCAATTCAATTCCTATAATTCGAGAGTGGCCATTCGGTGGCCAGTCGTGGCCCAGTGGCACAAGCGTGTGACTGTAAACGACTGGTTGTGGGTTCGATTCCCACTCGAGGGGTGGAAATTACATTTCCATTTTCTTCGCTCTGGTGTCGAGGTAAAGCGCGGCGTTAAGTTCCGCCACTTAACACGCAAGCCTCCGAATTCGGCGGAAAATGGGGAACGGAGTGTCTTAACACTAGGTTCCCTCTGCCTACCCTGCTGTGTGCGGGATACAGCGTGAAGCTAAAAAAAAATTTAAAAAAAAAATAATAATAATTCGAGAGTTCCAGTTCCCGTTTAGCCAATACCAATAATTAGCATGAAACTCATTAAAAGTAATATATTCAATTAATAAACTATTTAATTAAAAAACTTAATAAGCTATTTAATTTTTACCGGACAGTCTACAAAAGTACGACAATCGGTTAGCAATAACTAATAGATACATGAAAAAAAGCAAGGGTAGTCAGAGAGAACCTGGTATCGAGACACTTCGTTTCGCCCAAAAGCGATGTTGTGGGTTCGATTTCCACCGGGCAGAAATTATACTTAAATTTTCGTTTAATCGCTTTCTCGATTTCAAAGAGAAAGTAAAGGATGGAGTGTCTCAACACTATGTTCTCCCTGACTATCTCGCTGTGCGAAAAAAAGTGAAGTTGAAATTAATATATTCTTACCATATCCGGATCATTCCATTTCCCCGGCCCGTGGTAGTGATATAATTCGTCGTATGACTCTTGATAATGGTGTATAATAGCTTTGATGGCGTGCCACGATGTGACCACGTCGTGGAAGTTACGCCACATGTTACAATATTTCGATATTATTTTATAATCCGGCTATAGTTTGAAATTTTAAAGAAATTTTAAAGAAAATGTTTTTTTTACTTAATAAAGCTGATTATGTTAATAGGTTAACGTCGTGGTACAGTGTTTGACTGTAAATAGTGGTTGTGACTTCGATCTCCACTCGAGAGAATGATTTTATATAAACTGATTTCTTTTCCCCGGTGACAAGATAAGACAAACCGCGGTGAAAACCGGAAAACGGAGTGTCTTCACTCTTCCTACCCGAGAATATATTTAAATTAATTATATTTAAATTAATTTCATTTCCCCATTCTGGTGACTACACAAGACAATTCACGGCGTTGAATTCCGCCGTTCAAAATATAATGTATAAAATTCAGAATTCCGAAAGTGGAAAACAAGGGACTCCGCCTTGTCATGAACATGAAGAAAATTTTAAAAATATATACACACATCACGACATAATATAACCTGCATATTTTTATGTATTATAGTTTATTAAAGATTTATTATAGTTTAAAAAAATATAATATTCTTATTTTATTATTATAAATTCCATTAAGGCTTTCATTTTTATGTTCTAATAACTATATCCATTTTGCTTATACATAAATAGATTTAATAATTCATAAAATTTTATGATCACTTACCTTTTTATGGTGTATAAACTCTATGTAATAAGGCCAGCTACAGGAGTATACTATGGGTCTATTTGTGGCGTTCAAATAACTTCCCAGTTTTATATATGCTGTAAGTTATTATTTTGTTTATGAATAAAAATAAAATTATATATCTATAAATGAGAAAAAATCTAGGTTAATTTTCACAAAAAAGCTCCATATGGAAGAGTATGAAACTTAAAAAAGACATTTAGAAAACTTATAAAAATTTGAACGCAGGGGGATTTGAACACGCGCCTCCCACCACGGATCGCTGCGTTAAAATTTTTATATGTTTCTAAATGTCTTTTTCAATTTTCCTATGCGTGGAATAAAACTTTAAAAATGTTTAAAAGTTTGAAACTTAGTATTGTTAAAATGCATATGGAATAGAATTGTAAAAAAATATTTTTAATTATAATTTATTACAAGTACAGGCTTTTTACATTGCCACACATGTCTTTGCATAGCAGGTTAATAAGACAAAATGTAATAACAAGTCACCCTGCCTTTCTTTTTTCATCTGTAACGGAGATGTTGCTTGCTGAGTGGAAGTTAACCTTGCACCAGAGTGAAGAATTGAATATAGTTGAAATATATTAATTCTTCTGAGTGGTAATTGAACCTACAACTGATTGCATTTACAGTCAAAAGCTGTACCATTAGTACATAGTTATTTATAATATATCAAATAAAATACCTTTATTAAGATAGTCTTCTGAAACAAAACATCCATCTACTTTCAAATAATCAATATCCCACTCTGCAAATGTTTTAGTATCAATTTTGAAATAATTTCTTGAACCAGGATATCCCATACAAGTTACATCCGCTATGTTTGTGTACATACCAAATTTAAGACCTAGTTTGTGTATCTGTAATAAGAAAGTTGTATATTATTATACAAAAAGAGCAAAACAGTTGCTTTGCGCTTTTTTCTGCATAGTATAGTCAGAAAAGGTATAATGTTAAGAAAATCTGTACTCTACATTCCACAATAAATCAAGAGGTCTTCAGTACTAGAGCAAAGAAAAACAATATTTTAGTATAATCATTCCCCAGAATGCGAAAAAGACATTATAAAGTATTTGTTATTTAAGCAATGAAGTGGCTTAACACTAGGCTCATTCTGCATACCCCTTTACATCCCAAAGATACATAAAACTAAGTATTGTTTTAGTAAGTAGCATTTCTTACATAATCAGCTAGATATTTCATGCCATGGGGAAATCTTTCTCTATCTGGCACAAGATGGCCATTTGCATCTCTTTCTTTCTCTGACCAGCAATCATCTATAATAATATATTCGAAACCAGCTTCTTGATAACCTTCATTATAGAACTTGTCTGCTACAGATATAATTAGATCTTCACTAGAAAATAAAAATCATTGCCATAGTACTAAGCTTATATGAAATTTTATTTGAGGAAGTTATAAAATTTAACTTAGAAAATGATTTGAATCATCTGGTTAAAATCAAGTACTATGCTATTAACTGTATTTATTTTTGTGGCATTATTTAAATTAATGCAAAGTGAGAAATCAAGCTAGTTTTTATTCTTATAATTAAAATATTAGTAATCTGCAAAAGATTACTTTTCATTTAGTCAGAAAACGAAATTGAACTATGAAGAAAAATCTAAAAGCCACATACTTGAGACATTTCTCAGTATTGTTTTTGCAATTCACACCGCACATATAGTAGCCCCATGACATCCACCCCATGGGAGGTTTACGAGCCAATCCATTCTCTAAAAGTTCTACACCACATAAATATTCAAATAATATTACACACAAGATTCCAATCATTACTTTCAAGTTAAGTAAATTGCTTGTGCTACATAAGTCATGTATTTTAATTTATTTTATTTAAATATAACGTGTTATAATAATTTACTACTAAACTAATTTAATATACTTTTTCAATATCAACTTAATAAATGTTCAACGTCTTTTTAAACTAATAAGTTTATTTGTTTACATTTTTGACGATTGCAAAAATTTGATTATTTGACTTTGACAGCTATGTGTAAAGTAAAATCTACTAAATTAAAATGTATATTGTTTCTACTGTACTACTTTGAATGATATTGCTTTTTAATTTAACCGTATTGTCAACACAGTTGCGTTTCGTTACACGCTTTTCCACACAGTTTCAAAATATGAGCCATTTGAGACTTCTGGACAAGACCAAATTGTGTCCTAAATAAAAAAAAATTTATTTTATATTTCAAAAATAAACCCTAGTTTCAATAGCTTACGATCCACTGGTACATCAAACGCCAGACGTCACGTATACTCGAGCAATCGTCGAACAAAATAAAATGTTAGTGAAGTCGATCCACACGATTTAAGTAAAGGGTCGGACGAACCCTGCCTGTACGTTATAGCTTTCAGAATTTCATTTGTAACGGGAAAAGTATAAAAGACCAAGGAAATAATTCTTACTAGTTATGTTACGAAAGTCAACATCTACAAAGGATTTTTATTTGAAGTACAATATTGAGGATTTACTTTTATAAATTCAGATTTTATTATTTATAGATGAATTTATTACAATTATCGGAGTGTATTACAATTATCGGAGTGTATTTTTCATCTAAATAATATTTATTTTTCGAACTTAACACACTAATATCTAATTGAAAAAAAAAAAAGCAGTACTTTTACAGTCTCATCATGCGTCATATATAATCTGTAAAAAGTGATTTTACCGCCATAATACTACGCTTAGTATTTGCGAAAATAGAAATATATCGATATATTAGCAAACCGTAAGATATTTTACATTTCATTTATATTAGTGTTTTTTATACAATACTTTATTTGTAGATTTACGTTCTTTATCACATAGCAAAATAGTCAAAAAACCTAGTGCTAAAACACTATTTTTTTTACTTTCTACACGAAATCGACGCAATACGTGTTAATTGGCAGAAACTAAACACCGAGTTTTATAGCTAAGAGAGCTAAGCACTAGATCGGAGACCAGATCAATGAAATAAAAGTAACATAAAATCTTTACCCTAAGCGGAACTCTCAACTTACAACCATCGAATTTACTATCAACCGCTATCTAACTACACAACAGCTTCAATTACATGTCGCTCTATATATTTAGGCAATTGGTTAAAATATAACTAATAATATAACATATATTTCAGAGTATCATACGAGCTGAGCATGGGCGATGGCATGGCGTGAGATGGCGCGGGTCGCGCTCGCGCTCGCCGCGCTGCTCGCGGCCGCGTCATCGCGCGCGCCCACCAACGACCCGGCGCTGTTCGAGGCTGCTTTTCAAGGTATGTGATAAAAAAAAACAATATAACCAAATAGGGAAATCGGCTTGACATACGAATAAGATAACCAAATAGCGAAATCGGCTTGACATACGAATAAGATATTTAGTAGAAAGATTGTTTTTAGTTAGTAAGCCTAAGTAAGTAAGTAAGTAATAGATTTTATGATAGGGCCGGCATAAGGAAGTCTAAATTCTATCACAAAATTAGCTGTTTGAAGCAGCTTTTCAAGGTAATAATAGGAAATATATAAGGCAAATCTTCATTATAATTATTTTCATTATTTACAAGGACCCTGTTTAAAGTAGCTTTTCAAGGTAATTGTACAAAATAGATAACTAATCTTTTATTTTACAATGATTTTATTGTTAAAATGATTGTGTGTTACTTGAGGCAGCTTTTCTAAGAAACGATAGAAAATAGGAAAGAAATCTTTCATTATAAAATATTTTTATTGTTGTATCGTTTTTACATATTACTAGAACAGAGTTTAGGATAAAAGTTATATTTTTGAAATAAAGCTTGGGTTCAATTTACTTATTACATCAGCTACATGCTTATAAAAGTCCCGTCAAATTCGACCAACTCGTAACAAACATAAGCCGGGACAAACTGACAAATAGATTGACGATTAATGATGTGTATTTAAATTAAATGATATAATATGTATTTAAATTAAATGACATAATATGTAGCCAGTAATATTGCCTAAAATATAAATATAATAAAAAATACACTTTGTAAATAATTATCCAAATATTATTTTTACATCTAAAACAATATTCGACTTAACAAAATGTTATAAAATGTAGCTAATTCAGTATAAAAAATCGTTATATATTTTATATATTACAAATTCAGTAACACATCTTTTCAACATACAACGAATGAGCTTAACGAGTATATGAAACATATATTTAGAAAATCTTTTATATTATTTTACAAAAGATACAATAATTTTCGTCGTAATAGTCCAAAGGAAATACAAAATTTCGCATATTTATCGTAATCGTATTAAAATACAAAGAGGCAAAGCTGTATCGCACGGTAGGTTACAACTAAATTAAAGAAAGGTGGAGAAATGTAAATGATTTAAATATCCGAGTGGGAATCGAATCCACGACTGATATCGCTTAAAATCTATGACTGTCCTACTACGCCACAGTGGATATCAACTAGACATAGGTGTATTTAGAAAATCTTTTATATTATTTTACAAAAGATACAGTAACTCTCGTCGTATTTTCTATAGATGTACAAAATTTCGTTTATTTATCGTAATCTTATTAAGGAACAAAGAAGCACTGTAGTATAAGTGTATAGCGTTAGGGTCGGTTACATCAAAATTAAAGAACCTAGTGTCAATATTCTCTGTTCTCCACTTTCTTAGAGTTCTGCCACTCAGAACCAAATGTCTCACATTTGGTTCTGAGTGGCAGAACTCTAAGGCGAACTTTGTTTTACCACAGAGGAGAAAGTAAATGATTTAAATATGATAATTCCGAGTGGGAATCGAACCCACAGCTGTCCAACTAAGCCGCAGTGGATATCACCTAAACAAAAATTTGAAGTATCTTTTATATTATTTAACAAAAGATAAAATAATTTTCGTCGTATTTTCAAAAATTGCACGATTTTGTCGTAATCATAATCACTAAGAGATAAAGAGGCACAGCTGTATAGCAGGGTAGATAACATAAACTTTTAAGAAACTAGTGTCAATGTTCTCTGTTCTCCAATCCAAATGTCTCGCATTTGGTTCTAAGTAGCAGAACTCTAAGGCGAACTTTGTTACCACAGAGGAAAAAAGTAAATGATTTAAATATGATACATCCGAGTGGGAATCGAACCCACAGCTGTCCAACTAAGCCGCAATGGATATCAGCTAAACATAAATTTGAAGTATCTTTTATATTATTTAACAAAAGATACAACAATTTTCGTCGTATTTTCAAAGGACATACAAAATTTCGCGTATTTATCGTAATCTCATTAAGGAACAAAGAGGCACTGTATGATGTGGGTAACGAACGTAACGAAACGAATGCTTATTGAATAAAAAATATGCTCCAGGTTTACAATCGCGTAATGGCATCCATTCATGGTGCCCGTAGGCGGGCTTTTACAATACGAATACACATTGGAGCGTTGTAAAGAAAATCTATCTGTTATTTATACCTTTCTTGTTCAATTTAAAAATACAAAATTCGATATTTTTTCTTTTATGTATTGGATGAATAGTGAATACGTAATTATGTTATACCTTCACGCTTTTTCTCCGCATAGCAGGGTTAGGGTCAGGCAGAGAGATTAAAATACAGAATATTTCGTTCTTTACTTTCTGGGATTTTGAATGTTACCAGAGAGGAGAAATGCAAATATTTTTTTTAGCTTCACGCTGTATCCCGGACGCAGAAGGATAGGCAGAGGGCCTAGTGTTAAGACACGCCGCTCCCCATTTTCCGCCGAATACTAGTAGCTTTGCGTGTTAAGTGGCGGAAGCGACGAGAGTGGAAATATTAAATATTTCCATTCCTCGACTAGGAATCGAATCTACAACCAAACGCATTTAGTACAGTCAATAAATGTCCTACTTGATATAATATTTAAAAAAAAACATAATAAATAACATAATAAAATTAAATAATAAAATGATTTAAACATTTCTTTGATGAATTGATTCCCTTTGGTTTCCGGAGGCTTAATTAAGTGGAACATTAATAATAATTAGTAAGCAGGTAGAGCATTATCCTTTATAATTGTTACATACGGGAATACACTAATTGTCAAGTATGCGTATGGGTTTGTACCTCATTTGTCGATAATTAAAATCACGTGTAATTCGGTTAAAATATTCGTGTATACATTTTCATTTTATTATGCATAATAAAAAACAAAATTAAAAATTTTGAAAAAACCCACGACGGTTCAATTGTAATTGAAAAAGGATAAAATAACTAGAAATCCCCCGCCTAAAAGAATATATGTAACGAGATTATGGGGACGACTTCGTCGGAGCTGCCATTACTTTAAGTTTGATAATTTCTCCTAGGTTTTCATGCTGTTAAAACAGGATTGGAAAAAAATTAAAATATTAATATGAATTTACAGTTTTAACTGATATTCCTTTTAAAAACTTTAAGAACGAAATCTATACTGTTAGCTACTATATTTAAAATAGAGGTTGCAAACTGGCAGCCCCCGACGAAGTTGGACAACTATCATCTCGTTCGGCGACCTCGAACGGCGACTGTATATGTGTTTGGGGGGAACGTAGTCTTAAAATTAGGTTCCCTCTGCCTACCATGATGTATGCGGGGTATAGCGTAAAGCTAAGAATAAAGTTTACATTTTGTTTTTTTGCTATATTTTAATAAAAACTGCTAATTATTTATTTAGTTAACAGGTTTTTTTATTAAATATATTACATACTTATTGAATCTTTATTTAATAAATACTATATATAGACGTATAGATTTTTCTGTAAGATTATTGCTTCTCTAAGCCGATTTGAGACGGTTCTCTCTTTTCTTCTAAAAGTCGTTTATCATGAAATATCTAAATCGACTTGATGTTTGGTTTTTGTGATAGTGTGATATAGAGATGAGATAGATGTGATACGACAAAATTTAATGGTATTTTTTTATATTTAGGTGTTATTCACACACTCAATATTTTTGTAGAAAACGTATAAAAAATTGAATTACTTATTATTTTACCATTATCTTTAATATAATACGTGAAGGAAGACTCCTGACTCGTATCAACGAAAATATGTACGTAAATTTACCTACAGTACCTGCTTATACTTAGTGTAGTGCAGGTAACATATATTTTTTATAAAATACCCTACAAAATTTTTTTTTTAAAAAATATTTCACGCACTACCACATACATATGATATACTTATACCTACTTTTGTACATATACTGCTAGAGACACATTTTTGCACCTAGTAGAAAAATAAGGAAGTAAATAAAAAGTTGTTATCAAAATAGAAGTGAAAAGGAGTATGACCAAAGCATCAGTAATTTCTGTCGCATTCATCGAAGTGGCGGGTTGTTGAATAATCCACATTTAATTATGTCCTTCCCCCGAGGAACGGACGATTAAACAAAAAGTTTTAGGGCAAACATTGAACATTTTTAATCAAGTCCCGCCGCTTCGGTACATACAAATTGGTGCTTTAGTAATTACTCACGCGAAGACAAAAATTTGATGAAATTTTAATCGTGGTATACTTTTTAAAATGGTTTCTACGTTGATGGCTTGAAAAGGAAGGGGTTTTAGTATAAGTTGAAATTAATTAACACTTCTTTGGTCTTGGGTTCGATTCTTAGTTGATAAAATTACTCAATCACCAAGTGAATGGTAGACACGATATACTAAAAACTACAGGGTCTATCTGTCTGTCTGTCTGTCTGTCCATACTTTGAAAAATTTAGGAATGAGAGCACCAAGACAGTTGTGTATGTCTCTCTACGTAAATGTATCGTTAGTTTAAATAACGAGCCGTTCGCACCTTCGCTTGCGCATACTACAAGTCTTAATTTTTTTTACACTCTCAAGGGTTCATTAATTTTGCTTAAATTTATTATATGAATTATTACAGCTTTTCTATTTATGAAGCTATTGAAATAAAATAAGCACTAAATGTTAATAGAATCTTAGTATGTAGTTTCGATTTCGATTAGTCATCCATTCATTTCATTATATGTGCATTTTTATCGTACCATATTCGTATTATTCTTTATACAACGTGACATTGGTGAAGTGACAAGTGCTAAAATTGTACTTTCGAAAAATCAGGTATAAAATAAATAAATAAACAAAGTCCTTAGCTTTTTCTTTTTTTTTTATGGAATAAAGGAGGCAAACGAGCAGAAGGCCCACCTGGTGTTAAGTCGTACCTTCGCCCATAGACATCCACAACATTAGAGTTGTAGATGCGCTGCCAGGCTTAGGGATGTAGGACAGAAGGAGAGAGGAAGGATGGGAATGTTGGGGATAGGGAAAGCTGGCTTACATGCCATCGAACCGGAACACATCTTCAGATATTTGGCGGTTCGTCTTTGACATGATAGTGGTCGCGAGCCAGTCGGAGAACGAATCTCCTACCACCAAGCTACTGGGTTACCCGCCTTTTACGGGACGCTACCCAGCGGCGGAGGGGAATTGTATTCTTAACCCGTCCCCCCACGGGTAAAAAGCAAGGCATGAAACTGAAAATGTAGATTTTAAGGCACCAAAGGAAAAATATGTTATTTTACGTTTTATACTTCAATCATATTAATAGATATATGTTCAGGGATCTAAAGATACACATTAACAAAGCCACAGGCTACAACTAGCCAAAATAATTTCTACGCTTCGATTCTACCAACAATCTTTGATGGTAACAAAAATACAATAAACACGTAATACCAAACGACTAATGAAACCGCCATCTAAATCTCTAGTGCGAACCATTTTTCTTAGGGGAGGAAATAAAACGTATTATATGGTCGATAAACGATAGATATCGTGGGCGGGTAATACACTGAGTAAGTATTCTTACGAGGGCCCTATCTGATAGCTCGTGAAGTTATGATTGTGTTATTTTATGATCAATTTCATTGTAATGCGATAATTTTTTTCTATTTTATGTTGTAGTTTCATTAGGATCGGTTGGGAAATGAGTTTAAGTATATGGTAGTCGATGTCCAAATATTTTGACGTGTACAGACAAAAACAGATGTAAAAATATATTGCGGCAATAGCATGCCATGGGTTTTAAAGTACATATGTATAAGGAATATTGCAAACGACAACTGGAATTCAATAAAATAATTTCGATTTGAATAGAATTTTGTCAAAAGGCGCCACAAATTAAAAGTCTAACTCGTGAACACAGACACGATTCACAATTATAATGTTCATCCAAATAATACGCAACGTATAACAAATATGGATAAACATAAGAGTAGGTATATCGCAACCTTAGTCTTAGTAAGGTACTTAAGACTGAACGCGGAGTCGAATTTGACCAGGGGTCAGGGTAGGCAGAGGAAACCTAGTGTTAAGACACTCCATTCCCCACTTTTCGCCGAATTTGGAGGTATTGTGTGTTAAGTGGTGGAACTTAACGCCGCGCTTTACCTCAACACCAGAGCGAACAAAATGGAAATATTAAATATTTCCGCTCCTTAAGTGGGAATCGAACCCACAACCACTCGCACTTTGTGCTTCTGCGCCACTATTGACCCCAATTTCAATTGTACAATTTCTTTTTCACTTCTACAAAAATCATAATACACTTAAACAAAGTAAAAATATATTTAACAACAACAGTGACGCGTTCAAAGAGATAATTTATGTAAGCAAGCTTTAGAACCATGCATAAATTATGAATGCAGCTGTGATATTCAAAATTTAAATCACTAAGAGCCTTTCGGCTCGGGTTTCGACTTAGAAATAGAATAGACTGGCGAATGGCAACATAAGGGTGACTAACATGTAATATATGTATATTGTCATAAAGATAATAACGAGGCTGTGATGAGAATCTACATACATGCTTAAAATATTTAATATTGCGAATATTGTATGCAATAACAAGATTAAATATTATTGTAGAAATAAGTAGAATAGGATAACTCTCTCAGCTTAATTTAAAGTGCATTTAGTTTTGAGTAACAATACATTTCAATGAAATTAAGAAAAAGGATATCGAGGGTAAGAAAAAGTTTTTTTTGGGCAGTCTCACGCTTTCTCCCGCAAAGCACCCTGCTTTTATTATCGAGAACGTAGTATTAAAATATTCACATAGCAGTATAATCTCCTATTAGAGCTTCCTAGTGTTTTTGATTTGAGAGCTAAGACATTGTGTCTTGTGTGTGTAAAATAGTGGTAGAATTTAACACTCTCTTAGGGTCTAGAATGAAAAAATGAAAATAATTTATTTATGTAATCATTTCTCCGAGCAGAAATTGAACCCACTACGATCGCGTTTATAGTTAACGCTATTCGATTTACTGCGCGACGGCGGCCTCAATTCTGTATCATTTAATATTATTCTTTTATATCAGTTTGGTTATGAGACATTAGTGAGACAATGTACCTCTGTAAAACCGATTGGTTGTAGATTTGATCCCCACTTTCTTAATAATTACACTTAATTTGTCTTAATAAATCAATAAATATTTCCGCGTCAGTAAATTAAAGCGCGGTGAAATACCGCGGACGTTTAAAAATGTAATTTTATGACATAAGTAGTATGAAAGACCATAATGAAGCAGTGCGGGCATCTGATTGTATACGAGATGGTTGTAATTTCAATTCTCCCTCGAGAAAATTATTCTATTAAAATGATTTTTATCCCTCGTTCTACAGTCAAAACAAAGAGCGGCTTTATGTTTCACTCAACACGTAGTGTGTCAAATACATTTAAAATGACGGAGAACGGAGTATCATGACACTAAGATCTGTCTGACAACCCTGCTATGTGACAACCCTGCTATGCAAAATACAAAATATATATAAAATAAGTAAGATAAATAGAAACAGTTTGAGAAACACAAATTGTCGGTCTATCAGTCAATCCGCTTAATAGAAGGTAATCGCCCCAGCGCCATGATTTACGATCTGACCGTAAAAGCTCTTCAACCTTGTCTCGATAAAGCTCGCTTTCTGCTATAGATTCTTATTGAACTTTTATGTGACCATTCTGTTGCGATAAAATTCTTACATTATAAATATGGTACATAGGTTCGATTATCATGTAGGTTAACTTAGTGATATTTAATTAGTTTAGCAAAATAGGGCTTATATAACGAAAGAGCACATACGTCCCGTGGGGGGACGGGTTAAGAATACAATTCCCCCCCGCCGCTGGGTAGCGTCCCGTAAAAGGCGGGTAACCCAGTAGTTTGGTGGTAGGAGATTCGTTCTCCGACTGGCTCGCGACCACTATCATGTCAAAGACGAACCGCCAAACATCTGATGATGTGTTCCGGTTCGATGGCATGTAAGCCAGCTCTCCCTATTCTCCCTATTCCCATCCTTCCTTCCTCCCTCCTTCTGTCCTACAATAAGGCTGGCAACGCATCCACAACTCTAATGTTGTGGATGTCTATGGGCGAAGGTAACCATTTAACACCAGGTGGGCCTTCTGCTCGTTTGCCTCCTTTATTCCATAAAAAAAAAAACAGACAGAAAAAAGAAAAAAATATAACGTAGCAATGGAAGTTTTTTATCTTTCTGCCTTCTCTAGTATATACAGGAAAATCTTAGGCAAAAAAGGAAGTCTTAGTTATTAATAATGTTCTTATTCTACACTATTTTTTTTTATTCTTTAGTTTTTTAACTCAAAACTTTATTATTTTACAGCTTTTTTTTATAATAGAGCACAATTAGTTAATTAATTAATACATACATAAATAAATACTATTCCACTGGAGGGAATGATTATGTGTAAATTCTTATAAAATTTTATCAATTTCTCTTGAATTCATGTGGCATATATAGAACGGAGTGTCTTGACACTAGGTTCTCTCTGTCTATCATGCTATGCGGGAAAGACGGGAAGCTCTAAATACTTTTATGAGCATAACTATAGGTACATACAATTATTAGGTATCGTTCGCAAAAGCACCGCTGTTTCTTGAACTTTTATTTGCAGAGCTTTCGAATGTAATATTCAGCAGTTTCATTTCAGTTAAAACTCTTTAACGCTTTATACGTTTCGTCGAACTTTAAATATTACCGATATTTTGTAAAAAAAATGTATTTCAAAGTTCTTACTGTGCAAGTAGAGTAAAATGGAATAGTTTTTTTGCAACTTTTTTTTGCAACCTAAGCTAACCAGCCATGGCTTCGTAGCACAGTGGGACATTGGGACAGCGAGCGTCTGACAGCGAGCGCCATGGTTGTTGGTTCGATTCTTATTAGCGGGAATGATTATATATTATTTTTATTCTGCTCTAGTACTCGAGACAAAGCGTGGCGTTGAGCTCCGCCACTCGGTACACAACTTCCCTATTTCAGGCGGAAAGTGGAGATAATACAATATATACAAAAGTATGCTATTATAGTTTTACTTACACAACTACTATAATATATTTTTGTTAACCCTTTTCGTTATAATTTAAAATACTTACTAAGTGGCGATCGTCGCGAATGGTTTCAAAATTAATTGTGGTTTCGATCACTCGAGAAAAGTGAAAGTATTTTAAATATATAACATATAAATTACTATGAAATTAGTGTCACTACACTCCGTTCTACACTTTGCTGTACGATGCTTTTGTCTAATCAGAACAAGAAAAATGAAAATAAACCATAAAAATAATTTAATAAATTCAAAAGATTAATAATCGTTCATTTAAAATGGTGAATTACGTTTTAAATATTCTACTCCCTGACACCGGCTCTTGTAACGTCAGCAGACAAATTGCAGTGATATTTCACTATTCAAAAGTATTGTAATGAGACGTTCGCTGTCTGCGTTTCCATTAGTTCCCCGCTTCATTTCTATTGTTGAGATATTTCTCGGCATCTTTCATTCGGATTTTTTAATAATCTTTATAATTTTACGTTTAATAATATAAGAGGTTATCGTGGCGCAGTTGGACTTTGTCTGATTAAAAGGCGATGGTTGTGGCTACGATTCCCACTCGGAGGAATGATATATTTTAATTTCTTCGCTATGAATAGAATAAACATCTGGATTTCAGACGGAAAGTGGAGAACGGAATATCTTGACCCCAGGTTCTTTCTACCTACCTATGCTAATGCTATGCGAGAAGAAGCCTTATCCATACTATTATTATAAATGCGAATGTCTGTGTGTTTGTCTGTCACGCTTTCACGGCTAATCTGCTGGTCGAATTTGGATGAAATTTAGAATGAAAGTAGTAAAAATGACTGGGTCTAACATAGGCTACTTAGTTTTTCAAAAATCAACCTTTAAAGGGTTGAAATAGGGGATGAAATCTTATATGAAAAATCTACACCGCTTGACCGATTGTAATAAATTTTAGCATATATTTAGTTGATAATCCAAGATCAAACATAGGATACTTTTTTTTAAAAAAAATCCACCAGTGCGGGTTACAATATACCAAAACAGGCAAGCAGATCACGCGGCCAAGCCGCGAGCGGGCCCCTAGTGAGAAATAAAATATAATGAAAGGGAAGATATTATAAACTATGTATAAAAGAAAAGGAATAACCTGCAAAACTACAAAGAAAAAGATTCTTTTTAATATGAAACTCCTCGAAGAGTTTATAGAGACGAACTACGTTTGCAAATTTAATATTTAAACTATATTTATCTAAAATTTATTTATGTTTAGCATGTATTCAGCGAGGCACCGTCTGACGGTTCACTCAATTAGTTATAGGTTTGATATCCGCTCGGGGAAAATATTTACAGTCTTTATTTCCCCGGTCATGTAAAATAAAATAAAACGCTTCCACTATTTAACACGCATATGTCTTGAATTCAAGCGGAAAACGGAGAACGGAGGGTGGACATTAAGTTCACTCTGCCTACTCTGCTATGCGGCATAAAGTACTAAATAAAAAAGTTAGTAGTTTAAAATTAGAAGTCTATGGAGTTACTTTTTATACAAAAGTTATGATTATATATTCAACCTTATTTGCAGGCGTATCACTTGCACTAAGCGGATCTACTTAAAGTTATAGCTTAATAGTATAAGTATATTGATTTTTATGGTTTAACAACGTAAGGCTATTCAGAACACTATGTCCAGTTAAGTTATATTATAGACTGTTATACTATAGTAAATGTTTGTGGTGCAAGTGACCTTAATAATGTTTAAAAATAAATAGCACTAATAAATATTTTCCTCATCTCATAGAATACCTGAATTTTATAAGCTTTTTTACGTACCCATAGACAATACAAATATGCTTTGCGGATTTGGATGGTACTACGAGATTCTCAGAACACTCCTATGTACGCTTTTATATATCAATTGAATCGAACTAATAATACATTTTAAACGTAAGATTTTAATGCAAGAATAATAAGTCAGAAAAGAAAGTAGCACCTTCAAGCTTTTCACATATGCAGGTTAGTCAGAGAGAACATAGATCATAATCCTCAGATAGTTTTTTTCTACTCTTTTAGACACTCCTTTTTCAGACATAGCGTGTTAAGTGGCAAAACTCAACGCCACGACAAGCAAAACGATTATAAAGAAATATAAAGAACTCTATAACATAATTACTTCCACTCACTTTATACTTCACAAAGTTGTCATCAACTGGCTATTGTATGCGGAAATAGAAGTTTGTTCGATCGTTGCAATTGACGTTTGTTCAAGATTTAAGCTTTCAGAAAGTAACAATATGTAGTAGAAATGTACTGAAATTTACGTTTAATACATTTAGTTATTTTGAGAGTTAAGCTTGGAAAGTAGAGGTGAGCATTATCGAATTTTAAAGAAACCCCTTTGTCAAACATTAAGGTCGTAGGCACTGCTAAGGCTCTTTTTTGCGGCGAATCTAATAGAATGTTAAGAAGTTTCATTCGTTGTTACTTATCTGGATTTACAATTATTTTTATGATGATTTTTTTAAGAAATAAAAATATTACAAATAAAAAAATCCTTCGTTGAGTACCGCCACTCAATACACAATATTTCAAAAACGAACGGAAAGTAAAAAACGGAATGTTTTGGCACTAGGATCACTCTGCCCACCTTGCTGAAAAGTGGGCAGAGTGATCCTAGAAAAAAAAACATAAGCCCACATCAAATCTATTTGTTAAAAAAATAAATAAAAAAAATATACCAGTACTATATTAGAGTAAACGAGCGCTTTTCGTCTCGCCTTTAATTAATAACCTACGAAGAAGTCAATACTTCACAACGAACTTAAAGTTTGTATACTTTTTACTCGATACTTAAAAGAAAGTTTCGCATTTTATGTTCCCTTACTTACCGTTCTATTTGCTTATTATGAAAGTCCTTGTTTTAATTACATTTTTTGTTGCCACTGTCTGTAAGAATCTTTCTAATTTGATTAAAAACTGTCTAAGAATTGTCTGTTTTTTTTAATTTTTCTCATCTGAATAATTATTTTTAGGTATTTAAATACTACTGTAGTAAAAACTTATTATAATACTAGCGACCCGCTCGCGGCTTCGCCACGTGAACTGCCACTTTCATCCACTATTGCCTCTTTGGAATTGGTTTTTTTTTTGTAAAAGGGGGATGGTCTAAATTTAACCTTGCGTCACTAATTATATTCTTGCGAAAATCATCGATGCATCTAGTACAATGTCTATACTATTTGATAACGTATAGTGATAACTGATCTAGTAAGAAAACGTACGAAATCTGCTATCATATATCTATATGATAGCCGATTTCGTACATATATAGGTATATAGTATTATAAACTGGTCATAATATCTTAAATAAATTTTAGACTTTTTATTTTATTTTACAATTGTGTTACTTACTGGTATTAAAAAAAATACCTTTACTTGCAAATAATCAATATAACTTGACTTTGGTACTTTTTATTTTTCTGCGGGAACTATATTGAATACCAGGGTAAACTAACGACCCGCTCGCGGCGTTGCTGGGTGAACTACTACTTTCATACCCTATTTTAGCACCTCTGGAATTATTTTTAAAAAAGAGAGGTAGCCTATATTTGACTTTGCCTTATCAACTATTTCCTGAGAAAATTAATCGAAATCAGTCAAGGAGTTTAGATCTTTCATTCTCACAATATTCTTAACATACATAAGTTTCATCCCCTGTTTCAACCTCCTGGGGTTTGATTTTTTTTAAAAAGTAGCCTATATTTGACCCTACGACTTCTTCTTTTCGAATTTCATCTAAAGCGGGCTAGTAGATTACTCGTGAAAACATAACCTATAGAAGAGATACAGATTTTTGCATTTTTATAATAATATTAATGAGTACGAATATATCTAGTACAATGTCAACTATATAATAACAGATGGTGACAGAAAACGTAGTGACATTTGTTGTCATATAGATAATATAAAGTTTTGTAGACCGGTCAAATGTATTTTTAATAGCAAATTATCTTCAATAAATGTTGTGCTCAATTTATTTTATAATTATTTTAAGTAATATTAGTGATATTAAAACAAATTTAGTTTCACTCGTGAACTATCAACACAATTTAAATGTTTTTTTTTTTATTTTATTTTTCTGCCGCAGTTGTATAGAATACCAGGATGAAAACTATCCCATATGTTGCTCTAACCTTTAAGCTAACTTCATACAAAAATTCATTAATTTCTACCCGGTAGATATCAGTATATAAATGATTTACTTATATCGGTTTTTTTATTTTTTCCAAAAAAACTACATGGAAAACTGGGATAAAAACTATCCTATATGTACCTTTGGACTATAAGCTATCACTATACCAAAATTCATTCATTTCTGTCCAGTAGTTTTTGCGTGATTGGCGAACAAATTAACAGACAGACAGACAGACAGACAGACAGACAGACAGACAGACAGACAAAAATTCTACTGAGTGGTTTTTTTCGCCTCTGTTATCGATATATTAAAATATCCAATTAAAATTTTTCTGAAATTTTTCATGTACAGAATTGACTTTTCTACTCTTTTATTATATATATAGATACGTTAAATTATGTTTGGGGGCAGTTTGTGTATGAAATACTTTGTGAGGCACTTTTTCAGTGATCCTTCATTTACTAAAGAAAATCTAGTATCCTAGTTAAATCTGTATCCTAGTTATTTTATTAAGTTATCGTTTAACTAATGAAATAGGCTATAATAGTGCTTGGGACTTTGAGATCCAAGTGTAGGCTTAAGGAGTCCGTTTAAAATACGTATAAGCGCTTACCCAAATTGTAATTATTTCCTTTTCCTCTATCTTCTCTCTCTTTCTAAATAACTAAATTTTTAAAACATGTTAGAAACAAGTTCTGTCAGTATTATAAGTTTTAGTTTTCTCATTTAGTTATAATTATTAAAATATATCGGTTTAATAATATACATGTAAAAACTACTTAAGCAAAATATATCACCTTATTTATTTGAATTTGATATTCCTATCCAACATTTCAAACCAAAAGAAACAAGAATAGGAAGCGACTTAACCAAGTATACATAAGTAATACGTATCGTTTATTCTACGGCTAATTTCATGATATATCGGTTTGGTCAGCTCCGTTCAGAGATAAATAATTCAAGGCTCATTCTCAAGGAAATGGGCAGATGGTTTCAGAGAAAAACATTACTGACGCATTACTGTTCAGGGCAGAATATATTTATAAATGATACAACAAAAATATAGGTACAATTTAATACTTACTTCTTTTTATTTGACTGGTGCTACATATATAGATAAATATTTCTGCTATGATATCGTTTACAGCTTTTTAATCCCGTATAACATCGTTAATAGAGAGAATTCTAGAGTCGAGACACTGCGTTCCTTACTTTACACCCGAATTCGAAAGCGAAAAATACTCTGATCGCAATTGTTTGTGGGTTCGATTCTCACTTACATTCATAAGAAAAAATTGTAGCTGTTTGTATAATTTAGCCACATAAAGTTTTTTTATATATTACGAGTTATGGCCCATATTTTCTTTTACGTGGACTATAAAACGTCAATCCTGTTATATCTTGTTCTTGTGAGATTTTCGAAAATGCCTCAGCATTGTACTCGTAGTGGTTTCTACTCTACGTTATCTATCAGTCAGTCAGTAACTTCCATCAGGAAGATATAAGGTGGAGGTGAGTGTTAATGCGCATTTTAAAATGGCTTTAAGTCTACAATTGGGTCGCAAGTCCCAGGACCACAACTTATGGGCATTAGGAACAAGAAATAATAAAGAAAACAAAATATATAAATATAACACATACAAATAAATAAGTATAATATGAAATAAGTATAAAAAACCTGAAACACGGCTACTTAGTAAAGGCATTAATTACCAAACCGTATATGTATGAATGTGTATGTCTATGTAGAATCATGTTTTTTTTGCACAGAAAGGTAGACAGAGAGAGCCTAGTGTCAAGACACTCCGTTCTCCACTACATCTGGCCATTAGACAGCGTCACACTATACCGCGATTGGTTGTGGGTTTAGTTCTCTACTTCAACTCTAGTACCCAAAACAAATCCCATCGTTGACTTTCGTCTCTCACCACAAAAGACTCGATTTCGGGCAAAAAGTGGAAAACGGAGGGTTTCTACCTATAACCAGAAAACAAATATTTGATTATTCATCCAATTTAGTCGTATAATAGCATTATTGTTCACAACAATACAAGGCAATCCCGCAAATTTTCCCGTTCATTTACGTTATTGTATTATCAAGTTATAATAAATAACGCTTGGAGGAAAAGATTTTGTATTAATATTTACGGAAGCTGTAATTAGTGGGAAACGATAATTCAAAAAGTCAGTATTTTTTATGATATATTAGTGTAAGGACTGGTATTGAAATATTATTATAAAATATTTTGTTCTTCTCCCCTTATAAGCTAATTTTGACAACGTCTGACTGATAACGCAATGGTCGTAGGTTCGATTCCCAATCGGTAGAATGATTATATCGGCATTGAGTTGTACCACTCAACACGCAATGTTACAATGTCGTACAGGAAATGGAGAAAAGAGTGTCGTAACATTAATTTCTTTTTGTCTACTCTGCTGTATGCTATGCTGGAAAAAAATAAAACTGAAAATAAGTTATATCGCTTTATGATTTCTTTCATTTTCTAATAAAGCAATTATGATTATAATAGAGGCCAGTTGTGGCGCAGTGGCACAAACGTGTTACTGTAAACGACTGGTTGTGGGTGGGCCACTCGAGGAGTGGAAATATTTCATATTTCCATTTCCTTCGTTCAAAGGCAAAGCGTAGCGTTCGTATCAAAAGCAAAGCGCGGCGTTAAGTTCCGTCACTTAACACACAATGCCTCCGAATTGTGATGGAAATGGTGGAAAGTGGGGAACGGAGTGTTTTATCACTAATTTCCCTCTGTTACCCTGCTGTGTGCGGGATACAGCGTGAAGTTAAAGAAAAGAGACGGATTCTACTCGCGCTTTAAGTTTTTATAATGATAATGTGTTTCCCACTTTTTTTTTAGTATAACTAAACAAATGTTGTTGCACAACTTGTAAGCATATCATCATTTATTAAATACTTGAAGGAAACACGTAGGAATATCTCGTAATTTCAAATATAATATTTTATTTATAAAGAAGTGCAAAAAATAAATAGTTTAATTATGTTGAGAAGAAGTGCAAAAGAGGATATTTTTAGTAATAATGAATTAAAAATATATTAAATTCATAAAAAAATATGTTACACAGCTCATCTCAACTATTAGTTAAACATACAAATCTGTATAATGAGGTACTTAATGTTGCTAAGGGAACGCGTATATCCCGCCTCAACAAATCTGCCAGTTATGATCAAAATGTTATTTATTATGCTGTATGTTATGTTGAATTTCTTTGCCGGCTTTTTTCTCATCAGAGCTGCCTTGCGAACTAGTGGTAACTTTTTTTAAAGTAGGATTGACCATTTTTTATTTAATTTAAGAATACATTAAAGAATTTAACCATTTGGTTTTAGCTCTAAATTTCGGGTTTTTTTAATATTTAAAAGTGATACTAAGAATATTCTAGAATATTCTTGGTAAAGTAATAGTAAAAAGATATTATTAAATAGGCACATACAAGAAGAAGCAACAAAATTTTAATGCTTTAAAGTACCTAAGTAATTAATAGTCAAGGAACCGAGACGGTCGACTGAACAAAGGCCAGAGAGCCGTTTTATATTTCTATTGCTGAAGGAGCTAATAATTAAAATTGTTATTTGAATTTCCCCTTATAGTGGATGATATTATAATTATATATAGAGGGTATCATGGTGGACTAGCGTCTGACTGTAAATATAGGTTCTAGGTTTAATTATCATTCGGAGTATTGTTTAAATTTTAAATTATTTTCAAAATCGCAACGTTAAATATTGCCACTAAATGTCTAGTAAAGGTAAAACCGAAGACTCTTGACTCTTTGTAGTCTCTCCTTACTCTGCTATATAATAAAAACCGTGAAGCTAAAAGCAATTTTGAATCGTCATGTAAAATTACAATGTTAGTATTATAAGTTTTAGACTATACACAATAATTATAGATTCATACCATTCATTCATTTTTCTATTATGTCTTCTTAATTATTCTTGTCAAATCATGTGCGTCATTTGTTTCCTTTATATTCCACACGTAGTACATTAAAGTAAAAATTTCACGAGGTTCTGATAAGTCAAATAGCCTGTCTCTTACGAAATCCTTCTTGTTATACGTTATGTCCTTTGAAGCGAACGTTTGTATGTTGTTTGTTAGTGCTCTTCAAGATAAAAGGACTAAAAGGCTTGAATTATTATGTACTAGTTGTGCCAGCGACTTCACCCACGTGTAATTTAATAAAAAAAATATAATACCTACTAATAAAAAAGTATCAACTAAGTTACTCCTAATAAATTCAAATATCTGCCAGTCAATAGACAGAATTGTATAAAACGTTTTTTTAGTGCATATACCGTTTATCTTACTACTGAAATCAGACGTTATATATCTTTTATTTGTACAGATAAGACATGGTTTGTCATGGCATTATCCATTCTTTTATGGTCATATTTTATTTTAATTTAAAACAAACTTCGTATCTCAATTTTCAGTATTTTCTATTAAATAAATACTTTATATTTGCTACTTTGGCACCTGCCGTTGACAGCATTACTTTTTCTTCTATACCCAGGTAGCTTGCAATGACGCTAGGCCAAAAGCTAGTAATTGAATAAAATGCCTTTGTCCCGTCCAGTCCCAAGTGACAAACCAGAGCGAAGTTTGCTCCCATTGGCAATATTCCAGGCGAATTGAAACATCTGCTGCTAACTTCAACTTATGTTTTTGGTTGTTCTCGTTTTTTCTCGGTTTTGTGTATTGTAAAAGTGTAGTGTAGTATTTTGTGAATTTACAATGTCACGAATTTTACAGAATAAAAGTATGAAATCAATTTATTGTTTAAAGAAAATACGTTAATCTATTAATCAATTTATTATTTTAATAAATGGGGCCAGTCGTGGCGCAGAGGCACAAAGTGTGCCTGTAAAGCGACTGGTTGTGGGTTCGATTCCCAATCGAGGATTGTATTTATTCATTTATTTCATTTTCATCGCTCTGGAGTTAAAATAAAGAGAAAATACATAGTCTTACGTTTCTACAAAAAGAATATACGGGAACTATGTTAATTTGCTTGAGGCTGGTGTGGCGCACTGTAACTAAAACTAACTGTAATCGCGATGATTGTCGATTTAATTCCCACTCTGAGGGAAGTAGAAAGGGGAGTGTGTTGGTACAAGGGTCTATCTGTAGGGTAATCTATACTAAACGGAGAAAAGCTTGAAGCTGTTTTATTATGTTTGAGTTTTTTGAATAGACTCTATCTCAATTTATTTAGTAAACGTTAGGCATTAGATTTTGCTAAAAAACATTATAAATAAAATTAATGATGTAGATATAGAATAAAGAATTAATTCTCTTATTTATATCTAAAATAAGTGAAAAAAAGCTAATACTTTACACAAAAAAAGAGACACTAATGTGCCTCATAAACTCTTTTTTAAGCGTATTTTACTTTTACGTAGAAACGTTTTTTAATAGAGACTTCATCATTGTCTCGAAAAACTAATTTCACAATGTCTTTCATTCCCACTTAAAACCTCACATATTATTTGAACAAATAACTAACTATTGGTTCAAATAATATATAACACGTTATCAAACTAACGAACATTCTATAGTTCAATATACACAGACACCGTTTAAATAAATTTCATTATACGTACATAGTAGCGCTGTACAATAAACAGGTTAAGCATTATCTCGGGTAGCGGGCAGGTGTGATGGATCAAAGAGATATTATAATATCACAAGCGCATCATGCATGATGACGGTGTTTGGTGCAAGTTGTTAGCGGAAAATTACTTGTGTTTTTGGTAATTTTGTCATAAAATTGTCTATCTGAAGAAGAATAACACGATGCAAGCATTTTTAAAATTATTGGAGACCGTCTGGCTACAATCGCGATGGTTGTAGATAAGATTTCCATTCGGAGCAATAATTATACTTGAATTATTTTAATTTGCTACCTAAGATAAAGCGCGGTGTTGAGTTCCGCCGATCAATGCAATGTAATATCTCGCCAATATGTAATGTCTCGCCGCAATTTTGCGGAACATGGAGAACGGAGTGTTTCAATACTAGGTTCTCTCATTTTACTACCTTACTGTGCGGAAAGAGCGTGAAGCTGAAAAAATAGAGCCTTTTTGATGTCAGTGCTAAGCAATGAAATTTGTTAAAAGGCTATTTAGGTAGTTTAGGGAATTGAGCTGTTTCTGATAGCCACTTAATATTGGCAAAAGTAATTTTAGAGCAGGTTGATCTATTTAATTAGGTGATTTATATTATTGTCTTTATGTAATTGAATGCTTACATTATATATAAAAGTTTTTAAGTAAATATTCTAATTTTACCTGTTTATATTTCTAAAAAATTAAATTAGGTTAAATCTGAAAAAACGTGTTGAACGAAAAAAAAAAACAACATTGCTTATAAAATTCAAATAGCTTATTATTCGAAACATCTCCTTCCTCTTGCATTTTACTTTCAAATGTAACCAAATAAAATGTTAAACGATATAAATAAGATTAACGTGATTTCCTTTCATATCTCGTTGCCATAATTTATTTACTGTTCGAATCAAATTTTCTATAACGAGGCGGCATTATCATAAATAGAGCCTTATTAGATTTGTATAGAGGTTTGTATGAAGGATGACGGTATTTTGGCTTTCAATGCTCACGAACCTTATTATGTCTTTGATTTGATTCAATTTGCAAATTATATATACCGCTTGTAAATATAGACACTCAAGGCCTTTTATATCATTGTCTGATAAGTTCTTGTTGAGATTATAATACTATAGAGATCTATTGTGATATTTATACATATATTTTGTGGCCATTCCCACTGGAGGGGTGGAAATTATATTTCCATTTTCTTCGCTCTGGTGTCGAGGTAAAGCGCGGCGATTGATTTAGAAAATCGGATTTGATTATTAATACTTTTAGAGTTAATTAATTACAGCTTAAAGACAGCTTTTCACCTTTTTCTTGGATTGCCAAAGAAAACTTAGTCTCCGCCGTACAGTACACAAACGTAGTGTATGTACACTACTATCTATTCGACATACTTATCATTCTATTTCACTATCCACCCCAAACATAATCACTGCGTATGGAGTGGCGATACTTAAGGCATTTATGTTGAGTATTATAAGGTAAAATTAAAATATAGTCATTTCCCTGAGTGGGAATCGAACTCACAAATCTCAAACAATTACATAACAGTCAGAAGTTGTCGCGCTACGTCTCAATCACAGTTATCATTTTCAATTTTAAAGTTAAGAGTTAAACGTTTTTTTTCATAAGAATTAGCATTGTACTAAAAATCTCTATTACCTTAGCCTACTTAAGTCAGAATTACTAATCTGATATGTATTATAACAAGAATAATACTTTTTCACTAAATTTTCATAGTATTTAAAATTCGCTACCACTCATAACTTGCATCTATATAATGAAATCAAGCCGCTCAGTGGATCTGCAACACGTGGCCTGTAGGCTCTATGCTTATATTATTGTGTTGCATAATATTAATTGACACCGGTTATGGCACAATAAATGGGTTGGTCTTAGATATAGGACATAGGATATACTTTGCGCAGAGGCAATATCGGTTAATCCGAAGAGCTATTATTACTAGTTGAAAACTTGAGAATCAAATAAAATATAGTTAATTCTGTAAGAAAGCAAAATTATCTTCACAAAAATTGGAAAAAAGATACTAACACGCAATGTCTCCATTTAGTACGGAATGTGAAAGATGGAGGGTCCTGACTTGATGTTCTTTCTCACTACTCTGCTATTCGGGAAAAAGCTGTGACTTTGACTTTGACATTGGAAGAATGTAGTATTGGCAGTAAGTTTCAGCTACGAATATAAAATTGTTTAGGATTTTACGGATATTACAATTATAGGAAATTTTGAGTAATTATCAGCCACTACTTAATAAATTACTTTTGTTTGATAATACTTTCATTCAAAGTGCATTTTATTTTTAAAGAGTCTTGAATGAAAATTGGCAAAAATATTTTACCGTTATTTTGAAATGTACCTATTATATAATAACATTTTAAAAAATCCGAAAAACGCGACGTTTCGAACTCCATAGTAAGTAGTTAATGTTAAATGTACATATTAATTTCCTGCATCGAATAGAATCTACAACCATCGTCGTTTTTGCTGCTTTCCATTCTTTTCCCGCATGGAGTATTAGTCAGAGGAACTTGTGTTAAAACATTCCGTTCTCTACTGTCTGTCGGAAACAGAGACTGCTTGCAAGTGGCGAAGCTATGGACGCGCTTTGTATTGGTACCAAACAGATTATAAAAATAGTATATAATCATTCCCCAGGGTGAGAATCGCAACCACGACCATTGCATTTACAGTCAGATGCTGTTCCACTTCACCACGACGACCTCGACATTTACTACCGTTTCATTTATTGCAAATCTTATTTCATTCATACAAACTTTCTCCTATTTATAATTTTTCTATACTTTAACGTTCATCGATTTCAAACTTAAGATGTTGTGAAGTTTAAAAACTTATGATGACTTTGGAAGTGCAATTTAAAGTCGTAAAACTTTTATTTCAAATACTATAAAATTTTAAAGTAAAGCTACCCGTAAGTATTAGTACCTCTAGGTGCTTTCCCATTTCTCTTTAAAAGAATTACAGCTCAAGTCGTTAACACTTTGCTCCTAAGTAATTTAGTTAATTAACAACTAAATTCAGTTTTACAAAGGACTTTTATTATTAAAGGAAGACTAGTTGTTTTTGCAACAGGTTTTAGGTGAGTGTTAATTGGAGTTGCCTCTGAAGAGACTACTATATAAATTAAATATTTCTGAAGAAATAATAGTGCCGTTTATTTAGAGACATACCATTGCTAGGAGAGTTATTTAGAATTGAATCGTAGAATTGCTTAGATCAGGGGAGAGACCAAAGCGCCTGGCGTAGCTTACAAATATTATATAAATATATAGATATAATTATGCATCCTGGTGCAGTGGGAAAACCTCTGACTGTAAGTGCGATTGGTTGGAATGATTATACCATATATTTAGTTATTTTTTATTCTTTCATTGTGGTGGACAAAGTGATGCAGTGTAGCGTTTGTCAGTGAGAACCTAATGTCAAGACACTGTTCTTTCCGTCTGAATCAGAGACATTGACCGTGGAGCTTAACGCCGCGCTTTTATGACTTATGACGTGCATCTATTTAATCTTTCATTGTATTCATACTTCATAGAGACATTATATGATATTTACTTCTTTTTTAGCTTCATTCTTTGTTCCGTACACACAGAGTAGGCAGGGAACCTAATATTATGTCTTAACCATTCTCCTTTCCGCGGAATTCTGGAGGCGTTGAGTGGCGGAGCTCAACGCCGCGCATTGCCTTTACACGAAGAAATTGAAATATTCAATATATCAATTCCTCAAGTGCAATTCGAACCCACATCCAGTTGTGTTTACAGTCACAATTCTATATTTACTTTATTTGTAAAAACTTTGAAGATAAAACTATAAGCAAAAACCTTCACAATATTATTTGGTCGTTTTAAAACCGCCGTACTATTTTTCGTACGCAACGTAGCGCAGTTCAGTTCAAAGTCATTTATCTCGTAATGTAGTTTTTTCCGACACGCTTTTTGGCACGTACAGCGTTCAGTGGTCAACTGTCGATATTTTATTTTTTTGTACATTTCACTCTTTTCATAATTGACGTGGAAATATGTTTTAGATACGTTTTTAGGGCTGTGGTTTGTGTTAGTTTATAGATGACATCATCTTGGGGTAATTAGATGATATTTTACTATATGTGATGGTTAGTGAAGGTTTAGTTCTATTTTGGGGAACTTTCAACGTCATTTAATTATACTTTTAAACATTTTTAAAGTGTTATTCCACACTTAGGAAAAATGAAAAAGACATTTAAAGAAAACGTATAAAATTTTGAACACAGCGGGATACGAACCCGCGCCTCCTGAATACCGTCCAGGCGCTCTCACCATGCGTGCATGCAGCCATGCGTTCTACTATCCGCTGCGTCGAAATTCTTATACGCTTTATTACAACTTATTTTTGTTGTTAGCATCTATGTAGGGACATTTTATTTTATTATTTATTATGTTTGAAATATACTCGACTTACAGAAAACGGAAAATGAGAGATTTTGTAATTTTTATTTATTATTATAATATATTTTATTTGGTATCAGATTACTTCTCCAGATACACACTAAGGTCAATTATACCTTACGAAATCATTATTAAAAAACTATTTTTGTACAGTTCACTCTTTTCATAATTGACGGGGAAATATGTTTCGGACACATTTTTAGGGGTGTGGTTTTTATTAGTTCATAGATGACGTCATCTCGGGTTAATTAGATGATATTTCTTTACATATATTGGTTGGTGGCGATTCGATTTCTGTTTGAGGAATGTTTAATGTTACTTTTTTTTAGCTTCGCGCTGTATTCCGCACACAGCAGGATAGGCAGAGGGAACCTAGTGTTATGACACTCCGTTCCCCCATTTCCGCCGAATTTTGGAGGCATTGCCTATTAAGTGGCAGGACTTAACACGTCGCTTTGCCTCGATGCTAGAGTAAAGAAAATGGAAATATTAAATATTTCCACGGCTCGTATGGGAATCGAACCCACAACCAGTCCGAAACCAGTCACAACCAGTTTAAAATATTATCGATCGGTTTATTTATCGATCGAGTTTATTTATTAATTAAATGTGTTTTATATGATATCAGACTACTTTTGCGGGTGCGCGTTTAATGTCAGTTTATAACATTACGAAATCATAATTCTAAAAGATTATATTATTATTAACATTTTATAGTATTATTCACACACTTAGGAAATCTAAAAATATCTTTTTCAAGCTTATTTTAATATTTCTGTTATGCATTTAGACGGTTTCCGAGCGGCGTGGGCTTAAATCTCAGACTAAATAAAATGAAAAAAGGAAAACACACCACGTTCAAAAACTTATACGTTTTTAAACATATTTTTCTTATCTTAAATGTGGAAATAATACTTTAAAATTCTTTATTAAAAATATATCTTCACGCTTTTACCCGCATAGCGTGGTAGTCAGAGTGGGTTTAGTGTCATGACATTCCGTCCTCCAATTCTGAAATCCTGACATTCCGTGTTAAGTGGCGGAACACAACGCCGCGCTATGTCTTTGATTCCAGAGCGAAGAAATGAAAGTTCAAATATAATCATTACGCTGAGAATTGAACCCACAACCATCGAGTTTACATTCGCTACCTCACTGCGTCAAGACGGCCTCTTCTTTTTCTTATCCTAAATGTATATACAATATTTTGAAAATCTGTACATAAATTAAATTGGAGTTTCTGTTTGTAATATTAACATAACCGCTTTTTACTAAATGCATATACTAAAATAAAATAAAAAATTAAAAATTTTGAAAATACCCACGACGGTTTAATTGTAATTGAAAAAGGATAAAATAACTAGAAATCCCCCGCCTAAAAGAATATATGTAACGAGATGATGGGGACGACTTCGTCGGAGCTGCCATTACTTTAAGTTTGCTAACTTCTCCTAGGTTTTCATGCTGTTAAAACAGGTTTAGGAAAAAATTAAAATATTAATATGAATTTACAGTTTTGATAACTGGTATTCCTTTTAAAAACTTTAAGAACGAAATCTATACTGTTAGCTATATTTAAAATAGAGGTTGCAACTGGCAGCCCCCGACGAAGTTGTCCCCATCATCTCGTTACATATATTCTTTTAGGCGGGGGATTTCTAGTTATTTTATCCTTTTTCAATTACAATTAAACCGTCGTGGGTATTTTCAAAATTTTTAATTTTGTTTTTTATTTTAAACTTTTTAAAGTGTATAGATATACATTATATATTATTACATAATATCGAAATACTTTATATTAATCTTCATGCAAATCCAAAAAAAATTATAAGCCCAATGCTTTCTGGTTATCAAATGCCTATTGCAGCGCCTGGCAGATTGTCACCGCAACATTTTAAGGAAACTTAAGTTTAACCAAATCAGTGAAAATCACAAAACCCACTAGTAGTTTTGATTTGAAACAAATTAATTTATACTGGAGCGCCCCGTGGTAGTTTGTGATATGGCATATAAAAACACGCAACAATTAAACCTGAACCTATCACAGAAAACCGCATCTAAATAGGTTTCACACAAATACAAGCAAATGCTTACTACAGCGCCCCCTGGTGAGGTGTCACCACGACACATATACGAGAACACGCGCTAATTAAGCCTGATCCTATCGTTGAAAACTGCATCAAATTCAGACTCGTAGTTTTAACTTTGCACCATCAAATGTTTAATGAAGCGCCCCCTGGTGAGTTCTTAACGTAAAAAAAAAACTAAAAACATACACCAAGTAAAGGTAAATCTAATACTGAAAACTCTGTCCAATCGGACTAGTAGTTGTGGTTTTACATTAAATATTACAAACAAATGTTTACTGCAGCGCCCCCTGGTGAGTTAACACGATAAAGCATATCCAAGAACATGCACTAATTAAACTTGAGCTTATCACTGAAACTGCATCCAAATCGAATTCGTCATTTTAGCTTTGCACAAACAATATTTTACTGCAGCGCCCCCTGGTGACTTGTCACCGTAATATAAATTTAAAAACATGTACTAAACAAAGCGGAATCTAATACTGAAAACTCTTTCCAATCGTACTAGTCGTTTTTGTTATACACAAAAAATGGAAGCAGCTACTTACTGCAGCGCCCCCTAGAGAGTTGACACATACATGAAAATATGCACTAAGTAAATATACATGACACATATATGAAAATATGCACTAAGTAAACTGGAATCTATCATTGAAAACTGCATTCAAATCGGACTCGTAGTTTTAGTTTTGCACAAACAAATGTACTTACTGCAGCGCCCCCTGGTAAGTGATCACCGTAATACATATATGAAAAGATGCACCAATTAAACCTAAACCTATCGTTGAAAGTTTCATTTAAATCGGACTAGTAGTTTTTACTCTACATAAACAAATGTTTACTGCAGCGCCCCCTGGTGAATTTTCACCGTAACGTAAAAACAAAACTTTTAAAATATGTACGAAGTATAGCTTAATCTAGTTCTGAAAACTCTAGCCAATCGGATAAGTAATTTCGGTTTTAGACAAATAAATATAAGAAAAATTTTGGTTTTACACAAAAAAACTCAAGCAAATGCTTATTACAGCGCCCCCTGATGAGTGGTCACTATAACACATATATGGAAAGACGCACCAATTAAGCCTGAACCCATCCTTGAAAGTTTCATCTAAATTGGACTAGTAGTTTTTGCTCTGCATAAACAAATGTTTAGTGCAGCGCCCCCTGGTGAGTTTTCCCCGTAACAAAAAAAGAAAAATCTTAAAATATGCACCAAGCAAAGATAAATCTTTTTATGAAAACTCTTTTTAATCGGAGCAGTAGTTTCGGTTTTAGACAAATAAATACAAAAAAAGTACAAACCAATGCTTACTGCAGCGCCCCCTGGTGGTTTGACACGATAAAACATATCCAAGAACATCCACCAATTAAACCTGAATCTACCACTGAAAATCTATTGAAACCAGACTATTATTTTTTGAGATAATTGAAAACATTCGTTTTCACGTAAAATGCTTACTGCAGCGCCCCCTGGTGAGTTAAGGCAATAAGACATACATAAGAACATACGCCAATTGAACCTTAACCTATCATAGAAAACCGTATCAAAATCGTACTTATAGTTTTGGAAATAATTGACATAGTAATTTGCACAAACACACAAACAAACAAACAAACAAACAAACAAACAAACAAACAAACAAACAAACAAACAAACAAACAACCTCTCACCCCAAACACATATACAGTCGCCGTTCCGTCGCGGGTAATAACATTTATTGTTTGTACAATATTCACGGTACATATACTAAAATAACATTTATTGTTTGTCTGACGGACAGACAAATGTTAGTTTGTCCCCGCTGATCTCTAGAACGGCTGGACATTTTTTGACCAGACTTTCACTGGCCAATATCTAATAGGGTGTGTCTTACACTAATTTAACTTTCTTTTTTTTTAAATTCGACGCAGACGAAGTCGCGGGCCCAGCTAGATCAACATATACTCGTATTATAATAATTGTTTATTTATTTTTGTTCCAGGCAGGTGCGGTGAAGCGAGTCCTTGCGAGCAGTTGTGTCGGGAACTCCACGACGGCACATATGAATGTGGTTGTGGGCCGGGCTTTGTACTGCATGTAGACGGATATGGGTGCTTAGGTATGTTTTATATTTAATTTTTGATAGTTCTAAAGTAACTTAAAATGGGCTAACTTTAAGAATATTAGTCTGACTATAAAGACGGTTGGTTGTAGGTAAATTTGTTTCATACTCGATAATGATATTTAAATTATTTTCAATTATTTGTTCTGGTAAACAAAACTGGACGATGCGTTTCGCTATTCAACACGTTATAGAATACGTAATATGACAAAAAATGAATATAAAACTCTTCTATTAATAAGTAATTGATTGACGCACAGCCAAAATTACTGGACTGGAATTTAGACTTAGTAGTGTACGAAAAGATTTCTCGAAATTCTTAAGATAACTGGAGATATGTGCTACAACTTGTATTATGAATACACGCTAATATTATAAATCATAAAATTAGACTGTCTGTTACGCTTTCGCGGTTTATTTACCGGCTCGATTTGCTTGAAATTCAGAACGAAATCAGTTGAAGCTCCACACGTTCAAGATCAAACTCATAAGGGATAGGTGAGAGTTTGTATAAAAAAATCCAAACCACTTGACAGATTTCGATGAATTTTTTCAGGAAGATTATTTGTTAGTTGCAAGGAGAAACACAGGCGATCTATTTTTTTCAAAATTCAACACCTAAGGGGTTAAACTAGAAGATGAATATCGTTATCTTTTTTTTTTTTTTTTTTTTATGGAATAAAGGAGGCAAACGAGCTGAAGGCCCACCTGGTGTTAAGTGGTTACCTTCGCCCATAGACATCCACAACATTAAAGTTATGGATGCGTTGCCAGCCTTGGGAATGTAGGACAGAAGGAGGGAGGAAGGATGGGAATGGTGGGAATAGGGAGAGCTGGCTTACATGCCATCGAACCGGAACACATCATAAGATATTTGGCGGTTCGTCTTTGACATGATAGTGGTCGCGAGCCAGTCGGAGAATGAATCTCCTACCACCAAACTACTGGGTTACCCGCCTTTTACGGGACGCTACCCAGCGGCGGGGGGGAAATGTATTCTTAACCCGTCCCCCCACGGGCAGAGTAAATAAAATGAAATCGTTCGAATCGAATATCGTTATCTGCTCGGACGAAGCCACACGTCATTTGCTAGTCTAATATAAAACGTTTTAATAATGTAAAAATACTCAATTTTACATTTCTCTCCTTATTACTATTATTGAGTAATTGTTTATATTATTAAGGATTAAGTTAGCTCTACGCGTGCAGCTATTACTACCAATTAGTTGTATACTGGGCCATGACAATATCGTTATTTAAATTTATTCCTTTACAGCGTTTATGTAATATTTTGGCATTATATGCATATATACGGCACGTGAATTTTGGCATGTTTATCTAATTAGTTAGTGTAATTGCTAAATTAGAGTTCGTAGGGGTAAAATTATAGATTCAAATCAAAAAAAAAAATCTGTTAAACAATTTTTGGCATAACAGAGAAAACCTAGTAACATTCCATTATCCACTTGCCACCGGAAATTGAGATATTGTGTGTTGCGGCGCGGAACTCAACGCCGCGTTTTATCTTAGGTATCAGAGAGGAGAAATGAAAATAACAATACAAGAGAGGTGTCAAAGGACACCAGGATGGAACGAAGTTCCTTTCGATTAATTAGTAAAGGAATTGTAATAAAATTTTATTTTTTGTAAGTTATGATAATATTTTTGTTATTATTAATTTATTATTAATTCATTATTAATTAAATTTATTAAATTATAATTAATTAAAAATGAAAATATCTGGCTTGCTTTCTATAAGAGAGAGAGAGAGAGAGAGAGAGAGAGAGAGAGACATGCGCACGCCGCACAGCTTACGATATCTTACTATAGCAAAAAGTGTCGTTATAATTTTTCGTGAGATTTTTTCCCGCACACAACGCGCAATAAGGAACTTCGTTCCAATAAATCATCACTCATTAGTGGAAATCGAACCGACAACCATCGTGTTTACAGTCAAACGCCTTTCCACTGTGCCACGACGGTTTCTATAATAAGCAATTAAAATAATACACGCATTTTGTACGTAAACCGGCCATATCTAGCATACGTTATGATTAATGGCAGCAGATGTCGGTTGATTAATAGCCGCTCGTCAATTTTGCGAAACTCCGTTCAAATTTTTTGCTTCACTGCGAGAATTTATAATGATGCTTCGAGGAAACGGTGGAATTTTGCGAAAGTTTAAAATCAATTGCAATATGAATTCCATAGTGAATTCATATTATATGTATGAAATGAATTATGTTTACACTTAATCTTGAGTGTATGAGGGTACTTATTATAAAATTTTGTAGTTCGTGGCTCAGTGGGACATTGTCTGACCGTAAATGGGATTGGTTATGGGTTCGATTGTTATTGAGAAGAATGATTATATAAAAAGTATCTCATTACTCCGTTTTGGTAAAACAAAGTGTTTGTCGATTTTAAGCGGAAAGTGAGGAGAGTCTTCCTAAGTAGCTCTAAATTTTTCTTAAGAGTTCTTAATGGAAAAATATATAAAGGTATGATCCATTAGCATAAAGTGGAAATCATACATCATGTTTTTAGCACTCTCAAGCTTTTTTAATCATTTAATTATATTTGGCTATATCAATATATTTGCAAATTCTATGTAAAAAAATACACCGTTTTATTAGCATATTAATTTCTAAAATATTTACTAACTTCCATCTGTTAGTAAATAAAATCCACACAATATTCCACGCGGTCAAACTAAACGAACATATTAAAGTAATTCTTGGTGAGCACAAAGCCTGGATTACGAGACTTGTACGCTGTGGTTATAGTTAGTGCGGCTATTTCCCCGAAGAATAGCGGATATCTAGGATTTTCTGCGAACACTGTCATTATTGCTTATAGCTTTTGATATAGGTTATGAACTGCAAACTCTATTCTATATTTGTACTTCAGAAAACTATTTCTGTATTAATATAAGTGAAGTCATTAGACTTAACTTACATTAGCTTAGTATGAAAGTGGAGAACGGAGTGTCTTGACACTAGGTTCTCTTTGACGAGTTAAAATTATCTGTTGCTTTTAAAAAAATAAAACTTCATGCTTTGTTCCCACATAGCAGGGTAATAAGGGCGAAAGTAGTGATAAAACAGTCCATTGTTCATTTTTACAATCGAAGTTGAGACATTGTAAATGTTAAATGGCGGAACTTAACGCCATACTTTGTTTTATGGCGTAGTATGGCGTTAATTTCCGCCGCATGGCGGCGTATGGCGTATGTGGCGTTATACTTTGTCTCAGATACCAGAACAGAATAATGAAAATAATATCTAATCATAATGTTTAATAAAGGCCGTAAGTTCGTAGTGCATAATATAAAAAAAATGAAAATATATGTATTGCAAATCCATCCTTCTACGGGAGTTAACTTTTTACTTTTTATACGTAGATATTTTTTATGTCTCAATTCGAAACGTATATATTTTTTTATGTTACCACCCATAACTTTTGACAGAGTAGACTAATTTTGATAATTCTTCTTTTAATGGATATGATATCGTATCCATTAAAAGAAGAATTATCAAAATTAGTCTACTCTGTCAAAAGTTATGGGTGGTAACATAAAAAATATATACGTTTCGAATTGAGACATAAAAAATATCTACGTATAAAAAGTAAAAAGTTAACTCCCGTAGAAGGATGAATTTGCAATACATATATTTTTTTTTTATCTCATGCACTACGAACTTACGGTCTTTATTAAACATTATGTTTAGATATTATTTTCATTATTGTGCTCTGGTATCTGAGACAAAGTATAACGCCACATACGCCATACGCCATGCGGCGGAAATTAACGCCATACTACGCCATAAAACAAAGTATGGCGTTAAGTTCCGCCATTTAACATTTACAATGTCTCAATTTCGATTGTAAAAATGAACAATGGACTGTTTTATCACTACTTTCGCCCTTATTACCTGTTACGCGGGAACAAAACGCGAAGCTTTATTCTTTTTTTAAAAGCAACAGGTTTTTAACTCGTCAGAGAGAACTTAGTGTCAAGACACTCCGTTCTCCACTTTCTTATTAAGCATTAGACTTAACTTACATGATTACATAAATAGTTTTACGAAGTACAAATATAGAGTAGAGTTTGCAGTTCATAACCTATATCAGAAGCTATAAGCAATAATGACAGTGTTCGCAGAAAATCCTAGATATCCGCTATTCTTCGGGGAAATAGCCGCACTAACTATAACCACAGCGTACAAGTCTCGTAATCCAGGCTTTGTGCTCACCAAGAATTACTTTAATATGTTCGTTTAGTTTGACCGCGTGGAATATTGTGTGGATTTTATTTACTAACAGAAAGAAGTTAGTAAATATTTTAGAAATTAATATGCTAATAAAACGGTGTATTTTTTTATATAGAATTTGCAAATATATTGATATAGCCAAATATATTTAAATCATTAAAATAAGATTGAGAGTGCTAACAACATGATGTATGATTTCCAATTTACGCTATTGGATCATACCTATATATATTTTTCCATTAAGAACTCTTAAGAAAAATTTAAAGCGTGCATTAATAAAACAATTGCAGCATCACAGTTTTTCCTAATGCAGGATACTTAGGAAGAACTCTCCTCACTTTCCGCTTAAAATCGACAAACACTTTGTTTCACCAAAACGGAATAATGAAATACTTTTTATATAATCATTTCTCTAAATGAGAATAGAACCCATAACCAATCCCATTTACGGTCAGACAATGTCCCACTGAGCCACGAACTACAAAATTTTATAACAAGTACCCTCATACACTCAAGATTAAGTGTAAACATAATTCATTTCATACATATAATATGAATTCACTATGGAATTCATATTGCAATTGATTTTAAACTTGCGCAAAATCCACCGTTTCCTCGAAGTGAGTAGACTAATTTTGATAATTCTTCTTTTAATGGATATGATATCTTATCCATTAATTTGAAGATAATTTTTAATAAAAAAATAATAAAAATTCTGACCAAGGGCAAAAAAAGAATATGACATTGTATTAGCTTACTAATTTCACTGATTTACATATATATGGCTCATACCTTGTATTTGGTCTAATTAGTCTCTTACTGGTAAAAAATGTGTTTCGTTGTGGTTTAACTCTTCCTGGGCGATTTGTAGAAGACACCTCTAAAATTTGGCAGGGATATCAAGCACAGTGTCATGTGTGCTGTTAAGTTTTCTAGTGACAATTGCAATTGTAGTTTTTGAGTAAATGGTAATTAAATGGCCTAAAAGTGCCCATAGACTTAGGCTGTGGAACGTTAAGTGTTATGTGAGTGTTAAGTGTTTGTTTTTCAAAATTTTTAACATATAATAACATTAAATATGTACTCAGATCTTCCCGCCATGCAGACCATAGAAACGGTTCCTAATATCAATAAATTCTTCCTATAAATTATATATTTAACACAATATTCTACAAAAAGAAAGCCAGCTGAAATTTTCAAAACGATAAACACAATTTCTCTCAAAGTATAAAAGCCTGCGAGATCATCTTACTTCAAACTAACCCCTTTCTTGTTAGGCTTTCAATTATATTCCATTTGAAATGCGTATCTTAAAGAAACGTACCAAATTGGGTATTCAAAGGTAAGATGTTATTGATTTATCATAATTAACATCGTTATTGACAAAACCACAGAATTTTCTTCAGGCTTTTTTTTAATTTAGGAGGATTACGTATTTTTTATGTTATTTTTATTATATATATTTAAAGGGAAGGCAAAGAAAACCTAGTGCACAAAACACTCGTTCTCTACTTTATATTTGAGTTTGAGATTATGAGGTTGAGTGTCGAAGCTCAACGCCGTGACCTGCCTTTCTAATTGAAAAAAGTGAAATAATGTTTAAATTATTTTACTTTATATTTATATAATCATTTCGCCAAATGGGAATCGAAGCCACAACTAAGCGTGTTTACAGCAAAATAGGTTAATACGAGTATAATTATAGTCACTTAAAAGGGTCGCATACAAATTAGTTCAGAATTCTTAAACATTAATTCAACAACTAAATAATAGAACAATTCGGATATCTAAAAGAAAATAATCCCTTTAAATATCTAATCTGGGTCCAATTATAACGTGGACTCGATTCCCACACAGAGAATTATCACAATGTAATTATTTACCTTTCTCCGTTCTGTTGTATAAGACAAATCATGGGGTTGAGGTCCGTAAGACAACATGATGTATCTCTAATTTCGAGTTGGGGCGGAAAGTGGAGAACGGAGTGTCTTAACACTAGATTGTCCCTTAGTACCCTGTCACACTATGAGAAGTGTGAACGTAAAGAAGAAGCTTCTTAGCTTCTTATCGAATGCTATAAATATTTATATATTCTAAAAGTAGGTATCCCTAATTTATCGATTTTAAATGTGGGTGTAGCTTTAAATAATCAAACCTTTAATTAAAAAATATAGCCCTGAGTTAAAAATATTGGCTTCAAGAATGAAAATGTTTGATAATTAAAATACCTTTTCACTTTCAGTTACCTTTTTAAATATTTTAAGTACTCATCCTTCGTTCATAGGGCAATGAGTCCTCGTAGCGCAGTTGTGATATTGTAAGCGCGATTTCTAGTAGCTTCGAACTTAACTAAAAGAAAAAATATATTACGTTTAACATTTTAAAGTGTTATTCACACACTTAGGAAAATTGAAAAATACGTAGTTAGTAAATAAGTAGTGTAGTTAGTAAACGTATAAAAATAAGCCATATCACTTATTTATGTTGTAAGTATCTGTGTAAAGAGTTTTTTACAAATTTCTTCTACCGAAAGATTCTACGGACAACTGTTTGGCAAGATAGAATGCTATAGCATTCTCTGTTAATGCTATATATTAATAGAGAGCGCTTAGACGGTCTCCAAAAAGCACGGGTTCAAATCCTGCTGCATTCAAACTTAGTTGTTAAAAGTAATTAATAATAGCATTCTCTCTTGCCAAACGATTGTTCGTAGAATAATCTTTTTGTAGTAGTAAATTGTGAAAATATTTTTATAGAGACATATGAATTCGAATTCCGCTTCCTTCAAATTGTTATACGTTTTCTGAAAAATATGTTATTTTCTTTTCCCATCCATATAAAACAAAGAAAGCGGGGTTAAGTCCTGCTACTCAACATGCTATCCTATTAGGGTGGAAAGTGGAAAACAGAGTGTAGTATCTCTCTGCCTACTCTTCTATACGCGGAAAACTGTAAATCTAAAATACATTTTTATATACAATATACAATATTGTAATGAACCTAATGTAATGTCCTAATTAAAATAACAACTTATTAATTACCATTTCATTGGATAACATTGACATAATTAAAACATAATAATGTGAAAATCGTATAAAATGAATCGTTTCGTTTCAAAAACAGTTTCAATAATATTTGAAAGTAAGAAAAAGTTATAAGCTCTTTTTTTGCTTTTACAGTATTTTAAAAAAATCTCCGTCAGTGAAACTTATTGATGAGTTACGGTCCGCTTTCTACTTATTTCCAATTTACTTTTTGTGTTGTTTGACAGAACCTAGAGGATAATTGTTACTTAATGCTTTCCTTCGAGTAAGGAACTATATGCATCGTGCCATCGCGTATACGAAATAACGTTATAATGATTTTTTTTTGCATATCAATTTGTGTAAAGTCTCCATTCTTCACTTCCCATTCAAGTTGAGACATTGAGTATTGACAGACTAAATAAATAAAAAAAGGAATATTATAATTCTCCTGAGTGGAAATCAAACTTACAACAAATTGCGTTTACAGGCAGACGCGCCCTGCGCTACGATGACCTTGCTTCACGCTGTATCCCGCACTCAGCAGGGTAGGCAGAGGGAACCTAGTGTTAAGACACTCCGTTCCCCACTTTCCGCCGAATTCGGAGGCATTGCGTGTTAAGTGGCGGAACTTACTCGGCACCAGAGCGAAGAAAATGAAAATATTTCCACTCCTCGAGTGGGAATCGAACCCACAACCAGTCGTTTACCGTCACACGCTTGGGCCACTGGGCCACGACTGGTCACAAATACTACTATATACTACGATGACCTCGATATAGTTATTATATTACATGGTGTAAAAAATAATTTAAAATTTAATTAGGTACATAATACTATTATACGATAGAAATACGTTTTAGAAAGCATTAACCTGTTTCGAATCAACAAAGCACAGCGCTTGAACTTTCAAGTGTCTCAAGAGCTTTTATCGCAGAATACAATATGACGAACACTAGAAATAAATCGCTGCATTATAATAAGATGGAGCTTACTAGATCGTATTTTTGCTTTATATATTCTTCTAGTCTTATATATACATTGCAGTCTTGAATTGAATTATTATTTTATACTAGCTGCTCCCCACGGTTTCGACCGCCTAGAATAAAACATAAGGAATGTAATTCTAAAATAAAGCCTAAGTTATGCCTTTTTGCCGTCAGCTATTTGCCAGTGAAAGTCCGTCAAAATCGGTCTAGCCATTTCAAAGATTAGCCGGAACAAAGTAAAATACAGATAGATACAGACATATAGACAAAAATTGTAAAAAATCTTATTTTGGTAAAAGTACCATGTATACATTTTTAAAAAGCAGTTATTTTAATATCACAAACAGACACTCCAATTTTACTTATTAATATAGAGTGTAGATAAGTGCTAATTGTGGGCTGCAACTTCGTCTGCATTCTGCTGATCAAAACTGTTTCGTTTTCGACCGAAAAATGCAGAAAGAGTGTGTTGGTTCTTGGTTCTCTCTGACTACTCTGCTATACGGGAAAAGTGTAAAAGTACCCTGAAGCTATTTACCAACCAATAATGCGCTGTATTATAATAAGGCGCTGTATCTACTAAACCGTTTTTTTTAATTTATGTTATATGTAGATTTATTTTATAAATTAAATTATAAATATTGTAGTAGTGACCGGCATCCGTTTTTGTGGACTATAACACAAAAAATCCCGTTTTTTCCGGTTCCTGTAGGAATTTCTAGAAATAATGCTTATACTTATCAGAAACTTTATCGTGACGTTGAGTTTCGCTACTAGACACAATGTCTCTTTTTCAGAAAGTATAGAATGGAGTCACTCACTTCACACTACGTAAGTACTGACTAACCCTGTTATGCTGAAATAAGCGTGAACCTGCAAAAATATCTACATATGTATTTCAATACATATATATTTTTTTTCTATCTTTTTTTTAGCTTCACGCTTTATCCCGCACAGAGCAGGGTAGGCAAAGGGAACCTAGTGTTAAGACACTCCGTTCTCCACGCACCGCCGAATTCGGAAGCAATGCGTGTTGAGTGGTGAAATGTAACGCCGCGTTTTGAAGGAATGAAAGTATTAAATATATCCACTTCATTACATATTATTATTATAATTGGTACACGAAATTCAGCTAATGGTATAATTTAAATCTGTTTATAATTTCCTAAATTCTAAATTGAATAGATTATAAACGTGTGGGCGTGTTATTATTTATAGTAAGTATACAGTTTAGAATATCATCATTATGTACTGATATTAAAATAATATTTTGTTTCTGCAGGAAAAGTTATAAATTGTTAAGTTTTTGTAGGCAAAGAGACTATTGTCAAATCACTCTGAGCTCCTGTTTTTTCCTACATTATATATATTTTTAGCTTCACGCTTTATCCCGCACTCAACATGCCCGGGTAGGCAGAGGGAATCTAATGTTAGACACTCCGTTCCCCATTTTGCACCAAATTTTGGAGGCTCCTATACCAGAGCGAAGGAAATGGAAATATTAAATATTTCCACTCCTCGACTGGAAATCGAACCCACAACCAGTCGTTTACGACTGTAAACACAACACGCCTGTGCCACTGCGCCACGACTGGCCCCTAATAAAAAAATTTAATATACATTTTGATTTCTTAGTTCTGGTACTTAACCAGAAAGCGCGGCGTTAAGTTCCGTCAATCAACACGCAATGTCTCAATTTGGGACTGAAAGTGGGGAACGTAGTGTTTTGACTCTAGGTTTAACCCTGATTCACCTACAAGTTAAAATCAGTCTTTTCTATTTCCGCGTAATTTTAACATGTGATATGTTAAATGTCGGAACTTAACGCAACCTTTTATAATGTAAAGATTATATTTATTATGTGAAATACACTGCGATAACATCAACTGCGTACTTTATAAAATATAATAAATAAAAATATACATATGTATATACAAATTATAAACGACCTTTTGCCTCTTTTAAAGTAAGCGGCTTTTAGCACTTATCGCTGAATGGAATGTCAGACGTGCAGTGAAATTCGTAGCAGGTGTTTGAGTGGTTGACTTTACGGTGACTTATTAGTGCTTGCTTTACATTTACTTTGTTATGGCTGTTTGTTTTAAGTTGTATATATTAAATATTCATTTTTCTTTTTAATATTATTATATTTTAATTAAATGAAGACGAAGTGCGGTGTTAAGTTCCGCTGCTTAACACGTAATATCACGATTTTTGTTAGTCACGTCACAATTTAGTTCAAAAATAATGTATCCATTATAATTTTAATAAGTAAATCTAGACGTACATAATCTTTTTCCAATACTGACTTTCTGAGTGACAGACAAACTGACTAGTACAAAATTTATAATTTATATGGCACGAGAATTACATTTAAAAATGACTATACACGTGTTGGTTTTAGGTTCGATTTCTTCTCGGAAAAAAATAGATTAAAATTATTTTAATTTTTCCGCAATACCTAAGACAAATCGTGACATTGAGTTGTGATAGAACAGTGTCAATACACTTAATTTTCTGTGACTATTCTGCTACTTGGAAAAAAGCGTAAAGCTGCCGTTATGTTTTTATATAACATTTTTTTTAGCTTCACGCTGTATCCCGCACACAGCAAGGTAGGCAGAGGGAACCTAGTGTTAAGACACTCCGTTCCCGATGCACCGCCGAATTCGGAGGCATTGCGCGTTAAGTGGCGGAACTTAACGCCGCGCTTTGCCTCTGATACCAGGGCAAACGAAATGGAAATATTAAATACTTCCACTCCTCGAGTGGGAATCGAACCCACAGCCAGTCGTTTACAGCATTACGTTCATGCAACTGCGCCCCGACTGGCCCATAATAATATATTGAACTTTAAAATTATACTCTGCTTACTGAAAAATTCTAATAATTAAACTAATAATTACAATTAACAGTACTAAACAATCTTCCACGTTTACTTACGACATAATACAAATTAGTTCTTATTTTTTAACAAAAATACTACATATGAATATTTTAAAAATATACCTCTATTTTTCATTCTACATAGATAGAATCAAACAAAACAATGTATCTGAATGGCACAAAACAAAGGTTTTCTATCTCAAACGTCTCACGTTGAGCTTTACCTGATTGAATTTGTTCAGAACGGAGAACTCCGAATATAACAGTTTCTGAATTACGACTTCACAAGACTGCTATATATTTGATGCATTCAAGCCAGCGTTGTAGTTTACGTGACCGATTTTGCTTACATGCCCATGGACGGATTGAGCTGTAACTCTATTACTATGTCGAATATGTATGGAGATTCTATATAGTTAGGATAATTCAATCATTTTTTCTTTGATATATTTAGGAATTTTTATTGGGCTCATATTATCATCTGTATTGGTTAATATATATTTTTAGTTTTTCCAAAAGTTGGTGGAATAACTTAATTCTTTTGTGTAGTATCAAATTTAGTTTTTAAGCTGCAATTTCATTTTTTTCTCTAAGTGTCACACTTGATTATCTTTAAGGCGACCAACCTTGTGTCTTGGTCAGGGATCAGAATATCGTAACTCTAGATTCCTAAATTTTGCCAAAGCACTTTGCGATGAAAAGTGTATTTTTAAACAGTACAGTGATAAATTAATTTACTTCTAAACTTGAAGTGCTATAATAATGCTTATTCGACAATTTTTTTCTAAAAAAAAGTTAAATTTACGAATTTAATCATATAAGCTATGAGCTTATAATATATACACTAATAAATTAAAATTTGACTTAACTTTAAAAATAATAGTTATTTTTTATAGAGAATAAATATAGCATCAGTTCAACATTAATTGTTAAGTTAAATCAATATGTCAATATGTAATGAACCGTTAAAATCTTCCCATGAGATCAACAGCCATAAAATACGTAACTTGAATAAAAGCGTAATTTTTTATGTATATTTTATTTAATTTGCTATTATACGAAATTGCTTGAGGCCAGTCGTGGCGAAGTGGTACAAAGAGTGACTGTAACGCGACTAGTTGTGGGTTCAATTCTCACTCGAGGAGTGGACATTTTTCATTTCCATTTTCTTTGCTTTGGTGTCAAGGCAAACGCGCGGCGTTAAGTTACCCACTTAACACAACAATGTTTTGTGTTCGCCACTTAACACAACAATGTCTTGATTTCGGTCTGAAAACAGAGAACGAAGTGTCTTGACACTAGGTTCTCTCTGACTTTCTTTCTTGTACTTAAACAAAACGTGAAGCTGCAAAAGAAGTAATCTTAATTATTACTTGAAACATTTGAACAGCTAATCTCGGTCGGTAATCGGTTTTTATAGCAATACAACGCTTACTTTTAAATTATAAAGTCAGTAAAGAAGACTAATGTAATTACACATGTAGAATCAGGGCAAGTAACTAGTACAAAGTAAACCTAGACGTTATGTTTACTTGTAGTTTGACTTTGAGCAACCTTCTAAGAATCAATTTATGCTAAATTTATCTGTGAATTATTATTATATATGATAATTTCTCATTACACCGACTAAGTACGGATTGAATTTCAATTAAACGAAATCTTAGAACTTCTGATTATGATTGTGTACTGTTAATAATTATTAAAATATTGGAGGCCGTCGATTCGTAATATGAGGTCTGACAGTAAAGCGATGGTTGTGGGTTTGACTCCCGCTCGCGGAATGGTATTTATGATTGTGGGTTTGATTCTTAGTCGAGAGACGGACGAGGGAGGAAAAGTTGAATTTGCAGCTATTTTAATAAAACTTTTTATTTTTTAGCAATTTTGTTCAAATCAGTCAAGCTGTTTTTCAAATAAGCTTGCACAAATGCACAGGCAAACTAAAAAAATAAAATTATTGCTGTCTGTTGTATTACGATAATGAACGCCTAAAATATTTTTTCTCATATATTTATTATGTACATACAGCGATCTGTTACATTTTTATTATATTTATAGATAGACAATTACCCCAGTCTGGTAAGACAGAGCGCAGCGTTGTCTCTTATTTCTCCTACTCATAACATAAGATAGAATTCAGGTGAAAAATGGAGAATGGAGTGTTTTGACACTAAGTTCTGCCAGACTCCCGGAAAACAATGAAACTGAGCAATTATTTATTTACCTTACTTAAAATGTAAAAAACTTATATAATTTATTCGTTTCAAGTGTGATTTAATATACGATTTTAATATGTCGAACTGTTTATTATTCATGTGATAAGGTTAGTTGCATATAAACAGGCGCCGGTTACCTATTTCCATAAAGCTGGATTAAAATACTACAAATGAAATGTTTATATATTATTTTCATTTCTCCTAAATAATGATTATATAATATTTAGCAAGTACTTAGGGACCCTAGGGTCAAGACATTCAATTCTCCGGTTTCAGCGCTAATTTGCTATGTTGCAGGTTAAGTGACCGATTGGGGCCAGTCGTGGCGTAGTGGCACAGACGTGTGACTTCAAACGACTAGTTGTGGGTTCGATTCCCGCTTGAGGAGTGGAAATATTTAATATTTACATTTTCTTTGCTCTGGTACCGAGGCAAAGCGCGGCGTTAAGTTCCGCCAATTAACACGTAATGCCTCCATAATTCGGCAGAAAGTGGGGAACGGAGTGTCTTAACACTAGGTTTCCTCGGTAGGCAGAGGGAACCTAGTGTTAAGACCTGCTGTGTGTGGAACACATTGTGAAGCTAAAAAAAAATATTACATGTGCCATGGCTGGCACATGTAATATTTTTGGCACAGTCTAAAAATCATATATTTGTTTCAGAACTAAACGCAACCAGAGCAACGGAAAGCACGCCGGACAAACAAGAGGATGTTCTCTACCAAAAAGACGTATCGTTCTCAGCTGAACTAGAAATCGCACCGTCCAATAGACTTAGTAAACCTAATGTAAGCGAAATACATATCGATGGAAGCAAACGAAAACTACCAACACTGCCAATAACTGTAGAAAACGTTAACGGTGATAGTAACGTAAATTACACGTTTACTGGAGAGAGGTCTAAGGAATTAGATGGTTTGAAACGTTTGATTGAAGATGGAGTTAGTAAAGTTGATCTGAATATTATAACTGATGATAAAGAAAAGGAGACGCTGTTGGAAGCGAGTAAGGAAAGGCTTACTACACTTGGACCCAGTTTGGAGCAAAAAGTAAGTGTTGATATTTTTTTTAGTTTGATGCTATCTCCCGTACATAGTAGAGTATGCAGAGGGAACGTAGTATTAAGACACTACCATTCCCATTTTCCGCCGAATTTTTGAAGCGTTACGTGTTAAGTGGCGGAACTTAACGCCGCACTTTGGCTCAACTCTAGAGCAAAATAAATTTAAGGGAAAGACATGTGACACTGACTTACTGACATATATTCAATTAATTTTGAGTAAATTTATAAATTTTGTTCATTTCGAAAATAAATATTATACGCACTACCATATTTTAGACATTTACTTTTATATATTGATATAAACGTAACACTTATTTTATGCTTTTTATGGGGGACACTAATTGTATGATTAGTTTGAATTTTTTTGATAGAATTCCTTAATTCTTTCGGTTTTATATGGTCATTTTACTTCGTAAAGTTTTAAAATCTAGGGAAACAGTAGTGTTTTCATAATATTTTTTATGAAACTCATTTGGACTTAGGTTACGAGTTTCTATAATTGTTCTACATTATAAACTTTAAGTATGCCAAATTTCATATATCTCCATCAGCATATATTTTATTAAAGTTTTTGCTTCGTGTGTTAATATAATGACAATGATCATCACTAAGTGACAATATCAATACAATCACTTTGAAGTGTGAAATATAATAACCTAACTATTGTTCTATAATGTATGGCAACCACAATAAATACGTCGGCGCAATGCGGTCTACATTAATACATATTACTTGCTAGTATAGCTGTCTGTTTCTACTAACTATAACTATATTTATTATTGACTGATCAATATGAAATTCTCTCTTTTTCGAGTATATTAATTAGGTTTAAGTGTAAAATATGATTTTATAGGATTTTTTTATCATTTATTTATTTAGTACCACTCTTTATTACTAGAAGGATGTTCACAAAGAATACTTCTTTCGCATCTTCCACTGTCATCTACCACCTTATATATGCTTTTGAAATTGTTATAATATAACAATAAAACTTACAAAAAATTATGATATGGAAATAATGGTGGATTTTGACTACATCTCCTACTACATAAAACCGACTGTATAGAGTATAAACTTACTAACTGACAGACATCGCAGACTACAACTAGCATGAAGATAATCTTAAATTCAAAATGAGCCTAAAACCATATGCCAACCATACCACCTATATAAAAATAAATGTATTAGTAATATATATTTCAGAATATTATATTTCATCACGAAAATTACATGGTTTCGTGGTTAACGTGTAATTAATTAATATATTTATTTATTTTTTAGTCAAGACTTACCAGATATTGTTATGGCCTCGAAGTATGTACAAAAAATAATATATTTTTTAAATATTTACTATAATATGTCTTAACAGGTACCAGAAGGAACGGCATCGCCGGCAAGAACGACGGCTGTTGAAAGCTGTACTACTAACAAATGTAAACCAAGTAAGTCTATTTTTAATGCTTTTCTATTTCTTTTTTATAAATTAAATTGATTATTTTTATATAAAACCATGTTATTTATAGCGCTAATTCGATTGATCGAACTGTAACTGTATTGATTGATGTGTTTTTAATTTCATTTACGTTCCTATCGAAACAAAGTTTCAGCTGGCACTGACGCTTTCATTTTTTTTCCTGGCGCACCCTTTTTTCACATACTAGGATATTTCCGCTTGAATTATTATCTAATTATTATCCATCGAGTGCTGAGTAGCGGAACTCAATACCGAGTTGTTGTATAACCACAGACTAGATTTATCCCTTTCTCACAAATTTAAAGATGATCTTTCTCCCAAATAGGATTCGAACGCATAATTAACTGCATTAAAAGTCAGACTCGATAACTGCGCAACGGTATCCTCTATTGATATATTTGCAAAAAATAAACCCCCATATACATATATATGTATCCAAGACACCTAATATTAGGCATAACGTCACATTCACGTCTTATTACATAATAAGAAATCTTTTTTTCTCAATTAGCATTTGCAACTAGATTCTCTCTCCGTCTATCTAGTGTCAAAACGCTCCATTTTCCGCTTTCCTTCCAAACAAATTGATTATTACGACATTAAACGATATTACATGTTGAATGGCGGTTCGATTCCCACTGGAGGAGTGGAAATATTTATTATTTCCATTTTCTTCGCTCTGGTGTCGAGGCAAAGCACGGCGTTAAGTTCCGCCACTCAATACGCAATGCCTCCGAATTCGACGGAAAGTGGGGAGTGTCTTAACACTAGGTTCCCTCTGCCTACCCGAATGTGTGCGGGATACACCGTAAAGCAAAAAAAAAAAATAATATCCTACACTCTCGTATATACATAAGACACCTAATATAAGATAACTGCAGAACGTCCCACTCACGCCTCATTAGATAATAACATTCGTATAATTAAGTTAAACCATTATAATAATCTTTGTCTACGTTGTTTCGAAGTCTCATTAAAGTGTGAACGCTTTTAGAATAAATTATAACAATAAAATTATAGCACCATATAATATCTATTCAATTATATGAAGTTCATTTTTTCTTAAGTTTTATGTTAAATTTCTTATCTATCGTGTCTGGTTGTAGAAGCTATGGTTGTCAGTTCAATCCCCACTCGGGGGAATGATTATATTTTAAATATTTATATGATTTTATTATATTTTCCCGCCTATTCGAGGTTAATAGATAATCTGGTTGAGTTTCCCCACTATATTTGGTATATTTATTGGGGTTCCTTGTAGAGTGTGATACCATCGAGAGAGAATTTTTCAAAATACCTATGAGAACGATAAAACGAAGATTTTGTAATATATTATTTGTATAAAAACATACATATAGAAATATATTATGTGGCAAAACTTACAAAGCCCATAATAAATATAGTTTAAGAAGTAAATGGTAAAAAGTATAGAACAAATATTAAAAAAGGCTAAAATTGAATCGCAAAGTAGACAGACTCTCAATTACTGCTCTTAATTACCAAAACAGAGTAGTCACAGAATTTTTGCTTATAGATAATAATATTTTTTGCTTATAATAATAGCACTATAAGATTGAATGCAATAATCTTTTTTTATAAAAATAGATATTGACTGTACAAAAGATACTATTATATACCTATGTACATATAATATAGGTAGTTCACGTTTTGTTAAATATTCCAAATAGTTCCAAATTTAGTGGGTTAACGTTTCACTCAGATTTATCCACAAATATTATGAGAAGCCGAAACTTTGTCCTTTCACAATAACATCTAACTATGAAAACTATTTCTGTTTACAAACAACGATATAATCTTTGCCCACAAAATTATTCTAATCTAAATATATAAAAGGAAAATCTGTTTAAAGTGGTGAATGAAGTATTTTAATTATACATTCTTTCTTCTAATACTGAAGGTAAAAAAGCAGATTCAGGCTTTTCACGAACAACAAGGTAGTCAGAGACAATATAGTGTCAAGACAATCCATACTATATTACATAAAAAATGGCGCAACTCAATTCCGCGCTTTGTCTTAGTACTAGAGCAGAGAAATAATAATAATTTAAGTACAATCATTCCTACAAGTGAAGGTAAAAATGTCACATTTCCCACGTAGCAGTCAGTAGTCAGATACAACCTAGTGTCAAAACACTCTGTTCTCTACTTTCAGCCCGAAATCAATACATTGTGTGTTGTGTGGCGGATTTCAACGCCGCGCTTTGGCTAGGTACTAGAGCGGAGAGTTAAAAATAATTTAAATATATAATCATGCCCCCAAAATACTGTCTAAAACACATTAATTCAAAGACTCTAATTTCCTTCAAAACTAAAAATAAAATCACTTTGAATTCCCGTAGTTCGTGCTACGCCGTAGCATAGCATGTTGTAGCGTTACGTGGCGTAACTGTCTCTTTCTTACCCAATTAAAATATTATACCTAACTACTGTTATTAATGTATGGAAAGCACAATAAATACGCGCTTTATCTCGGTACTAGAGTGAAGAAATGAAAATAATTTAAATATATTAATTCACCCAAGTGGGGTTCAAACTCACAACCAATAGTATTTACCATCTAACGCTGACACTAAACACCATGATAGCCTATACTAAAAAAAATTAATATCGAAAAATACATTAATTCAAGGAATAAAACTCTAATTTCCTTCAAAACTAAAAATAAAATCACCAAAACTATAACACTAGTGACTAGTTCGATCTATAATTTACCAACTTCCAAATAAATTGCTCGAGTATCTACGAGATTGCACTTTGAATTCCCGTAGTTCGTGAACATGTGCTACGCCGTAGCATGTTGTAGCGTTACGTGGCGTTACTGTCTCTTTCTTACCCAATTAAAATATTATACCTAACTACTGTTATTAATGTATGGAAAGCACAATAAATACGCGCTTTATCTCGGTACTAGAATGAAGAAATGAAAATAATTTAAATATATTAATTCACCCAAGTGGGGATCAAACTCACAATCAATAATAGTATTTACCATCTAACGCTGACACTAAACACCATGATAGCCTGTACTAAAAAAGTTAATATCCAAAAATACATTCATTCAAGGAATAAAAGTCTAACTTCCTTCAAAACTAAATATAAAATTACCAAAACTATAACACTAGTGACTAGTTCGATCTATAATTTACCAACTTCCAAATAAATTGCTCGAGTATCTACGAGATTGCACTTTGAATTCCCGTAGTTCGTGAACAAGTGCTACGCCGTAGCATGTTGTAGCATTACGTAGCGTTATTGTCTCTTTCGTACCCAATTAAAACTTTTCTTCGGCTATCGAAAGTCACATACTGCATTAAATAATATACACACGATTTTGGATCTTAATTTCTTAGTAGTAAAAGTTAAAATGGAATTCAATTTTCCATATATTAATGGTTACGTGTAATGGTTTGACAAAGTCTTTGAGATATATTTTGTTGAAGAGTTTGTTAGTTACTTATAGGTAATAAATTGTATGCTATAGTTTTTTTGTGTACTTTTAACAATTTAATATATTCGTATATTGCTGAAAATTTAGAAAAACTTAGTGTCTTTCGCAAGAAAAAACTAAATTTTGTCTAATTTTGTTTTTTTGTTATAAATCTGTATTTACGTATTGCTATAATCTTAACATATAGAACTAAATGGTTTTGGTAAACTTCCATATATCGGATTTTGGAAGGCTAACTTTGAGGAGCTTATGTCACTCCGTTCTTTGCCTTCAAACGTAACTTATTAAATTAAACTAGGGAATTTTATATGTTATAAAAAAAGTATTTTTTTCATATAAGAATCAAAAACTAGTGTCAAGATACTTCGTTCTCCACTTTCTTTCTAAATTGGGCCATTGTGTGGTAAGTGGCGGAGCTTAACGCCTCGCTTTGTCTTAGTTACCAGAGTGGAAAAATGAAAATAATATAAAATCATTTTTCTTATAGAAATCGAACCCAAAACCATCGCGTTTATGTAGACGCTCACTCGATACGTTTACATTTTTACTTTTTTTACTAAAACTTATATACCTCCTCCTTCATGTTACAATTTAACTATAATAATTTAATTTGTAATAAAACCTCTTTGATCAAATAGCTTTATGTTAAACGCAATCACTCAAATAGCTCTCAGTAGACATTAAAATTATTTTACCATACACAATTAAGGTATCATTTACACAGACGGTGTATATTTTAGAAGACTCGTAGCTCCATTTTAATATATTATTAGTTTTAATAAGAACTTAGTAATTTATGTATTTAAAGTGTATTTCAAATAATATAATGTATGTACATATATGTGAAGGTTGTGGGTTCGTTTCCTTTTTGAGAGAACGATGATATTTAGCTTATATTCATTTCTCCACTCTGGTAATAAGATAAATCAAGGCGTTAAGTTCTGCCTCTCAACATGTTATATCTCAAATTAGGGCGGAAAGTAACGAACGGAGGGTCTTTTTATCCTGCCCTGTTATGCAGGTAAAACGTAAAACAGGAAAAATATATTGGAAGCCAAAGAGAAATTTCAATAATTATTACTTTTATCTTCACAAAGTTACCGCATTTTGCAAAGTAGACTGTTCTCGCGTTTCCGCTTACTTTACATTACGCGTTTGTTGTTGAAGCCGAATACCACCCTTTATTTAAATATAAAGGTTTCTTTAAATACAACTTAAAATAACAGCAATTATGTGGAACCTTACACCTACTGAGACTATAATGGAGTCAGCTTCACACTTTTTACCAGCAGGATGTTTAGAAAAGCCTAGTGTCAAGACACTCTGTTATGCTGTCACTTTCCACCTGAATTCAACAGAAACATTGACACATAATGACATTATGTAAAACTTATCTTTTTTTTTAATTTTGAGTATTTTTCACAAATAAAATTTTAGACAAATGTTTTATGAATATTCAAAATGTCTTTTCTAATGTAGACAGTAGGACCCATGTATCATACTACTCTGTTCTTATTAGCCTGAATTCCAAGACATTGAACGTTGAATGGTGGAACTTAACGCCGCACTTCATCATACCAGAGTAAAAAATAAAAATAATTTAATTACAATCACTCTCTTGATAGGGAATCGATTCCAGAATTTCTCCTATCGAGTCACAAGGGCTTTAGAAAAACTGTTCTTGACTTAATTATTCGTGTATAGTTTACAAAACAAGTATTTACCTACAAAAACCTAATCTGAGGATTCTCATTATAAAATATAAACCAAACTAATAAACTATATGATATGAAATGTGAATGATACCACTTCTACAATTTGTTCGTCTATCGTACCTGAAGCCCAAAGAACGCTAATCAAAATTTATGACGGCTTCAAAGTTACGACATCCTACGCTTTAGAAGGTTAATATTTAAAATGGATGCTATCTACAGATATATTTTATCAAGAAAATTACAATAAATATCCTAAGATTGATGGTTTAGATAAAACTTTTAAAGAGATAGATGGATAAAATGTAGAATAAAAGCAAAGTATAGTACCCGGCAATAGATAATGCACATCGTGCTTAGAATGAAACAGTCGGTCAGTTTCGGTTTCGTAGAGCGCTGTCTTTGTCACTAAGTTGATATGTGACGTTTCTCATTGTTATTATTTTAAGCGACCGAGACAACGCTCTACGAAGTCGAAGCTAACCGACTGTTTCATTCTAAGCGTCGACGTGCATTATTTATTGCCGGGTACTATAGAAAGGTGGCCTTGTCGTTATTTGTTACAGATAACCCAAAGTCATGTGAACCAAACTATTATCAAAACACTGCCAAAGTTACCACAAAAACGTGACCAATCTAACATTATTAATAAATATTGTACTATATGTATTCTTAGTGAAGTTTCACATCTTTATGCATTTTCTCGCACAACGCGGAAGGCAAAGAGAAACTATTGTGAGACACTCTATTCCTCATAGACATATATATAGATTTTAAATACTTAATTAACTATATAAATAGGTTTAGCCATCTATAGCGTACCGGCCTCCCATTTCACAGTTGTTTAGTAGAGAAACTAGATTCTACACAATTTTCAACGATATATTAGTGTTCCTCCTGGCACTATCCCGGCCTTAGCCAGGGTCTGCCTTCCTACTCAACCTCCTCCACTTTGCACGGTCTTTGGCATAATCAACGATATATTAGTATACGTACAAATTTATAATCATATCCTATAATCTTTTATTTTAAATATATCTAAAGAGCTGGTTTCGAATGTTATTTATAACATGTTATAATATATAAAAGAGTATTCTTTATTATATTATCATCATATTCAGGCGCATGTAGTAAGTTTTAAGCAAATCGGATGGCGAAATGTGGGTCAAAATATCGTTGCAACATTTTCTTACAACGATATAAATCGATATGGGTCAAGCTTATAAAAGCGTGTTCTAGTTCAAATAACCTTATTTATTGCGTCGATATCGATTCCAACTTGCAACAAGCGTAAAAGCAAACATACCAACGGATATTCTAACGTTTTATTAACTTCACGCTTCACGCTGTATCCCGCACACAGCAGGGTAGACAGAGGGAACCTAATATTAAGACACTCCGTTCCCCATCTGCCGCTGCATTTTGGAGACATTGCTTGTTAAGTGGCGCTGTATTACTATATACCTACTAATTTTACTAATTCGAATCTTTATATTTTATTTATTTAGAAATTCTCCATGTTTTTAGTTGGGTTGCTTTTTGGATCTAGATTTGGTTACGGATATAGAAAGAATACAATATTATTTTACTTTTTTTTTTTTTTTTTTTTTTTTTTTTTTTTTTTTTTTTTTTTTTTTTTTTTAGCTTCACGCTGTATCCCTTGCGGGGTAGTCAGAGAGAACGGAGCGCCAAACGCTACGGTCCCTGCATACTTCTTTCGCCTCGTCCACAGTCATCAACCTCTTCATACACGCCCTCCGGGGGGTCCTCATGCTTTTTACGTGACCTTCCTCCAGTATCATCGATACTGTGTTTTCGAAGGTCGACCGAGGTCTCCCCCTGCCTCTCTTACCACTCACCTTTGCTTCATAAATCTTTCTTACCATTCTTTCGTCACTCATCCTCTCGACGTGCCCAAACCACCTTCATTCTTACTATGACGTTCTCGCTAATACCTGCCATTCTGTGTATCTCTTCATTGCGGATTCGGTCAGCTAAGCTGACTCCGCACATCTTTCGAAGAGATCTCATCTCCACAGCATTCATCTTTCTTTCATTCTTCTTCTGCAATACCCACGTTTCGCTGCCGTATAGCAGCGTCGGTACCAGCACTGCATTGTGCACAGCTAAACGTGCGGCTATGCTCACGTTCCGCCGTCGCATCAACGCAGCGAGGGCACCGTTAACGCTGTTACCGGCAGCAATACGCCTTTCAACATCCATATCATATCTTCCATCTCTGCTAAACATACTTCCCAAGTATACCACCTCATTCACTTGTTCTAGTTTCTTTCTGTTAACCATGATCTTGCATTCCGTTCTTTCTTCATCTCTTTCAAACACCAGAATCTTAGTTTTACTCGCATTCAGGCTTAGACCATTATTTTCACACCCATCTTTCAGTATGGTGACCAATGCCTGCAACTCGCATTCTGATGATGCAATAAGCACTGCATCATCTGCGTACAACAGGCAGTTTACCTTCAAGTCACCCACTTTCACTCCCATATCACTTTGTTTCACTCCTTGGAGACAACTATCCAAGTACAAATTGAACAGCCAAGCTGACATGGCACAACCCTGTTTGACACCCGATTGAATGTCAAACCGAGGCGACATGTCAGCTCCTACTCGTACACAGGCTGAGTGATCTCGATAAAGAGACTTTACAGCCTGCAACAAGGGTCCGTTCACATTGTACCGAGGCAGTATCTCCCATAACTTCTTTCGCACAACTCTGTCAAAAGCCTTCTCCAAATCCACAAAAGCACAGAAAACTTTTTGGTTTACAGCCAAAAATTTCTCTGTGATCATGCGGAGGGAGAAGATCTGGTCCATACACCCTCTTCCAGGTCTAAAGCCTCCTTGGGCCTCCCACAACAGCCTCTCGGATCTCTCTTGCATTCTTCTCGCTAAAATTTTTGCATAAATTTTACTACCTAAGCTAATCAAACTGATAGCCCTATAGCTTGCACAGTCTATCTGTGAACCTTTGCCTTTATACAAAGGCACGATGACTGCGCCTCGCCAATCATCTGGGACCTCCCCTTTCTTCCAGCATAAATTGCATAGATGAAAGAACAGGTCCAAGACGCGCGGCCCACCATGTTTGATCATCTCAGTAGTAACTCCATCTGCTCCCGCTGCCTTACCACATTTCAAACTTCTTATGGCACTCTCTACTTCTTTTATACTGATTTCGCCGTCTGCGACATCAAGATTCAGCATATCGCTGTTACTTGAGACAGAGGCGTCATCACATTCATACATCTCCTTATAGAATTCCGCCCATCGTTGCAAAACGGGTGTTGGTTCAGTTAGTATCTCACCGTCCTTCGAAAGCACCCCTTTCATTCTGCAGGTTGACGAAGAACCCCGAGAATCACTAACTTCTCTCCAGAAAAGCTTCGTGTTTTCTCGGAAGTTGTTCGTCAACCTTTCATCTCTTTCATTCTCCGACTTTTCACGCTTCGCCTTAATCAGTGCTTTCGTTTGGTGCTTTTGCAACTTGTACTCTTTCTTCTTGATCTCTCTCATACTTTTATTCTTACCAGAGGCTTTATAATCCTGCAATGCTTTCTTCTTTCTTTCTACGGCATCTTTCACTTCATCATCCCACCATTCATCGCGCTTTTTACTAAAGCCTCTTTTCACAGTACCACACACCTCTATTGCTGCTTCAGTCATACTATTCCTAAGATTCTGCCAGCATACTTCTACACTCTCATTTCCTATTTCGCAACTGTCTAGCTTCTTGGAAACCCTTTCTTTATATTCCTCTTTTATAGGTGGATCTTGAAGCTTCCAGCTTCTTATGCGGTTATTCGCCTCCAAGTTTGGACACCTCGTGCGGGCGCGCCAGCCTGTGAACAGACCCCTTATTCTAGTAACAACTAGATAATGGTCCGTTCCCAAGTCGGCACCCCTAAACACACGTGTGTCCATAACTTGGTTCCGAATACGCTGATCCACCAGGAATAAGTCAATCATACTTTTCTCTTCCATTCGCTCCCATGTGTACTGATGAATTTGTTTGTGGTCAAACATCGTGTTTGCCACAAACAAATTCTTCTCCTTACAAAGTTCCAAAATAAGCTTACCAGCTTCATTCACTCTCCTATCACCGTACTTCCCTAATATAAGCTCGTAACCGATTCGCTCGGTTCCGACCCATCCATTCAAATCACCGCACACTATTAATTTTTCATTCGCTCTTACGCTACCTAGAACTTCCCTGACACTCTCCCAGAACTCCTCTAGCTCGCCTGATAGAGCTGAGGATACTGGCGCGTAGGCCGCTAACAAGAATAATCTTGTTATCCCCAGCTTAAAGCGAACCCAAAGGAGCCTCGGGTTGATCGCCTTATATTCCACCATTGCACACACCAATCGAGAGGACAACAACACACCTACCCCCTGACACCCGCGATCACTCTCTGGTACGCCGGCCCAGAGAGCTATGCGACTGCCCGGCAGATCGGTAGTGTTACTGCCCTTTCTCTTGGTCTCAGTCACACAGATCACGTCCAGATCTCTATCATCCATCACATCTAGTAGTTCATTCATCTTCTGTTCCATCCCTCCTCTTACATTCCACGTAGCTATTTGTAGCTCCGTCCTCCACTTCCCGCCGTTTCGGACATGGCGTGTCGGGTGGCGGTCCCCAACGCCGCACTCGTCTTCTCCCCCCTCCCCACTTCTCACACCAACGGGGACGCGCTGGTGCGCGTCGCCTCGGGGGGACGCCCTAACATACAGTGCCCTGGTGTACGTGGCGGATGGAACTCTGCAGCCCTAACAAGTAGGGCTGGCGGGGATCGCTGCGGGCAAGCATTCCATCATGGACCATATAAATATAATATTAATTTAGTTTTTTTTGATTTCCGACATTAATTTATTTTAAAATAATGTTAGATTCGGTTACGGATATTAGATATTTGAGATTTATCACCTTTTTTTGTTTGCAATGGCTTGCGTTAAAATTTTTATGCGTTTTTTAAGAATGATTTTCATATTTTTAAACATTTTTAAAATGTTATTCCACACTTAGGAAAATTGAAGGCGCTCTCACCACTGAGCATGCGTTCAGCGCTAGGACGGTATTCAGGATGAGCGGGTTCGAATCCCACTGAGTTCAAAATTTGTATACGTTTTCTAAATGCCTTTTTCAATGTTTTTCATGTTATAAGTACATGACAATACTTAACTAAGGTACTTCGAGTTACTGGCTGGAGTCCTGCCGTGGGATCTGGACGTTGTGGCTCTTGCGTCGGTCTATTGCCGGCGCAGGGAAGGTCTGGCTGAGGGGCTCGCGGCAGAGCCAGCACTGCAGGAGGAGGAGCGCAGTAGGGCGCTGGAAGTGTGGGAGTCCCGGCTGGCAACGCCAACCGCCGGCGGGTTGACAATCGGGGCAGTTCGTCCGGTGTTCCGCCAGTGGTTAGCGCGGCGTCACGGCGTCCTAACCTTCCGCACCACGCAGGTACTCTCGGGGCATGGATGCTTCGGGAAATACCTGTGTGGGATCGCTGGGAGGGAGCCCGACGCTCGCTGCCACCACTGCGACGACTGCCTCGAGGAGACGGCCCAGCACACGCTGGAGGTGTGTCCAGCCTGGGCGTCTCAACGCCGCGCTTTGCGCGGCGTCGTTGGGGATGACCTCTCGCTGCCTGCCGTGTTGAAAGCCATGGTGGGCAGCGAGGCGTCGTGGGACTCGGTCGTTTCCTTCTGCGATGCAGTAATGCTCGCGAAGGAGGCGGCGGAGCGGGCGAGGGAGGAATCTTCCGAACTCGCCATCCGTCGCAAACGGCCGGGTCGCCGGAGGGCGGCACACGACCGTCGCCTTCCGCCCTAACATCGGCCAGAGGGCGGTCAGAGTGGGGCTTTCTGACCGCCTACTCCCCTGGCCCGAGTAGGTGCGCGTGGTAGCTCTGCGCGCTACTCAGAGCAGGCCGTCGGGGGTGCCCACCACCCCTTGACTCCAACGGCGAGCCTTGCTGGCACCCGCCGCCCAGGTCCGCGGACGATTGGGGCAGTGCCCGAGACCTGGGCTAGTGGCGGGTAAGGAGCACCGTCAGGTTTTTAGTGGGTAAACGGAAGAACGATCCGGAGTCCCACATAACCGCGTCCGGGTCCCCACCCCGGGCGGGTATCCGTAACGGATTTTCCTGAAGATAAAAAAAAAAAAAAAAAAAAAAGGTACTTCGAGTTACAGATGTTTATCTCTATATATAATAAAAGAGTAGAAAAGTCAATTCTGTACATGAAAAATTTCAGAAAAATTTTAATTGGGTGCGTTAATATATCGATAACAGAGGCCAAAAATCCACTCAGTAGAATTTTTGTCTGTCTGTCTGTCTGTCTGTTAATTTGTTCGTCAATCACGCAAAAACTACTGGATAGAAATGGATGAATTTTGGTATGGTGATAGCTTATAGTCCAAAGGTACATATAGGATAGTTTTTATCCCGATTTTCCATGTAGTTTTTTTGTAAAAAATAAAAAACCGATATAAGTAAATCATTTGTATAACGATATCTACCAGGTAGAAATTGATGAATTTTTGTATGGAGTTAGCTTAAAGGGTAGAGCAACATATGGGATAGTTTTCATCCTGATATTCAATAAAACTCTCGCAGAAAAATAAAATTAAAAAAAAAACATTCAAATTATGTCGATAGTTCACAAGTGAAGCAAAATTTGTTTCAATATCTCTAATTAAATAATTATAAAATAAAATAAACATAACATTAATTAAAGATACACTTGGCCAGTCTATAAAACTTTATATAATCTATATGACAGCAGATGTCACTACGTTTTCTAGAACGGGTAGCGCCATTAGTTAACATTGTACTAGATATATCCGTACTCATTAATATTATTATTATAAAAATGCAAAAATCTGTATCTCTTCTTTCTGTTATGTTTTCACGGGTAATCTACTGGCCCGATTAAGATGGAATTCGTAAAGAAGATTGTTGAAGACGTGGGGTCAAATATAGGCTACTTTTTAAAAAATCAAACCCTATGAGGTTGAAACAGTGGATGAAACTTATGTATGTTTAGTACATAGTGAGAATGAAAGATCTGAACTCCTTGACTGAAATGAATGAATTTTCTCAGGAAAATAGTTAATGAGGCAAGGTCAAACATAGACTACCACCGTTCATAAAAAAAACCAGTCCCAAAGAGGCAATAGAGGATGAAAGTGGTAGTTCACGTGGCGAAGCCGCGAGCGGGTCGCTAGTATTATAATATTTTTTTAATTAAAATATTAATTTAATTAAAAAATATACTTGGTTATTACTAGTTAGTCTAAACTTTTAATGAGAGTTTCAATTAGAACAGTGTGCGCATGCCCCTATTGAACTTTGAAACTACTAGCAATTATGTTTTTATTCAGCTTCGCGCTTTTTCCACGGTAGTCAAACAGAACCTAGAGTTAAAACACTCCGTTCCTTACTTTCTATATGAATTTAAGACATTGCATGTCGAGTGGTAGAACTTAACACCGCGGTTTATCGTATGTACTAAAATAGAGAAATTTAAATAATTTAAATACAATGATTTCCCCCTTTACCCCATTACACATCGAACCCACATCCAGTGTCAAGTCAAACACTGTCCTACTGCGGTAATGAATAATTGCCTTATTATTTTATATATAATATAGATTTTTTTAATCTAGTCGACTCAAACACTCGCCACTCAAACAACACCAACATATAATGTCTCGAATTAAAGAGGAAAGTAGACACTTCTATGACAACCCTGCTATGCAGGAAAAACTGACGCTGTCCCATATACATTCGGGTAGACAGAGGGAAACTAGTGTTAAGACACTCCGTTCCCCACGCACCGCCGAATTCTGGAAGCATTTAAAATGCAAGAAACTTAACACCTCGCTTTGCCTCGATACCAGTGCGATGAAAGTGGAATTATTAAATATTTCCACTCCTCGAGTGGTTTAAAAATTTGTTTTCTATTACACAAAACATTCAAAATAGATTTTAACTCAATATGTAAAAAAATAATGCTTTTATTATTCTCTAAACCTATTCTGAGATCAACACAAACAAAGTCAGAAACAGAAGTTAGTCAAGATAAATATGCTACATCACGGCTTTCCTACGACGCCACAACGCATATAAGATAAGCCGGAAGTCGGTCGGAAGCGGCAGAAATGGCGCATCTTCCGGATTTGCTAAATTACTGTTATATTACAACGTTGATGTAAACGTTACTTATGTTTTTAAAATTTTTCCCTTTGCAGCTTTACGTTTTTTTGATCATAGCAGGTTAGTGAGAGAGAACTTAGTGTCAATACACTCGGTTTTTCACTTTCAGTATGAAATCGTGTTATTACGTGTTGAATGGCTTACCTAAACGCTGCGCTTTGTTTTAATTGCCAAAGTGGATGAATGATAATTATTTAAATATAATTCTTTCAAGCGAAAATCAAACCCACAACCGTCGCGATCACAGTCAGACGATGTCCCTACGCCACGACGGATGACCGTCGTTATAATAATACATGAGTATAATGTTATAGTCTTCTATAACTCAATATATATTAATTATAATATTTAATAGCGAAAATTAAATTATTAATGTATTAAAATTAACAATTTAATGTAATGTGTCTTTATGAGTGCCTAGACACTGATAGTTACTGGAAGGACTGACGTTACTGATATTTATATGTTAATCGATGGTTTGAAAGCTTTTATATAAATAAAGAATATATGCGAATAAAGAATACTTTGATGTTGATATTGGATTACTTTCTTTTGCCTGCTATTCTGCTATCCGGGATATTTCGCAGTAGGCAAAACGTAGACGAAATTTTTAACTAGGTTCTCTTTGCCTGTTCTACTAAATGCCTCGTGCATTGCATTGCATTGCGTGTAGACAGAAACACTGAAAATATTCAAATGTGATTTGAATTGAGTCTATCGTAGCACAGTGTTTTGCATTTGCGATTTGCGAACGTTAACGTGATTGCTTGTGGGTTCGATTCTTACTCGGCGTAAAAATTATATAAACCTTATTTTTATTTCTTTCCCCTAAAGACAAAGCGCGGTGTTAAGTTCCGCCATTCATCACCTAATGTATCGAATTTGAGTAGTTAAGATTTTCTCTTCTATGTAGATAAGAGTGTAAAGTTGAAAACAAAATGCATTTATTGTCATTTAAAAAAAAACATAAATCATCATAATTTTAACAAACAATATTTTATATTCTCGTGTACTTATTTCACACAGTAGTTTCTATATTCATCATATTTTAAAGCAAAATGAAGACGGGCTTTATTACTCGACGAGATTTATATTCTAAAGAGCATATTTTACTGCTGCTGAAGAGAATCCCTTTCAAGTTATATTATGGTTACGTAAATACTTTTACCTCCTTAATAATAAAATTAAAATAATAGAAATTATTATTTGTGGTAACTTTAAATTACGTGGCGCAGTGAAATAACGTCTGACTATCTGACTGATTCATTGGTCGTGGGTTCGACTCCCACTCGGAGAAATGATTATATCATATACCTATAATGTAATGATTATGCGTCGAATCGTTACTCATTACACAATAACTCGATTTCAGTCAGAATGTGGAAAATGGATTGTCATGGCATTAGGTTTTCTTTGATTAAATGCTACGCACAAAAAGGCGTGGAGTAGTTCCACGATTTAACCACGACAAAATATAAACATATTTTGTTTTGTGGCTCCACGTCTTTTGACTTTCGACTATATCCCTAAGAAAATCCATCGCAATTGGTCAAGCGATTTAACTTTTTCATACTGACTTTCATTTTCTAATAATTATAGAAGCCTTTGACCCTGGGTCGACTATTTTCGCGTCGAATTCCATCCAAATCGGGCCAATAAATTAGCAGTGAATGTGTAACAGACATACAGACAGACGTTTGCATTATCATATTAACATTAATTACCTGTCTCTTATCTACAGACACGTCTGTGATTTTACTTCACGCTATATCCCGCACACAGCAGGGTAGGCAGAGGGAACCTAGTGTTAAGACACTCCGTTCCCCACTTTCCGCCGAATTCGGAGGGTTGCGTGTTAAGTGGCGGAACTTAACGCCGCTCTTTACCTCGACACCAGAGCGAAGAAAATGGAAATATAATTTCCACACGTCTGTGATTTTACTCTACTTTAAAAAGTAATTCTATAATACGTAGCAATTATTAATATCAAATTACTAGTGTTAAATACGTCTTATATTTTCGAATACATCCACTACATAGCATACATAGTTGCTCATCGTAGTTAAGTAAAACGCCGGATGACGTATACCATCACCACCGCATCCGCTGTCGGCATCCGGCTTGCCTTCTACCTACCATACATAATTATACTATGTTAAAGAAATCTCGAAATTTTATAACTTGCTTACTAACTTACAGTGAAGATTTAAATATTTATGTAATGAGAAGTGAAGGAAAACTTTCGACGCCAACTTTCGTAGGGCGAAAATTTGTTACTAAAACTGCTTTAAATAACGTCTTATATAAATGTATTTTGTTCAACTCGATAAAAATATATAATAGCAATGTCAAAAACAAAAAAATATTCAATTCATAAGAAATAAAATGCTTTATATTTTGCTGAGCTAAATAAGCTAAATAATATACTACCGGTTTACTAAAGTTAATCTTAAACCTGAGAAGAACCGACGCTAAAGAACCAGCGGGTTTTCTATTTTAAATAATAATTTACATAGATATAATTATTTATTAATAAAAATAATACCTTTGTGGCCAGTCGTGGCCCAGTGGCACAAGTGTGTGACTGTAAACGACTGGTTGTGGGTTCGATTTCCACTCGAGGAGTGGAAATATTGACTATTTCCATTTTCTTCGCTCTGGTGTCGAAGTAAAGCGCGGCGTTAAGTTCCGCCACTTAACACGCAATGCTAAAGTATTCGAAACTACGTGAAAATATACGTGAAAGTTCAAAATATAGGCGACTAATTCAGTTAATATAGATTCATTTCAAAATAAACTTCATTTTCTTAGTATACACAGATCTCGCACAAAAAATTGAAAAAAATATTACGAAGAAATTCCTGAAAATCTACAGAAAAATAAAATAATATCTTATAAATAGTCCGAGTATCTATGAGTAGATCTTTCGATTACCGCCTTACAATAAACATGTTGAAGATCCGGAATTATATTAAGTGATGTTGAGGGGATCGCGATCTATGGCTTCCTCTTCTTAGGGTTGACGCTTAATACTTAAAAACATATTGTTTGTATATATTTAAGTGAAAAGGAAATAAACTAAATTATAAATAATAAATACATCTCTTGCAACCATGGAATATACTCGTATATTATTTTTTTTGTGTCAAACTTTAACAATAGCTAGTAACAGTTGCAATGCTATATTTTTTGGGTATTAATTAATTCGATCATTCCTTCTAATGGGAATCGAACCTACAATCATCGCTCCTGCAGCTAAGTGTAATCACACTATGCTACAATAGCCTCATTATAAAATATATATGTTTTTTTTATAACGTCACGCTATATCCCGCACACGGCAGGCTAGGCAGAGGGAACTTAGTGCTAGGACACTCCGTTCCCCACTTTCCGCCGAATTCAGAGGCATTGCGTGTTAAGTGGCGGAACTTAACGCCGCGCTTTGCCTCTGATACCAGAGCGAAGGAAATGGAAATATTAAATATTTCCACTCCTCGAGTGGGAATCGAACCCACAACCAGTCGTTTACAGTCACACGTTCATGCCACTGCGCCACGACTGGCCCCATTATAAAATATATGTCATCATATTGATGTATCTCAGTCTTTTCGCTATTTTTCTTATCATAAACAAGATGAGATACAGTGTAAAGCTGAAAAAAACGACAATCAGTCCCAATGCATTCTTTACTTCCTTTATTTTGTTGACAAAAAGTCTTTAAAACTACAAATAGAGTTAGAACTTCACAATAATTTGTACAGAACATTGGAACATTGTAACACTTTAAAAGCTGTAGACCGTAGGACTTGGCAACACATCAAATAACTATCAACTGAAACCCCTTACATTCAATAGCTTTCAGAGGGGACTATTCTGAAATCCCTATGAAAAATATAGAGTGGGTGAAATTGTTTGTATTTTTTTTAACTATGGAGTAATACAGTTAGTAATTTAAAATTTAATTTTCTTTTAAATTGGAATGTAATTGCTATTTTTATGTATATTTACATATTTGATTTACTACAAAGAATTCTGGAATAACCTTAATGTTTCAAGGTATTTCATTACTTTAAAAAGTATATTTGTACTTTCCTTAGAAAAAAATAATTACTCCATTTTTTCAGGAACTCAGCGTCGCGCTTTGTCTACCAAAGGGAAGAAATGACAATAATTTTAACTTATACTTGTAATATTGGGAACATTGAATGAGAACCAAATCACAATCAATCGTGCAACAGTTATATGTTTTACCATAAAAATTATTATTAATTTAAAACTAAATATCCCTCTACCCCCATCTAACTACTTCTCCCTATTCCCATCATTCCCATCCTTCCTCCCTCCTTCTGTCCTACATCCCCGAGGCTGACAACGTCTATGGGCGAAGGTAACCATTTAACACCAGGTGGGCCTTCTTTTCGTTTGCCTCCTTATTCCATAAAAAAAAAAAAGCGTTCTACCCTTTTCTACTACTAGTATTTGAAAAATTGAAAGAGCTCAGTGGCGGAAGTCAACAAATTAAAATATTTTAAAATTAACAAATATTATAAAATAGTGTCTCTCTAGTTTCTAAAATATATTTTTATTAATTTCTAATTATCTTTGTCTTATAAATATATTAAAACCTCGTCTTTTTCTTGTAATGAAAAGAATATATCTAATTAAAATCGCACTTGTATGTTACACTGATATTGACACCGTCATGGCGTAGTACAGCGTCTAACTGTAACCGCAAAGGTTGTGGTTGGGATTCCCATTTGGGTAAATGACAATATTTTATTTAGATTTCTTCGTTCAGGAACCTAAAGCAAAGTGTGGCATTAAGTTACACCAGTTTGTTAACTGGTGTACCTTAATGCAACGCTGATATCTGGATTTCGGACTGAAAGTAGACTTCTTGACAATAGATTCTCTCTCTCTCTCTCTTGCTTTGCGGCAAAAGGCGTGAAGATGCAAAAGAAATATAAAATATTTGTAACTATGTACCGAAGCTTTACTGAAACCTTCTTCTACAAAGATATTAAAATTGTAAGAAAATTTCATATTAAAATTGTGAAGTAGCTCTAGTAAGTACTTAACTTGATTTGTTTCTTTCAAGTTATGAGTTTAAATTCTGCTAAATGTAAAAATCTTATATGGTCCTAATTATTACTAGCGTTTTCGTTTTCGTGAAGTTTATGAACTTTAGCCTAATATTTACATTTTTATGTTTCTTTTTGTACGGATCATGCTTTTCTCACATGGCATGTTAGTTAAAGAGAATCTGGTATTATGATTCTCAGTTTTCCACTTTTCGTTTGAAATGCATTCAATGCGTTCTGAGTGACGGAACTTAACGCCGCGTTATGTCTTAGCTACCAGAGTACCAGAGTAGAGAAATGAAAATAATTTAAATATAATTAGTTTCTAAGTCAATCAATAAATTAAAATTATTCTTTTTAGTCGTGTATAAAACCTGGGATTTTTGAAGGTATTTTTATATACTTACAATATGTGTATATATTTTATTTTATTGTCTTTTATTCATTTGGTTTAAAACATTTTAAAAATACTGAATGCCGTAACCAGACATATGGGCTGTAGTATAAGAGAAATATAAAAATAATAATATAAAAGATATTAGAGGCCATCGTAGTGCAGTGTGACAATATCTGACTTTAACTGTGATTAGTTGTGGTTTCGGTTCCTATTCGGTGAAATAATCATAATATATTTATTTTTATTTCAACAACAAGACAAAGCGCAACATTTAGTTCATCAACTCAAAACGCAATATGCCATATACACGCAAAAAGTGATGAACGGATTGTCTTAATCCTCGTATCCGCGGGAAAAAATGTAAAGCTGAAATATCTTCACGCTACATCCCGCACACAGCAGGGTAGGCAGAGGGAACCTAGTGTTAAGACACTCCGTTCCCCTCTTTCCGCCGAATTCGTAGGCTTGCGTGTTAAGTGGCGGAACTTAACGCCGCGCTTTACCTCGACACCAGAGCGAAGAAAATGGAAATATAATTTCCACTCCTCGAGTGGGAATCGAACCCACAACCAGTCGTTTATAGTCACACTCTTGTGCCAGTGGGCCACGACTGGCCACTGGGAAAAAATGTAAAGCTGAAATAAAAGCATTGTATTAAATTATCCGAAGCTTTTTACAGTTATACTTTTGTTGAGGCTGTCGTGGCGCAGTGTAACCACGTCTGACTCTAGATACTGGGCTTGTGGGTTTGATTCCCACTCTGGGGAACGAATTATATTTAAATTTCCTTGTCTTCGCTCTGGTACCTAAGACTACTCGCGGCGTTAAGTTCCGTCTCGATTTGAAAAGTGTGGGAACTCTGTGGGGAAATGAATGAAATGGCAAAAAATACCTTTTTCTTCACATAATAACTGCAAAAAATATAATTAATCTTTTAAAAAAAGTACAACAAGTTTACATCTAGGAAATTTTATTTATAGGTGTAGTAATATTCTTGTAATTAAGAATTTCTTCGCAATTCCGAGAATGTGGACTACGGCAGGCACTTTTAATTAGAAGTAGTCGTATTTTTTAATATTATCTTGAAATTTCTTTGAAGATTTTTTTTCTTATTTAATTTAATAAAATGTTTACGTTATTAGGATGTAATGTTTGTTTGTTTGTTTATTTGTGATCAATGAACTTGAATTAAGAATTAAAATCTTCATTATTGTTTGATTTTCATAAAATATGCTATAATCAAATTATATTTAGCAAAAATTAATATGTTGAAAAAATGAGGAAACACGCTTTAATTATATTAAAGATTTATTTTCTCCCATTTAATTTGCGTGGACTTTATATATCTTGTCAGAGATACAAGAAACTTAATATGATTTTTTATTTTCGTGAATATTACACATTTTGAAATAAAACTATTTTTAACCATCCGGTTAAATTCAATGAATATAATCGCGTATATTTTTAGTATTCGAAAATACACTTTTAAAAAACCCGGCATTAGAATACTTTGCAGCTTACGTGTTTTTAATCATTGAAAAAAATATCCCCTTAAGCCAAAGAAAGAGAGCTTCACGCTTGTTCATATAGAACGGGTTTCTCAGAGAGCAACTAGTGTAAAAAAATGTTTTCTCCATTTTCTAGAATTGACAGAATTAGAAACATTGTGTATGGTCTACAACACCGCTCTTGGACTTGTTCATCGAGACGGTAAACAAAAATAATTTAAATATAATCATTCTGCCAAATGGGCAATCAAGTCCATCACCATACGCTTATATTCAAACGTTGTCTCAGTACACTGCGATGTGCTCTTAATTAGTATATATTAGTAGTGTAATTAGGTTACGTGTACCTATATGAAGATATAACCTGATAGTTAAAAATCGATAGCTTTTGACTGTTCTGTTAAAACAAATTGTTGCGTAGACTTTCGCCAATTTAAACACTAATTAATCAATTAATATCAAATTCGGTTCCCTCTAGCTTCTATATACGTTTTTAATATAAATATATATAACCCGCACCTCTCGTGAAACACTGTCACTACACCAAAAGGCGCTAAGTATAATTAAGTATGAGAAGAAAAGAAAATATATAATACAGGCATTATCTCTTAACACCCGGTACCAGACCCCTAACATAAAGCAACAAGCTTAATTTAAAATTATAATGAGCTCGCCTTACTGCCAGGGAAGTCCTTTACAGTAGTAATCTTTTTAGCTTCACATAAATCTCTTGAGTCTAGTCTAGATTATATGAAAAATTAGTTAGTAAAATTAGATTTTAGAACAAAACAGTAATTTAACTTGTACTTCTATTATACTGTTTTTAAATAAAACTATTTTTAATTTAAGCAGATAGGCAGTCTACCTGCGAGCCTGGACTACTGTAAAGTGTTCAAGTATGAGGTTTTCTAGATATATTTTTTCAAATACCAAAAATATATGCGATTAATCGGATTAAAAAAGTTTTATATAAAAATGTGTGAGGGACGTGAAAAGTTCTTATTATATTGTTTTGTTTGGCTTCACATGTTTTTCGCATACAGCATAGGCAGAGAAAACATTGCTTAAGACACTTCGTTTTACACTTTCCGCCTTATTTGAGATATTGTGTATTAAAATAAAATGAAAATAGTTTAAAATTCCTTCGAATGGAAATTGAATTCACAATCACATTTACAGTCAGGTGCCACAGTGCCACGGTGATCTATCGGAACACATTTGAAATAAATATATAAGCGTGGTAAAGTGAAACTATATCTGATGGTTAACGCAATTATTAAAGATTCTTATTCGGAGAATAAGATCTGTAATGGCCAGTCGTGGCCCAGTGGCACAAGAGTGTGACTGTAAACGACTGGTTGTGGGTTCGATTCCCACTCGAGGAGTGGAAATTATATTTCCATTTTCTTCGCTCTGGTGTCGAGGTAAAGCGCGGCGTTAAGTTCCGCCACTTAACACGCAAGCCTCCGAATTCGGCGGAAAGTGGGGAACGGAGTGTCTTAACACTAGGTTCCCTCTGCCTACCCTGCTGTGTGCGGGATACAGCGTGAAGCTATTTAATTTTAATTTCAATTTATTCAGATAATGACCTGGAACTGAAAACTTGAAATTTAATTTTTCCCCTTTAATGACTTAACATTTAATGTGTCGAAATTGAATCTTTACTACTATATTTGGACATTAATCACGTAGACATCTCAATTTCGGGTGGAAAATGAAAGAGTAGAGTCACTAGATTGTTTCTGCCTGACCTATATAGCTATATATTACCTTTTAGTATTGTAGTATACGAAATATTTGACTCCTTAGTACTATCTACTGCTTACTTTAGTAGTTTAATATTAATTTTAGATTTACTAAAACATATTAATTAATTAATTATTTAAAAATGTTTCATTTACAGTAACATTAATATTTATAAGCACTTCAAAATATTTTTTAATATTATTTTAGGATCATTTTTACTTTTCGTAATAAATTCCTTTTTACCCGAAAATTGCAGAAAAATATCAATATAGGTACGTTATTAAATGACGTAGAATCAACAAACAGTATAATCTCTTGAACGCTGGAGTAAGCACGCGCGGCTCATTAGCCCTGCATGCGAAATCAGAGCAGGCCTGTATTAAAATATAGGTAAAATCAATCCATAGTCACTGTTTTTATTAATTTTCCTTACAAAGAGATACCTACAATTGTATTATTATTGTTATTGCATATTTACCCTTTGTCAACGTTGCAGTATGTGTAGTCAGGAAATTGCGTTAAAACGTGCGTCATGAATAACGAACCAGAGATGGGAGTCATATTAATTTAAAAGTGATCTTTTTTCTAAGAACATATTGAACCCATAGCCGTCGCGTTTACAGTCAGGCTTATGATATTTAATAATTAAACTTATTAGTGAAATAGAAAATATGTCACTAATACCGTAATACCAAAATTGGATTATGTTCCGACACACATACATTCGTTTAATAACATTGAAATCACCGTAAGGAAAACTACACTAACTTTTTCTAAGACTATATATGTAACTATAGTCTACGTTTATTTCTGAGTATCACTCTTTTGCCCGCATAGCATTGTTTTTTTTTTTATTGAAGAAAGGGGGACAAACGAGCAGAAGGACTACCTGATGGTAAGCAGTTCGCCCATAGACATCCACAACATTAAAGTTATGGATGTGTTGCCAGCCTTGGGAATGTAGGACAGAAGGAGAATGGAAAGATGGGAATGGTGGGCATAGGGAGAGCTGGCTTACATGCCATCGAACCGGAACACATTATCAGATATTTGGCGGTTGGTCTTTGACACGATAGTGGTCGCGAGCCAGACGGAGAACGAATCTCGTACCACCAAGCTACTGGGCTACCTGCCTTTTACGGGACCCTAGCCAGCGGCGGGTGGGAATTGTATTCTTAACCCGTCCCCCCACGGGTGAAATAGTATTGGCAGAGAAAACCTAGTGTCAACACATTCCGTTCTTCATTTTCCTCCCGAAATCAAGACGTTGCATGTTGAGTGGCGGGGCTCAACGCTGCGCTTCTCGTCTTACGTGCGCGCGGTACTATTTCCAGAAATGAAAATAGTTAAAATATAATAATTCCTTAGTGGAAATCGAACTCATAACCTTTATTGTTTACAATTAGACACTGACCCACTGCGCCACGATAGTCTACAATAATTTTTATTTAAACTAAATTTAAATATACAATTCACGTAAATAGAATATAAATTAAAGGATCATCCTAAACTTGCCTTAGTCTAATCGAAATTAGTCTGCCAAATCCGATCCTAGAGCGAACTTCTGCGCGCTTTCGCAATCCGCCAGAGACAGCTTGCTGTATGAAGACTTGCAACCTATTATAATTATATTTGTATATACGTATTTAGATATGTATAACTAACAAAGGAAGATAAAGTACATACATGATATAGCCAGAGTAAAAGTAACTAATGAAGGAATAATGCATTTTCGTCAATTTTTAGTAAATCTAGCCAAACATTAGCTCAAAAATTACAAAAAGAAGATTACATAGATAGATGCTATTTAAAAGTTAACTGACAAGTAACGCACAGCAGATTTTGTTGGTCGTAGAAAGATGAAATTTGGCATGTAGGTTCCTTGAGAACTATATGCAAGTAAGCAATATGAGACATTTTTCTAAATTCTTACGACTACGATAATCTTTGAGACTCTTTTACCTTTTGCGGTCCATGCAAGCGAAGCTATCGTGACAACTAGTTTTTTTACAAAAGATGTATTTTTTTATTAAAAAAAGAATCTTTATGCTTTTTCTCCCGAAGCGTAGTGAAGTTCTTGCCCGTGAAAGGACGGGTTAAGAATACAAGTTCCCCCCGCCGCTAAGTAGCCCCGTAAAAGGCGAGTAACCCAGTAGCTTGGTGATAGGAGATTCGTTCTCCGACTGGTTCGGTCGCGAACCATCATGTCAAAGATGAACCGCCAAATATCTAATTATGTGTTCCGGTTCGATGACATGTAAACCAGCTTTCCCTATTCCCATCCTTCCTTCCTCCTTCTGTCCTCCATCCCCGAGGCTGGCAAGGCAACCATAACTCTAATGTTGTGGATGTCTATGGGCGAAGGTAATCACTTAACAGCAGGTGGGCCTTCTGATCGTTTGTCTCCTTTATTCTATAAAAAAAAGGAAAAAGGAGGTTCCACTTTCCGAGACAATTTGAAATCGAGACATTGCGTCTTGATATGCAGATATCGATATCAACGTCGCGCTATGTCTTTGTCACCAGAGCGGAGAAATATAAATAACAGATTACCATTCCCCCGAGAGGGAATCGAATCCACAACCGTCGCGTTTACAGTCTACTGCCACACAACACCACGACGGGCTCTATTATTATTATGAACAACAAACACTAGCATATAAAATAGAGATAAAAGTTTACATTCTCATTCACTTTCTACATATTTGTTCGTGACCCCTTATCACAAAGTTTGGGCGGTTTTACTTTGATGCCAGTTTAGAAGTATTGATGAATGCGTAGGCTTGAACAAATGTACTTTACGCTTTACGTTCACTTTGTTGTTTTACAACCGTAGAACCTTTGGTTGGCTAAAACAATGTTTAATTTTGTTTAGATAAGAGATAAGAAATTTCTCAGCGTTCTATGAATTCAACGTTTAGCAAATAGGAGCTTAGGACAGTGTTTGCGACTATGATATAAGTGTAGAATTAAGAGGTCCTTTTAAAATGCCCGGTAACGCTCGCCATTACTGTTCGAAACCTTCCTAACGGTAGAAAGAGGATTTCGTACCGTGTGTTCGTCCCACAAAACTTTACAATTTAATAGCATATTGGTCTGATTCTGAGTAAATAATACATTATTACAGTCCAAATTTCATTTATAATTCCACTTTTAAGGATATTAGGTGAAAGTCTGTGTGTTTGTCTGTCATGCTTTCACGGCTAATCTACTGGTCCGATTTGGATGAAATTAAGAATGAAAGTAGTAAAAGTTACTGGGTCTAACATAGGTCTAAATATACTTATTTTTTCAAAAATCAACCGCTGAAAGGTTGAAATAAGGGATGAAAGTTTATATGAAAAATCTAAACCGCTTGACCAATTGCAATGAATTTAGGCATAAATATAGTTAATAATCTAAGCTTAAACATAGGCAACTTTATTTTTCAAAAACCAAGCAGTAGGTACGAAGCAGTTACGTAGTTCACGCAGCGAAGCCGCGAGCAGGCCGCTTGCATTAAATAATTGGTATTTCAATGATTCATTTGTATATTTATAAATAGCGTTAATTTGCTTAAATTCAAAAGTTATTTGTCTTATTACTAACATAATTTATAAGGAAATATTGTTACTAACACACTAACACTTTCTATGGATCAATCGTCCTAAATAAATTATTTTTATTTTATTATTTATTTATCTCTTTTCTTAGCTTTAGGCTTTCTCTCGTATAGAAAGTAGGGTAATCATACAGAACCTGGTGTCAAAACAATCCGTCATCTATTCTCCCCTCGAAATCGAGATAGGCATTGCATGTTGAATATCAGAACTCAATAGAAATCGCTTTGTCTAGTCAATGAAAATAATTTATATTGGAATCGAACTCCCGACCACGTTGTATACAGTGAAACGCACTGTACCATAATGGTCTTCCACTACTTCTTTCTTATTTTTTTTAGCTTCACGCTGTATCCCGCACACAGCAGGCTAGGCAGAGGGAACCTAGTGTTAAGATACTCCGTTCCCCACTTTCCGCCGAATTCGGAGGCATTGCGTGTTAAGTGGCGGAACTTAACGCCGCGCTTTACCTCGACACCAGAGCGAAGAAAATGGAAATATTAAATATTTCCACTCCTCGATTGGGAATCGAACCCACAACCAGTCGTTTATAGTCACACGCTTGTGCCACTGGACTACGACTGACCACTTTTTTCTTATTCCGGGAAATAAGGTCGTTCTCGTAAAATTCCTTATTATACAAACACATTATTCGTAAGTATTAACGTAAATATAATTGTGCCAGTGAATTTAAATCGTAAAGCCTTTAAGCTTATTTAAATAATAGTTCATTTTATTTTGAAATAAATTGAGTTTAATGAGGTTTTGGTTGAATTTTTAAACATGTATTGTGTAAGAAGATTTTTATAAATTTATTCTCTTTAAATACAAATTTAAGGATTTTTTATTACAATAAGTAATATGTGTCCAGTCGTGGCTTGTGGCCACAAAGTGGAACTGTAAACGCGACTGGTTGTGAGTTCGATTCCCACTCGAGGAGTGGAAATGTTTAATATTTCTATTTACTTGGCTCTAGTGTAGAGGCAAAGTATGTCGTTAAGTTCCACCGCTAAACGCGTAATGCTTCCAGAACACAACGAGAGATTAGAACGAATTGTCTTAGCATTAGGATCCCTCTGCCTACCCTGCTGAATTCGGGATACAGCCTAGTAAAAAAAGAGCAAAAATATTATGAACATTTTGTTGTGAGCTTCGAAATATTTTCAAAAGATTATATGACTTTACCGTTATAAGATACTTAATTTGGTTTTCGTTATTTTATCCTCTACTTTCTGCTTTCCATGTAATTAGTATAAATAATTAGGACTTGATATGTAATTTGAATCTTCCACCAGTGCGTCAACTAAAGCATTCAGAAATATTCGCTACCTAATTTAAATGTAGTTCCTACAGAAAAATATCTTGAAATTGGCTGAAATAGTAATTAGAGCTTATACTTATTCATTAACGAAAAATCATCATAGTAAAATATTTTTTATATGGTTTTATACATAGGCTATAAGGTTTTATACGAACACGGCCAAAATAAGTGCTTTTTAAGCTGTCTCTCTTTATCCCGCATAACAGGAGACAGAGGGAGTCTAGTGTCATGACACTCATCTCTCTGGTTTCCGTTTGAATTGAATGAAGACTTAGACATGTAAGCGATTTGTACGTATTTTTTTACAGCTTAACGCTTTTTCCTCCATAACGGAGAAAGTCAGAGAAGACCAAATGTCAAGACACTTTGTCCGCCACTTTAGGAAAAAGCGAAGAAATGACCAGTTTAATATGATCATTTCCCAGAGTGGGAATCGAATTCACAATTCACGTTCACGACCCACTACGCCACGATGACCTCAAAAGTAATATACTCTTATGAACACCAATTAAAAGTAAATTAAATTTAACTTTCTGGATATTCACGTTTTATTTATATCCTGTGGTTTAAATAAAATATATTTTTCCCTTATACAAACATATTTGCTGGGTGAAATTTAATTTAGGCCTCCATTGGATTTTTAAATGAATTTTATATTGAAATATATTCACATAAAATTTTGAATGGTGTCAACACTGGGTGGAACAAAAGTACATTGACTTTAGATCGTCGGAAAATGTAATTCATTTTTTCTGCTATATAGAATAGAAATATTTTTAAAAAATATTTTGCAATTTTATGCTTCTTCCAGCATACCAGAGTAGTTGGAAACAACTTAGTGTAAAAATACGCCGTATTCCACTTTCCGTCCAATTAAAGATTTTGCGTGTTGAGTTGTGGAATTTAACTACTAAACTTGGGTGGAGAAATGAAAGTAATTAAAATATAACAGATAAGTAACATACAGACAAGACTTATTGCGCCACGATGGTCTAAAATATATTTTTTAACCTCAATCTGTATCCCACACAGCAGAGTATGCAGGGGTAACATTCTGTTAACTCTTTCTCTCTCCTTTCCCCATTTTCCGCTGAATTCTGGAGACATTACGTGTTAAGTAGCGGAACTCAACGCCGTGTTTTTTGGTGATCGATTTATTTGAATGGGAATTGAACCTACAACTAGTCTCGTTTCTGGTTTCACATTGCACATTGCCCCTGCGCCACAACTGGCTTCATGAAATATATTTTCTTTTTATTTAATTAACGACTATTTACCGCAATAGTTAACACTAATTTCACCGATAATTGATCAATAATTTCCCGTGTGTTTATGCAATTTACTTGAAAATTTACACGTGTTTGAATCTGATAATACAATATTTTAAAATTACGAATCTAACTGAGGACGACATATATATGATAGGATAATAATTTACTGAATAGGATAATAATTTACTGTATAGGATAATAATTTACCATATAGGATAGGATAATATATTGAATAGGATATTAATAATCTACTGTACCGAGGCTGGTCACGCATCCATGACTCTAATGTTGTGGATGTCTATGGGCGAAGAAGCCACTTAACACGAGGTGGGCCTTCTGCTCGTTTGATTCTTTTATTCCATAAAAAAAATCTGGATTCATTTAAATGCCATTTTTAAAAGTAAATTAAGGTCAGCGCGGCACTGTGTGACAGCGTCTGACTGGAAATGCAACAGTCGTGGTTTCGATTACCACTCAGGGGAATGATCATATTTAAAATATTTATATTTTTTTACCACATTTGCGTATTATATTTGAAAGAAAAGCGGAGAATGGAGTGTCTTAATACTAGACTATACTTATTATTGATTATATGATTATACTAATACTAGATTATAGTTACATTTAATATTCATATCGTAAGTTGTATTATCATGGAAACTGGCAACTTAAATTTAAAAATTACTGAACTCTCTTAGGATATATTCTTTAAGTCTTAGTTTTAAGTACTGAATTGTAAACAAAAAAAATATTTCATATGATAAAAGAAGAATCATGTTAAAAAAGGTACAGATATTATGTCCGTAGAGTGATAAGACAGAATTAAAAAAAATACTACATTATCTCTACCTACTCTGCTTTATGGAAAAAATCGTAAAGCTTGTAAATCAAAAGAGAAATATTAAAAAATACACGTATAAAAAAACGACAATGTCCTTAACATTACAAAAATAAGTGTTTTGGACCTTACTTTAACATTATAAAAGATATTTTCCCTCTTTTTATGCAAATAATACTTGTACAATCTACACCAACGTACACCAATGAGTTAGAAACTTAATAACAAAGTAATCAAATTTCTGTTATGCTAAAACTAAATACACATATTCATGCACCACTAACATAATTATAAACGAATGGTGCGTGACAAACGTTATTTCATTTATTATCGATCAGAATTTGAAATACTTCGTCCATTTTGTCATATGCATATTTTAAACAAGATGGAGGCCAGGCGTCAGTGGTGAATTTTGAAATTTGACTTAATGAATTTTGGTACAGAGCCGAATTAAGCGGTCTATGCACTCTCACATACTCACTAGTTTTGAAGCTATGAGATCAATCTCTTTCGTAAATTTTCCAAACAATGTGAATATTGCCGAAATTACTTGAGGCTTGATTCTATTGCCACGTTCTTGCAAGTTTATATGCAGTGTTAAGCTTTTTATATATGAAAATTATTAGAAATATCTTCATTGCTATAGAAATAATGTCGGGGGCCGCAGACAGTCTGAATTATTACATAATTATACCTTCACGCTTTTGCCAGCATAGCGGAGTAGTCAGGATGGAAGTCAGTTTTGTGGGAGAACTCAAAACTACGCAATTTTAATACGTTTTGTTTCAGATACGAAAGCGAGAAAATATAAAAGTAATATAATAAAATATAAAAGTAATATAATTCTCTTGAGTGGGAGTCGAACCCACTACCACCATTTGCAGTCAGTCGTTGTCACCATTCACCTCGGAGTCTATAGTAAATAATTATTAGTATATAATAAATAATTTTATTTATTAACATAGCAATCTTACCCACAGATACAAAAATATCCACACCCCGTTTATCCGGATCGTCCTGGCTCGCGTTTCACGCGCTACGCGGCGCATACAAACGCGTGAGATTACGGCTGAGAGTGCGGCCGGAGAGAGCTCGCGGAGTACTGCTACTGACTGGGGAACATGATGACCTGTCAGGTGACTACCTGGCGCTTGTTTTGCGGAATGGACATGTTGAATTGAGGTAATGTTTATGTTTGTTTTTAGAGTAATTCAGAAAATATTGTGAAGATTGTATTTAGGTGTGTTACTAGTTGATACCTATAACTCCACTTTTATGGATTTGTAATAAGTATGCGGTTAAAACAAAGACAACGTTCTAGAGCATTGGTTAATTTATTACTAGCTGGTGTTAGGCATTATAAGATGACGAGAGACTTTATGATGACTTTTATTAATTACCACCTGCTGACTTGGACCCAACATTATATTCCTTGTTTTCCACATAAAACCCAAAATCTATATCCTATCCAGGCTTATAAGCTCGATAGGAATAGTTTTTTTCAAATCCATCCAATAGTTTTAAAGATTGGCACGTACAAACAAACATAGGGACAGATAGTAAAAATATATATCATAGAGAGAGAGAGAAAGAATGGCATAGATTGTAATTTTTTCTGCTCGTTTATGGCTAAGTGCAGCGTTGAGCTTTCTCAAATTATGGCAAGTTTGAAAACTGAGTATCATGACACTAGGATCTCTCTACCTACTCTAGCATGTGTAATATATATATACAGGTTTTCTTATATATTACACACTACCATGTGGGCCAATCGCGGCGCAGGGGCACGAAAGTGTGATTGTAAACTCGACTGGTTTTGGGTTCGATTCCCACTTGAGGATTGGAAATATTTAATATTTCTATTTTTTTTCGCTCGGGTGTTGAGGCAAAACGCGGTGTTAATTTCCGCCACTTAACACGCAATGCCTCCGAATTTGGCGGAAAGTGGGGAACGGAGTGTCTTAACACTAGGTTTCCTCTGCCTAACCTGCTGTGTGCGGGATACAACGTGAAACTACTATGTCTATAACATGAATTTTAGTATAAAGTTTAAATTGTTAAAATTGGTTAGACGACATATATTTTGCATATCAACATTAAGCTAGTATACATCGAAATTTAATACTGCTACTTTACTATTTCATAATAAATTATATTGAAATCAATTTAACAATACCTATAACATATTAACTATGGTTGATTAAAATTAAATAATAATCACGTTCCTCATGAAAATCATTAACGTGTTCAATTTCGCTTTACAAGCCACTCGGAAATGAAAATGCGGGCATTGAAATATGAAATTATAAAAATTAAATGTTTTGTTTGAGACTATAGTAACGTAGTGGGGTAGCGTCTGACTGTAACGTGGGATTGTAGGTTTAAATACTGCTCGGGGATTCCTCCGACTGTTTAAAAAATTATCGTAGCTTTCAACAAATTTAAGACAACGCCATTTTTAAATTAAAAAACAAATAAATAATAAATAGCTTCACGCTATATCCCGCACGCAGCAGGGTAGGCAGAGGGAACCTAGTGTCAAGACACTTCGTTCCCCACTTTCCGCCAAATTCGGAGGCTTGCGTGTTAAGTGGCGGAACTTAACGCCGCGCTTTACCTCGACACCAGAGCGAAGAAAATGGACAAATCGACACCAGAGCGAAGAAAATTAAAAAACGTATTTTTTTTTAGATTCCCGCTGTATCCAGCATACAGCAGGGTAGGCAGAGGAAACCTAGTGTTAAGACACTCCGTTCCCCACTTTCCGCCAAATTCGGAGGCATTGCGTGCTAAGTGGCGAAACTTAACGCCGCGCTTTGCCTTGACACCAGAGCGAATAAAATGGAAATATTAAATATTTCCACTCCTCGAGTGGGACTCGCACCCACAACCAGTTACAGTCACACGCTTGTGCCACTGCGCCACGACCGGCCCCTTCCTGGTTTTGGTTCTGCTGGTTCAAATCCTGCTATGCTTAAATTTTTTTATACTTTTTTAAAGTTTTTTTTTTAATTTCCTGAGTGTGTGAATAACAGTTTAAAATGTTAAAGGAAAGTTTAAGTCAAACTGCGGCTTCATTTTCAGTTCGCCTTTCAACACACTTATGTCTCGATATCTAGCAAATAGTAAAGAACAGAGTGTCATGACACTAGCTTCTCCCTGACTATTCTACTATGCGAAAAAAACATGAAGCTGAAAAAGAAAGCCTATATAGCGTTTGTAAGGTCGTAATAAAACGTTGTAATTTCCCGTATTAATCTGAGGCTGTAATAATTTGAGGTTTTACGTTAAAATATTGAGGCTTACCTCAAATTATAAGTGCCTTAAGTATGGTTATTAAAGTACTAGTGACCTTGTATTGCGTGTTGAATTTTCTTTCGTATATTTTTAGTTAATAGACCCGTTGACGCGTAAAATACTCGTTAATTTACCATCGTAAATGCCACTTTATTCTAAAATGTATGGCCAACACCTTGTTGTGTGTGTTATGTTTATTTTTTTTTAGCTTCACCCTATATCCCGCATACAGCAGGGTAAGCAGAGGGAGCCTAGTGTTAAGACACTCCGTTCCCTACTTTCCACCGAATTCTGAGGAATTGCGTGTTAAGTAATTCTGAGGAATTGCGTGTTAAGCGACTGGTTGTGGGTTCGATTTCCACTCGAGGAGTGGAAATATTTGATATTTCCATTTTCTTCGCTCTGGTGAACAAGACAAAGCGCGGCGTTAAGTTCCGCCACTCAACACGTAATGTCTAGAAGGCTGAAAGTGAAGAACGAAGTGTCTTAACACTAAGTTCTCTCTGGTTATGTGAATATGTGCCTGTTAAAAAACGAGTACTTGTAAAAGGTCCTTGATTCTTGGTCCAAGTAAGCAAGAATAGAAGAGCACTAGAAAAAGATTTATCGAAATACTGGAAATGAAATACATAAACCTTGCGTTTTATGGTTCTCACAAAAACTACAGGCTTCAAGAATATTAGTTATTTTTTAATGTTTCCACTCCTCGAGTGGGAATCGAACACACAACCAGTCGTTTACACGTTTATGCCACTGCGCCACGACTGGCCCCATAGTTATTAGACCAGGTAGGAGACTGGTATATTAGTTTAATTATAATTATTATATCTATATAATTCTACCTACACACGCCCTTTCACGCTCTTCTTAACTTAATAGAATTATTTCCTTGTTAGTCTATGACAAAGGGTGAACTTCTAATACCTTTGTGTATTAACTTAGTCCGTATCTGTCCATTATTTCTCAGTTACTAACTTCTATAATAATAATTTCTAGATAGATATTATTAATAAGTTATAATATTAAATAAAAACGGATTGCTATTGGTTGTGGGTTAGATAGCTTCACGCTGTAACCCTCACACAGCAGGGTAGGCAGAGGGAACCTCGAGGTGTTAAGACACTCCGTTCCCCACTTTCTGCCGAACTTGGAGGCATTGCGTGTTAAGTGGCGGAACTTAACGCCGCGCTTTGCTCGGATACCAGAGCGAAGAAAAATGGAATAATTAAATATTTCCACTCCTCGAGTGGGAATCGAACCCACAACCAGTCGTTTACAGTCACACGTTCATGCCACTGCGCCACGACTGGCCCCACTTGGAGGAACGATAGTATTTAAATTACTTTAATTTCTCCGCTCTACTTAAGACAAAGTACGATGTCAATTTCCACCACCTGATCCACCAATGTCTCAATTTCGGACAAAAAGTAGAAAACAGAGTGTCTTGACACTACTATTTGTTTGGCTTTGAGCAGCTTAACGTCTTTTGCCGAGCTCTTATAGAAACTCATTTTATGCGGCAAAATACGTTAAACTGCTAAATAAATAAAAAGTAAATTAGATTATGTAAAGCTTGTAGTCATGTTTATGATTGCAAGTACTCTGGTAAATAAGCAATAGTAAAATATACAAATATTCGTCAGTAGAACAGAGTATCTTGACATTAGATTACATTAGAAAGCGTTAGTAAATAATTGTACAAAAAATACCTTATTTGGTGTGGCATGGCGGAGTGGGATAGCGCCTGATTGTAAACGCGATGGTTACTGGTTCTGGACTGTATATAAATTTTCATTTCTTCACCCTGCTACCAAAGACAAAGCTCGGCGTTGAATTCCTCACTCCCGCAATGTCCTGATTTCGAGCAAAAAACGGAGGACGGAGTGTCTTAACACTAAAAAGCATAAATAAATAATTATACAAAAAAATATTATTTTATGATAAATCACGCCCACTAGCCAAAACAAACATGATTTTAGTAATCCCCGCAGGTATCCAAGTTAATTAGTTCACCGCGTCCGAACCCGCATTAAACCCCATTGTGAGTGGACAATAGCTTACAATATTTCTGGGAAATTGAATTTCGACGCAGACATTTGATCGCGTTCGGATATATAATTTACTAGCTGTGCCCGCGACTTTACCTGTGTGGAATTTAGTATAAAATGTAAAAAATAATAATAAAATAAGCCAAGTTATTCCTTATTACGACAACTATCTGCCAGTGAGACTCCCGTCGAAGTCCAGCCAGCCAGCCGTTGTAGAGATTAACCGGAACAAATAGACATAGACTGACAGACATACAAAAATTGTAAGAAATATTGTTTTGGTAAAAGTACCGAGTATTTATATAAACGAGTATGCTTCAATAAAAAGCAGTTATATTAATATTACATACCAACACTCCCATTTTATTTGTTTGTATAGATATATATAATATATATTGTTTAGAGTATAATAAAAATAAGGTAACAAACATTACGTTATCGGTTTATAATGAAAAAAAAATAAGATTTTCTTTGCGTGGACGTTAGTTAATCAGACAACTATGACAGAGGCCGTGGGTTCGATTCCAACTCAATTACATATTTTTGAGCATTATAAAATAAGTAGTGAGTTATTTGTGTGAAAATTCTTCATAAAAAAGAAAAAAACAGCGCATAGCGAGCTAACTTATTCATTGCCAAGACACTCCGTCTTATACTGTCCGCCCGAAATTGAGACATTGAGTGTTGAGTAGCGGATATCAAAGCCAGGCTTTATCTTGGGTACCAGAGCGAAGAAAAAAATATAGAAGATAGAAATATTTAAATTGTGAAAGTCTGTCTATTTATTACGCTTATATCTAATCTACTAGTTCGATTTGAATAACATTTAGAATGAAAACATTTTTTTTTTAAAAATCAACATCTAAAATGTTAAAAATTGAGGATGAAAATTTGTATGAAAAATCGAAACGCAATGATTTTTAATGAATTTCTCAGAAAGATAGCTAATGGCGCAAGATCAAACATACCCATTTCTGAAAAAACAACCGCTAAATAGCTATTATAGGAGATGAATTTATATAAAAAAACCGTTGACGACACCGCATGCATGTCACTAATAATTTAAATATAACCATTCCCTGAGTAAGAATTGAACCTACAACTATCGCGTTTACTGTCAGACACTGTTCCACTGTGCAGCGACGGCCTATGAAAGACCACCCTGTAAACATAATTTACTAGAACTTAGTTAACAGAAACAACATAAATCTTTAAAAATCCATATTCCTAAGTACTTTTAAGCACAAGGTGAAGATTCTAAAAGATCAATTTTACTGAAGAGACCATCATGGCAGATTTGATCCCTACTCGAATAAATTATTATATTTTAATTATTCTCATTTTTTCAATTTGTATAAATTAATAAGACAAAGAATTTTCTTATAAATTCACTTGATAATTTTATATATTAAATATAATAATTTAAAGTGATTGATTATTTAACATATACTTAAACGTTTTTTTTTTAAATGCTCAATTAAAACATTACAAAAACGTAGTAAAATACAGATTATTTAATAATCACTTAAACTGTTAGTTTAATAGTAACTTTAAATTTGTGTGTTTTGTTAATGATTGTATATATTTTTAAGTGTATATTATAATATGTAAGCTTACAAGAAATTAAAAGGCTTTTTTATTTTATTAATAAGACAAAGAGATTTCACTACTTTAAACGCAATGTTTCGATTTCAAGCGTAAAATGGAGAAAGGAGTGTCTTGACACTAGAGTTTCTTCGATTACCTTCTTTCTATTCTTGTTCCTTTAGTTCTACGTAAAAAGACGGAAAATATTTGTACTGTTACAATTTTCCTGTTTATTTACTTTTTCATATCAAACGTTTATTTGCATAAATTATTATGAAGCACTGAATGTGTTTATAAATGATACAAAAGCATAACCTGTAATTACTCGTAGAGAATCATTAGTAATATTGAATATTCTATGCTATAGCCGTTATAGCATACATTATAATTGCAATGTGCGTACGAGCGTGATTACATATAAGCTCTTATTGTAATGAAACAGTAAAGAAATATCAATTGATATAAAATTTATTAGCCTGAAGATTAATTTTCATGACACTTATATATTTTTTTTTTCTTCATGCTTTAGAGCTGGTGTCAAGACACTCTCTTTTCCATATTCTGCGAGAATTCGAGATAGTGCATATTAAGAGATGGAATTCAAGGCCAGGCGTGTCTTACTAAAACAGAAATTAAAATAATTTAAATACGAGTGTAATCATTCCCTTGATCGGGAATTAAACCCACAACCAATTGTGTATATAGGCAAACGCTGGTCCACTGCGCAAAGAATTACGCTATATTACACTACTAGCGGCCCGCTCGCGGCTCCGCCGCGTGAACTACATGACTGCTTCTTTATATTGCAACCCTCGGGGGTGGGTTTTTGAAAAATAAAGTAGCCTATGTTTGTCCTTTGATTATCAACTGTATTTATGCCAAAATTCATTACAATCGGTCAAACGGTTTAGTTTTTCCATATAAACTTTCATCCCCTATTTCAACCCTTTAGCGGTTGATTTTTCAAAAAATAAGTAGCCTATGTTAGTCCCAGTAATTTTTTCTACTTTCATTCTAAATTTCATCCAAATCGGACCGGTAGATTAGCCGTGAAAGCATGACAGACAAACACACAGACTTTCGCATTTATAATATAAGTATGGATGAAAAAAATTACATATTTTTTAATAAATTCTGATACATACCATGCTATCGAAATATATGTACATGTTTAGTAAAAAGTTTTGAATAGGGATTTTTTTCTAAGAAAAAGAAATATCTTTTTACAACATCCACTAACTAAACGCAACATGCTATTTTATTAATTAAACTACTCGAAAATTCAGAGCAAGATTTGATATATAATTTAGTTTGTATAAAAATGTTTATTTACAATCTAAACTCCTTGTGTTTTTACCTATTTAAAAAAAGCATTTTAATTTCTTCCATTTTCGCTTCTCCCGTCAACAAGAATCTTTGTATCTGAAATAGGCAATAGGTATATAGCACGCTTCATATTAAACTGACCTAACTCAAAACTAACCGTTATGCTAAAAACGACCATAATTTTTTTTTAGATTCACGCTGTATCCCTCACACAGCAGGGCAGGCAGAGGGAACCTAATGTTAAGACACTCCGTTCCCCACTTTCCGCCGAATTCGGAGGCATTGCGTGTTAAATGGCGGAACTTAACACCGCGCTTTGCCTCAGAGCGAAGGAAATGGAAATATTAAATATTTCCACTCCTCGAGTGGGAATCGAACCCACAACCAACCGTTTACAGTCACACGTTCGTGCCACTGCGCCGCGACTGGCCCCAAAAAGCTTGTACTATGATTCTATTTAATTTACTAGACAATTTTGAGCTAAGTCACTTTAATTCTAAGCGTGCGATATGATAGACAGAGTGTCTAAACACTGTGTTCTCTCCGTTTACCATATTAAAAAAAATTACAACAAATTTCTTATCTATTTTAGATTTGACTGCGGCAGTGGTGCGGGAGTTCTAAGATCACCGGAGCCAGTGCATCTCGGCAGATGGAACACTATCTCAGTATACCGACATCGCTGGGACGCGTGGCTGAAGCTGAACAGTGGGAAACGCGTTCGTGGACGGTCTAAGGTAAATTAAGTTTTAAGAAAAACATTTTTAGAGGAAAATATATGAGTAACGGGATTCGAATCCGCACCTCTTGAAAACCCTACGGTTTTCTGCTGTGACGGCTTACATATGCTTTCAAGAAAAAATCTTTTTGTACAATATTTGTATGTAAGATACATAAAGATATTTAAATTGTCCGTATCTGATCCGACAACATTTTTATATCATTAACCTTTTGAGATTGTATCTATTTAGAAAGAAAACTAAAAGTGGAACTATATATATTAAATTTTATCGTTATTTACTCTACGCTGCAAAGTTATTCGCTTTTGAAAATTTTATACTAGACATTTAAAGAAAACGTATAAAAATTTGAACGCAGCGGGATTCGAACCCGCGCCCCCTGAATACCGTCCAGGCGCTCTCACCACTGAGCCATGCGTTCTACTATCCGCTGCGTGGAAATTCTTATACGCTTTATTACAACTTATTTTCCTTAATGGTCTCAGAATAGATAAATTCTGGAGTTTGAAATGTTTGAAGAATTCTATTTTGGAGTAACACTATTATAGGTATATAAAAAAGCAGCTTCGGCCTTTATCCTGTATATATTTATAAAAACATGGTTTTAAGTAATCCATTTTGCAATTTTGAGTGGTAAAACTCAACGGCGCGTTCTACGTTATATAAATAGATATATCAAATGTTGTATTACAAATGTAAGCCATTTTAACATGGTTGAGATTGAACCTACTTCGCCAAGACGGCTTCATTATCTTTTGTACTATATAATAAATAAACTTGGTATTATTTTAATTACTAATAACGCCTGGGGCCAGTCGTGGCGCAGTGGCCCAGACGTGTGACTGTAAACGACTAGTTGTGCGTTCGATACCCACTTGAGGAGTGGAAATATTTGATATTTCCATTTTCTTCTCTCTGGTAGAGAGGCAAAGCGTTAAGTTCCGTCACTTGACACGCAATGCCTCCAAAATTCGGCGGAAAATGGGAAACGGAGTGTCATAACACAAGGTTCGCTCTGCCTACCCTGCTGTGTGCGGGATATAGCGTGAAAAAAAAACTAATAACGTTCGGATGATTTAGGACATTAATTTCCGCCACTCTATGCAATGCGTCTCATGTATTTCCGAAAAAAATGTTCTTTTATAGAGAAAAATATCTTTGGTGGGCATACAGAGCCTAGTACATAATTACGTTTTGCACTTATTAGAACATTATTAAATTTAGAAATGTACCTGATATATTTTTATCAAAACCATTCCTTCTGTCCGAAATAAAAAATCTGCGCTTTATCTTGTTAGCCAGATCCTTTTTGAATAAATAAATAATAATACATCCCCCTTGTGAAAATTGAACCCACAACCAATCGCGATAACAATGCTAAACGCTTTACCACTGTGAAAATTGAACCCACAATCAATCGCGATTACAATCGAACGCTTTACCACTGTGATAATTTTTGTTATCCATACTTATATTATAAATGCGAAAGTCTGTGTGTTTGTCTGTCATGCTTTCACGGCTAATCTACCGGTCCGATTTGGATGAAATTTAGAATGAAAGTAGTAAAACCCAGTAACTTTTACTAGACATAGGTTACTTATTTTTTCAAAAATGAACCGCTAAAGAGTTAAAATAGGGGATGAAAGTTTATATGAAAAATCTAAACTACTTGACCGATTATAATGAGTTTTGGCATAAATATAGTTGATAATCTAAGCTTAAACATAGGCTACTTTATCTTTCAAAAATCCACCCCCGAGGGTTGCAATATAACGAAGCAGTCACGTAGTTCACGCGGCGAAGCCGCGAGCGGGCCGCTAGTTTTCTAAATATATTTTTTTTAGGAAATAGATAAAAATGACTCAAAATAGAAATAAATATATTTAAATGAATATAAAATCCTATTAAATGAACGCGAAATATTAATATTATTTCTTCCTTACAAATATCTAGGGATTACATGAAAAATATTCATAATCACGGCCATTTAAAGTGGAAAAGTGGAAATTATAAGAAATATATACTTATTTTTTTTATTTTATTTTACATAAACCATCGTCCGTTTTCAACGTTTGAAACTAAAAGGTTCCTTTGAGAAAAACCTTTTTCATTCGTTACCTGGCCTCGGTCGTTCAGTTCTTGGTAAAGAAAAATATGGCTTTATAAAGCTACTGGCTTATGTCTAAGAATTTTTTTTCAACTTAACGCTTTTTCCCGCAAACAGTATTGTCAGAGAGAATCTAGTGTTAAAATATTCCGTTTTTCACTTTCACACTTATTGTGTGTTAAGTGGCGGAACTTAACGCCGCGCTTTTCTAAGATATAATTTATAATTATTTAAGTATTACTCCCTAAATCGACTAAAAACATGTATAATCTTTATATATATTTTTTAAAGAAACGTTTGAGGCCACCGTGGCGCAATAGGTAAAGGCTTGCATTTAAATTATTTTTGCTTTCCTACTCTTATGACCTACTGTTATGACTAAATTACAGCGTTGAACTCCGCTACTCAAGATAAAATGATTTAAGACAGAACGTAAATAATGTGTGTTTACTTAATGCCAAAACATTTTTGGCATTAAATAAGCACATGCTATAGGCTTACAAAACCATATTTATTTTGTTTTCTTGTCAAAATTATGTTATTTATAAAATGAATACTTCCTTTGTCTTATTAAAAGGTATTCGACCAGTAAATTTAATACATATTGCTTTTCCAATAAGTAACATATCTAAATGTCCAAAGGAAACAGTACAAAGTGCTTAGACATTAGATAGTCTCTGTATGCTCTTCAAAAAGTATAACGAAATATCTTTTATTTACTTCTTTTGTGTTATTAAATTAAAATCTACGACATTTATGTTACACTAGTTCCACAATACATTTATATATATAGAAAATTTAGAGTTCTAGAATTTGTGTTTGCTTTGGAAGGTAAAAGCAATGTTTTGGATTTCTCACATGTTGAGTACCACGGAGTGTCTTAACACTAAGTCTCTAGATATTTTGTTAAAGACAGTGTAATTTACGTTAGAAAAGTTGCGTAAAACTAGAAAACGAATTTGCTTACGCTAATAATCAATACTTATATATTATACATACATTCATAACTCAATAATAAAAACAAAACGGAAAAAGTATATACTCCATTTACACTATATATTCTGTCAAATATGATGTAATTTACTATGAAAAAGATGCGGTCAACTAAAAACGAATTTGCTATCTCCGATAATCAATACTTATATAATATACCCACATACATAACAATTTGAGGCCAGACGTGGCGCAGTGGCACAAAGTGTGACCTGTAAACGCGACGAGTTGTGGGTTCGATTCCCACTCGAGGAGTGGAAATATTTAATATTTCCATTTTCTTCGCTCAAGCCAAAGCGCGGCGTTAAGTTCCGCTACTTAACATGCAATGCCTCCGAATTCAACGGAAAGTGGTGAAGAGTGTCTTAACACTAGGTTCCCTCTGCCTACCCTGATGTGTGCGGGACAGCGTGAAGCCAAATAACTGAATAATAAAACAAAGCAAAAAATATATACGCCTGATTTTCGAACGTTACAAATTGCCATGCAAAAGATGTCTAAAACTAGAAAATAAACTTGCTATCTCCAGCAATAATCGATACTTATATAATATACCCATATATATAATAAATAGCTCAATAATAAAAACAAAACAAAAAATATATATACGCCATTAAGTATTCAGATAGCTTATCGTTTCGACAAGCAGTTGCGTATTCTGCAGAGTCATGTATTCGCATCCTTCTCGTAATCTCGAACCATCTGTAGATCCCGAAAAGTTATATCAAAGTTAGGGAGTTTGGCGTTTACTTCTAACAAGTTAGGCTTGCCCTCCACCAATTGTTTTGAAGCTATATATATATTATTATCTTTACTCGTGTATTACTTAGCTAATGTTAAAGTATTTATTTAAAATTAATATTAAAGAAGAAGTTTAGTAGTAAAAACTAATACTGTAAGCTAAAATAAATTTGGAAACGATACGTATTTAAAACATAAATATATAGAAAGGATATATATAGAAAGGTAGATCTCTCAGAATGTAATTTAAACTTAAAGTGTCATTTAAATTTTAACACATTTCGGCTGTAAAGTAAATATTTAAGTATTTTTTTATTTATAAAACTGCCTTGTTACTAAGTGCAAGACCGATGAGACTGAAGTAAATAGCAATGAACTGCAAAAAGGTTTCAAATTTTGTATATGGGCAAAGGAAGCTCCTTGAGGAGTGTGGCACTAAGAGACTATATTTTGAAATACCTACGGAAACTACAAATACAGGACTTATACATTATACAATCCACGCAAACGATATTTTGACTGCTTTGACTCGTATATTTATCTTATTAAATATTATATAAAGCATAAATACGTATCAATCGTATCGATGGAGGGTAACCTTTAAGCAGCATATCTTATTTCAGCTCTGTGAATACACAATGAGACGACTTACTCCACTGAATGAACGCACGGGTATGTTTTACCTGTCCCTCTATATGATATATGGATGTCCTATGTTTTCATTTCATCATTTCCTCCAATATAACACTATTTTATTTACTAAAGTAGACATATAATGCAAGTAATATCAGGCTTCAGTCTGAATATTATTTATTATATTCAACGTTTTGAACACGCAATATTTCGTATAATATGTATATTCAGGTGGAAAGTGGAGAGTAGAGTATTATGAAACTAAGTTCTCTTTCCGTACTCTATACAGAATAAGCCATGAAACGAAAAAAAAGTTATAATTGTTATTTGTAAGTTTTTGTATGTATTTGTCATATTTTTGTATTCTGAGATGGTTTGAACTTTGTTTCGTTTAGTACATCAATAGAGTGTGGACTGTGGAGTACAGAATAGTAGATAGTACGCGAGATGGTACATTACCATTTAATATGATATATTGTAGCTGCAAACAGACGTCATGGTTTATTATTATTTTTTTAACGCTTTCATCTCTTGGTGGATAGTCAGAGAGAATGGAGTGCCAAACACTTCCTCGGATCCTTCTTTCGCCTCGTCCACTGATATCAATCTTCTGATATGATCGATCTTTTCTACCATTCTTTCCTCACTCTTCCTCTCGTCGTACCCGAACCACCTGAGCACGCTTTTCTTCATTCTTACTGTGTCATTCTCGCTAATACCTGCCATTCCGTATGTCTTTAATTTATTAACTTTTAATAAAGCCTTTCGCTTTTAAAAATTTAATAATTTCACACTCTTGCCCGCATTGCAGGGTGGGCAGAAAGAACCACGTGTTAAGATTCTCCGTTTTCCACTTCAAATTCGAGTAGGAAACATTACATGTTAAGTTATTCAACTCAAAGTCAAGCTTTGTCTGAATGACAATAATTTTAATATAATCATTATTTCCCCGAGAGCTGATGTAACCCGCAACCAAAACACACACAGTCAAACGCTAATACAATATGCCACGAATTGTTATTACTCATATCATCACGAAAAACACTCAACACATAAAACTTTCATTTTAACGCTCGAAAAAATTTCGTAAACGACAATTTAAAAACCTTTTACCATAATTCAAAGCACAAACAGATTCTCGTAACAATTTCTGTAATCTCATTCCCAACCATTTGTTATCTTCCACAAAACCATAGAGCTGGGGGGAACGTGACACCATAGACGAGAATTGTTATTTTTTTTTCTTGCAAACAAAGTAGAAACATCACTCATTAAAAATATTCGTGTCTCTAAAGGGTATCCTAGAGACAAAGAGGTTGACGCGTATTTAAATTATAGGCGGTGGCACAAGTTATGTACTTATTCATATTATTAAATATTATTATTTTTAGCTTTTTATTTTTTCACACAACAGGGTGAGAAAAACTTTTGTTTGAATTTAGTATCTATTAGTTTTACAAACACATATTTGAAAAATTCAAAGTACTATGTTTTTTCATTTATGTGCAGATTTTTCACACATTTCCTATGTTAAAAAATAGTGTATCAGGTTGTTACTGTACTCTGAACTTGGCCTATTTTAAGTTACATTATGTACCTGACGGCTTAACCTTACATCACACTTCGTCAATCCATACCGAGAAACCGTTATCTTATGTTTTTTCGAATAGTATCTATTAATTAAAGGTAAATAAATTATTTTTTCTATGTACATTTGATTATGGTCAATAATAAATATTCACATTTTAAATTTTATTAAAAAACAAAACGCGCATGTGTTTCGCCATTTAAGACAAAACGTCTTTAAAACATATTTTGCTAAAACGTATAACGAAATGAACGCAGCGGGTTTTGAACCTGCGGCTTTTAGTAGCCGTCCAAGCACTAGCCGCAAAGTCTTTTTTTTACACCCGGCTCGCCGAAAATCTTGTGGGCTAATTACGAATTATTATATTTTATTGTTAGTATATGTTTATTTACAATACATTTAAAATATTTCTATTTCAAAATGAGTAAAAATCATGAAATTTAAAAAAGTCACATTATAATAAACCGCTAAAATCTCATGGCTTGTACAGTCAACCTCAACGGGGCTCATAATTGCCGCGACGCCAAGTTAATGTTGTATAATAATTGACGGAATTCCCGCTATCAGACTGCTGTAATTGCTGGCAAGTTTGTAATTATTGTTTGCTGAATTTGCAAAGAGATTTTTTGAAATAATCTAATTTAATTAGGATTTTAATTGCATACAAAAATACAATATCTAAACTAATTATATTCTTTTCTTTTCTTTATGTTTAGAAATAAACTACTGTAAATAATTTAAAAAGTGCCAATTAAGACATTATATGTATACAGCATAAAGTTATCCAAATTTATGCCAGCAATGCCTTGCAATATTTTCAATTTGCCTTAAAATATTGAATTCTGAAAACAACTTCTGAAAGCTTATAACACCCACTTTTTTTGTTAGGAAAAAAATTGTGTGAATTAAAAATATATTAGGCCATGAAATAGAGTAAATTTAACTGTCACCGAGACCTAATAAGTATTCTAAGATACTCGTATCGGGAATGACTCACTTTTCCGTTAAATATAAGGGAGCGTAATTTGTTTGCGTGTATGCGTGTTTATATTACAAGCTTAAATTTAGTTGCATCTATCCCGATGCTTGTTTGTCTGTAATCAAATATTGAAAGCTAAATTTCACTTACATACCAATGTCCGATTGAGCGTAAATTTAAAATATACCTAAAGTTATGATAAGAATAAGATGACAATGCAACTATATACCTACATATAATGGTTATTATCTATAATCCAAAATAGTCGAACACATTTCTCACCAACCCTACGTGGGTATATGGGTACCAATTAAATGAAAGGACTTAAGTTATTTTTAAAGCACTCCTACAATATGGATATGAAATGAAAAAAGCTTCTTTTTAAAAAGAGGACTTTTTCTCTTTTTTTACACTGTATCCCGCACACAGCAGTGTACAAGTGACATAGCGTGTTGAGTGGCGGAACTCAACACCGTGCTTTGAGGTGTCTTAATTTCAAATTATCTATGCCAATATTTTTTTCCAGGGTCTCTTCTCTCGAATGACATTCAGAGAGCCAGTATGGGTGGGTGGTGCAGGCAACACGACTGGGCTACAAAGTAAGCTCGGCCTGTCTGAAGGTCTGCTGGGATGCGTCGACTTCCTAAGAATCAACGGCGATACGTATCGCTTGGTTAAGGACGCTGTGTCTACTCTTGATATTTGTAAGTATATTTAAAATGTAATAAGATTTTCTTTTTTGCTATTTTTAAAGAAACCACCCACTTCTCGATGTCTATTTCAGCTGAAATTTAAAATATGCAATTTTTTTTTTTAGCTTCACGCTGTATCCCGCACACAGCCGGGTAGGCAGAGGGAACCTAGTGTTTAGACACTCCGTTCCCCAATTTCCGCCGAATTCGGAAGCTTGCGTTTACACGCAAGCTTCCGAATTTGCTTTGCACTTTAAAGTTGCCGAACTTAACGCCGCGCTTTACCTCGACACCAGAGCGAAGAAAATGGAAATATAATTTCCACTCCTCGGTGGGAATCGAACCCACAACCAGTCATTTACAGTCACACGCTTGTGCCACTGGGCCACGGCTGGCCACAGGCTATGCAATATTAAATATAAAAATATTATATAATCAGTATAAGTTATTATCCAAACTAGCCACCATGACAAAATGGCGGCGAATAACCCACGCATTATATTATGGGCATCAATCTAATGAAATGACTTGTTTTTGATGCAACTCTGCAATATGTATATCAAATGAACATCGTGATAAGAATAATAAGCTCATATTTTTCACGATTTAAAAAAATGACATATTAACCGGGTCGATCGCATGTATTAGAAATTATCTTTACTTTAAGGTTTTTTAATTTAAGATTTTTTTCCTACACAAAGGAATGAATAATGCTACTTACATTTTAACATCTCAAGTAATAATCTGTAACTCGTGAATATTTCAGTGCTTTATCTAATTAAAAGCTAATTTATGAATTCTTTTGAGTTATCAAACAAACCCGTTGTCTGCTCTGAATTTTAATTTCACCAATCTTAATTTTATTAGGTAACCTACTTTAACAATTTTTTTTACGTAAAATTATGTTCCGTGACTCTACACTTAACTCTAATAAGTCTCTATAGAAAATGGAGGACAGAGAAACCTGTCACTAAATTCTCTCTGCGCATTTATGAAGAATGCGTAACAAAAAAATATTATTCGTTCTTGTGAAGTACTTAAAAAATAAAAAGACAGTGTCATATATAAATACAAATAAATAAGCAATAACATAGTATAGAAACAAAACATAAATAAATATTTAGTTATTTACTATTAAGCAATTTAATGATATCCGAGTTAATGGATTTAATAGATCGAATATCACTAAATTAACATTTTTTTACAATAATTTGGCGACGTTGATTGTAATATCTCGAACTCGAACGAAAAGTGGGGAACAGAGTGTTTTAACACTCGATTCTCTCTGCAAGCTTGAAAAAGTTTTGTAAACATTTTCCTGCGATTCTAAAGTAAGCAAGTGTATAGAAATTTTTCCTCGCGTAGATGTAGGTTAAGTGGCTGGACAGGTCATACATGCTATCGAAAGATTATTGCCTAACTTTCTGCTGAATTCAAAAATTCTATACACAAACTCAATAATACTTCGGCATAGCAAATAAAAATATATTATTTCAAATTGCTTCAAACAATTATATAATTTAATATGATCTTTTGTTGTCGCTATATTACAACACATTTTGAAATGAAACTATATTTAACCGGATTAATCGCGTGTATTTTTGATATTTGAAAATACATTTTTATAAGCCCGACGTTTCGAACACTTTACAGTAGTCCGTGGTCGCAGTTAGACTACCTATAGTCATTTTAAAATTATATAGTTTAATAACAGGCCGATCACGCACAGTGCGACAGCGCTTGATTTAAACGTGAAGGTTGTGGGATCGATCCCTACTCGGGTGTTCCTAATGTGTGGTCATATATTGTAGTTTTATTTTTTTTCTTCACTCTGGTAAAACGAATCATGACGTTTTAGACCATTCAACACGCAATGCCTCGTATACAGACGGAAAGTGAAGAACGGAGTGTCTTGACACTAGGTTCTCTCTACCCACCTATAGCCAAAAACGCGTGAAGCATGAAACAAAAATTAACAAACACAAGAATAAAATGAAATTATAGTCATTTAGATTTCGCATTATTAACGTCAGTAGGAAAAGTTACTTACAATATGTCCGTGGAGACGCTTAAAAAAGGACCCCCAAAAAGGTATAATAGAATCACGGAGTCCCCAAAGGTCACCGGACGGAAGTATTTGCATTTGTGGACCTCCCGGCGTTTTCCTTTTTATACAGATATCAATCTAATAGACTGGGAGTAATATAAATGACAGGTGCTTTCTGATTCTTTTCTTTTTTGAAGTGAATCTTGTTTATGCACGCTTTACTTGAGAAGTAAGCTGCGTGAATTCGCGAGAGCGTTACGAAAAGTGTGATTGTTCGCGGCGAACGAAAATCGATAAGGAGATATTAGTTAGTGAAGATAGAAAGAGGGCAGTGGTGGCTAAAAACGCGACTGGTTATGCCTTCGATTCCCATTTGAGGGATAGAAATATTTAATAATTTCATTTTCTTCGCTCTAATGTCTAGGCTAGGTTAGGCAAAGTGTGATATTGAGTTCCGCCACTAAATAACGGAGTATCTTATCATTAGGTTTCTTCTACTTACCTAGTGCAAGGGGGATACAGCGTAAAGCTAAAAGAAATATAGAAAGAAAGAGTTAGGATTCATACATTACTGTATGGGTATTGGAACTAGGTGCGAGCATAAATTATCTTTCTCTCCTCTTATAGCCAGTTACGTAAGTTTTATATCAGTTGTGTGTTCTAAAGCATACTTTTATTTTATTTATTTGAATTAGAGTATTTTTTTTAAGGAGATGTAGAAAGAACCTAGTCAAAACGCCATTCTCCTTATTTTAAAGTGTGCCTATTGAACGATTCGTAGCGCAACTAAACCACGTGAACCTATTTATACAAAAGCTTTTAATTAAAATGTAAAATTGTAATTTAAAATGTATTTATACATAAATACAAAAAGATATATCATTGAAATTTAAATATTAAACCACAAAAGAATGAATTTCAAGTTTTAAATCTATGTCTACCTACTTTGCATTTTTATTTCGTCGAATTCTTTCATACAATAGATGAACTAAACCTGTTTATTAAGAATTGTCAAGAATAAAATAAATATAAAAACATATATAAAAAAACCACTTACACTAGCAACTTCAGTTATATTTTAAAATACATTTTAAGTCATTTAATTATAAAATTTTACATAATTTTTATAGGAAAAAATGTCATTTTCGGACCCACTTAAACGTAATTTACACGGTTTTCCTCTTGCCTCTTTGACGTCGAGTGTCTTTTGAGCTTTTTTCGCCAGCTCCGGCTTCACTGCGGTTTCGCGTGAAACGTATTTACTGTAATATTTTAATTTTTAATCTTTAACAGTGCATTCGTAAACTACTTGTGGGAGAATACTTTTTTTAAGTAAAGTAGTTTTTGTTTAATATTTTGTCTATTAAAATTTGCTCAATCATATTAAAATTCTGGATGCTTATAAAAAAATCTGAGGCCATTGTGGCTCAATAGGACTGTATTTGGCTGTAAACACAATTGATTGTGAGTTCCATTATCACTCAGGGAAATTATTTTATTTTTTCACCGAGGATAAAGCAGAGAAAGGAGTGTCTTGACACTAAGTTTCTATTCTATGGCTACCTTGCTGGTTTAAGAATACAATTCCCCTCCGTTGCTGGGTAGCGTCCCGTAAGAGTTGTGACCCAGTAACTTGGTGGTAGGAGATTCGTTCTCCAACTGGCTTATGACCACTATCATATCATAAATAAACCGCCAAATATCTAATCTGTTCAGTTCGATAACATTTAAGCCACTTCTCCTTATTTCCATCCATCCTTCTCCCTCCTTCACCTTAAGGCCGGCAACGTATCCACAGCTTCTCTTATGTTCTACAACATGCTACAGATTCTCTAATGTTGTAGACAGATAAAGGTAGGAAATATTTAATATTTCCGTTTTTCTCGCTCTGGTGTCAAGGCAAAACGCGGCGCTAAGTTACGCAACTTCACAAGAATTGCCTCCGAATTCGGCGGAAAGTGAGGAACGGAGTGTTAAGAAACATAAGTTCCTACTGTCTACCCTGTTGTGTGCGGGCTACAGCAAGAAGCTAAAAAAATAAATTCTCCGCTCTGTTAACATCCTCCGACCAAACGCGACGTCGTGTTTCACAACTCAACACCTTATATTTAGGGCGGAAAGTGGAAAACGGAGTGTCTTTACACTAGATTCTCCACAGAGAGGACTCTTTCCACTAAGCATAAAATGATTACGAATACACGAAATATTACAAAATATTTAAGTAAAGTAAGTAACTATTAAATAGTAAATCGAAAGTTTAGGAACCGCATTAAATAGATAGTTTGTTGTTATTCAAATAGTCCCCAGCGACTTACTTCAGAAGTTTCTATCGATTTATTCGTTACTCGTACAATATGTTCTTAGTTTCAAACGACGTGAAACATATGTATGTAGTATTTCTATTTAGAAATACTGATTTTATAAAAATAATAAAGTAAATAGGTCTGGTACAATAAAGTAAATCCATACTTACATTATAAATGCGAAAGTCTGTCTGTTACGCTTTCTCGAATAATCTACTGGTCCGATTTGCATGAAATTTCTAATGAAAGTAGTAAAAAATCCAGGGTCAAATATAGGCTACTTATTTTTCCCAAAATCAAGCTCTAAATGGTTGTAATCAACTTTAGAATATATATATATAGTTAATATATATAAGTTATGTAGTTCACAAGGCGAAGCCGTTAGTAGAAGCGGCCTCGTGGCGCAGAGGTACAAAGTGTGCCTATAAAGCGACTGGTTGTGGGTTCGATTCCCACTCGAGGAGTGGAATAATGTAATATTTCCATTTTCTTCGCTCTGGTGTCTGCAAAGCGCGGCGTTAAGTACCACTTAACACGCAATCCTTCCGAATTCCGAATTCGGCGGAAAGTGGGGAACGAAGCGTCTTAACACTAGGGTCCCGTTTTTTTTTTGTTTTTTTTTTTTTTAATCGTCAGGAAAATCCGTTACGGATACCCGCCCGGGGTGGGGACCCGGACGCGGTTATGTGGGACTCCGGTTCGTTCCTCCGTTTACCCACTAAAAACCTGACGGTGCTCCTTACCCGCCACTAGCCCAGGTCTCGGGCACTGCCCCAATCGTCCGCGGACCTGGGCGGGTCCCCTGCCTATCCTTTTGTGTGCGGGTTACATCGTGTAATTAAAAAGAAAATAGTAGACGAAAAATACACTGAACTTTTCAAAATATTTATAACAATATCAATCACACATTGTTATTAAATGCACTCACTTTATATAACATTATGACTTTTCAAAAAAATTACGCTTATCATTTCAGCAAAATCATCTCTAAATGTGTAGTGTAATTCATAATTTCCCCCTAGTTTTAGTTCGGAAAAGGCAATTTAACGTAAAAATGCTTCCATTTTATTTACGGAAGCCGGTGACGGATTTCGGGCATTTATAACGTTTAGCGTGTTCCATATATTTTTGACGGGCTATGATATCCTGTAACGTTAGTAAGCAACTTTTAGTATTATTATATATTTTTTGATTAATTTTGCGAATTTTCGTAATTTTAGTGGGTGGATAGAGAGAAACTACTTAAAGTAAAGAAAAGAGAGAAACTAGTTAAGACATCGAAGTAGAAAACGGAGAGCGGTTATATATTTATATAGATTCCAACCGACGACTTTCATAGTAACAATCTAGCATTTACTTTGTTCCCGATCCGTACTATTGTAAATGCAAAAGAATATTTAGATATTCTATGCGCCACTTTCGGTATCATCATTACTATCTGTACTCCTCGTGGTAATCGAATCTGCAATCAATCACGTTTACAGTCAGACCCTATACCATTACACCACGACGCATAGAGTGTAACTGAGCTTACTTACTAACTGTTTTTATAACTCAACGCATCTATTATATGGTTATACCTAGTGTTGAGAAACATTAAATTGCAATTAACTATTCATTATTAGTTTGTGGGGAAATCACATAAAAATCACAATTAGCTGCAAGCAAATAATAAAAATTTAATATTTATACTACGAATAGAAATGAATTAATTGTACATTGTGATTTTCGCACACACACATCATCAATTATTAACATTTAATTGTTAATTGCAATTATTTTTTGCCCAAGACTGGTTATATCCGTAACTCGTTGACATTTCAATATCGGTAGATCACTTGAGAGAACCACAATTGGATTTTTACACATACCTGTCAACGTCCACTCGACTTCTGAAGTGGATGTTCTATTTTCGTTTGAATTAAAAAAGCACCTTCACGCTTTTTCCCGCAAAACAGAGTGGTTAGAGGAAAATTAGTGTCAGGACTCTCTGTTGTTAGCCTTCTGAATATGATACATTGTGGGTAGAGTGGTGCAACTCTACGTCACTTTATCCTGTCTCTTTAACAAAGCGAAGAAATAAATTATTTTAAATATAATCACTTTGAGGAGTGGGAATCGAACCCACAATCATCGCTATAACGTCGTAGGGATCTGAATCATTTCTTGTTGAGTGGTGTAACTCTACGCCGCGTTCTGTCTTTTCACCAAAACGGAGAAATGAAAAAAAATTCAATATATTCATTTGCCCGAATAGGAATCGAACCCACACCAAACGCATTCATAGTCGGACGTTGTAAAAATACTGTGGCGATGGCCACATTTATATTACTAGTAATAAAATACTGTACTGCAATTTATTAAGCCGTTGTGAGAGTTGAAATTCCAGTGGAAGATTTTTCATAGTTAACAAGTTTTCGTTGCCTTTGTGCTTAGGTAAGAAAAATGCTTTAAAATGAAAAATATGAAGAATGTTTATTGGAATTTATTAATTTCAAAAAAGCTTTTTATTTGAAAGGTTTTTATTGAGCTGTGGTACCTAAGACAAAGCGCGGTGTTAAACTCCGTTACTTAATATTTTTTTTAATCAAGTTTGACGGTTAGTAGCAACATTATAGTATAGTACTGAAATATTATTATAGACAATACAATATTGAAAGATTATTTTACATTTATTATTAGAAATAAATCTATATTTGTGAACCTTAACGTTTTTTCCCCGCAGGAAATTGGTAGTCAAAGAGTCAAAGGGAACTAAAGTAACATTTTATAAATTATAACTTACTCAACATTTGTATAAGTGCTCTAGGTCTAAAAAGCGAAATTAATATAAAAAAAAATATTTATAAACTAACTAACTTTCTAAGTTTATAATTTTGTTTAACACATATAGAAATAAATAGCCATAAGGTGCAACTATTAAAAGAATCTTAATATAACACTCAAGAATATACGTACTTCTCTAGAGGAAAACGACTCGCTTATTTAATAAGAAAAATCGCTCGTACGCTTAATATGTGGAAGTACTGAGTGCAAAAAAGGAAAAAAATAAATTAAAAAAAATCAGAAAAAGAAGGTTCTCTCTTTTCTGCATAATAGTATAGTCAGAGAGAATCTAGTGTCAAATCACTTACTGGAAAGGGAGGGAAAGGGAAATGATTATTTATCAACGAATATTTTTGGATAACGTATAAAAATTGAACGCGGCGAGATTCGAAACCACCTCTCTTAGAAACTGTCAAGCGCTCTGACCGCTTAGCCATTTGTACAACCAGTTGCGTGTAAATTCTTATACACTTATTTGATAAACTTGTTTTAAATCCATATTTATATTATAAATGCAAAAGTCAATCTGTTTGTCCGTCACGCTTTTACGGCTATTCTACTGGTCCGATTTATATGAATTTAGAATGAAAGTAGTAATAAATCCAGTTTCAAACATAATCTTCTTATTTTTTCAAAAATCAACCTCTCAAGGGTTTAAATAGGGGATGAAAGTTTATCTGAAAAATCTAAACCGCATGTCCAATTGTAATGAAATTTGGCATAAATATAGTTGATAATCCAAGGTTAAACAAAGGCTACTTTGTTTTTTAGAAATCCAACCCCATGGGTTGCAATATAGCGAAACAATTACGTAATTCATGCGGCGATGTCGCGAGCGGGGCGCTAGTCTATTATATGTGCGAATAACTTGCTTTTCTCTAAGATAAAGAGTGGCGTTAAGTTCTAGTATTAAATACGCAATACTACTTCAGGCGAAAAACGGAGAACAGAGAGTGTTTTGCCACTATATTCTCTATATACGCGAAAAAGCAGAAAATCAGCTCATAGCGTTTTATTTTCCAACCTTACTACCATTTTATACAACAAGCTTTAATATTCCGCGTGGAGGGTGTTATTTACGAGCTTCTCTTGCCCTTTGATTTATAACGCCGTCTCTACAGTAATTGACAAACATATGTGCGCTTGCTGTAATTATATATAATCTTGCTAAATAGCTAAGTTATTTCATGTCATGCTGAGATAAGGATATATTAAAGCCTATGGTTGTGGGTTCGAATACTGTTTAAAGGTATCGGTATGTAGGAAATGGACAGGACATATTATGAGAAGTATAGAGAAGTGGAATAAACCATCATATTCTGGTACGCAAGAGATAAGAAGAGAAATAAGGAAGCCATTTAGACGTTGGGAATTTGACTGTATTCGCGAGTGGTTATAGGGTCGATTTCGACTTAGGAGTAATTATAAAATTATATTTAAATTATTTTCATTGCTCTGATAAAGACTATGGTAGGAATACAAAGCCCGGTGTTGAACTCCAACTCTTAACATGCAATGGCTCGATTTTATACTGAAAGTGGAGAAACTTATAATACTAAGTTATACTGAAACGGAGTGTTATAATACAAGATTTTCTCTGACTATCCTGCTATGACAGAGAAAGCGTGTAGCTGAAAAAAATGTAGACGAGAGTTTATATGGTGAAGAAGTATAAAAAGTTATTATAATACAAGTTATAAAAAGTTATTACAATATACATATACTAGCGACCCGCTCGCGGCTTCGCCACGTGAACTGCCACTTTCATCCTCTATTGCTCTTTGGGTTTGTTTTTTTTTTTATAAAAGGGGGTAGTCTATATTTGACCTTGTGTCACTAATTATGTTCTTGAGAAAATCATCGATACATCTAGTACAATGTCATAACTATTTCATAACATATAGCGATAACTGTTATAGTAAGAAAACGTACGAAATCTGCTATCATAGCATATCTATATGATAGCAGATTCCGTACATATAGACCAGATGGTAATCTGGTGTATATGTACGAAATCTGTAAACATAAAAGATATAGATATAGATTTTTGCATTTTTATAATAATAATATTAATGAATACGGATATATCTAATACAATGTCAACTATATAATAACAGATGTCGCTATCCGTTCCAAAAAACGTAGTTACATCTGCTGTCATATAGATTATATAAAGTTTTATAGACCGGTCAAATGTATCTTTATTAAATGTTATGCTTATTTTATTTTATAATTATTTTAATTAGTAACATTGAAACAAATTTAGCTTCACTCGTGAACTATCGACATAATTTGAATGTTTTATTTTTATTTTTTTTCTGCGGGAGTTGTATTGAATACCAGGATGTAAACTATCCCATATATTGCTCTTACCTCTTAGCTAACTCCACACAAAAATTCATCAATGTCTACCCGGTAGATATCAGTATACAAATAATTTACTTATATCGATTTTTTTATTTTTTCCAAAAAAACTACATGGAAAACCGGGATAAAAACTATCCTATATGTACCTTTGGACTATAAGCTATCACCATACCAAAATTCATCCATTTCTATCCAGTAGTTTTTGCGTGATTGACGAACAAATTAACAGACAGACAGACAAAAATTCTACTGAGTGGATTTTTGGCCTCTGTTATCGATATATTAACGCACCCAATTAAATTTTTTCTGAAATTTTTCATGTACAGAATTGACTTTTCTACTCTTTTATTATATATAGAGATAAAAATACATAAGAAATACACTAAATTAGTGAAATAAATTGTACACATACGAGTGTTGACTATACATTTATGTAGAGTGACATATGCGTTGTTAGATTAACGCGGGCAGTTATACATTAAGAGTCACACGCATTCACACAACGTCCAATATCTACGTTAATAAAGGAAATCCTGTCTAGCTTTTCTCTGCCTAACAATATCTGGATTTTTTTTAACATTTTGAAGTAAAAATATTTTAACCGAAAAACCCGACGTATCAAACCTAATGTCAAGACACTTCGTTCACTACTATAAAAATATTGTTATTGTAGCTAAAACAATTTCAAGTCAAAATCTCTGCTTACTTTGCAAAATACATACATATACGCAGCCAAGTATAAAGTAAAAATAAGAAAAGCCTTTTCGCTTCATCAAATACAGGCTTAGATAGACAGATAAAGTAACTATTCAATGTAAAGAGCTGATTAATCTTAATTAATTAATTAGATTATTTATGTCAGTAGTGGCCAGTCGTGGCCCAGTGGCACAAGCGTGTGATTGTAAACGACTGGTTGTGGGTTCGATTCCCACTCGAGGAGTGGAAATGTTTAATATTTTCATTTTCTTCGCTCTGGTGTCGAGGTAAAGCGCGGCGTTAAGTTCCGCCGCTTAACATGCAATGCCTCCGAATTCGGCGGAAAGTGGGGAACGGAGTGTCTTAACACTAGGTTCCCTCTGCCTACCCTTCTGTGTGCGGGATATAGCGTGAAGCTATTTAATTTAATTGAATTTAAGATTATTTATATATATTTGATTGTTATTATTCATGTACGAGTATGGATGTCTGTATGATTATATGTAGAGTTTATATAATATACTAGCGGCCCGCTCGCAGCTACGCCGCGTGAACTACATAACTGCTTTGTTATATTGCAACCCTCAGGGGTGGGTTTTTGAAAAATAAAGTAGCCTATATTTAAGCTTAGATTATCAACTATATTCATGCCAAAATTCATTCATTCATGGGACATTTCTTTTAGCTTCACGCTGTATCCTGCGCACAGCAGGGTAGGCAGAGGGAACCCAGTGTTAAGACACTCCGTTCCCTACATTCCGCCAAATTCGGAAACATTGCATGTTAAGTGGCGGAACTTAACGCCGCGCTTTACCTCGACACCACAGCGAAGAAAACTGAAATATTAAATATTTCTACTTCTCGAGTGGGAATCGAACCCACAATCAGTCGTTTATTGTCACACGTTTGTGCCACGTGTCCCACAACTGGCCGGCCCCACATGGAACGTTTTTCAGATGCCAAAATTAAAAAAAAACAGTTTCAAACCTTTTCTCACATAGCAAAGTAGTCTAAGAGAACACAGTGTCAAACAGACACTCCGTTCTCCATGACCAAAGACATATTTTTAGTGTAAAATAGTTAATTAAAACCTACGAGTACATTGCAGAATAAAAATAAGAAAAGCCAAATAATTTCAACCTTTTCGCTTCATCTCGTACACGTTTAGATAGATAGATAAAGTAACCCCTATTCAAAGCTGCATCCTTCTGTGAAGCTGAAAGCTACGGGTTAGTAGGTGAACGCTTTAGATTTACATCTAAGCCATGAGTGCACATCTTTTAACCGTGGTTTTAAGGGTATTGGTTAGAGCAAAGTTTTAGAGTTAAATGTTTTAGTTTGTATAGTAAAATATATGCTGTAGCTAATATACAAGAAACAATGTAATATATAGAAATAAATAAATTTTGTTTATATCTTTTTAATATAAGAATAACCGCCTTAATTATTAACTAAATGTACATGTATACACACAAAATATTTTATTCGACAAGAAGAAAAGTGGAGTACGGAGTATCAAGACACTTGATTCTCCTGAAATAATAATTAAATATAAGAACGAAATGAAGAAATACGTTGATATACAACATATATAATCATCATTATAAACTATGTTTTTTAAATGTTTACACTATCGTGTAGCTGTGGGATAGCGGCTGACTATAAACGAGATTGTTTGTGGATTCGATTCCCACTCAAAGGGAATCGCAATTAAATTATATTAATTTCTCCGTTAGGTAAAAAAACAAATACTGGATTAATCGTGAAATAGTCCCCGCCTGCCGCTGGTACACTAATAATGTATTATACACATTTATCACGTACTACTATTTCTTGTATATATATAAATAATATTTCTCAAGAAGAATTCATGTCACCTGCTAAATCAGCAAGTCTTAGCTCCTAAGTCTCCTAATATAATATCATCAAGCTCATTAGCAGTGCGTGTACGGACAGACAAAGAACGAAATTTATTAGGATTATACCTTGATCCGTCCCCTAATTAGTAAGTTATGGATCTTATTCATTCCCGTTACAAAGGAAGGGCTCGCTTTGTCGCAAAGACAAAGCTGCCTATTTTTATAATATAAACCTTCTGTATTAACCCTGTTACATTAAATTTAATTTGTGTATATAGATATTTATGTATACAGTATCTGACTGTATAAATATCTATAGGCCCAGTCGTATCAGAGGCACAAAGTTTGACTGTAAAGCGACTGATTGTGGGTTCGATTCCCGCTCGAGAAGTGGAAATATTTCATATTTCCATTTTCTTCGCTCTGGTGTCAAGGCAAAGCGCGGCGTTATGTTCCGCCACTTAACACACAATTTCTCTGAATTTAGCGGAAAGTCCCTACTTTCCGCTAAATTCGAAGCGGAATGGAGTGTGTGTCTTGTGTATGAGTGTTAAGTTAAAAAAAAAGAAAAAAGGAAATATTACTGTAAATGCGATGATTTTGAGTTCTATTCTTACTCAGTGGAGATATATGTAAAAGTTTTGAATTTTTCTGCTCTAGTGACAAGACTAAGCGCGGCGTTGAGTTCTGCCACTTGTCATACAAGTCTATGGTTCAGGTGGAAAGTTGAAAACGGAGAATCTCTTCACTTGATTTCCTCTGACTACCCTGTTGTATGTATGTCGAATGAACGTGAAGCGGCTATATATATAGCTGTTATTACAATTATATCATTTTATTTCTGTATGAAGTATAAGTTTTTAGTTAATTTATTTTTATTCAGAACACTTTGCCTATTTTGACTAAACTATAGATGTCCTAAGAGTGAGAGATGTGTGAATAAATACAAAGTTGAAGAAAATATAAAGAAAATAAATGTAAATAATGTTACTATAACATTTAAACCTACGCCACAATCGATTTTGTTTTCTAATATAATCAATATCTCAATTTCGTCGTATTACTTCAATAAGAAGAACTGTCTGAAACGAGAAATAAATAACTGTTAAAAAAACGCTAAAAAGGGCAATAATCTCATAAAACATCTTAAATTTCACTAAAACTTAGTAATTTTCAGCGCGTCACATACTTTCTCATTAGAAGGCACGTGTGCCTGACAAATCGTATAATACATTACCTTGAACCGCTCTCTAATTAGTACGGTCGTGAACTATGCCCCTGCCCATACGGCTTCATGAAAAATAAATTCCTTTAATTTAGATATATTCGTATTTTTGTCCTGACATTTTTGTTGTTTTTCGTAACATGTTTTAGGTGGAAATTTTATGAAATAAGAGGTTAATGACCTTGCCTGAATATTATTCATATAAGCCTTTTAAATTTGTGTAAGCTAATTGAAATGTCTAATTGTAACTATATAGTTTATTTAATATTGTATATAATATGTTTTTAAAAATACAACTCCCATTAAAATAATATTTTGAAGACGTATAAAATTTTGAAGCGTTCTGACAGCTAAATTAGAAGTTCAGAAGTCATGTAATTAATACATGAGTTCTGAACTTCTACTTTGACTATTAGTCAAAGTCAAAGTCAAATAATTTTATTCAAAATAAGAAGTTACAAGCTTCATTTTTTGAACGTCAAATAGTTTATCACCGGTTCACTACATTTAATGCCTCAGACCTGAGAAGAACCGGCGCAAGAAACTCAGCGGGACTTCTTTTTTTTTAAAGTGATTGTTATATACAGATTTATTGCTGACAGTGATACTTTTGAAATAGCCTGGAGCGAGCATTTCATTCCCAAGGCGTGTTATCATTTATAAAATCTTGAATTAGGTAATAACCTTTAACACACCAACGTCTTTTCACAACTTTTTTAAATTGTGATATAGAAAAATCTTGGACATCTTTCAATTTTTGTGTTAGGTGTACTAAAAATCATTCACATTTCGTTTTTTTATTGTTCAATAATAAATTATTAGCACTGAACCAATGTACTATTTTCGAGAGAGCATTGTTTAAAGTTCATAACGCGAGGACGGAGGCGCGGGTTCGATTCCCACTACATTCATTTTTTTTAGCTTCACGCTATACGCAACACAGAGGAAACCTACAGTTAAGACACTCCGTTCCCCATTTTCCACTGAATTTTGTAGGCATTGCAGACTTGGCAGACCTTCGGGCTTTGCCTCGACACCAGAGCGAAGAAAATTTTACATATTGGAAATTGTAAATGGAAATATTAAATATTTCCTCTCCTCCAGTGAGAATCGAACCCACAATCATTCGCATTTACAGTCACACTTCGTGCCCCTGCACTACGACTGACTTACAAATCATTTTTTTATATACTTTCTAAAAATGTTTTTCATATCTTGTGTGTGCAAATAACACTTTAAAACCGTTACAATTCAGTCTAGTCAAGTTAGACACAATTCAACTTGCATATATTTGAATGTTGCCTATCCTATCTAGCTAAACAAATTTCTGGTTTGGATTCCCATCAAACGCGTCAATATTTATGGGAGAGTGGACATCAGAACAATGTGTTGGTAGTTTCTATGAATAGAATCTCTATACAGGACACGAGATACAAATTGGTGTGGAAATGTATATCTAAAATATTTTTTGAAGCTTATATTAAATAAAAATATTAAGTAATAATACAATTATTGTTTACACAAAAAAATGTATTTAAACAAAGGTTCTTTTTTTTTTAGCTTCACGCTGTATCCCACACACAGCAAGGTAGGCAGAGAGAACCTTAAGAAAATCTTTAACATGACTGTGTTAATGACAGTGTTAAGACACTCCGTTCCCCACGCACCGCCAAATTCGGAGCATCGTGTTAAGTGCCGGAACTTAACGCCGCGCTTTGCCTCGACACCAGAGCGAAGAAAATGGAAATATTAAATATTTCCACTCCTCGAGTTCCGCAACTGTTTAGTTTCCACATTTTATCTAATTTAAAGATCTTTTACAACTGAACAAGTAAGCATTTTTCTCCTTATACTGACAAAGATTTATGCTCCGAAAATATCCTCTTATCATCAAATTCAAACCTGTGTGGAAATTTTCAAGCAAATCCTACAGTTAGAAGTCAAAATGTTAAAGATTTTCTTACATAAGAGGGTATTAATAGTTAAAATATCTTTTGTAGAGAATTTAAAGAATTGATATATAAACAAGTCCAGTCGTTGCGCAGTGGCACAAAGTATGACTGTAAAGCGACTGTTTGTCGGTTCGATTCCCACTTGAGGAGTGGAAATATTTAATATTTCCATTTTCCTCGCTCTGGTGCCGAGGTAAAGCGCGGCGTTAAGTTCCGCCACTTAACACACCGAATTGCCTGGTGGTGGTGCCTCCGAATTCGACGCAAAGGGGGGAACGGAGTGTCTTAACACTAGGTTCCTCCTGCCTACCCTGCTGTGTGCGAGATACAGCATGAAGCTGAAAAACATAAACTAACTATAATTCTGAAGTTTCGTTGAGTTCTGCCACTCAACACGTAATATTTTGATTTTAGGCTAAAAATGGAGAACGAAGTGTCTTAACACTAAGTTTTCTTTGATTACCCTGTTATTCGGGAACAAATATGAAGCTACCTATGTTCTAAAACTTTAATGTATTTTTCGTCTTAAAAATATTACAAGGCAAGCAAAACAACGTGCTAATACTAGTATAGTAATGTAGAATTGTATTTTCTATTGATATAGTCTAGTTAATAAGTCGAGTGCCTTTGAGACCTTTCCTATTTCTTGTGCAATATAACCGTTATTCTTCTTTCATTGCTCTTGATTTACCTCTTGTTGAGTTGGATACAGCTAATTGGATTGGTTTCTGTATTATAAGCTATAAATAACGATTTATACTTACTTTCGATATATACTTAGGCCAGTCAGTCCAGTTATACTTAGGGCTAGTCGTGGCGCAGTGGCACAAGCGTGTGCCGTGTGTAAACGACTGGTTGTTGGTTCGATTCCCACTCGAGGAGTGGAAATATTTAATATTTCCATTTTCTTCGCTCCGGTGTCGAGGCAAAGCGCGGCGTTGTGAAGCTGTTTGTGAAGTGCTGTTGTTTTAAGGCAAAACACAGCGTTTAACTACACCACCCAACATATAGACGGTCTCTAAATTGGTGTAAAATGTAATGATTAGGGACTGAGTTGAAAGAATGTTTGATATGCTGAGGTAACTAATCTATGTGTATACGAAAATATCTTTTAACGTTTTTAAAGAACATTATAATACTAACTGTATTCAGAAATACACCGCCAGTCGTAGTGCTATCTGTAAAATCAAAAAACTACACAACATATTTCTAATTATCTATTTCTTTTTCGGTCTCTTTTAATAAGTTAACAATAAACTTTACCAATTTTACCAAATAATTATAAATTTTATAAAATAATTAAAATTTTTGCTGGAACTTAAGATTATAACTTCTAGTAGTTCAACAGTATATATTCATCGTTACAGTCCTAAGTATCCGTCAGAAAATAAAATAGAAATTCGACATTCCTGTCCTGTTTTTTTTGGTTTACGCGAGTTATCTCGCGGGGCGGTCAGGTGAACACAGGTCCTGAGCCTTATGTGACCTTCCTTTAGTATCGTCGATACTGTGTTTCTTTCATCACTTATCCTCTTGACGTGCCCAAACCACGTCAACCTGATTCCTATTACTTCAATTCTCATATTAATTAACAGTCACTCACGTCTTTTATTCACTGTCACTCAACGTACAAACCTACAAGTTCATCTTTTTTATAATATAAATAAGATTATATAATTATAATTAATTAAATTGCTGCAGGCTAATATCTTGATAACTTGAAGTAAACTGCCGACTTTAAAGTCAAAGTAAAGCCCAAAGCTGTTAGCTGAAATAAACTTGTTATTACTTACTAAAATTAAATTAGTAAGTAAATGTTACCTAAGTTGTTATTAAAGAAAAATATTTGGGTACTGAAAATTTACTTAAATGTTTATATAATTGACTAGCGTATGACTAGCCCGCGACTTCGTCCGCGTCGAATTACACAAAAAAGTTATATTTCTAACTTTTTTGTTTAATTCCACAAATACTTCTCATTACATCAATTATTTGCCACTGAAAGTCCCGTCAAAATCTTACCAGCTTCGCCCGAGGTTAGCCGGAACAAACAAACAGATAGGTTATGTACCAACATACTGTACCAACGTACTGTAAATATACCAATATTTACAGTGTATAAATACACGTATACACGTATATATGTATTCATTCAGTAAAAAGCATATTAAAATAACTTTAATATTCCAAACAGACGCTACGCGTAGTTTTTTACTTTGAATGCTTCATGCATTACATTTTATATATCGAACAAGGCAAAATGCAAAATTCTTGAGTTTTGGTATATAACAACTTGCATACAACAATTTAGCGTCGGAGTGGTAGAAAAAACCTAATATTAAGACTCTCCGTTGTCCCTTTTCGCCCGAATTTAAGACTTTGAGTGTATCGTGCGGGAACTCAACGCCATGCTTTGTTTTGTTCGAATGTATGAACGAATGCGTGAAATTTTTGTTGTCCTACCAATTTTGGAGTAAAATTTGAAAAATCAAAACACAAAAAACAAGACTAAAGAAATTTTATTTTACTATTTCCTTTTAAACAATTTCGGATATCCTTCATAGTACACGCTCCCACGCACAAATCCTGTTATATGTAATATGATATAAAATATATTATTCAAATTCCAACATGCTTGAAACTTAATATATAAAAGTAGTTGATAAGAATATAACGATATAACTTTATAACTTCAGTATTTGTTGTTAACAAAAATACCGTAGTAATCGGTACATTTAGCGAACATTACATCTACCAACTTTACTTGACTGATGAAATTCTAACTTATTTTAGAAAACGTATAAAAATTTGAACCTAGCAGGACTTGGACCTGCGTCTCTTGAAAGCTATCCAAGGGTTTTGATCGCTAAGCCATACATTCTACATCCTGGCTGTGTCGAATTTTTATACAACTTATGTTTTATACGCTTAATACAACTTTTGCTTGTGTGGCGGAGCTCAACGCCGCGCTATGTCTTAATATCCAGAGTAGACAAACAAAATTATTGAAACCATGATTCTTCCTTAAAGTGGGAATTGAATTCCCAACTGATCGCAATTACAATCAGACGCTATCACTACACTACGATGACCTGATTCACATATAAAAACCAAAAAAATAAATTTCATCAAAATAAACAAAAGTTCAAAATAAATATATAAAAATAATAAGCACCATTTCATTTATATTCTAAAAGCATTATAAAGTAAAAGTTGCCGTATGTTCCCGAACAGAGACAGCGACAACTTAAAAGATTAAGTATTGACGTGATAAATGGGACTTCCGTAGCAGTTAAAGGAAAACGTTCAATGCATAATCTGATCGTGAATATTTTTATTTTCTAATATATATACGAGTATTTTACAATAATTAATAACTTTTTTTAAGTAACTAGGTAATATTATTGATTGACTAGGATAGCACGTAGTAGCACAGAGGTCCAATGTCCGACTGTCATCGCGATTGGTTCGATTTCCGCTCTGTAGAATAACCTTAATTTCATTTCTCCCCTCTGGTGTACAAGACAAAGCGTGACGTTGAAATCTGTCACTCAACACGTATTGTCTCTAATTCGGGCATAAGGTCAGCAGAGTGTTTGGTCACTAGGTTCTCTCTGACTTTCCGGCTATACTGGCAAAAACCTGAAGCAGTACATAAATATTATTGATATATACGTTCGTGATCTTCTCTAACATGAATTTATGACTAGAGGCGGATCTGCTAGTTCGGTAGACTTCGGTCGAAGTGAACGGAGTGTCTTGACACAAGTTCTTACTGCTTATCCTCCTATTTGCGAAAACGCATGAAACCAAAATAAAAGAAGGAAAAGCCAAAATAAAATTATATAAAAATTCTAACACGTGGTGTACAAGGCTATATGTACACTTGTATAGGTAAGGTCGTTCGGTCACAAGCTTCAAGAAACGGCAATTTTAATAACCCACCCAAATATTGATAGAATGGCATTTCGTGACGCGGCACTCCCAGAATACGCAATCATTTGTCATACGCTGCATACGTAATATTTCATATAATGCAACTTTTGTTCCGTGCCACCATAAATTTTGCTGTTATGAATCGGTAATCGGTAACCTGTGGAAACTTCTGTAGTTTTATTATTTTATTTTACTTTATTTGTTGAGTTATTACAGAAAGAATGTTTTTTAAACTTCGATTACGATACGATTTTTCCTGTAAAGCATGGTAATCAGAGTGGAAGTTATTGCTGAGACACTTCTTTCTTCATTTTCCAGCCAAACTCACGACATTAGGCTTGCAGGTTGAGTTGGAGACCTTATCGCCGCACTTTGTCTTGTTCACCAGAAAATGAATATAACGGAGAAATGAATATAACTAAATTATGGTCATATTACTATATCATGGTGGTAAGGTATGGTTCTTCGAGTGGGAATCGAACCCACAACAAATCAAAATTACTATGAGACGTTATCCCATTACACCACGACGGCAAATTGAGGCGTTGAGTTTTTTAAACATTTTTTGTAACCATATAAAAATTTTGAACACATCCGTCGACGAGTCCTGACCGTCAAACCCTCCGTTGCGGTTGCAGTTTGTGATACGATTTTAAAGAAGCGCAGATTAGAATCCCATTACGGTTATTTTTGTATATAGTTTCTTAAAATGTTTACCATATCCCTTAGATGCATTTTATCATTGAATAATTTTCTTCTTTTTATTTCCAGCCGAATGCGCACCAACCCTCGCATCTTGGCGAGCCCACAACGAAGTCACCAGTCAACCAGTGCTACAAAAACCGAACGATATCACCCATATAATATACGACATAAACGACATAGTCCATTTCGAAGACAACGATCTCGTCATGAGAGACTCTAAAGAAAACAATAAATTGGATAACACAGTACAATTCAAATACAATGATGTCAAAGCCCAGTTTAAAAACAGACATTTCAAAGAAGACGTGAAGAGTGAAAAGGTGATAAATGATATCGATAATGATTTGAAGGTGGAGGAATTGAAAAATGATGGGTGCGAGTGTCAGCATGGGGGCGGGTGTGTGTCTCATGTATGCCTTTGTCCTTTGGGATACGCTGGAGATAGATGTGAAATTACTTTGGATCTGAAGGTGAGTTTTTAGTCAGTAGTTTTATCTTGTATAAGAGGGTAGGAAGAGAGAACCTGGTGTTAAGACACTCTGTTCTCCGAATTCGGGAGTTGCGTGATGATTATCAAAAATGAGGTAGTGATTTGTTTTATTAGTGTAGAGAAATATTTTAAATATAACAAGTAGACCGGTCGCAATTTCGCCTGCGTGATCTACACAATTACTTCACTATAGGCACACGCCGTAACATTACATTTAAAACCTCTTCAATTATAAGTGTTTCTCTAGTATATTATGCATATATTATAATACATATAAACCATTCTACCTATTAAAATAAACCGCATCAAAATCCGTTTCCCATTCCTCATCTATATATACAGACAGACGCGGAAAGCGACTTTGCTTTATACTGTGTAAAGATAGCCAAAACTTAAAATTAACAACACCCTCTACTAAAAAGGCCATTGTGCCTCAGTGGGACAACGGATAACAGATAAATAAATGGTTGTGAATTCGAACCCCACTATGAAAAAATAGTTTATTTTATTCATTTTTTTATTTCCCCTGCTTTAATTTTGACATTCAATATGCAATGTCTCGTAATTTAAACTGAAATTAGAAAACCGTATATCTTGGTACTAGATTCTCTCTCTTATTCTACTATGCGGAATATAGCGAGAAGCATAAAAATATATAATATTATAATACTTATATGAAAACGAATTATAATTTGACTATTCATAAAAAGATAAGCTTTAAGAAAAATACTAGCAAATCTTAACAATTACACTGAAGTAGCATTGTTTTAGAATGTTTTTAATGAAATATTACGAAGGACAACAATACATGCCAGAAAAATATGTTTCCTCGTAATTTTGTAAAGGATTTTACTACCAGAACCGCTACGTATCTGTATTCTTGTTATTATTTATTCATAAGATTTTTTCTTTACATTTGAGTCTTTTATTTTATTTTTGTTTTGTGATATTATAACAAAAGTATTTTATAAAAAATGTAGTGTAATCTGTAAGTCGGTCAGATCGTATAGACAATCGTGTGTAGAATACATATTCTATGTACGAATGCCAACAATCGTAATGGATTCGAATCGTGAAATGTGTAATTGGGACAATCAACATTTAAAGCACCTGTTTCGTGTCCTCATTAAATAAAAAACAATATTATTATATTAATATTTTCCAGAGGCCAAGTGACTAACAACGCGACTGTATGTGGTTTCGATTTACACTCGAGGCATGGAAATATTTAGCATTTCCATTTTCTTCGCTCTAGGATTGAGGCAAAACGCGGCGTTAAGTTCTGCCACTTAGGCGACGCCTCCAAAATTTGGACTATCATAACACACCTAGTGTTCTTCTCCTTCAGCCTACTCTGATGTGTACGAGAAACAGCATACTTGTATTATAAATGCGAATGTCTATTTGCCTGTCACGCTTGCACGGCTAATCTAACGATCTGATTTGGATAAAATTTACAATGAAAGTAATTATTGAAATTAAATATTACTGCGTCTAACATGGCTACTTATTTTTTCGAAAATCAACCTGTAAATGGTTGAAATAGGGGTTAAAATTTTATATGAAAAGTCTACACGGCTTGACCGATTGTAACGAATTTTGGCATAAATATAGTTGATAATCCAAGGTTAAACATTAGCCATTTATTTTTCAAAATTCCACCCCCATGGTTATAATATAACGAAACAGCTATATAGTTGATGCGGCAAGCCGCGAGCTGGCTAGTAATTTCATAAGTCTAAAATTATAATGAAAATGAAAAGCGTAAAGAATAACTACTTTGTCAAGTTTAAAACAGTACCTATGAAAATACCTATAAGCATTTTACGTTCATTTACTTTAAAAGATTTCTTTGAAAGTTGAATGTCCCAAAAGCTTAATTACTTATCTTACAAATATACTTATAATTCGTTACATTTTTAGTAGAGAAAATAAAATAATATATTTGATTTTATATCTTGAACTTAAAATATGCACCAAAATAAATTGCGCTCATTGAATAGTTAACCAGACAATTATAAAAATATTTTCCTTTTTTTAAAGGAAAACTTGATGTATAATACAATTGTGATCGTATCTTTGTTTTCGAGCAAGTCGTTAATTGCTTTCATTGTCTCCTACACTTTTAATAATTACGTCGTTTGCATACCGCTTACAACATGTATTTTGTTTTTTTACCCGCGGCAGTCATTAAATACGTAACATCTCGAAATATTGTGGAAAGTGGAGAAAAGAATGTATTATCATTACATTCATTTAAAGAAAACGTATAAAATTTGGAGCGCAGCGGGATTAGAACCCGCGCCTCCTGAATACCGTCCAGGCACTCTCACCACCGAGCCATCCGCTGCGTGGAAATTCTTGTACGCTCAAAATTTTTATACGTTTCTTTAAATGTCTTTTTCAATTTTCCTAAGTGTGGAATAACACTTTAAAAATGTTTAAAAGTATAATTACATTCGTTCACTCTGCTGTATAAAGGTTACTAAATAAAACATTATATGATATATATTCGTCGCAGGTACACTGACTGCCTAACTGTTGTCGACCTTTGACTATTGACTTCAAATCGACCAACCTTACAACTGGATCTAAAATTAATAGTTATAAAGTAGCATGGCAATGTCATTTCAATTTAAAATTGTAATGAAATCATATTAAGAAAAAAAAGAATACGCTACCAGGTGTCTATAGTGTTTAAGTGTTTAAATTAAAAAATATAGTAAAATAAATACGACAAAGAGCCACGTTGAGTCGCTCCACTCACCAAGTGAGGATTTGGAGAGAGAGTTAAATAATGGAGTGTATTATCACTAAGTTACATCTGCATATTCTGTTATACAGAGAAAAAAGCTGTAATTTTAGTTCAACAGTCAAATCAACTAAGCTTCAAATTGTCTCCGCCGTATCTGACATTACTGAATACACATTAAAACTTCTACCTTTTTCTTTTCAAACTTCGCATATGAATTTTAAAGTAATTTCCATACGTTCTTCTTAAACCCGCTCCAGACTTACTCCGGTAATGAGACTAAATCGTAGGTATAAAGTGTGAAATATATTCATTCACATCGCTCTCAACGTTTAAATTACAAGCTTTTACTAAATGAAAAAGCTTTAGTGAGCCACTGCTTAGATGTGCTTAGTACTTTTTTTAGATTTATGTTTTTGCTCGTAGCAAAGTAGTCAGAAAGAACTTAATGGTATATGATATTCCGTTCTTCGTTTGACGTCAAAATTGTTGAAATTGCGTGTTAAGTGGCGAAACTCAACGCCGCACTTTGTCTTACTAAGACGGAGAAATAAAAATAAATTTATATATATCTATTTCCCCAACTTGAGTGGATACCCATAAGCAATCACTCCAACGCTAGCCAACTGCCAATGTGGTCTTGACGTACTTAATAAAGTTAATAGCTTCACGCTGTATTCCGCACACAGCAGGGTAGGCAGAGGGAACCTAGTGTTAAGACACTCCGTTCCCTACTTTCCGCCGAATTCGGAGGTTTGCGTGTTAAGTGGCGGAACTTAACGCCGCGCTTTACCTCGATACCAGAGCGAAGACAATGGAAATATTAAATAATTCCACTCGTCGAGTGGGAATCGAACCCACAACCAGTCGTTTACAGTCACACGCTTGTGCAACTGGGCCACGACTGGCCACAGTAGCTTAATAAAGTTGTAAAAATAAAATGTTCTTATATAATTCTACGTATGTACAGGACTGTTAGGATTGGTAGGATATGTATATCCAGGACTGCAATAGTCTTGTAAGACTATTACAGTCCTGGTTAGGAGCATAATAATGTAAAAAAAAATCACTCTAAAAACTCAATGTAATCTGCTTTTTGCTGGTAACCAAATTTCTATTTAATAAAGACTTTAATTTTATTTTTATAATTGATTATTTTTCTACTTTAATATATTTTTATGGTATAAAAAGGCGCAATGGTTTTATATTCGATAACCTTCCTTTGAGAGGAAAGATTGTTTCAATTATTTTCATGTTTACGCTCTGGTAAATTGTAGTGTAAGTTGTTCCTCCACTCAATAATACTCAATGTCTCGAACTTGAGTGAAAAGCGGAGAATAGAGTCATGACACCAGACTCTATTTGCTTACTCTGATATGTGGAAAAGAGTGACGTTGCTACTTAATCTACAATAATCATAACAAAATTATATTATTTTCCAGTATATAGGGGCCAGTCGTGGTGCAGTGGCACGGACGTGTGACTGTAAACAACTGGTTGTGGGTTCGATTCCCACTCGAGGAGTGGAAATATTTAATATTTCCATTTCTTCGCTCTGGTATCAGAGGTAAATCGCGATGTTAAGTTTCGCCAGTTAACACGCAATCCCTCCGAATTCGGCGGAAGGTGGGGAACGGAGTGTCTTAACACTAGATTCCCTCTGCCTACCCTGCTGTGTGCGGGATACAGCGTGAAGATAAAAAAAAACGAAAGAAAAATATATTAAATAACTTTACACTTAATATATTTAAGAAATTTAGTAACAAATTCGAATAATATGTTATTTCAGGTGCCCAAATTCAACGGTTCGTCTTATCTGCGACTGCCCGGCTTGGGGAATTCAGCACAATCGTGGCTCGATATACAGGTAAAAATACAAGTTTAATTACATAATATGAAGCCTATCGTGGCTTGTGAACACAAAGTTTTGGTAGGTTTGATTCCCCCTCGAGGAATTGGAATATTTATTATTTTATTTTCTTCGTCATGGGGTCGAGGCAGAGAGAGAGTGTTCCGTCACTCAACACGCTAAATGTCTCGATTTCGGGTGGAAAGTAAAGGACGGAGTGTTTTGACATTCAGGTCAGTGGCAGGTTCTCTTTGACTATGCGGGGAAAAAGTGAAGCTGCAAAAAAAAATATTACGTACAATGGCTAAGTAAATGAGTATTTTATTTACATCTTTGAAGCACCATAACTAAAGAACTGAACTAAATGAACTGTATGAAATCTAGAACCGACTCCTTTCTTTTGGCTATTTGGCTACTTGGCTATTTTTATAATGTAGGTATTGTTGTTGTTATTTCGTTTTATTGTTCTTTGAAAAGCTGTAGCGATACAAATATTAGTTGTAAATTAATAGAAGAATTAAGATAATGAAACATTAATAATTTTATATTAAGAATTATTTTTGTTGCCCCGTTGCCGCGGAGTCAAACAGCGTCTTACTGAAATCGCCTTTGGTTGTGGGTTCGATTCCCGTTTTGTATGAATAAATATTTTTATGAATAAATACTCTGGTAAAAAAGAAAACACGCAGCTAAGAGTTCCGTCATTGTACACGCTATATCTCTAAATCGGGCGAAAATAGAAAACAGGAGTGTCTTAACACTAAGTTCTCTTTGCCTACCCGGTTATAAGAAGTAAAAATACAAAATATATATATTTTTTTATTAAATGAGTCTTCGTTCTCCACGGACACAGCTCCGTGCCTTTGTTGTTCTTTATTGATGATTGTATTCCTTTTCCTTATTTTTTTTTTACTTTTTTGCTCGGTCAGCTACATGAATCTTTTCATTCTTCACTGGTTCTTTAATTTGGTTGCGAGCTTGGTGATGGCCTCGCTGTCTCTGTACGAGATGGCCATTTTCATGTTTTATTCGATTATGTCGGCTGTAGCAGTCTCATTAGCCCGTCGTATAAATCTACCGATTGCGTCTTCAATATAAAATACATTAAACACAATTATAATGAAGTTTTATTTAGTAGAAAATTTCTTTAGAACTCCAATCAATGCTCAATCTTTCATATTTAATTTACACTCATTGTTAGCCGTTACATGACATATTTGAATTGTTTTTTTCATATTTGATACTTTTTTGGATTTTTGCTATTTAATGGCTAAGGTTTTCTTTCTTATATAAAGTTTTTATCGAACCTTTAGTTTAGATTGATTGGAAAACACTTTAAAGATGTTGATTATTAATTAATTAAATTAATAGGGCTATATCTCGAAATTATGCAAAAATGTAAGAATGGGATGTCTTAATACTCTATCCTATCTCTCTGTCTGTCCTGTTATTCGACAAAATACAATACAATATTTTAACATTAAACACAACTATAATGCAGTTTTACTTCGTCAAAACTTTCTTCAGAACTCCAATCAATGCACAAACTTTCATATTTTATTTACACCCATTGTTAGTTGCGACTTGGGACCGGGGAAATGGAATAATGACCGCGGCTATATTTCATGAACTTAGTTGCTACTTGTGGTACAAATGTTCGATGAATGTAACTTTACTATTGCAATTTCGATATTTCTAATAATGATACGGTTTCTACTGTTACATTTTTTTTAGTTTGTTAAGCTTTTTTCTTTATATTTTGCTATATGATAGCTAAGGTTTTCGTTATATAAAAACGTTTCAGAGTGTTCAGTTATATTATTTGGAAAGCACTTAAATTATTGATTATTAATTAATAATAATAAAAATCTCGAAATTGTGTAAAAATTGGAAAATGAAGAATCAGTGTTAACATTCGCTGTCTGTAACTAGTCTACTATAAGAAAAAAATATATAATTACACAATATATTATTTTAAAATTAAACAAAACTAAGATGCAGTTTTGTAAAACTTTCTTCAGAAGTCCATTGATTGGACACAAACTTTCATATTTTTATACTCTCATTGTTAGATGGGACCGAGGAAATGGAATAATGACCGCGGCTATATTTCATTCCATTCTATTTTACGAGAGAACTTAGTTGCTACTTGTGGAACAAATGTTCGATGAATGTAACTTCACAATTGCAATTTTGATATTTCTAATAATGATACGGTTTCTGCAGTTACATTTATTTATATTTCTTTTTATTTGTATTGTTATTTGTATTTGTATAAGTTTTTTCTTTATATTTTGCTATGTAGTGCGAAGTTTTTCTTTCGTATATTAGAAGGGTTTAGATCCTTCAGCTACTTTGATTGGAAACACTTTATTAATTAATTTATTCGTAATTATATTCGTTACTAATTAATTAAATTAATTAATATAACTGTGACTACATGCTTATTCACATATAACAGGGCATTAGACATTGGATTGGCAGGACATTGCGCGAGGGCATTGAACGCCTTGGTTTGTCTTCTTACAGGAGCGATGCACATTATTTAGGTAGTTACAAATCATTCCCTCATGTGGATATCGAACCTTAAATCAATCGCGTTTATAATCAGACTTTGTTTCTGCACCAATTATTTCATTATAATAAAAAAGAAATCTCAGGTTTAGTTCTTCACATAAATTGTAACTATACGTATTTTCGTACTACTTGGCATAATTTTTCATAAAAAGCACTCCAAGCATGAATCTTTTTTTAGCTTCACACCGTAACCCGCAAAGTAGGCAGAGGGAACCTATTGTTAAGACACTACGTTCCCCACGCACCGCCGAATTCTGGAGGCATTGTGTGTTGAGTGGCGGAACTTAACGCCGCGCTTTGCTTCGACACCATTTATATAATAACAATTACAATGTCTATTATATATATGTTACATACATTACAGATAACTCTGAAACCTACTAACGGCGACGGCTTACTTCTCTACGATTCAGAACATCCGAGCGGCGATGGGGATTTCTTCTCGTTGCATCTACGTGATTATTTCGTGGAATTTGCGTTCGATCTTGGATCTGGTATAGCTCTTGTGAGGTAAGTATTGATCAGATTTAAAATTGAATGCACCTTTTTTTTAATTAAATATCAGTTAAGTCTTGAGTCTTGATGAATCTTGATTTTGATAATATAATTATGATATAAAAATATATAACATAAATAAAAAATGTACCAGAGGAAAAAAAATAGATTTTTTTAAGTGGTTGTATTTTTCAACAAGACAAAAAAATTAAAATTTTTCAGTTCTTTTTTTTATTTTACAAATTTTCTTGATATATCCAACTCAGCGTCTGGTTATCCCAAAAGCTACCAAAAGTCATAAAAAAAAATATGATTTTTAAAATGAATGTAAAGAACCACTCGAAATTAGAAATCGAACCCACAACCAGCCGAGTTTACAGTTACACTACGATTGCATTGAGTGAAGTGTTTCATATAGCTTCACGCTATATCCCGCACACAGCAGGGTAGGCAGAGAGAACCTAGTGTTAAGACACTCCGTTCCCCACTTTCCGCCGAATTCGGAGGCTTGCGTGTTAAGTGGCGGAACTTAACGCCGCGCTTTACCTCGACACCAGAGCGAAGAAAACGGAAATATAATTTCCACTCCTCGAGTGGGAATCAAACCCACAACCAGTCGTTTACAGTCACACTCTTGTGCCACTTGTGACATAGAACATAAGTTATCTTATTGTAATATATTTGGGTATAATAAAATAAAATCCGTAGCTGCTCCTTACACGTTTACTGCTAGATCACAACTCTGTTATTTTAACATTTTTTCAAAATTACCCACAATTTATATTATTAACACTACACTTATACCCATTGATAGCTTAGTAATGATGCGTATGAATCCCTTCATACTGAAAGTAACAATGTGTTACTGTCTCTTGAAGTTTGTAAATATTTCGTCTATGGACTAATATATTTTTTTGAATAAACTTTGTTGGAAACTCTAGTCTAATAGGTACCATACTTATGTATCTTGTATAATGAAATTACTGTAATTCGTATGAGAGGCGCGTGCGAAGCTGAGGGTAACAGCTAGTTGGATAATATAATTATATTCAAATAATAAACAAATCCATTAAAAATGAACACTCTCCATTCCAGATCAGCCTACCCTCTACAAAAGGACAAATGGCACCGTATATCAGTGAGCCGCTCCGGGCGCCGCGCCTCGCTGCGCGTGACGTCGCACGACGCCGACACGGACACGACACGGTCTGTCGTGTCGCACGGCGTCGCGCGACACCTTACATTAAAGCAGCCCATGATGCTGGGGGGCGCGCCTCACCCGCTGCCGCAGAGACTGGCTTTGAGCACTTCCTTTAGTGGCTGTGTGGGGAAGGTCAGTTTCTCATTTCTTTTAGCTTTAAGCTTTATGTCTAGTGTAGTTGTTAGAAATTGCCTATAACCTGCTAGGATAGGATCTTGATAGGTAGGTTACGTATTACTGGGTAAGAATAGAAATGACACAAATGACGATTCCATTTCAATTCAGTTTTACAAATAGAATAAATAAATTAGAAAGTTTTTATTTTTTTTCCTTACACACCTTGGGGGCGCCATATAATTGATAAGACAGATACGGCGGTAACTACGCTCCTGGTAACACCGCTCACCACTGCATTGGTGCGGTGGATGGTGTCGGCCATCTACGGTGTCGGCCCTTACAACTACTTAATGCTGATGTACATGGGACAATACTATATATCTGTTTAATAGATAAATAACTTTTAAATATAGATACAATAACTGTGTAAAGTGTTATTCCACACTTAAGAAAATTGAAAAAGACATTTAGAAAAACGTATAAAAATTTGAACGCAGCAGGATTCGAACCCGCGCCTGCTGAATACTGTTCAGGCGCGAAATAAGTTGTATTAAAGCGTATAACAATTTCGACGCAGCGGATTGTAGAACGTATGACTCAGTGGTGAGAGCGCCTGAACGGTATTTCAGGAGGCGCAGGTTCGAATCCCGCTGCGTTCAAATTTTTATACGTTTTTCTAGAAGTAACTTACATTGGTAGACATTGTTTTATTCAGACTTACAAAAATAAAAGTAACTAAAGTATTATTGTGTTTCTTTTTCCAGTTGGTAATAAACGATGAAGAACTTTCAGTAGTGTCGTCAGCGCTTGGCGGCGTTAATGTAGACAACTGTGATGAACCACACAACGATACATGCACGTATGTATATATTCATCGTTACTTGTGCTATTAATAATTAATTTCGACTTTTTACAGCTTCTAATCTTTTTTGCTTAATATGGTAGTAAGCGCTTACAACCGAAGCCAAGGGACAATATTTTGAGGGGTACAACGTACAATATTATAGAAGTCTTAAAGTTCACGTTTCCCGCGGCGCCATAATAGCTTCTTTTGATATTTTTATTGTTATAAATTCATTTCAACGTAAAATGTCTGTTTTGACAAATAAGTAAATTAAATGTATTTTATTTGTTAAAAATACATTGTTGAAGATAATCCGTGATATATGATATTACGATATTCTATAACTGCATTTACTACAACAATACTAAGCAATTATATCAAAAAATATTGTTCTGAGTGGGATTTGAATGCGCAACCATAGCGTAATCTAGTCATTACCGTTGTCTGTGTCCTTTAACTGCAACGATCCTAAAATTCAAGATATTTCATTAATAATTTAGAGAACTCCATAAATTAAAACTTTAAAAATATTAGATAAAAAATATAATAATTGTTCATTATCTTTTCAGTGACACTATATGCAAAGAAATTCTCGAACCAATACCATTCTACCCGCAAAACATAACAAGCCACGACATACACCATTCAATAGTAGCAAAAAAGGGATTCAAAATAAGATATCACAAAGCGAAAACAAAAAAACATCAAAGATATCACATAGATAAAGAAAAATATAAAAAGAAAAAGTATTTGAGTAAAAAACATCAAAGAATGCAGAACGACGTGGAAAAGAATGACATTATGACGGAGGGACCTATATATGACGGACAGACGTACATGCAAGTTAAATATATGGATAGTAATGAAATTAACTGGGGAGATACGAACACGTACCCGAGTTTTAGTGGAACTGATAGTTTTATTCATATAGATGATGAAGAGACTATGAAGAGGTTAGTTTTTTTTTTAATTTGTAGCTTTTTAAAACATAGTTGATAAATCTAGTAGTAAGATTGGCAAATTTCTATACGAAATCGAGACGGAATTTAATGCCTTTGTTTTGGGTACTAGAGCGAAGAAATGAAAATAATTGATATATAATATAATTTATGTTTTATAAAAAAATTGAATTTAATAGGAAAAAGGTAACACTTAAAAATGTTCAGGAGTATTCACGATCACTCACATCCTTATTGTCATCACCTTTTTAATTATAATAGTTTGGTAACACAAATAAAAATGATATAATTTATATTGAAATATGTGATTTAGTTACTTATTCAAATAGTTTAAACAGTAACATAAAGTATACACACAAGTTAAATATATGGATAGTAATGAAATCAATTGGGGAGATACGAACACGTATCCGAGTTTTAGTGGAACTGATAGTTTTATTCATATAGATGATGAAGAGACTATGAAGAGGTTAGTTTTTTTTAATTTGTAGCTTTATAAAACATAGTTTTAAATTTTTATACGAAATCGTGAAGGAATTTAATGCCTTTGTTTTGGGTACTAGAGCGAAGAAATGAAAATAAGCAATATATAATATAATTTATCTTTTCTAAAAAAAATTGAATTTAATAGGAAAAAGGTAACACTTAATAATTTAGTAACACAAATAATGTTCCGGAGTATTCATGATCGTTGACATTCTTATTGACTAAAATCTAATAGTTTGGTTACACAAATAAAAATGATACAACTTTTATTGAAATATAAGAATTCTTAGTTACTTATTCAAATAGTTTAGCAGTAACATAAAGTAATCAGACGTACATACAAGTTAAATATATGGATAGTAATGAAATTAATTGGGGAGATACTAATACGTATCCGAGTTTTAGTGGAACGGATAGCTTTATTCATATAGATGATGAAGAGACTATGAAGAGGTTATTTTTTTTTTAATTTCTATCTTTTTTAAAACATAGTTTCAAATTTTTATACGAAATCGAGATGGAATTTAATTCCTTTGTTTTGGGTACTACAGCGAAAAAATGAAAATAATTAATATATAATATAATTTATCTTTAATTAAAAAAAAAGAATTTAACAGGAATAAAGTAACACTTAATAATTTAGTAACACATATAATGTTCGTTATCACTCACATTCTTATTGATTAACTGTAATATTTTGGTAACGCAAATGACCTGATCTTGCTCCAGGGATAGACATACTAAGGCATATCCTTCCGACATAGCTCTCTCCATTACTGATATGGGGCGTATATATTTTAATTAAAGTGTTCAATTCAATCGATTAATATCGCATTAATGAAGAAGTCGGCATACGATGACGTTCTTAGGTAATTAGAGGTCATATAAATAAGTCAGTGGCCAGTCGTGGCCCAGTGGCACAAGAGTGTGACTGTAAACGACTGGTTGTGGGTTCGATTCCCACTCGAGGAGTGGAAATTATATTTCCATTTTCTTCGCTCTGGTGTCGAGGTAAAGCGCGGCGTTAAGTTCCGCCACTTAACACGCAAGCCTCCGAATTCGGCGGAAAGTGGGGAACGGAGTGTCTTAACACTAGGTTCCCTCTGCCTACCCTGCTGTGTGCGGGATATAGCGTGAAGCTATTTTATTTTATTTACTATTATAAATTGATTTCATTTACTTATTATTATGACTTTGGAAATTCATATGAGTCATCAGTATTACGTTTATTAATTATGAATGGTTAATTTCGTTTGACAAACATTTAATAACAGAAATACTGAATTAAACTCGCTTTATACCGGAAAATGGAGTAAGTGTTATGAGACTTGGCTTAATCATATATGTATGACTAATGTAGTCATATAGTCTGAAATAAATAGTATTTTTTTTCGCATATTCACTCTTTTTCCTGCATATTGTGGTAGTCGGAGAGATCCTAGTGTCAAGACACTCAGTCCTCTCTGCGTGTTGAATTGTGGAACTCACCGCCTTTTGTCTAGGTATAAGAGATAAGAAATGAAGATTTAAATATAATCATTCCCCGAGTGGGAATCAAACCCACAACCATCATTTTACAGTCAGACGCAGTCCCACTGCGCCACGACGGCCTATGAGACATCCATATTACGCCTAATTGTATTGATTATTTATGAATCGACCAAACATTTTATACCAGAAATACTAAATTAAACGCACTTTTTTCCTGAAATTAACGTGGTTCTTATGATTCTTGTATAATCATAAAATTTGTCATAATACGATTTGTCATACAGTCTTAAATAAATAGTATGGTAGGTTTGTTTACTATTTCCTTTTCCTGCTATATGGGGAAAGTCGTGAAAACGTAATCAGAAAGAATCAAGTGTCAAGACACTTCGTTGTCCACTTTAGTCCTACGAAAATTTGCCTGTTGAATGACATAACTCAAGGACGTGCCTTTTGATAATTGAATATAATTGAAATATATAAATTCGAGTCATTATTATTTTATAATTTAATATAATTGAAATATATAAATTCGAGTCATTATTATTTTATAATTGAATATAATTGAAATATATAAATTCGAGTCATTATTATTTAGATACAATGACTGATTTATTTGTTTCTTGACAATGTTTTTTAAGTTTTTTTAGGTTACTTTACTAAGGTTTATGAGTTGGTAGCCGACCAAATTCGAATTGAATCGAACCTATGCAATGTTATAATTTTTTAAATTAAATTAAATAGCTATATCCCGCACACAGCAGGGTAGGCAGAGGGAACCTAGTGTTAAGACACTCCGTTCCCCACTTTCCGCCGAATTCGGAGGCTTGCGTGTTAAGTGGCGGAACTTAACGCGGCGCTTTACCTCGACACCAGAGCGAAGAAACGAAAATATAATTTCCACTCCTCGAGTGGGAATCGAACCCACAACCAGTCGTTTACAGTCACCCTCAATAATTTTTTCCTAGTAAAGAAAATCGATAAAATGATTCAGAATCAATTGAATATTTGGGTGATGTCAGCCAGTGTGACACAGATATTGTTAGATGTATTTTCTTTAAATTTATTTTAGTTTGTGGTACAGTAACCCGCGCAAGGCTGGCACGTAAGATCTTATTAAATCGTGAAACGTTGATGAATGTGAGAAACAATGTGATGGTTAAATTGAATATATAATTTCATTAATTGTGACCATTTCATGATATCGTCAACGATTTCATGAAATCGTCATTTTCATGATATGACCACGACATGCATATATAACAAATACATAGTTTACAAATGTATGCAACTAAATGATTAATGATAAAATTTTATATAAATTACACATGTGTGTAAAAATCTTTGAAATCAAAGATCTTATAATATTTCTTTTATACTTAGGGAATGACAAGGAAAATGCTAAAAAAATAGAAGTAATGATTTTCGACTTTGATTAATTTCAATATCAGTTAAATTGATCAAATTTCGAAATATAAGTGTGTATACTTTGGCGATGTTTTTCTAGGTGAGGCCTAATTTTTCAAAACATTTACTAAAACAAATGAAGTACTTAAATTCACAGTTGAGATCAGTCGTGGCTTGTCGGCAAAAAGTGTGATTGTAAACGCAACTCGAATAATTTAATATTTCAATTTCTTCACTCTGATCTGGTTGAGGCAAAGTCTCCAAAATTCAGCGGCGCGTGGGGAACAGAGTGTCTTAACACTAAGTTTCCTCTGTCTAACCTGCTGTGTGTGGGATACAGCGTGAATCGAAAAAAAATAATTTTATTTTTAATATAGGGGCCAGTCGTAGCGCAGAGGTACAAAGTATAATTGTAAATCGACTGATTGTGGCTTGGATTCCCATTCCTGGAGTGGAAATATTTAATTATTTTTTACATTTTCTTCGCTAGATAAATTCCGCCATTTAACACGCCACCGAAATCGGCGGCGACGTGCGTCTTAACACTAGGTTCCCTCTGCCTATACCTATCTGCACCTGAAGCTAAAAAAAAATTTGATAATATTTTTACATACACAATAATGCAACCGGCACCCCGTCCCCAGGCTGCTCAGCTACACGCTGGACATCAACATCCGTTTCCGCGCGGTGTCGGCGCACGGCCTGCTCGTGTGGAGCGGCCGCGCGTCGCCGCCGGGGGACTTCCTGTCGCTGGCCATTGAGAACTCTGTGCTGGTCTTCAGGTATGTGCTTTTAATTGTGTTTGTATTCTGTATTGGTGTTTAGGTATGTGTGTTTTTTATTATATTTGTGTTTTTTGGGTTCTATCTTTTCATGCAGTATCATTGTTTTTAATATGTTAGATGTCTTTGTTTTTTATAATATTTTGAAAATATATTGGTAATGTTCAGGTATAAGTGTTTTTATTATGTTTATATGTTCTTTTGTTTTCCTCATGGCAGGGTTGTCAGAGTGAAGTGACAAATATAAGACAGTTTGTCCTCCAATTTCCTCCTGAAATCGGGACATTGCGTGCTAAGTCGCAAAAGGCAACGCCGCACTTTGTCTTTGGTACTAGAAAGAAGAAATGAAAATGTTAATATCATCATTTGGTGGTGGCTACACTCAACGGCGATCGAACGCAACGTAACGAATTAAAAATCATTAGATAAAGTCAGGAGATCTGTTTTATCACATCATACAATATGAAAATGAATGTAACTTTCCTCCCAATTCTATTCTCTCTCTGTTTTGACATTAGATGTCTCTACGTATTCGGGAAGAGACGTAAAGATAAAATGAAAAACCAATGTTTTTTTTATTCAGCTTCACGCTTTATCACGTACACAGCAGCAAGGGAAACTTGCCTCCCGCAATGGAACCTTGTATTAAGACACTCCGTTCCCCATTAACTAGATATTGAAAATGCCAAAGTAACCTTACATACTACAATCGAATCTACTAATCAGAATTTTTAATAACTTTTTTATTTTCATAATTTCAGATATGATTTAGGAAGCGGAGAGGTAGTGATTATAGCAAATCATACCAAACTAGACGATGGACTCTGGCATAGAGCGAGAGCGACGAGGTAATTATTTTATACGTTTTTATTAGCCTAACCTAGTGGTGGGCAAACTTTTTTAATCAAGGATCAGATTTATTGGCATTCATTTTTTTACAACTACCACTCACATATTTTGACTCTCGTTTTTATCTCAACTACCACTCAAATATTTTGGCTCTCATTTTGGCTTCCACCATTCAAATATTTGAAATATACATAATTATCGCAACAGATATACAATTAAAACAATAATTCGCGGGCCGGATCAAATGCTGTCGCGGGCCGTACTTTGCCCATCTATATATTTATCTGTCAATTTACCTTTTAAGGAGATCTTGCTACGCGGTTTTTCAAGACGTGCAAAAAATGGAACGTAGTGGGAATCTAACCTGTGCTTCTTGCTTACCGTCCAAGTGGTCTAAACGCTAAGCCATATATTTGATATTTAATTTTTTGCCTTTAATAATAATCTTTTGCCTTCAATTTGATTATATTATAATTTTCATTCCTTCGCTATGGTATGAAAGACAGAGCGCGTTGTTGAGTTCCGCTCAAACCGCAATCATTTTTAAATAGCTAATTCGTATTAAAAATATGTTAAGTCAATTAATCATTATACAAAAATACTAACTCTTGTTTTTTCACGCTGTATCCTGTGCACAAGAGGGTAGGCAAAGGGAACCTAGTGTTCAGACACTCTGTTCCCCACGCACCGAGGAGTCTAAAGACATTGCGTATTAAGTGGCGGAACTTAACGCCGTGCTACGCTTCGACACCAAAGCGAAGAAAATGGAAATATTCAATATTTCGAGTAGGAATCGAACCCACAACCAGTCCCGTTTACAATCACACTTTCAGTCATTCGCTAATACATAATATATAAATATTTTAAATAAATTATTCTCTATAGAAAACTATGAACTCTTTTAAACATATTTTAAGTGCTATTCCACACTTTTTTTTGAGGAAAATTGAAAAAGGCAATTTGGAAAATTTGGGTAACAGAAATTTGTAAAAAAAAATAAGTTGTAATAAAGCGTATAAGAATTTCGACGCAGCTGGTAGCAGAACGCATGGCTCAGTGGTGAGAGCGCCTGGGATTCAGGAGGCGCGGGTTCGAATCCCGCTGCGTGCAATTTTTTATACGTTTTCTAAATGCCTTTTTCTATGAACACGTGTTTCTTTTTTCCAGAAACAGACAAGCTGGAGTACTAGAAGTTGACGGTTTGGGTTCCGTAGGCAAAATATCACCGGGGAAACTGAAACAGTTGAATACAGAGAACGGTCTTTATATAGGTAATGTAGTATAAAGTGTTTTTTTTTATTTTAACAAATTTCTGAAAAGGGAACCAAGTATGTCTCCATAGACATAATGACAGCGTTTGACTGTGAACGACGATTGCGGGTTCGATACCTACTCGGGGAAATAATTGTTCATTATTTTTATTACTCCGCTCTGGTACCTAAGAAAAGGCGCGGCGTTGAGTTTCACCACTCATATATATATATATATATATATATATATATATATATATATAGATATATAGATAGATATATATATAGATATATATATATATATATTAATATAATGATATATATATATATATATATATATATATATATATATATACTATCTACATATATATATTATAATATATATATATATATATATATATATACATATATATATATATATATATATAGAATGTCTGAATTTCGATTGTGGGTTTGATTCCCCCATTCGAGCAGTCGGAATATTTAATAAGCTAAGTGGTATTGAGTTCCCCCACTTAACACGCAATGTCTCATAAGCAAGTGGATAACATAGTGTCTTAACTCTAAATTCTCTCTAACTGCCCTTCTGAACCAAACCTCTTCTATCGATTTATTAAGTAACTAGCTTTGAATAGCGTGGAATTTAATAAAAAAGGAAATAAAATTACAATTACTTAAAGCAGGCCTAAGTTACACCCTATTACATCAATTATCTGTCAGTGAAAGTCCCATCAAAATATATTCAGCCGTTCCACAGATTAGCCGTAACAAACAGACAGACAGACAAAAATTATTAAAAAATATTTCGGTATATTTACCGTGTATACAATACTTATATAAGTTGTACGGATATTTTAATATTATTAAGAGATATTTTTTATTAGTATAGATAGATTTTTAATAAATCACTTTTTTTTTATTTCCAGGAGGTCTACCGTCAATAGAAATGAACACAATGGGTAAATACAAAAGCGGTCTAATCGGATGCGTATCACAAATATCTCTGAGCGGAGACTTTGATATTCCACTCTCTCTATCTAAACTTCCACACACAATTACTAATAATGTTGGTAGATGTATGCCATAAGTTAATTATTTACATATATATGTATATTATTTTATTTCTTATTTATAATGAAATTTATTTTAGTTTCCCCCACACAAAAAGAGAGAGTTTTGTAAGAAATCATATTATATATAAGCTTATATAATCGTAATGTTTATTTCAGCAGCTATTGAATTTAAAAACTTTATTAAAATTGGTTTTCTCATTAAAAAAACTCCGTACTACATATCAAAATTTAATATCGGAGGCAATAATATATGGAAGGGAGTAGGTATAGATCGTCTACTCTAAAATTGAACGCCTCTACTGCCCTAGTTTACTAGCGGCCCGCTCGCGGCTTCGCTGTGTGAACTACGTAACTCTTTCGTTATATTGCGACCCTCGGATTTTTGAAAAATATAGTAGCCTAACGTTTAAATTTTTCTTATAAAATTTCATCCCCTATTTCAATCTTGTAGGGGCTGATTTTTAAAATAATAAGTAGCCTATGTTTGACCCTGGATATTTTACTACTTTAATTCTAAATTTTATCGAAATCGAACCTGTAGATTAGCCGTGAAAGCGTAACAGACAAACAGACAGACTTTCGCATTTATAATATAAGTATGGATAACATGCTTGTCATTGAACACTCACTGAGAAAACCAATATTATTTATAAAATAATATAATGATGGCGTTCATTTTTAAAATGGATGATCTATACCTAAGTAGGGTTGCCATCTTAGAAATATAAACCTGGAGTCTATAGCCCCGACATTTGATCAGAATGTGTTTTCTATGTTACTTAATAGAATAACACTATTGAAATTCAAATATTTGAATTATAATTGAAATAATTGGATTTGCATAAATATGATAAATATATTGTACATGCTTGTTATTTGAAGACCGAGATTTTCTAATACAAGCATGCTTTGCATAAAAAGAAATCTCAGTCCCAAATTTTGTTTGTTAATTCAGTTTTGCAAATACAGTATTTTTTATGACTTTGATGACTCAATTTTATAGATCTTATTTTTTTTTAATTTAATATTATTTTGTCTATAATCAAAACAAACCCAAAATTAGGACAAATGCGGGGAATTCCTTACAGATGGCAACCCTAAAACGAAAAAAATAAATATTTCAATTTATTAAAAAAAAAACTTAGTCTGTTTAGAGATATCGCTAACTAATTTTCATCTACCCTCAACTTAAACGAACCTTTCATAAAACTTCATCACTGAATCAAAACTTTTCGAAGTGCTTTACTATCTAGTAGATATGAAAATATTAATTGTAATATTAAAAATAAAATAAAATAAAATAAATAAATAAATAAATAATAATAATAATATTAATTTAAAAAAAAAAACAAAATCTTAGTCGTACAAGTGGTTTGCACGCGTCTGAATTTTTAGTTAACTTAGAGTAGATCACAATTTTTTTTTTTAATTTTTAACTTTTTTTTAACAATTTTAAAGTGTTATTTCACACACTTAGGAAATTGAAAAAGACATTTTTTCTACTAACTTGCTAATAACAAAAAAATATATAAGAATTTCGACGCAGCTGGTAGTAGAACGTATGGCTTAGAGATATTGGACGGTTTTCAAGAATCGCGGGTTCGAATCCAGCTGCGTTCAAATTTTTGATACATAATAAAAATGTCTATTTCACAATTTAGAATTTGTTACAAGAGTGTAATTATAAATTAAGTACGGAATACACGTTAGCGTTTGTATATGGGGAATTTTCATATGAACGTTAGAGAAATGTAAGTAGCTAATAATATTTAGTGGTATTTATTATTATATGAATTACGGAGCTTCTATTTTAAGTCGTTGGTTGCTTTGTTTGTGTTTCGCTTTTAAAATATTCGTACAGAGATGATGGCTACCGTTTTTTTCTTTTGGTATTATTAACGGTAATGGCACGTTTTTTACGAGTAAGAAGCAAAATTTAACAAAACTTGAAAATACTGAACTATAATAAAGGTTTGGAACTTTCCGTTCTCTCTTCCTTCTTTTGTGTTATAAAAATGTTTTGTACTATTAAAATTAATGTCCTTTTACAAGCTTTTATTTAATTTGCAATTGATGTTTTTTGCTGCATTTGTTTGGAAGGAATCTTGCAATTAAATTTTGAAGCTTATATCTTTATACGTATAAAAATGTCATTCTAAACTCAACATGGTGAAACATCTAAGATGGCGGACTAGTTAATTTTAATGCAATATGAATGTCAAATGAAAGACCTTGCTAAGAATAATACGACAAAAGGTTTTTGACTTTACACTCTAACTTGTAACTTTGACATTTGAAAAAAACAACTGTTGAGTTTCTCCCCAGCTCTTCTCAGCAGAACTACCTTTCAAACCAGTGATAGCTTTATATTCATTCGACGATTCCAAGTGCTTGCAAAAATCTATTTGAATAAAGGACATCTAGAAATTGAATTCGTCTTGCTCGTCGTTAAGTTCCGCAATTCAACACTCAAAACTAATTTAGGTGGCAAGTGGAAAACGGAGTGTCTTATCACCAGGTCCTCTCTGACTACCCACTATATGGGAAAAGATGTGAAGCTGTAATGCGTGCCGTTCCCGCTATACCACGGTAGCCGTCATCAACAACATTCTAGTCATGTTTATAGAAATATATGTATATCTGGTAGTGTAATTTCAAATGCGCTTTATATGTATTTACATAGTGTTATCTATCACGTGTTAGTATCTGGATCGTATAGAGATGAGTGGTTACGACTGATTTTTGACTATAATATAAACAATTTAAAATTAACTTTATTGTTAAACTTAAAGAATAAATCGCTTGAATAAGGTTAAGTTCAGATAAACGCGCGGTTGTCGTGTGGTTTTCGTGCGGTTGTCGGGCGGTTGTCGAGCGTTCTAAGATCTACAATTCTCTATCGACCATTTTAAATTACCCGTTATGAAACTATTACTAAATATATCTATTGGTTTACTAATTGACGATTTAATTGATATGCATTATCTCACAGCACCTTCTATAGATTGCTTGTACTTGAAAAACCAATCTTCGTATAAGCTTAGTGTGAGATATAAAGTTACAAACAAGCTTAAAGAAAGTTATTGGACTCAAAATAAGTTGAACCCAGTATCGTTTTTGCTTATTTTCTGAACGGCAGAATCGCGCGTTTATCTGAACTTAGCCTAACATAAAGTACAGCGTTAAGTTCCGCCACTCAACGCCCAATGTCTAGAACTTGGGCAGAAAGTAAACAACGGAGAGTCTTAACACTACGTTCTGTCTGACTGTCCTATTAAAATCGAAAATCACCTACAATTACTCATCTCTAATATCAAATATAATAAACTACATAACGTTATAATAATGCATTATAATTTTAACTCAGTGTATAAATTCTGACCAAATCAAACAATAATGAACTAAGCTTAATACCATTTGCTTTTATTATATACATTCTATGTATTTCAATCGTTTCACCAATAATTTTGTCAATTATATACTTCACAGGGTTAAAATTATTTATACAAAAACATATCTTCGTTACGGTCTCTCCCTTATTTAGTGTTTTTATATTATATTATATTATATTTGAAATAATTTGCGCCATTATACTAGATTTTTTTGAAAGTGTTATTTACGTATAATATGAAAAATATTTTAAGAAAACATATAAAATTGGGAATCGAACCTACGTCTCTTAGCGCATAGCAGAATGCTTGGAAGGATTTCAAGAGATACGGGTTCGAATTCCGCTAAGTTTAAATTAATATATGTTCTCTAAAAATATTTTTTTTAATACACTCCATTTTATGAATAACTATATACTATTTATTTTATTTTATTTTATTAAAGCATCACCATTTTAAATGTAAAAATAACATTTCTCATATAACATTTATGTATTTATGCATTTCAAAGAACAGAAATATATATAAAAAAATCAAATAAAATAGTACATAACACTGTCTAGTCAGTTTGTTTTTTACATTTTTTACAAAAATTTGATAAAATAAGCGACCGATCTCAATTTTTGGGTTTAATTTTTTTTAATATTATTTTTTTAGTATTTTAGAATATTTATTAAGTTTAATTTCTAATTATATTTATGTAGATCTTGTGAAATACGAATAGCTTGACTAGCGTTAGTTTTGTATGTGAGACCTGTCCGATGTATTATACGCCGTTATTTGTACAAAATTATATCAGTAAAATATAATATGAAATATGATTGTTTCATTTTAATATCATTTATATAGTTTTTTTTTAGCTTCACGCTGTATCCCGCACACAGCAGGGTAGGCAGAGGAAACCTAGTGTTAAGACACTCCGTTCCCCACGCACCGCCGAATTCGGAGGCTTGCGTGTTAAGTGGCGGAACTTAACGCGCTTTACCTCGACACCAGAGCGAAGAAAATGGAAATATAATTTCCACTCCTCGAGTGGGAATCGAACCCACAACCAGTCGTTTACAGTCACACGCTTGTGCCACTGGGCCACGACTGGCCACAATACAAGACTGGCCAATTTATATTGTTGATGTATATTTTTTATCTACTTTTTTTACTACCTTTTTTAAAGAGAGAGGTAGCTCTCTCTATGCCTGTGTAACTACACAATTTTTCATACCCAAGCCTTTAGGGATTGATTTCTGAAAAAAAAGTTTATCCTATATTTAATCCTGAATCTTGAACTATTTTTATTCCAAATTCCTTCCAAATCGGTAGGTAGATAGATTATCTTTGAGAGCGTAACAGACAGACAAAGACTTTCGCATTTATAATATTAGTATGGGTTATAAATCGTACCGCAGAGGGACTTGCGTCAGATTGTGTACAAACTGTGTGTGGGTTCGATTCCCATTAGGTGAAAATATTATATTTAAATTATTTTCTTTCCTTCTCTACGGTGACAAGACAAGGTTTCTTTCAAAGTCTCTTTCGTACCTCAAAACACTATGTTTTATATTTAGGCGGAAAGTGGAAAACGGAGTGTCTTTAGGTCTACTAGGTTCTTTTTGACTCTCCTGGTACGCGAGAAAAAGTCCATATTTATCCTTATATTATGACTAACACGAAGTGACATATATCGATCTACCCACATATTCGTTTGTGACTTTCAAAAAAATAAATAGCTTCACGCTATATCCCGCACACAGCAGGGTAGACAGAGGGAACCTAGTGTTAAGACACTCCGTTCCCCACTTTCCGCCGAATTCGGAGGCTTGCGTGTTAAGTGGCGGAACTTAACGCCGCGCTTTACCTCGACACCAGAGCGAAGAAAATGGAAATATAATTTCCACTCCTCGAGTGGGAATCGAACCCACAACCAGTCGTTTACAGTCACACTCTTGTGCCACTGGGCCACGACTGGCCACAACTTTCGCCACAACGGTTTGTGACTTTCAAAGTGTGATTACTTGTTTGTGTTACTCATGTCAGTCTTTTATATTTAGTGTCAAAAATCAGGGATGGGGTCAAAAGGCTAAAACTTAAATTGTAAATTGCCGTGTAGTATTAAACATGTTGTGATAAGTGGAAGGTGTAATGAAGCTGAAAGATCGTGTGACTGCGGGAAGTAAAATCATCATCAGATCAGCTTGTTTAATTTTTATTTGTTTACCTTTTTTCCATTTTTTTTGCATAGCGGGATAGTCAGTCAATACCTAATGTCAAGGCTCTATCCATTTTCCGCCCAAAAATAGAGACATTGCTTGTTGAATGGCGAAAACCAACGCCGTGCTTTGTATTCGGGTAGAGTGAAATGAAAATTTGATTATAATTATATCTCAAATGGAAATCGAACTGACAACCATCGCTTTACAACATCGAGACAGCCTTGTCCGCTTTCATTTAAAAAATAATCACAACACATAGTAGGCTGACAAATCAAAGAGAAGTTAGCATTAAAAAATCATGATTCAAACGGTGCCATGGGATAGAAGAAATTAAACCTTTGTAAAATAATCCAGTTATTATTGATAATAATTATAGTAAAAAGATGACTGTACTTTTGTAGAAAATACATTTTATAAAATTGTCAAAAAGAGAGGGTAGTATTGAAATAGATCTAATGTTACGATGGTTGCTGATTAAATAATAACTAGGAACCGCCTCTATGCTCTGCATGGTGGGAAGAGCTGAGCGAAGTATATATTTCTTTCTAATTGGCTAAAAGTAGCAGTAAGAAAAAGTAAATTGAACGTTCGAATTTTTCAAATCTATTCGCTCGCGCAGCTAGGTGAAGTGATGTCGAATGGGCGCGCGTGCGATTTCAAAACGTTCCACAGCCTAAGTCTATGGGCACTTTTTGACCATTTAATTATTCTAAAACTTCACAGCACACAAGACACTGTGTTCGATATCCCTGCCAAATTTCAGAGGTCAAAAACAAATAGCCCAGGAAGAGTTAAACCACAACGAAACACTCTTTTGACCAATAACCATTAAGACTATTAAGAAGTGGCCAGTCGTGGCCCAGTGGCACAAGCGTGTGACTGTAAATGACTGGTTGTGGGTTCGATTCCTACTCGAGGAGTGGAAATATTTAATATCTCCATTTTCTTCACTCTGGTGTCGAGACAAAGTGTGGCGTTAAGTTCCGCCACTTAACACGCAAAGCCTTCAAATTCGGCGGAAAGAGGAGAACGGAGTTTCTTGATACTAGGTTCCCTCTGCCTACCCTGCTGTGTGCGGGATACAGAGTGAAGCTAAAAAATATATATCAATTGTTATTATAGTTGGTCCATTGACTTATAAGTTATGAAGACGTTTTATAGAGTGCCAATTGATTATTACCGACAAAAAATAATCCTTTAAAAATAATGCTGTTTGACTTCCCCTATACCGCCGGATTACCGCCAGTTTTGTTTATTATTGACGTGTTATATTTTGTAACCATAAGCAGTCTCTATAGTGTTCTTGCTTTTCGGTTAAGTATATAATATTAATTTAAAACCGAACGGACGTTTTGTCAACCTCTAACCTCTTACATATTTCAAATAACATGGCCCAACGGTGAGTGCGCCTGGACTATATTCAAGAGGCGCGGTTTGGAGTCCCGCTGCGGTCAAATTTTTATACGTTTTCTACATGTCTTCTCAAGATTACTTGTTAAATGGCGCAACGTTGCACTTTATCTTGGCATCAGAGCGAAAAAATGAAAATAATTTGAATATAACTACTTTAAGTGAGAAATAAACCTCCAGTGTCTAAGACTAAACGTGGCGTTAAGATCTGCCGTTGTTATTTTCACACGTCTCCTAACTAATAGAGCGCGCGTTTCAAAAATACTATGACGTAATGTCATTACTTAAAAATAATATCATAGAAAACAATTTCGCTCCCACTTTCATAGTAAGAAATGAACGAAACGATAGCACGTTTCAAAGGACTACAACGCCATCTCTTGTCAGCTGAGAAAGTTTGCGCTACGAAATATGACCGCTACGTTTTGTTCACAAGAATTTTGCGTTTAGCGCGCCGTTAAGTTCCGCCACTTAACACGCAATACCATTCGTATTCTACTATATGCGGGATACAATGTCAAGCGAAAAAAAATGGCATATTTAAAATATTTTTATTATTTCGCTCTAGTGAAAAGACAAAGTACCTTTTAATCTTCTACTTGACTCGACTCACACTATTCTTGACTGCATGCAGAAAGTGGAGAACAGAGAGTCACAACACTAGGTTCTTTTTACTATCCTCATATACAAAAAAAAGTACATACAATAACGCCTGCGAATCAATGTTGATCCTTTTATTATGACTTATGACAACACGAAATGATATCGATCTACCGACATATCCGATTGTGATTTGAAATATTTTATTTCTTATATTTTGTGTTGCTCATCTCAGAAATGGTCTTTACTACCTAAAGCTTCATGCTTTTTCCCACATCGCGGGGTACTTGGAGGGTACCTAGAGGTACTTAGAGGGTCAAGGAAACTGCAAACCTCCAAGGAAAAATTGCGTAAGGAATGGCGGAACTTTGTCTTCAGTTCAGTTTTCTTTACTGTTTGGTTTCTAAAATGAGAAGTAGTGTCGAAGGGCTTAAACTTAACTTACTTTAACTTAATAATACTCTTTAAAGTGTTATTTGTCGTGAAGTATTGAAAGTGTTCTAATAAGTGGGGAGTGTATGATGCTGAAATGTTGTGCAACTGCCAACACTGCAGGAGGTGATGCATCATCATCATCATCAGGTGAGCTCATTCAATTCATATGTGATGTTTTCTTTTTTCAGTTAAACGTTTCTTCTCGTATAGCAAAGTAAATCGGAGAGGACTTAGTGTCAAGACACTCTGTTCCCCACTTTCCGCCCTAAAATCGAAACATTGCGTGATGAGTGGCGGAAGGAATATTTAAATAAAATAATTCCCCGATTGGGAATCAAACCCACAACAATCGCTTTACATTCAGACGCAGTCCCAGTGCGTCACGCTGCCTTATTCATTTTAATGTAAAAACTAAGAGAGCAGTAGAAACGGCGGGATGGGATAATTCTTCTCTATAAGACAATCGAGTTATTTATTGGTGATAATTACAGTAGAAAGATTACTATACTTTTGCTTTTTAATTTAAAAAAAATAGGTATTATTGTTATACATCTCTTGTTAAAATGGTTGCTGAATAAATGATTAAGACCCGTATCTTAAGGTAAAGGTGCGATGTAAGATAGCGGTGTTAATTTAAATAATACTAATAGTTAAAAAATTTATCCGTCATGTGAACGTGATAGGAGATTATTAAGTAAATTCTCTTGAACGACAAAGGCAGTCGATTACGTATCCGTAATAGGACTGAAAAATCTGCAAAAAAGGTGGAATAAATATTTGAAATAAATGAACTCTCTTCTCCACTATCAGTCCGAATTCGAGACATTACTTGTTGTTTGTCTTGCACCAGAGTGAAGAAAAGACTATAACAAATTAATAAAAAGCAAGAAGACCTCCCGGAGGGCGTGTATGAAGAGGTTGATGACTGTGGACGAGACGAAAGAATTATGCAGGGACCGTAGCGTTTCGCGCTCCGTTCTCTCTAACTACCCCGCAAAGGATATAAAAGGATAAAGTATAGCGTGAAGCCAAAAAATGAATATAATTCCTCTAAGTTGGGATCTAACCTCCGGTGAATAATACAAAGCGCGGAGTTAAGATCCGCCACAGTTAATTTTTTCACACGTCTCTTTCAAAAATAGAGCACGCGTTTCAAAAATTCTAATGCGTACTTTCGTCTTAAAAACAAATATATTAGAAAACTATTTCGCTCCCACTTTCATAGTATGAAGTGAACGAAACGATAGCACGTTTCAAAGGACTACAACGCCATCTCTTGTCAGCTTGGAAAGTTTGCGGAACAAAATATGACCCATTTGTTGTTTTCTTTTTTTTTATTTTTTTTTTAATAGCTTCACGCTATATCCCGCACACAGCAGGGTAGGCAGAGGGAACCTAGTGTTAAGACACTCCGTTCCCCACTTTCCGCCGAATTCGGAGGCTTGCGTGTTAAGTGGCGGAACTTAACGCCGCGCTTTACCTCGACACCAGAGCGAAGAAAATGGAAATATAATTTCCACTCCTTGAGTGGGAATCGAACCCACAACCAGTCGTTTACAGTCACACTCTTGTGCCACTGGGCCACGACTGGCCACTTTTCTTCACAGGAATATTGCGATTCGTTCTGTTAAATTGTAAAATACATTTAGAAAACGTATAAAAATTTGAACGCAGCGGAAAAATTTTATAACGAAATAAGGTTTCTTTTGCAGTTTCACGCTCTTTCCCGCAACCTGACTTTTTTTCGTTTTTTTTGAATAGTTGAAGAGAATCTAGCGTCAAGAAACTTTGTTTTTAAAATTTATGCCCGAAATCGGAACATTGTGTTAGGTGGCGGAACTTAACTCCGCGCTTTGTCTTAGGTCCAAGAACAGAGAAATAAAAGTAATATATTGTACATTCCCCAAATGGAAATCGAGCCCACAACCGCCGTCTACAGAAGCTGTGCCTCAAAATAATTGTAGATATTTATTTAAAAAATATTTATTTGAAAATACTTTGCTTAATCCCTTAAGTTTTCTTTAGAAATGTTTACAAACATATAAATAAGTAATACTTTCTTTTCAAACAAGAAACACACGTGTGAGGTGAAAATATTACTTTAATTTCCAGGTACCTTTGTATGACGCAAAAAATACAAAATTATGAATTTGAAATTGAATGAATATTTCTCGTTTATTTTATTTTTTCTGTCTTTCAGTATTTAATTTCTGTTCTATTCTGAAACCGAAACCGAAACCGAAACCGAAACCAAAACCAAAACCAAAACAAAAACTAAAAAAACTTAAAAAATTAGAAGCAGTCAGAGGACCTAGTGTTAAGACACTCCGTTCTCTACTTTCCGGTCGAAATGGAGACTGCCGCACTTTATTTTAGGTACTAGAGCGAAAAAATGAAAATTTAAATATAATCAAGCCCCCGAGCGGGAATCGAACCCACGACTAATGCTTTAAATGCTGTCACACTGCACCATGAGGGTACTTTAGGATGAAGAAAACATGTTATCAAGGCATTTAATTCTTCTTTTTTGTGTTAATTTGAGACATTGCGTTCTGAACAAAGGCACAAAGTTTGATTGTAAAACGACTGGTTGTGGGTTCGATTCCCACTCTAGGAATGGAAATATTTAAAGTCGAGCCAAGCGCTACTTAACAGGCAATGCCTCCGAATTCAACGGAAAATGAAACGGAGTACCTCAACACTAGTTCCCTCTGCCTACTCTGCTGTGTACGGGATACAGCGTGAAGCTAAAAAAAAATAAAAATAAACAGTAAAATCTTTTTGTACAAAAGATAGTGCATAAATAAAAGAAGAAAAGTACATAGTGGATTAATTAATCTTTAATATTTAATAATACTAAAATAAATAACAGATAAACCTGCTTTTAAGATAAAATAAGAAATAAAGATTACAATTGTTTTATATTAAGAAATGATTCATTAAATTTCCAGCGTAAAAACCAAACAACACGTTAAATGTGAATGGAATAAACATTCTCCCCACCATTTTATACTGCCGTTATTTCATAGCTCGCCGGTCATTCATCTGGCAGTGTTGCTAGTTGTGATGCGTTTTATTAATTTGGGGAAATTTAAAGCTTATGTATGTTATTATTTATTTTATTTTTAGTGTAATGTCATATAATTTATTATTTGTTAATAGTAGGTAATTGATAAATTGTAAATTCTATTTTTATAAGATATTTGTTTGAAATATTATTAATGAATACCCCATAAGATTTTTTTTTCATTATATATTTAAACAAGATTATACTAGACACTTATAATAAATTAATTAGATGTTCAGATTTAAACATATCATACACTGTAATAAGATTTCATAGTCAAACTAACAATAGAAAGTAATTCATTGTAAATTCTTTATATAATAATTATGTAGTTCTATATTTACGGTTTAAAAAATCATTTATTTCTCATAAGAATTAATTACATTCACTGACTGAGAAAAACAATATTATATGTTGCCGTCTAGCGAAGCTTACAAATATACTTTTTGATAAAAACAAAACACAGAAAGAAAACACAAAAAAAAAACACCATTTTTTATATATTTTGTCTTCAGCTTCACGCTTCGTTCACAATCTAATAGACAAAAAGAACTTAATGTCAAGACACTCAACACTCTACTCTCCACCTGAATTTAAGAGGTTGCATTTAGAATAACACTCAATCTGTTTTGTCTTACCAAAGCGAAGAAAGGAAAAGAATACATATATAATCATTCCCTCAAGTAAGAATCGAACCCACAAACACGATTACAGTTTAAATATGTAGAAAAGCGATAAAACTTGTTAATTAAATATTAAATAAATTTCAAACTACATCGTGTCAATAGAAAACATGGCAACATTTAAACATTTAACCATTAGTGTCAAATCAAAATCACATTTCAAGTCAGTCTCACAAAACATTCGTGCGGAAAGGTTGTATTACAAATCGACTAAAACTACGAATACTTTATATCGAAACTTTATAACAATTATAAAACTTAATTGTGTGTAGACATTTTTAATTATTATATTATAAATTAACTTATAAAATATAAGTGAACCGTGAAAAGTGAATTAAAGTGAAATTATTTAGTTAAGTGTAGAAATCAACGGGTTTTACGACGGACCGGTCTCTATAAGTAAGTGGAAAGTAAAAGTATTTACACAAATTATTATTACGTTTTTATGCTAATACATATTTGTTTTATATTCATTATTCATAGAATTCATTTTTTAAAATAAGTTTATTTATTTTTTTGTTTCCGCCAAAAGAATTCGCTTGTTTCAAAGTGTTACTTAAATTATAAGCGCAATTGTTTAATTGCGTTATTAAAGCAATTTCACAACATAACAAAAAAGTTAATTATGAATTGCAAAAAATGGACAAATTATCATATTTACTTACTACATTATTCATATTTTATAAATGAAAATTTTTGCAACAAATTTACATTTTTACAAGTTTAAATATAAATATTTTATTTGGCAATCTTAAGAGGATCATGGCTTATATATTTAAAGTACACTACCTTCTCAAAAATAAGTATTTACTTGATAAACATTATTTAGAGTTTATATAGACATTTAGGTAACCTTTAGCACCTAGTATTCTAGATTGGATGTAATAATTTGGAGAATATTCTTTATTCCGCTAAGTTTCCCCTTTTTAACAAAACGTAGTGTTTAGTCACTACGTATGACAATATAGAAAATGTGAAACTTACCTAATGCTTAAATAAATAATAAAAAAAACCATATCCGGTTCCCAATAATTGACCTAAAGTACTTATATGACGCTAATTTATAATAAGCAAGACAAATATTGTTTACAGATATAACTTTTCACATATCTATACTAATATAATAAAGAGGTAAAGTTTGTAATATTGTTTGTAAGGGGTAATGTTCGGAAATACTGAACCGATCATGAAAATTCTTTCACAATTAGAAAGCTACACTATTCAGGAGTGCTATAGGCTATATTTTATTATGATTGAAAAGAAAGTTCAGAGAATTTTTAAGGGGCTCGAATAGGGAATAAAAGTTGCAGATCACACGGCGAACTGTGAACGGGTCGCAAAAAACACATATTTCTTATATATATTAAATAAACAAACACAAACAAACTGTTAATAAATTTTATTTTTTTAATATCAAAGAAATACTATTAATTGGCATCACGAATTTATTTATCCACATTTATTTTCCTGTTTATACATATTAAGATAATTTAATCTTGTTATATATAAAACAATCTTATAGGTATGTATCTATCTATATGCATAATGCATTATGTGTAAATGACCAATAGCAATAATTTATGGCCTTATTGTGGTTGTAATAATTACTTAGCAAAAAGGTTATTAGTTTTTAAGTGTTAAGGTTTTTCTTTGTTTCGCGATTAGTGTTAGCGAAGAAATATTAGTGTTTTGACACTCCGTTCTTCACTTTCTGTTTCTTTCACAAAGACTGCATGCGATTTTAATTCAAGTAGTTAAATGTATGGGTTTTTTTTTTATTAAATAAAGGAGGCAAACGAACAGAAGGCCCACCTGGTGTTAAGTGGTTACCTTCGCCCATAGACATCCACAACATTAGAGTTATGGATACGCTGCCAGCCTCGGGGATGTAGGAGGGAAGGAAGAAGGAAGTAAAGGACGGGTGGGAATAGGGAGAGCACGCTTACATGCTATCGAACCGGAACACATCATCAGGTGTTTGGTGGTTCGAGCTTTGACACGATAGTGGTCGCGAGCCAGTTGGAGAACGAAACTCCTACCACCAAGCTACTGGGTTACCCGCCTTTTACAGGACGCTACCCAGCGGCGGGCGGGAATTGTATTCTTAACCCGTCCCCCCACGGGTAAAACCAAACTAGGATTTTTAGCCGAAATCAAAATCTTCGGTTCTGGTCTCGGTTTTATATATATATATATATATATATATATATATATATATATATATATATATATATATATATATATATATATATATATATATATATATATATATATATATATATATATATATATAAGTTGTAGTATAAATTATTTAGGAATATGGTTTGAAAAGTCACGATTATTATACATTTTGGCAGATAACTACTTCACTATAGTGTTTAGGGAAAAAAAAGAAAGATATAAATATTACAAATATTCAAAATTAATGGCCTGTATATAACTTAGTTACACTAAAAAAATAAAAAATAATCACAATATATATATGTAGTTACATAGTATAGCATACATGATAGTTAGTGGACAGTCGTGGCACAGTGGCACAAAGTGTGACTGTAAAGCGACTGGTTGTGGGTTTGATTCCCACTTGTGGGGTGGAAATATTTAATATTTCCATTTTCTACGCTCTGGTGTCGTGGCAAACCGCGGCGTTAAGTTCAGCCACTTAAAACGAAGTGCCTCCGAATTCGGCGGAAAGTGGAGAACGGAGTATCTTAACACTAGGTTCCCTCTGCCTACCCTGCTGTGTCCGGGATACAGCGTGACGCTAAAAATATATATATAGTTAGTTGTATTATTTTTTTAGCTTCACGCTGTATCCCGCACATAGCAAGAAAAAGGAAACAACTAGTGTTAAGACACTCCTTTCACCACTGGTTGTTAATTCAATTTAATAATTACAAAATTCGTTAGTCTTCAATGAAACCAACAAAGGTTATTGATCGCTAGGTATAACTAGGCATAAACACATAAACTAGGTGTATATTAGCATATATTTTCGTTTTAGCTATTGTAACATTAATTCATACCAATTAATTAATAGATTACTTATACAAATTGACTCGTAAAATACGCGTTGTGATAGCAACGTGATATCACTTATTTTATTTTAATGTTATTCTAATGCGTTACTGAAAAAAATGTATATAGCCAATACTTTTTTTTTCAATAAACATTGATATATAAAACTAACCGCATTTTAGTAAATACATATGAATAACTCAGTATACCACTAAAACCCAGAGGAAACCTCGAAGATAACCGAATACACAAAGACAATATACATACCTATACGAAAATAAAATTTTTTGCAGTTTTTGTCTCTATTTGAATTGGCTAGTCTCTAGAAAATGCTGCACCGATTTTGACGGGACTTACACTGGCAGATAGCAGATTTAATAAGTATTTACTTAGACAAATTTTAATTTTTATTTAATTTCTACGCCCACGAATTCGCAGGCACGTATAGCTCCACATAAAATTTCACACGTCTCCATTCCCATATTTTTGTAAACAAAGGGCCTAAAGTTCTTTCTACAAATTATTGTAAGTCATTTTACTAGTTTACTGGTACATAAACTTAATGGGTAACTTTTACTGACTAAAATATACGATAAATTTCACAACATCGTCGAACGTATTTCAGTAGTTATTTTTTTATTTGATTTCGTCTGCTTTTTTTTTTGAATTTAGCTTGCCCGTTATGGCTTGTTGCGTTTAATAACTTATAGATATACTAGCGGCCCGCTTGCGGCATGACCGCGTTAACTAAGTAACTGTTTCATTATATGGGGTGGATTTTTGGAAAATAAAGTAGCCTATGTTTAACCTTGGATTATGCCAAAATCTATTAAAATCGGTCAACCGATTTAGAATTTTCGTATAAACTTTAGTAGCCTATGTTAGACCCTGGATTGTTTAGAATTTTCATTCTAAATTTCATCCAAATCGGATCAGTAGAGTAGCCGTGAAAGCGTGACAGACAAACAGTCAGACTTTCGCATTTATAATATGAGTATGGATTGCCCTACTTAATATTCAGTTAGGTGTAATTATATTTTCCTCCTATTTTATGTTAAAGCCTCCTATTTTATGTTAAATGTGACAATGAGAAAGCGTATGATGTAAACGACATTGGTTGTGGATTCGATTCCCACTCAGTAGAATGATCGTATTTAAATTATTTTGATTTCTTCGCTCTAGTATAATAAAGCGAGGCGTTGAGTTTCTCTACTTAACATTTTCTCAAATTCGTGCGAAAAGTGGAGAACGGAGTGTCTTGACACTAGGTTCTTTCTATGCGTGGAAATGTAAAAAAATATTTCTTTTTCTTACTTATCCTTGAAAGGTTTTTGAACTTTGGTTTATACTCGTATGTATATAATACGATTTCACACAAGAGGAGCGTGACATGTCTCGGCCGTGCATGTGCGACCTGCTTATGTTATAGCCTCATTGTTTATTTATTGTTTTTAGAACTTTAGACTAACTTAAAACGAAATATTGCATACTAAAAATAAAATATATTATAATAAAATACCTACAATTCAGTTTATATTGAAATTTATATTTTTCGTATATATTTATATGTACTTCGCATTCAACCAAACATAAGGTAACTCTTTTAAATAATAACTACCCTTTACTCCCTAAGAGGGTAGACCGAGAAAATGTAATGTTAAGGCACTCCGTTCTCCGGTTTCTACCCGAATTCGAGCTATTGAGTGTCAGTGGAATTAAAGCCGCTCTTAATTGTACCAGAACGGGGCAATAAGTATTATTTAACTAATATCATTCCCCCAATTAGGATTCGAACCCACTATCACCACGTTCACAATCAGAAGCAGACCCACTGTGCTATAATGGTCTTAATTAATGTAACAATAAAATGAAAATATAGTCGCCATGTAAATATTTACTTATGCAAATATACATAATAGACAAGTACTTTAGATAATCATATTATGTATATCTACAGTACATAATGAGCGATAAACATAACAACTGATTCGTTTAAATTATAAGTATTAAGTACATACTTTATAATATAGTTATTTTTAACGACGTATTGTCTGCCTTTTTTTTAGAGTCAAAATTCAAGTTTATAGTAGTTCTGATCTTAATGTCTAATTTGGCGGAACTTAACGCTGTGCTTTGTCTCACTAAATCGTAAAAATTAAAAAAAAAAAAATAATCCCATAAAAACCAAGTTATAGTAGTTCTCATCTTAATGTCCAATTTGGCGGAACCTAACGCTGTGTTTTGTCTCACTAAATCGTAAAAATTAAAAAAAAAATAATCCCATAAAAACCAAGTTATAGTAGTTCCGATCTTAATGTCTAATTTGGCGGAACCTAACGCTGTGTTCTGTCTCACTAAATCGTAAAAAAAAAAATAATAATCCCATAAAAAGCAAGTTATAGTAGTTCTGATCTTAATGTCTAATTTGGCGGAACCTAACGCTGTGTTTTGTCTCACTAAATCGTAGAAATTAAAAAAAATAAAGTAACCACACACGCGATAGTAATGGGTTCAATTCGTAATTGGCATTAACAGTCGCGTGTTAACGAAATACTTTCCATTTTCTATGATGAAGGCGTTAAATTTAATTTTATATGCAATATTCTTTATATTTTTTTTCTAAAATGACTTTTTATTATTTAAGTTTGAGGCTATCACGGTACAGTGGGACAGCGTCGGTCTGTAAACACGATGATAGTGCGTTCAACTCCCATTTGGGGGAATTATTATATTGAAAATGGTCATTCCTTCGCTCTGGTACCTAAAACAAAGCGCGGTGTTAAGTTCCGCTAGTTAACATACAATATCTTGATTTCGAGCGATAAGTGGAGGACCAGGTTCTCTCTGACTATATGGGGTAAAAAGTGTAAAGTTGCTACTTCTATTTTTTTTATTATTGTTGTTTACTAGTGGCGTAAAGTGGCCAGAACTACACAACTAAAAACCTCAAAAATTATCAGTTACGCTACTGTATTATGCATGTATCCATACTTATATTATAAATGCGAAAATCTGTGTGTTTGTCTGTCACGCTTTCACGGTTAATCTACCGGTCCGATTTGGATGAAATTTAAAATGAAAGTAGTAAAAGTTAGTGGGTCTAACATAGGCTTGTTTACTACTACTACTACTTTATTTTTCTACTTTATACATACAGACAGACGTGGGAAACAACTTTGCTTTATACTATTTAGTGATTTACTAAAACCTGACTTCTTCCTTCAATTTTAAATTTTTAAAGCTACAAAAAACCATTTTCAAAATGAACTCTTACTACCCAATACAAAAGATATAATTCAAATGTTTCATATTCAACGGACCGTGTCGTTGCGGAACCGTGCCATTGACACGTTTGTCCGCGCGACCAGCGTGACAAGACCTTCGGGAAATCACTCGTAATCTTAACAGTTTAATATGGTGTTTTGCACAATATGCTATTTGAGATTGCCTAAATTGATATTGGCTTAATGCCAGTAATGTGGCCAGTCGTGGCCCAGTGGCACAAGAGTGTGACTGTAAACGACTGGTTGTGGGTTCGATTCCCACTCGAGGAGTGGAAATTATATTTCCATTTTCTTCGCTCTGGTGTCGAGGTAAAGCGCGGCGTTAAGTTCCGCCACTTAACATGCAAGCCTCCGAATTCGGCGGAAAGTGGGGAACGGAGTGTCTTAACACTAGGTTCCCACTCCTTCTGCGTACCCTGCTGTTTGCGGGACACAGCGTTGAGCTTCTCAAAAAATAATTCATTTTCCTGCTCAGGTAAGATAAATGCGTCATTAACTTTCACCACATAACTCGAATTTTGGTGGAAAGTGGAAAACAGAGTGTTTTAACACTACACTTTATCTACTTGATGCGGGATAAAATATGACGAATGTCCTTCACAATTAAATTTAAACCAACAATCAATGCGTCCAATAAGGAATACCGCAACTGCAACATCCTGAGCTGTATTTTGAAAAAAATATATCAAATTTATATTAAATGTGGTCAAGCCAGACAATAAAGGACGTTTATGTTTAATAAATGATTAATATTCTACTTAACGTCTGCTTTTTGTTCTACCATTTCCTCAACAAAAGCTGTATGCATCAACCTTTTGTTGTCATGTGCATATTAAATACATAGCAGGTTCTGATTACTACTTACTTGAATCGAAAACTGCGACAGTTTTCCGGGAAATTTACTTAGTTTTCCTGTATGAATCACATTATATGTGCATTATGAACATTATCTTATTTTTTTATTTTTTTTTTTATAGCTTCACGCTATATCCCGCACACAGCAGGGTAGACAGAGGGAACCTAGTGTTAAGACACCCCGTTCCCCACTTTCCGCCGAATTCGGAGGCTTGCGTGTTAAGTGGCGGAACTTAACGCCGCACTTTACTTCGACACCAGAGCGAAGAAAATGGAAATATAATTTCCACTCCTCAAGTGGGAATCGAACCCACAACCAGTCGTTTACAGTCACACGCTTGTGCCACTGGGCCACGACTGGCCACAACATTATCTTATGACCTCTTTTTTGTCAATAATAATAATATATAGATAGACTTTATTGTTCCATACATAAACAAATTCATTACAAAGAAATAAACTATAAAAGAAATGTATAAGATTAATATTAATATTAAATCCTCAGGCATTAAGCCGCTTTGTGGGGGCCAATCTAGTGGGAGGCGAGTCACCGTCCGTCAGCCACTCAACTTGAGACTGTTCAAAAGGCGGGCGTCCGATACTCTCACTCTATAGCCCAGTATTCAGTCCATCCAAACTCCATTCCATAGTCCCAGATTGGTTTTCCATATTTTCTATTTTACATATATCCTAAAGGAGATACATAATAATAATATACACTAGTGCTAGACATGAAAATGTCAACTGTGTCAATAATTCTACAAACTTATACCCTAATATAGAACCTAGTTCATATGTACCTACAGGTTATAAATCTAAAAGAAATCTTTTACACTTACGAACAAGTCTTTCGCAATAAACGGTCTCATATATGTAAGGATTGATGTCAGCATCAGGGTTGCATCTGGAGCGGATGATCTGCTTACACAGGTTTCCGTCCAAAGCGTCTCTTCTAACCGTATAAAGATTGGAAAATTACTGTTTCTTTAGAAGACGTTGAATCACGGCGATTTTTTTCTATTTAGTATTACCAATTACAACAAGTACTTCTGTCTTAATTATTTATTACCTAACAATCTAGTTGTTTAACTTTTCCGGAAAAAAAGTTTTATTTTAATTATAATCAATGATCAAAATAATCAGATATTATTTACACTTCATTTTTAGGATGTGTAAATCAGAACTGATATTTTAGATTTATGTTTATGTTTATACTATTTGTGTTTTTTTTTAGCTTCACGCTGTATCCCGCAGATAGCGGGGTAGGCAGAGGGAACCTAGTATTATGACATCCCCCATTTTCCGCCAACTTTGCTTGCGTGTTAAGTGGCGGATCTTAACGCCGCGCTTTGCCTCAATACCAGAGCAAACAAAATGGTAATACTAAATATTTCCACTCCTCGAGTGGGAATCGAACCCACAACCAGTTGTTTACAGTCACACGTTTGTGCCACTCCGCCACGACTGGCCCCAAATTATATATTTATTTAAATTATATTTACGAATTTAATCAATAGTCAGTAGGAGGAGGAGGACGGACTTTGTTAGTGTAAGTTGAAATGGATAGATCTTTTATTCCTACCACGTTCTTTGATTTGGTTTCTAAACTTAAAGATTATCCTTGGGCATTGCCTCATGATCAATGTATGCGTTTAATAGCCGGTGGAGGGGATTCCCCTACTATGTCTTGCAAGGTGTTTAAACGTTACCTACTTCTATAACCTGTTTTTAAAACCTATGTATCGTGGCTCAGTGGAACAGCGTGTAACTGTAAATGCAATTTGTTGTAGGTTCTATTTCCAATAGCAGGAATGCTTATATTTAAATTATGTTCATTTCATCCTTCCCTCCTTCCGCCACTCAGGACGGAGAGTCTTAACACTAAATTCTCTCTGACAAATATTTTTTTTTTAGCTTCACGCTGTATCCCGCAAGCAGCAGGGTAGGCAGAGGGAACCTAGTGTTAGGACACTCCGTTCCCCACTTTCCGCCGAATTCGGAGATATTACGTGAAAAGTGGCGGAACTTAACGCCGCGCTTTACCTCGGCACCAGAGCGAAGAAAATGGAAATATTAAATATTTCCACTCTTCGAGTGGGAATCGAACCCACAACCAGTCGTTTACAGTCACACGCTTGTGCCACTGGGCCACGACTGGCCACTGACAAATATATGTAGACAAAATGGGTATATTACGTATTTTTATATACATATGTTATTTTAATTACATTTTTTATATATTGTTTTAAATGCAATAAATAATATACAAAGATCGCCTACTTGAAACTACAACAGTTTCAATGAAAAACGTAGTCAGTCGAGAGAATTCAAGGTAACACACGGTGGGTAGCATAGCTTTGTGGCTTTTATGGGCTGTCGTGATGCTTGTGTTTTTAAAAAACTTATGATTTTCTGTACTAAAGTTTAAAGAAAAAAAATATTTGAAATTGTTATGTTAAATGCTGAAAATATTTGTTTTGTCCTTTACAAGTCACTTTCCTTTGACCTTTACATGATAATATCTTTGTCATTATAAATAATTGAAATTGTTTTATTATATCATAATTAAAATGATTTTACATCGTAATATCACGAATGCAAGCGAAAGGATGAAAACGGAGTGTCTTGATTTTAAGTTCTCTCTATCTACCTAGCTACGCGGAAAAAAACAGAAAAAAAAAACAGAAATAATTTAAATACTTATAAAACAAAGTTTAAATAAAACCTATTAACTTTGTAGTTAATGTTTTAAATATACGTATGTATCTTTACATAGTATAAAGTCGCTTCCGTCTGTCTGTATGTATCCTTAGATCTTCAAAACTACGCAACGGATTTTGATGCTGTTTCTTTTAATAGATAGAATGATTCAAAAGGAACGTTCATATGTATAACACATGCATAATATAGTAGAGAAACACTGATAATTTTAGAGATTTCTAATGTGATGTCTATGTGCCTATAGTGAAATAGTTGTGTAGTTCACGCAGGCGAAGCCGCGAGCGGGCCACTAGTATATTATATAGGTATAGTGAGTGACAACATGGCAAGTCGTGTAGTGTAACCTAGAATCGTTCTGACGGATTAAAGCATGCGGTTAAAGGCAAACCAGTTTACTTGTTGCAAAATTGACGCCCATTCGAAGAGGTTTAATTAATATATTAAATAATTAAATGATTCATTAATATGACTCATTTAATCATTAAATTAATTAGATGTACAATGTATGTGTTGTATTCGGTAGAAAATAGAGAACGGAGTGTTTATGTTCTCTCTGCCTAATTTAATCTCAATTAAAAATTAATTTAGATTAACAATTGACCCTTTATTCACAAAAATCACAATAAACAATTAATTCTAATGTATAAAAGCTTAAAGAGCCGAAGAATAAATAATTGTTATTTATTACACGACGGTTAGCAATTTACCTAGGTGTATAAGTTAGTTATAGTGTGTGGCCAGTCGTGGCCCAGTGGCACAACCGTGTGACTGTAAACGACTGGTTGTGGGTTCGATTCCCACTCGAGGAGTGGAAATATTTAATATTTCCATTTTCTTCGCTCTGGTGTCGAGGTAAAGCGCGGCGTTAAGTTCCGCCACTTAACACGCAATGCCTCCGAATTCGGCGGAAAGTGGGGAACGGAGTGTCTTAACACTAGGTTCCCTCTGCCTACCCTGCTGTGTGCGGGATATAGCGTGAAGCTATTTAAGTTAGTTATAGAACTAGTTAATTTAATATACAAATAACGAATTGTTAATATTTAATTATTAATTGCAATAAAATTTTGCCCAACACTGCCTATAGGCAAAAAACGTGATATGATGGACGAGTATGTGTCTGACGTTATTTAGTAAATATTTTAAGTACGAAGGAAAGCAAGTTATTTAAGTATTTAATTAAATATCTTTATCCTTGATCTTAAAGATGACCATTTTAATAATATTTAAGACGCTTTTTGAATAGATGTTGATGTTTTGTATTTGAATAGTACCATATGCATAATCCTAGATCATATCTTGTATGAAAATACGGCATGAGTCACTAACGCGTAGGCAAAGTACAAATAAGAAAAAAATATATACGACGTATGTTAAGTTATACTGTCATTTGGTATTTCCCTCCATTAATTGGGTTTTTAATCAAGTATTTTTTTACCCGCGACGGAACGGCGACTGTATATGTGTTTGGGGTGAGAGGTTGTTTGTTTGTTTGTTTGTTTGTTTGTTTGTGTGTTTGTGCAAATTACTATGTCAATTATTTCCAAAACTATAAGTCCGATTTTGATACGGTTTTCTATGATAGGTTAAGGTTTAATTGGCGTATGTTCTTATGTATGTCTTATTGCCTTAACTCACCAGGGGGCGCTGCAGTAAGCATTTTACGTGAAAACGAATGTTTTCAATTATCTCAAAAAATAATAGTCTGATTTCAATAGATTTTCAGTGGTAGATTCAGGTTTAATTGGTGGATGTTCTTGGATATGTTTTATCGTGTCAAACCACCAGGGGGCGCTGCAGTAAGCATTTGTTTGTACTTTTTTTGTATTTATTTGTCTAAAACCGAAACTACTGCTTCGATTAAAAAGAATTTTCATAAAAAGATTTATCTTTGCTTGGTGCATATTTTAAGATTTTCTTTTTTTGTTACGGGGAAAACTCACCAGGGGGCGCTGCACTAAACATTTGTTCATGCAGAGCAAAAACTACTAGTCCAATTTAGATGAAACTTTCAAGGATGGGTTCAGGCTTAATTGGTGCGTCTTTCCATATATGTGTTATGGTGACCACTCCTTAAGGGCTGCTGTAATAAGCATTTGTTTGAGTTTTTTTGTGTAAAACCAAAATTTTTCTTATATTTATTTGTCTAAAACCGAAATTACTTATCCGATTGGCTAGAGTTTTCAGAACTAGATTAAGCTTTACTTCGTACATATTTTAAAATTTTTGTTTTTACGTTACGGTGAAAATTCACCAGGGGGCGCTGCAGTAAACATTTGTTTATGTAGAGTAAAAACTACTAGTCCGATTTAGATGAAACTTTCAACGATAGGTTCAGGTTTAATTGGTGCATCTTTTCATATATGTGTTACGGTGATGACTCACCAGGGGGCGCTGCAGTAAGTACATCTGTTTGTGCAAAACTAAAACTACGAGTCCGATTTGAATGCAGTTTTCAATGATAGATTCAAGTTTACTTAGTGCATATTTTCATATATGTGTCATGTATGTTTACTTAGTGCATATTTTCAAGTAAGTGTCAACTCTCTAGGGGGCGCTGCAGTAAGTAGCTGCTTCCATTTTTTGTGTATAACAAAAACGACTAGTACGATTGGAAAGAGTTTTCAGTATTAGATTCCGCTTTGTTTAGTACATGTTTTTAAACTTATATTACGGTGACAAGTCACCAGGGGGCGCTGCAGTAAAATATTGTTTGTGCAAAGCTAAAATGACGAATTCGATTTGGATGCATTTTCAGTGATAAGCTCAAGTTTAATTAGTGCATGTTCTTGGATATGCTTTATCGTGTTAACTCACCAGGGGGCGCTGCAGTAAACATTTGTTTGTAATATTTAATGTAAAACCACAACTACTAGTCCGATTGGACAGAGTTTTCAGTATTAGATTTACCTTTACTTGGTGTATATTTTTAGTTTTTTTTTTACGTTAAGAACTCACCAGGGGGCGCTTCATTAAACATTTGATGGTGCAAAGTTAAAACTACGAGTCTGAATTTGATGCAGTTTTCAACGATAGGATCAGGCTCAATTAGCGCGTGTTCTCGTATATGTGTCGTGGTGACACCTCACCAGGGGGCGCTGTAGTAAGCATTTGCTTTTATTTTTGTGTGAAACCTATTTAGATGCGGTTTTCTGTGATAGGTTCAGGTTTAATTGTTGCGTGTTTTTATATGCCATATCACAAACTACCACGGGGCGCTCCAGTATAAATTAATTTGTTCCAAATTAAAACTACTAGTGGGTTTTGTGATTTTCACTGATTTGGTTAAACTTAAGTTTCCTAAAAATGTTGCGGTGACAATCTGCCAGACCGCTGCAATAGGCATTTGAGAACCAGAAAGCATTGGGCTTATAATTTTTTTTGGATTTGCATGAAGATTAATATAAAGTATTTCGAAATTATGTAATAATATATAATGTATATCTATTCACTTTAAAAAGTTTAAAATAAAAAAAAAAATAAAAATTTTGAAAATACCCACGACGGTTTAATTGTAATTGAAAAAGGATAAAATAACTAGAAATCCCCCGCCTAAAAGAATATATGTAACGAGATGATGGGAATAACTTCGTCGGGGGCTGCCAGTTGCAACCTCTATTTTAAATATAGTAGCTAACAGTATAGATTTCGTTCTTAAAGTTTTTAAAAGGAATACCAGTTATCAAAACTGTAAATTCATATTAATATTTTAATTTTTTCCTAAACCTGTTTTAACAGCATGAAAACCTAGGAGAAGTTATCAAACTTAAAGTAATGGCAGCTCCGACGAAGTCGTCCCCATCATCTCGTTACATATATTCTTTTAGGCGGGGGATTTCTAGTTATTTTATCCTTTTTCAATTACAATTAAACCGTCGTGGGTATTTTCAAAATTTTTAATTTTGTTTTTTTATAATCTGTATTTTATATAATATTAAAAAAATATTATTAAAAATTTACATATCTAAAATATAAAAAATAATAAAAAAAGGCTATCAAAAGTACTTTCCGAGTCATCAGTTAATATAAAAAATGTGAGTATTGTCAGTCCTACGGGAAGCTATCACCGGTCGGAAAGATATTTCTGCTGCCCTTTAATAAAAAACTTCCCTTCAATAAAAACTTAAGAGTATTTCTCAGTGGTGAGAGCGCCTGAACGGTATTCAGGAGGCGCGGGTTCGAATACCGCTGCTTTCAAATTTTTATACGTTTTCTTTAAATGTCTTTAAGAGTTGTACTTTTAGTAAGTACATAATAATTATTTTTACAAGAAAATTATTAAAAAAATTAAAAATAATGACAATTTGCAGCCATTATGGCACAGTGCGGCAGTGTATGACAGAAAACGCGATGAGTTCGGTTCGATTTGTACTCGAAGAATCAATATGCTTAAAATTATTGAAGTGAAAACTTCTTTAGGCGCGTTGAGCGTTTTGGTAGAGGGTAAAATCCTCGGTTCGCGTCACCGACATGCTAATGATAATAGTATATCTATAGCTATGGAGAGCCAGACTAGCGCACGCGCAGTAGCCTGTGTACACGTATACAATTCGTGTAAATATAAATACTATGTATAATTTAGATAATTGTATATTAATTATTTTTTCAACCACTTTGTATTTATATTTTGTTTTTTTGTTTCTCCGCTCTGGACTTAAGATAAAGCGCGGCGTTGAGTTCCACTACTTAAGAAGCGATGTCTCGATTTCGTATGAAAAATGAAGACCCTTGGTGAAAGGGAAAAAGAATTAAACTGGAAAGAAATGTTACGGCTATATTAAAAAGCAGTTATTTTAATATTATAAATAGACGCTCTAATTTTAACTCTATTATATTAACTTGCGTAAATCATAATAAAACCTTGCGTTACAATTTACGCAACGCAACGTGGCACAAACGTGTGACTGTAAATGACAGGTTGTGGGTTCGATTCTTACTCGAGGAGTGGAAATCCATACTTATATTATAAATGCGAAAGTCTGTGTGTTTGTCTGTCACGCTTTCACGGCTAATCTACCGGTTCGATTTGGATGAAATTTAGAATGAAAGTAGTAAAAGTGACTGGGTCTAACATAGGCTACTTATTTTTTCAAAAATCAACCTATAGAGGGTTGAAATAGGGGATGAAAGTTTATATGAAAATTCTAGACCGCTTGACTAATTGTAATGAATTTTGGCATAAATATAGTTGATAATCTAATATAGGTACTTTATTTTTAAAAAATGCGCCCCCGAGGGTTGCATTACAACGAAATAGATCACGCGGCGAAGCCGCGAGCGGGCCGCTAGTTAATAATATTTTCGTTATCTTCGCTCTGATATCGAAGCAAACCGCGAAGTTAAGTTCCGCCACTTAACACGCAATGCCTCAGCGGAAAGTGTGGCAGGGAGTGTCTCAACACTAGGTTCCCTCTGCCTACCCTGCTGTGTGCGGGATACAGCGTGAAGCTAAATAAAAAAAAAAAATAAAACGTGTGTAACAAAATCAGGCAATGTTTGTATGTATGTGGTTGGAGAAAGCGTAAGCTCGTGTCAAATTAACGCTATCACTTTACATTAGTTCGCGGAAATATCACTTTCAGTCGAAAATCGACTTTATTTACAACTGTTTAGGTCTATTTTACTTTATCAAGCTACTTAATATCTTTTTTATGTTAGAACTACAGTAATATGTAAAAAGAACCTTTTTGTTTAAGACATAAGGCTCAATATAGCTTGTTTAATATTTTAGTTGCATGTTTACATCAAAGATTTCATGTAAATTGTATTAATTTGAGTTTGACATGTTATTTTGTATGAATGAATCACAATCGTTTGTAGTCAGTTGATCCAGTAGGTAATAAAGATTAGTTGATAAGCCGAAGATATTGGATTCGATTCCCATTCACGATAGATTCTAATAGATATAATAAAAATATATAACTGATCGCTGTCTGTACATGGAAGATATATGAGAGAAAATCTTATTGAGAGCATTTATCAACGTAGTAGAATCCAAAACAATGATTTTTAATTTATTTTCTGTTTATTTTGTTGTTTGTGCAAGCTAATCGTAGAGACGACTTAACCGATTTCAATGTAATTTAGACTATCGGGTTTTGGTAGTCTTCCCTTTAATGTTTATTTCGTTGAAATCGGTTAATTAATTTTCATTTTATGTAAAAAAAATGCTTTTAAATAACCGATTTGATTAATTGGCTGAAATTTATTTTTCAATATTCAATTAACGAAAGCGCAGCCGCGATCAGGATAGTTTAAAATAAAGAGTAGACTAAGGTACTAAGACTTTATTAAGACCTAAGTGTACTTAGTCTTAAAAATAGTACAAAATTTATTTTATGATATTTGTACACTACGTGAAAACACTAGAGCTAGAGCTCTAGAGCTGATATAATCTATTTAGAAGAAAGAAGATTGGTGGCCAGTCGTGGCCCAGTGGCACAAGCGTGTGACTGTAAACGACTGGTTGTGGGTTCGATTCCCACTCGAGGAGTGGAAATATTTAATATTTCCATTTTCTTCGCTCTGGTGCCGAGGTAAAGCGCGGCGTTAAGTTCCGTCACTTAACACGCAATGCTTCCGAATTCGGCGGAAAGTGGGGAACGGAGTGTCTTAACACTAGGTTCCCTCTGCCTACCCTGCTGTGTGCGGGATATAGCGTGAAGCTATTTATTTATTTATTTTTTTTTTAAAAGAAAGAATTCAAAAACTGTCTGAACAACCTCCAATAATTGCAAACTGCAAATATTTAAGTCGTTCAAAATAAAAAAGGCCAAGCGGAACTGTGATTAAAAAATGTAGGAAGTGGAATGACTAATACAATTGGCCTAGAAGGAAAAAATGCGACATAAAAAATTATATTAAGGTTATCCAAATAATATAAAAACGTTACACTGGTAAAAAGAGGATTGAATTGTAAAAAAGCAGCTTGACATTTGCGTCTTTTGTTAAGACACTCCATTTTCCATTTTCCTTCTAAATTTGATAAGAGATAATGCGTTCTGAGTGGTAGAACTCAACGCCGTGATTTCAAGCCTTGTCTTATAAGAACGGAGAAAGGAAAATAATCCATACTTATATTATAAATGCGAATGTCTGTGTGTTTGTCTGTCACGCTTTCATGGCTAATCTGCCAGTCCGATTTGGATGAAATTTAGAATGAAAGTATTTAAAATGACTGGGTCTAACATAGGCTACTTAGTTTTTCAAAAATCCACCTCTAAAGGTAAATAGAGGATGAAAGTCTCGTATCCTTTTTTTCACTTAACTCTTAAAATACAATGAAATGTAATGTTATTGAAAACTAAATTTCACTTAACTTTAAATTAAGCTAAAGGAATTATCCTAATATACTTATTTCACAAATTTCAAAATATGTGTTGGATAGAAATACACCTTTCTAATACAATGTTTTAAATGAAATTATTCATCAAAAATGGCTATGAATGACACATTTAGCTTCTTTCGTCAGAATCTTTGCTTATTTAATAAAATTCTTTAGCAGCTTAATACCTTTTTTGTTTAGCAGTGTAGACGGATGCAACTTATTATCAAGAGGTTCTCCACTTTCCCCCAAATTTTGAGATATTGCTACTTGAACGGCAGAAATCAACGCCGTTTCACCTTGTCAGAGTGAGAAAACGACGACGTAATTATAAATGTAATTATTTATCCGTGGGAAAGGAATCCAAAACCACCGCGTTACGTATGTATGCTATACGATTCTTCAGCTTATTGTTTTATCCCGTTTTATAACTTTAACACTTTAGTTTTATAAACAATGCTCCCGTTTTAAACACTTTCGTTTTGAAAACAATGCAGAGAATTTAAAATGAATAGAATCATTTTCGAGTGGGAATTGAACCTACAAACGTCGTGTGTTGCCTACACGGTCAGGTGTAGCCTTGGTTATACACCTCGATTGTGTAATTTTTATTACATTTAGATTTAAATCTTTAACATTATATTTTTAGAAAATCTTGTAAAACCTGTAAAGATTACGTTTTTGATGCAATATAAACTATAAGATATCATTTAAATTCAATATAATATCCTGTTACCTATATAACTAACTGTCTAATGAATATATTACATACAAACGACTCTCAATACGCAATAAAACGTATCTCAAAGTATATTGGCACAACGACCGCCTAAGAATTTAATAACAATAACAATACATAAGGAAAACGTAGTAGAATGTACGTAGGAACAGATAAAATTAAAAATAACAGAATTTCACGCGATCAGAAACCCCGGGCGTAAATAATACGGTGTGCCAAACCAGTCCGGCCGACCTCTAAAGCTGAGGCGTGACGTCACAAAACACTACGAATGGACCGTGTCAATAAAATCCAAGGTCAAAATAAAATATTTCTCATCAGGCTTATTTTATACTAGCTGTGACTGCGACTTCGTTCGGAATTTACTGAAGTTATAATCGAAGAAAGCGTAGTTACTTGATTCTTTTTTTTTTAGCTTCACGCTGTATCCCGCACACAGCAGGGTAGGCAGAGGGAACCTAGTGTTAAGACACTCCGTTCCCTACTTTCCGCCGAATTCGGAGGCATTGCGTGTTAAGTGACGGAACTTAACGCCGCGCTTTACCTCGACACCAGAGCGAAGAAAATGGAAATATTAAATATTTCCACTCCTCGAGTGGGAATCAAACCCACAACCAGTAACCCCAATTACTTGATATTTTGGACAATTCAATAAATTTCTTTATAAATTGTTGCCTATGTTTTGTTCTAATGTATAAACTATATTATTGTAAAGTTTTATTGAAATCTGCTTTGTAGTTTTTACGTGAAAGAGTAACAAGCATTCTTAAAAAAATTGAAATTTATAATAATAAGATTATACTAGGGACCCGTTCGCGGTTTCGTCTGCAAATTATTAGTAACTATCTTACTTAATTTACAGACTACTTAAATTCATAATTTAAATTCTTGTAATATCTTTATTTATGAACTAATTGGCAAAAAATTAATATTAAATATTAAGGGAAGCTTACCAAAATAGAATTGGTCAAAAAAGCATTTAAAAATTGATAAAGCTGTTTCTGAGCTTAGCGTGCACAAACTCGCCGACAAACAGACTCGCATATAAGCAGAAATAATATTAAAAATAATTGTTTTAACGTAGTGTTACAGTAATAAATGCCCCCAATAATATTTTTCTCATACATCCTTCACGTACAAACAGCGATAAGTCACATTTAAATTATATGTGTAGATAAATTATAATTATACAAATACAAGTAATTTACTTAATTAAGTATTTTAATTTTAATTTAATTTTTTAATTTAATACAACTTCCTTCAAATAATTTGTTTTTGGGAACTGTAAATACACTTGCTTGCCTTGTCTTTTTGAACTTAACACTTTTCGGTATTTTTATTACTTCCTTCTAATACAAATGTGTGTAATTTAATTTTCAAAGTTATTTTTATAAATTAAATATATATTATATAAAACAGTCCTAGTAACTATTCGGCATTTTACGGACCAAAGAGAGAAGCTTGGTGTAGTGCATGTATCTAAAAATTTTCTTACAGAACTCGTTTGGTCTTAATGTATAAATTTCGTAGATATGTAGTTCACGAATACTATTTTTCTATAACAGAAGGCACTTAGCGTAAGAACGCTATTATAGCGAATTTGCGACATTGCGTATTTATTTTTGTTCTGGTGCCCCCTTTATGAGCATAAAACCTAATCGTCTCAGTCCCAACTTCTCTCTTTACCTAAGCTAAAAAAGATGCTACTAAGGCCACCTTCGCAATTTACTAGCTCATTCAAATTGACATTCCATCATTAATTCGGATACAGTTTTAATTTTGTCCCTTCACGCTTGTTCAGAAGGAACTCCTTTCTTGAAATGAAACTATATTTAACCGGTTTAATCGCGTATATTATTGATATTCGAAAATACATATTTAGAAACCCGACGTTTCGAACACTTTACAGTAGTCCGTGGTCACAGGTAGACCTTCGTTTTGCGGTAGAAATTGATAAAATTTGATGTTTAGCTTCAGAACTAGGTTCCGTGCTATTAAATATACAAATTACAAAAATGTATGTAGCATAATACTCAAAGTGACTCATTTATCACTATATGCACAATAAAACCTATAGCATAATAAAATTTTGGAGGTTAAAACTCAAAACTTTTGTTTTGAGTTATAACTTACTTATGTTTACAGTCAAACGCTATCCCTACGTTAAACTAGAAGATGAATAAAAGATGACTACGTTAAACTGAAATCTGAACAAAGATGCGTAACTCAATGAAAATTATCACAATTTAAATAGAAATTTTGATAACCTCTTTTCTCTCATTTTGATTCTCAGTCATACCACAAACATGGTTAAGCGCTTGGGCAGTTTCTTAGAGGCACGGGTTCGAATCCCGCTACCTTCATTTTTTTTTTTTTCCAATAAATGTTTTACATATTCCTAAATGTCTGAATAACACTTTAAAACTGACAAAATATAATCCAAATTACTTTAATTTATTCAGTACTTAAGTTAAGTACTACTTACGCATCTAATTGGGCTTACAAATTCATATTATTTTTGACAAAGAACAATTTATATAAAAGCGCTACGGTCGTTGAAATCTTTAGTCCTCAAGATAATATCAAGATCAAAGCGTAGTTTATATTTGTAATAATTAACAAGGAAATATTTAAGTCTCACGGTGTGGCGTAACAATGCAATTATGCAAATAGATAATATAAGAATAATTTCATTATTGTACTACAATGAATTCTACAAACGCAATTGTAGCGCATTCGATTCCTGTTTTGGGGTAATATGAAAACTGTTTTTGATACACACCTAACATGACAGCCATTGTGGCGCAGTGGGAGTGTCTCTCTCTCTGATAAACATGGTTGGTGGTAGGTTGGATTCCTCTCTTAAGTAACGATTATATTTAAATTATTTTTTCCAACACGTAATATCTTAATTTGCGGCGAAAAATGGATGACGGAATATCTTAACACTAAGTTCTATCTGACTACCCTACTATATTTTTATGACCATTGCTTGTAAAGTAAAATTAAAACGTGAAAATAGGTTCTATAGCACGCAATGTATTAAAGATGAAAATCTGAGTGTTAAACTCTCGGAGAATAAGTGCGGAAATTAGATTAGGTATTTTATTTTCCGCTGGAAAAACTATTTATGATTTAAATCATATAAACTTTGCTATATATATGTACATATTTCGTAAACAGTGCACAGAAAAATATACGAACAGAGAAAATTTGCACACCCATCAACTAATTGCAAGTGCAAAACGTTGCTTATTGCAAATGATATCACGCTATGATCAGTCATTAAGTTAATACCAGCTACGGCCTATATTCTACTATTGACTTAAATATTATAATTAATCTAAAAACAAATATTAGGGACACGAAATGTGACCGCCAATGCAACTGGTTGTAGGTTCAATTCCCACTCGAGAAATGTAAACATTTAATATTTCCATATTATTCGCTCTGGTCCGAGGCAAAGTGCGGCATTGGGTTCCACTTAACACACAAAACCTCGAAAATATGCCAGTGCGTGGGGAACGGAGTGTCTTAACAATAAGTTCCCTCTGCCTACCCTGCTGTGTGCGGGATACAGCGTGAACCTAAAAAAATATAATAAACATTCGTCTGATAGAATTACTAAAGAACGTGCAAATCGTTAAACAACTTTAAAAATACGTAAACAAATCGTGACTTTAAACAACATTTATTATTCATTTATACTGTTTTAAAATTTATACCGATATCATTAACAAAAACTATAAAAAAAATATTATTTTGTCGACAATATAGTGATGCAATTGGCAATTGTCTGTCTGACTGCAAGATTAGTTCGATTACTTAATAGATTATACGTTTTATATTTTTAATAAATAATTGGGGCCAGTCGTGGCGCAGTGGCACAAAGTGTGACTGTAAAGCGGACTGGTTGTGGGTTCGATTCCCACTCGTGGAGTGGGAATATTTAATATTTCCATTTCCTTCGTTCTGGTATCAGAGGCAAAGCGCGGCGTTAAGTTCCGCCTCTCAACATGAAATGCCTCCGAATTCGGCCTACCCTGTTGTGTGCGGGATAGGGCGTGCAGCTATAAAAAAATATATATTTTTAATATGATAACAAGGTTAGCAAAGAGAAGCTAGTGTTAAGACACTCCGTTCTCCACTTTCCACCTACAAACCGAGACATTCTTTGGAATCCAACACTGTAATCTACCATATATTATTAAATTTGAATTTGTGTATCTTTAACCTGGCAAGACAAATTACAGCGTTGAATTACGCAACTCAATTTTATTTATATGTATAAGACAACAAGCTGGACTTATCCCTAGATTTTCTTTGCCTAAATCACATTATTTAACTTTTATACAAAATTATTTAAAATATTCCAGTAATAAATGCTCTAAATCTCTTCTCTATATCTCTATCTCTATATATAATAAAAGAGTAGAAAAGTCAATTCTGTACATGAAAAATTTCAGAAAAATTTTAGTTGGGTGCGTTAATATGTCGATAACAGAGGCCAAAAATCCACTCAGTAGAATTTTTGTCTGTCTGTCTGTCTGTCTGTCTGTTAATTTGTTCGCCAATCACGCAAAAACTACTGGATAGAAATGGATGAATTTTGGTGTGGTGATAGCTTATAGTCCAAAGGTACATATAGGATAGTTTTTATCCCGGTATTCCATGTAGTTTTTTTGTTAAAATTAAAAAAGCGATATAAGTAAATCATTTGTATATCGGTATCTACCGGGTAGAAATTAGTGAATTTTTAGTATGGAGTTAGCTTAGAGGGTAGAGCAACATATGCGATAGTTTTCATCCCGGTATTCAATATAACTCCCGCAGTAAAATAAAATTAAAAAAAAAAACATTCAGATTATGTCGATAGTTCACGAGTGAAGCTAAATTTGTTTCAATATCACTAATTAAAATAATTATAAAATAAAATAAGCATAACATTTATTAAATATACATTTGACCGGTCTATAAAACTTTATATAATCTATATATTTATATAATCTATATGACAACAGATGTCACTACGTTTTCTGCAACGGGTAGCGCCATTTGTTATTATATAGTTGACATTGTATTAGACATATCCGCACTCATTAAAATTATTATTATAAAAATGCAAAAATCTGTATCTCTTCTTTTTGTTATGTTTTGACGGGAATTCGTAAAGAAGATTGTTGAAGATGCAGGGTCATATAGGCTACTTTATAAAAAATCAAAACCCTAGGAGGTTGAAACAGTAGATGAAACTTATGTATGTTTAGTATATAGTGAGAATGAAAGATCTAAACTCCTTGCCTGAAATGAATGAATTTTCTCAGGAAAATAGTTAATGAGGCAAGGTCTCTCATGAACATAATTAGTGACGAAAGTCAAATATAGACTACACTCATTTTATAAAAAAAAAGCAATCCCAAATAGGCAATAGAGGATGAAAGTGGTAGTTCACGTGGCGAAGCCGCGAGCGGGTCGCTAGTAAAAAATAAATTAAAGAAATGAATAAATAAATGTTTATTCGTTCTTTTATTATTCTTTTTTATTTTCTTCAAACGCTTTGCATTTACACGACGCAATCGATATGCAACCGATTACATTGACCTACTATTTTTAATGTAGAATTACTTTTAAACATAACATTCCACTTTTATTGATAACGAATCGTTAAGATAAACAATGTATAATATTTTAATGAGTCAATACTTTGTAAATATGGTTTAAAAAATTAAAAAATAAAATTAAATAGCTTCACGCTATATCCCGTACACAGCAGGGTAGGCAGAGGGAACCTAGTGTTAAGACACTCCGTTCCCCACTTTCCGCCGAATTCGGAGGCTTGCGTGTTAAGTGGCGGAACTTAACGCCGCGCTTTACCTCGACACCAGAGCGAAGAAAATGGAAATATAATTTCCACTCCTCGAGTGGGAATCGAACCCACAACCAGTCGTTTACAGTCACACTCTTGTGCCACTGGGCCACGACTGGATATGGTTTAAAAGATAAAAATAACCTCAATTGTTGGTGGATAAGTCAAAATTCAATTTAAGCTTTTTCTTACATAGTAAGGCAGGAGAGAATCTAGTGTCAAGACACTCCACCTTTGCTACGCTTCGTTTGATTTTATATGCTGTGTAATGAGTGGCGGAACTCAACGCCGCGCGTTGTCTTACTATGAAGAATATAAAAATAATTTAAATATAACGCTTTCTCCATGTGGGAAAGACACCCACAACTGTCGGGTTTACAGTTCGCTGCCTGTTCCGATTCCGACATTAGGTTGTGGGTTCGATTCCCACTCGAGGAGTGGAAATATTTAATATTTCCATTTTCTTTGCTACGGTATCAAGACAAAGCGCGGTGTTAAGTTCCGCCACTTAGTATGCAATGCCTCTGAATTTGGTAGAAAGTGGGGAATGGAGTGTCTTAATACAGGGTTCCCTCTGCCTACCTACCTACTTACCTTGCTATGTGCGGGGTACAGCGTAAAGTAAAAAAAAAATAACTTCATTTTATTTTTGTACGACTTAAGCAGATTTTCGGTATTATGCAATAACAAAGAAATTAGTAAGTTTTCAATATTCGTCGAAATTTTCCCCAAAAACAAAAGAAAAGGCTTATATTATCAACAGAACTGCCTTCTGAGACTTTCTTGACAAATTGACATTGCTGGCATACATTTCGTTGACATGTTAATTAACGCTACATTTTCTTTTATTTTGATAACGTATAAACTGCATTCAATATAACTAAGTACAAAATGACGGCGTTGAAAAATATTATTATTGTTTAACATGTCATAACACTCCGTTCTCCGATATCCACCCATAGTCGACATACGCATGTTAATCGTCTCTGTCTAACTTACTTACAACAGCAGAGAAATTAAAATATTTTTAACTAGCGGCCCGCCCGCGGCTTTGCCGCGTGAACTATTTCCCTACATTGCAACCCTCGGGGGTGCATTTTTAAAAAATAAAGTAGCCTATGTTTATACTTGTATTATCAACTATATTTATGCCAAAATTCATTACAATTGGTCAAGCGGTTTAGATTTTTCATATAAACTTTCATCCCCTATTTCAACCCTGTAGCGGTTGATATTTGAAAAAATAAGTAGCCTATGTTAGACCCAGTTACTTTTACTACTTTCATTCTAAATTTCATCCAAATCGGACCAGTAGATTAGCCGTGAAAGCGTGACAGACAAACACACAGACATTCGCATTTATAATATAAGTATGGATTTAGTAATTCCTCCGAGCGGAATCGAACCCACATTCCTCACTATTACAGTCTAAGACTGCCACTGCGCCACGACGGCAAAAAGCACACTTTATAAATATTATTGTTGTAACTAGTAACACACTCGTACAGGCATTATAAGTATTAAGTAGGTAAGTGCGTACACAAAGGCCGTTCCCACGCAATTTCTCAACGGAGTAACAATTACACGCCCAACAACTAAGAATTTTGGTATTAATCATATTTGGCCAGTCGTGGCCAAGTTGCACAAGCGTGTGACTGTAAACGACTGGTTATGGGTTCGATTCCCACTCGAGGTGTGGAAATATTTCAGTTTTCCATTTTCTTCGCCCTGGTGTCGAGGTAAAGCGCGGCTTTAAGTTTCGCCACTTAACATGCAAGCCTCCGATTCCGGCGGAAAGTGGGGAACGGAGTGTCTTAACACTAGGTTCCCTCTGCCTAGCCTGCTATGTTCGGGATACAGAGTGAAGCTAAAAAAAAAACATATTTTGATGACATGCGAGGTAGTTGTGAGTTCTCTGAATCTGAAAGAATATTTGCAGGATTAAAGTCAGCTTTATATGAGAAATACAAATAGGTTCAACTTTCGCTTGTTTTCTCATAGCAGTCAGAGACAACCAAGTGTGACTCAGTTCTCCATTAAAATACAGTATACTATAGCAGGGGAGAGCAACGCGTGGCTCGCAAAGCATTTTTAGTGGCCCGCCAGCGTTTTAATTTTTTTAAATATGCGTATGATTATACTTATATAAACTAAATTTTTAATTTGTGTGGCCCGCCAGCCATTGTTAAAGTTTAAATGTGGCTCGACAAATTTTGTAGTTAAAAATGGCCCGCCGCTTGAAAAGGTTACTCACCCCTGTACTATAGAAATAGGTACAAGTAAAGTAAAAATAATATATATTGCTATACTTTTACTATGAGCGCTTTGCAATTGACAGGACAAAAAAGAACGCCACAAACGGAAAACAACTCGGTAATTCCATTTCTAACAAAATCCCACTTGAATAAGTTTTTTTATTCTTTATTTTTTTTCCTTCTCGCTATATCCCTTACGGGGTAGGCAGAAAGAACTGAGCGCTAAACGGTCCCTGCATACTTCTCTCTCTTCGTCCACTGTCATCTATGTTCATACATGTCCATCTGACTATAGAGGGTTTTCATGCTTTTTACGTGACCTGGAGGAATCCAGTATAATCGACACTTTTTGCTTGAAGGTCAACCGAGATCTCCCTCTACTTCTTCTAAAGCTAATCTTTACTATATATGTTCATAAATTAGATATTATATAAATCTATTTAGATTTATAGAGATTTATACATTAAATATAAACGAAATCTATAGATTTACATGTATGGGTCAAAACGAACTAAATTGCGTCCTCCATAACAATAATTTAAAGGAAAAAAAGGAGACGAAAAGTGGCAAACACCAAGTTCTTTCTATCAAAAGTCAAATGCTTATCATATACGACTAAAGCTTTTGAAATTGTAATATATATTTTTTTTTTTTTAGCTTCACACTGTATCCCGCACACAGCAGGGTAGACAGGGGGAGCCTAGTGTTAACACACTCCGTTGCCCACTTTCCACCGAATTCGGAGGCATTGCGTGTTAAGTGGCGGAACTTAAAGCCGTGCTTTACCTCGACACCAGAGCGAAGGAAATGAAAATATTAAATATTTCGACTCCTCGACTGGCCCCAATATGGCTATAAGTAATATAGTCGATGATATTTTATAAAAAGCCATGAGAATGCCTTTTGAATCATCAATCAGTAATATAATCTGGGTAATGAATAAAAGATATCAAATAATAACGGTCTATTGCAGTTAACGATTAAGTAATTATTTTACAACGATAATTGCCACGATAGAGATGAGAAGAACAACAACAAGAAACGTTTTAAATTATAATAAGTCAATAATTATTCAATAAATTTATATATGTTTTACTTTTACGGGGCCTGTCGTGGCGCAGTGGCACAAGCACGTGACTGTAAACGACTGGTCTTGGGTTCGATCCCACTCGAAAAGTGGAAATATTTCCATTTTTTCGCTCTGGTATTTAATATTACCATTTTCTTCGCTCTGGTATCGAGGCAAAGCGCGGCGTTAAGCTCCGCCACTTAACACGCGCATTGCGTGCTCCGTATTCGGCGGTGCGTGGGGAACGGAGTGTCTTAACACTAGGTTCCCTCTGCCTACCCTACTGTATGGGGGATATAGCGTGAAAATTTAAAAAAAACTTTTTTACGTATCCCCCGCACATTCATTTCATGACGGAGGAAAACTGAAAACCTTAAACAAACAAAGGAATACTTATAAAGTCTGCTTACTTTACCATTTTTTAACTTATTATGAAATCATATATTATTATGATAATTAGGTATAGCAGATACTTTAAATCTATTTTTTGTGTTGCCATGTTTCATATTTGTCATTCAACTTCACATATTAAATTTTTGTTTTGTTTTTTTGGGTATGCAAATCCTGACTATCTGGCAACCCTCATTCTAAGTTATGAATACGTTACTGCCAGAATTTAGAAATTAGATTACTAACGCCGTGCTTTGTACAATCAAGCTGCGCAATATATTAAAACCTATATATTTAATACCAACCTCAAAACATCAAAATGTTCTACTACATAATAACTTGTTATAGCGATAATTTGATTTTTCGTTACAAAACCGAACCTATATAGCGTGACGCAAAATTATGTTACGTTAGTAAAAACAAGGGGTTACTAAACTCCTTGGCAGTTAACCTCGTTCCAACCTGACCCGATAAAGCTGTTTAATTATTAACTTTAAGAAACATTTCTTCAATTTAAGTCGCCCTAGATTCACTTTCTGACACGCAGTGTTAAATATTATATAGGATAATATCGACTAAATAAGAAAATGCTTTCTTTGTTCTTTGTATTTTAACGCGTAACCTCACTTTATGTTTTCATATTCACTTGTTTTGTTTTTGTCTTCTTTCAAAAAGAAAGATACTGAATAAACCTAAGGGAGGTTAAAGGAATCATTACTCTAAAAGTCTAGATCAATCTTTAAATCACAGGTCTGTTGACATAAATCACGCCACTTAACACGCAATATCTCGATTTCGGGTTACGGGACTAAGTTATTTTTGAATATTTAATAATACAAAAATCCAAAGATGAAAAAATGCGTATAATTTGAGTAATAAATAGGTCTTAAAAAGGTCTCAAAAATAAAATTGTAACTAAGTATCTATTTTCTACCAGAGAATATATACAGTTGTACGCTTTTTCTTGCAAAACAGGGTAGTGGAGAGAACCTAATGTCAAGACACCCCGTTCTTCACTTTCCGCTCGAAATCTAGACATTGCATTTCGACCGGCGGAGCTTAACGCCACACATAAAGTATGGCTCAGGTACCAGAGCCGTGGGGCCGGTGGGGGGACGGGTTAAGAATACAATTACCCTCCGCCGGGTCCCGTAAAAGGCAGGTAACCCAGTAGCTTGGTGGTAGGAGATTCGTTCTCCGACTAGCTCGCGATCACCATCGTGTCAAAGACGAAATGCCAAACATCTATTGATGGGTTCCGGTTCGATGACATGTAAGCCAGCTTTCCCTACTCCCATCCTTCCTCCATCCATCCTTCCATCCCCCCTACATCCCCAAGGCTGACAACACATCCATAACTCTTATATTGTGGATGTCTATGGGCGAACCACTTAAAACCAGGTGGGTCTTCTGCTCGTTTGCCTCCTTTATTCCATAAAAAAACAGCTCCATAATAAAAATAAAAGTAAGTTAATGTTTACATTAAAAAAATAATAATCTAAATTAATCTACATATATCATTATTTTCCCAATTGGGAATGAACCCATAACCAATCGCGTTCAGAATCGCTGTCCCACTGCGCGATGGCCTCAATAATGTTATAATTAAAGATTTTATAAGTTATCGGTTACCGAACGAATCGGCCCTGATTTTTTGCTGCTATCAATGAAATAAGCCTTACGTGTTGACTGCCTTGCGCTATTCTGCAATGTCAGCCGGTTAGTTAACTTTGCTAGAGTGTTGTAGTTTTATTATTATATATTTAGATAAATTAATTATATATTAAAATTTTCGATAATTTTTCATATTTTTTAAACCTTTGTTATTTAAAAAAAAAAATATTATGCAACTATGCTTATACATATGCTAAAACATAATAAAAAAAATTAATGTCAAATTAAGACCATCATCTGGGAAGCAGTGGTAAGGGGTCCGTTATAGCTTTGATTACCACTCGGGGAAGTGATTATATATATTTTATAACTTCACGCTGTATCCCGCGCACAGCAAGGTAGGCAGAGGGAACCTATTGTTAAGACACTCCGTTCCCCACGTACTGCCGAATGTGGAGGTATTAAGTATTCTATAGGATATAAAGAGGAACCTTGCATTGGAAATACTTGAAGATAATGAATTATTGGGGCCAGTTGCGGCGCAGAGGCACACAGTGTAACTTAACTTAAACAGTAAAGCGACTGGTTGTGGGTTCGATTTCCACTCAAGGAGTGGAAATATTTATTATTTCTATTTTCTTCGCTCTGGTGTCGAAGCAAAGCACGGCGTTAAGTTCCGCCATTTAACACGAAATGCCTCCGAATTCGGCGGAAAGTGGAGAACGGAGTGTCTTAACACTAGGTTCCCTCTGCCTACCCTGTTGTATGCAGGATACAGTGTGAAGCTAAAAAAAAAATTAAGTAGTAAATCTACGAATTAACTAACTTCTTGACTTAACTCTTAGTGACTCAAATTAGTAAAAAATTGAAAGTGCTTATTATAATGAAACATCAAAGGCATCACAGCGTTGCAAGTTAATTGCACGTTAAATAACTAGTTACGGTTCGTTGTGTTCAAATTGTATTATACATCGATACTGTTCGACTACACGCGAGGAAATTCTGCACAAAATTATTATATTATAACAAAATCTTTGATTATGAGTGTAAGGCGACTAGGTGTGGGTTCGATTACCACTCGAGAAGTGGAAGTATTTAATATTTCCGTTTTCTTCGCTCTGGTGTCGAGGTAAAACGCGGCGTTGAGTTCCGTCAGGTAACACGTAATGCCTCCATATTCGACGGAAAGTGGGGAACGGAGTGTCTTAAAACTAGGTGCCCTCTTCCTACCCTGCTGTGTGCGGGATACAGCTAGTGAAGCTAAAAAAAAATTTTCGATCTTCACAATTCCTCTGGGTGAGAATCCATACCAATTCACAATAGCGTATTTAATAAAAAATAAAATCTGTAACTCAATTTGAATCAGCTCTCTTTTGATTGACAAAATAATTGGATCAATCAAAACGTTAATACCAATACATCAATACACTTAACAATCAATAACCATCTCGCGTCTGTCTGTATATACATATATACAGATGCTTAGATCTTTAAAACTACACAACCAATTTTGATGTGGTTTTTTTATTAGATAGACTTTATATGTATAATACGCACATAGTATAGTTGAGAAACACTGATAATTTTAGAGGTTTCTAATGTTATATCGGCGATGCGCTTGCCTAAATAATGTAATAGTTATAGTCGTGTAATATACGCAGGCGAAGCTGCAAACGGGTGGCTAGTCCATACTTATATTATAAACTAGCGGCGCGACTTATATTATATACTCGCCGCGTGAGCTACACATGTGTTTCGTTATATTGCAACCCTCGGGGGTAGATTTAAAAAAAATGAAGTAGCCTATGTTTAAGCTTGGATTATCAACTATATTTATGCTAAAATTTATTACAATCGGTCAATTTTCATATAAACTTTCGTCCCCTTATTTCAACCCTTTAGAGGTTGATTTTTGCAGCGAATTGCAGTCTAGATAAGTAGCCTATGTTAGACCCAGTAACTTGCACTACTTTCATTCTAAATTTCATCCCAATTGGACAGTAGATTAGCCGTGAAAACGTGACAGACAAACACACAGACTTTCGCATTTATAATATAAGAATGGATGCTAAAATCTGTCTGTTTGCCTGTCACGCTTTCACAGCTAATCTACCGGTCCTATTTGTATAAAATTTAGATTGGAAGTAGTAAAAATTACTGAGTCAAACATAGGCTTTATTTTTCAATTTTTTTTTTTCTAAATTCCACCCCAGGACTTAAAATTTAACGAAACAGCTACATAGTACACACGGCAAAGCCGCAAGCGGGCCGCTAGATTTCATAAAATTTTAGTACTTTCAAATTTTAGAGTATAAAACGATTCAAGTAAAAATAGTAACAAAGACAGATAAAATTTGTCATGCAGTTCGGTAGGCCTTGTAAGGTGCAACTTTTTGTTCAGCCTTCACCAAAGTATTTATCACTTTGAACACAAAGGAGGTTTTTATGACTACAATAGACAGCCTAAATCTATAGAAATGTATACATTCAGTGTATTTTTAAAACGAGTATATAAAGTTTATATTATTTCTTTTTCTTTTGTTTAGACTTCGAGTAAAATCTACGATCATATTATTAGCATAGCAAGGTAAAGTGAATTTTCTGCTGTAAGTTGAGACATTGCCTGTTGGTTGGTGGAAGTCAACGCCGCGCTTTATGACTAGATCGGGGATATGTCATAGTTTAAATTGTAATCGTTCCCTCCAATGGAATCGAACCTACAACCAATGGCGCTTCAGTCCTCTCAAAAAAAGTCTCACCCATCCATACTTATATTATAAATGCGAAAGTCTGTGTATTTGTCTGTCATGCTTTCACGGCTAATCTACCGGCCCGATTTCGATGAAATTTAGAATGATAGTAGTAAAAGTGACTGGATCTAACATAGGCTACTTATTTTTTCAAACATCAACCTCAAAGGGGTTGAAATGGGGGATGAAAGTTTATAGGAAAAATCTAAACCGCTTGACCAATTGTAATTAATTTTGGCACAAACATAGTTGATAATCTAAGCTTAAACATAGGCTACTTTATTTTTTAAAAATGCACCCCCGAGTTTTGCAATATAAAGAAATAGTTCACGTGGCGAAACCGCGAGCGGGCCGCTAGTAACCATATATTTCCTAAAATAGATTTCCTTGAAGCCTGTAAATCACAATTTTACAAGCACTACAAAATTTCAACTTTTAATGAAAAAAATTGCCGAATTGCATTATATTTTATTATTTACTTAAAATAACACGAAAAAAGGTAACTTTAAAAAACGTAGACCTGATTAGTCCGATCATTGCAACACGTTCGTAGCTCACTTTAATTAATTATTACAGAAACAGAAATCGGCATTTATAAAATTTAACGTTAATTATGACCATTAGTGCTTTATGTTCAATAATAAATTGTATTAATTTACTTAGTGTATATATTACACAAAGTTTTTACTAGATCCGTTTTCATTTTTTCCCTTCACGCTGTATCCCGCACACAACAGGGTAGGCAGAGGGAACCTAGTTTAAAGCACTCCGTTCCCCACTTTCCGCCGAATTCAGAGGTGTTACGTGTTAAGTGGCGGAACTTAACGCCGCGTTTTGGCGCTCGACACCAGAGCGAAAAAAATGGAAATATTAAAAAAATCCACTCTTCTAGTGGGAATCAACCCCACAACCAATCGTTTTACTGTCGCATTTTGTGCCACTGCGCCACGGTTGGCCCCAATATTCGTTCGTAATAATTCATTTTAATAAGATATATAAACGTATTTTACATTGTAATGTGAAATAAACGTAGCTATAACAACGTGTATGTCACTTTATACAAAAGTGTGTTCCATATAAGGCAGAATTCGTATATTTTCAAAGCATTATTATAAAATATATTCACTGTTTGCATTTCTTCTCTATATAAACTTTAAACATGCCAAAATACACATTCATCATTAAATTTTTTTGTAAAAAGGAGCCGAAATTTTCATTAATATAAGTTTACATACCCCACTTAATATGAACAATGCTATCAACGCTAATCTAACAAGCCGCACTGCAAATGCGATAAACTCATAAATTACACTTAAAAATACTTTTAACTTTATTTTCTTAATAATCATTGGCCTACATTTACTAAATAACAATTAAGCAGTTCATTAACATATTATTTAAGTATATATTTTTTTATTTTTATATATATATATATATATATATATATATATATATACATATATATATATATATATATATATATATATATATGATATATATATACATATATATATATATACATATATATATATATATATATATATATATATATATATATATATATATATATATATATATATATATATATATATATATATATATATATATATCTGTATATATATATATAAAATATTTTACCAATTATTTTAATTACCAATATAAAGAAAACTGTATTTTTTTAATTCCACGAAAGTATCTAGCGAAATCAAAGTCAAAGTAATTATACCTTGTACAAGATAGCTTGACCTTTTTGACAGATGTAAACTTTTATGATCGACATAACTTTGCAATGACGAACATATATTTTTTTTCTTAATTTAAATTAAAAAAAGTTGTAAAAAGTATTGTAAAATATATTTTTAAAAATACATATAACACAAAAGTCCATAAAGATTCAAGCGTTATTCGAAAATTTTAAGAACTTTTACTGCTTCAAAGTAAAATTTAAATACGTGCAAGTAATAGACGCTTGTACAATGTTACATCGAATGATGCGCGACGTCTACTTCGACAATTTAATTGAACACGAAATAATAATTCAAGTTCGAGATGGTGACACAAGCTCCGACGACTCTGGCTATGATGGTCTCTTCCCTAATAAAAACTTTTTTAATGATAAAACTATTTTATCAACCTTAATTTTTACATAGAGAATTATTCTTAGACCTCCAATAGGTGGTCCACGGGACCAAATCTCGTCACAGTTAAAAAAAAATTAAAACGTTATTTTATAGACTACTAAATATTTTCTGTTTCCTATCACTAGCCCGTCTGTACAGGATACAAATCGTAAATTCCAAATATCGAGTAAAATATCATAAAATACAGTCATATATCGACCACACCTATTCGTTAGCTGGTAACCGAGCCCTCAAGGCTTCCCCTTCACTCTCACCGTGACCTCACTTCCTTGTACGTCATTGTAATGCTAAACCAAATGGCAATACAAATGTGTACTTAAAAATTATTTCGCACCTTTAAAATAATAATGAGCTCATCCAAAAAATCTACACCAAAAGTGTTATAAAAGAATTAGGTAGTATTTATTTATTCCTTATGAAATTATACATTTAAACATAAAATAATGTAGACATGTAAGAAGTATTAATATTATATAAGTATAATTATTACTCTAAGATTTTTTCATAATTTTCCCAAATTTTTTTTGCCCGAAAACGACAAATTACCTGTTAATTGGATTGATTGAACTTAACGCTACCTTCGTCTTATGAACCAGAACGGTGAGATGAAATAAATATCATTACTGTCCTTAGTGGGAATCGAACCGACAACCAACGAGCTTACAGTCAGAATACGTCAACTGCAGTATGACGGTCTCATACTTTAAGATAAGCACTCAATAGTACGTTTAACCTTTTATAGCTTAAAATAAAATGTTTAGTTAAAATTAACTGATAGAATACATGCTTTATATACATACCTATGGTTTGATTCATTAAATTATTTTTATGAAATTTTTAGATCCATACTTATATTATAAATGCGAATGTCTGTGTGTTTGTCTATCACGCTTTCACGGCTAATCTACCAGTCCGATTTGAATGAAATTTAGAATGAAAGTAAGTGGGTCTAACATAGGCTACTTATTTTTTCAAAAATGTCTAAAGGGTTGTAATAGGCGATGAAAGTTTATACCAAAATTTATAAAAAAATCTAAACCGCTTGACCAATCGTAATGAATTTTGGCATAAATATAGTTGATAATCTAAGTTTCAACATAGACTACTTTATTTTTTAAATATGCGCCCCGGAGGGTTGCAATATAACGAAATCGCGATGTTCTAATTTTCTTCAAAAGTTTGATCGAATGAAACAAAAAAACGGCTTGATGGATTTAATCGAAAACTTGTGAGGTTTTTGTGAATATATTGAACTGTAAAACGCACAGTCACCACAATTACCAGTTTTCTTGAGTTCCGCCATCTAACACGAAATGCCTACAGAATTTGGCATAAAGTGGGGAACAGAGTGTCTGAACACTAGGTTCCCTCTGCGTACCCTGCCGTGTGCGGGAGACAGCGTAAAGCTAAATAAAAGAAGTATATCTGTTCGTACCTACATATATCGTTATATAGAAACTTAATCTCTTAAGACGATGTTTTTGTTTTTTTTTAACTTTATTTATTTTCTTTTTCCAGACACAAAAAATGCTGCCGAGGAAAAGATATAATATGAATTTCATACTAATGATAGTATTAATGTTCGCCAAACATTCACAACAATATGGATCTGGTGCTCCACCTATGGTATGTATAGAAATTTATTTATAAAAAATATTGTAGGGGCCAGTCGTGGCGCAGTGGCAAAGTGTGACTGTAAAGCGACTGGTTGTGGGTTCGATTCCCACTCGAGGAGCAGAAATTATATTTCCATTTCCTTCGCTGTGGTATCAGAGGTAAAGGGTGGTGTTAAGTTCCGCCACTTAACACGTAATACCTTCGAATGCGGCGGAGAGTGGGAATCGAATTATCTTGATACTAGGTTTTCTCTAACTATGAAGCTATGGAGGATAAGGCGTGAAGGTGTAAAATGTGCCCAGTGGCACAAGCGTGTGACGGTAAACCGATTGGTTGTGCGTTCGATTCCCACTCGAGAAGTGGAAATTATATTTCCATTTTCGTCGCTCTGGTGTCGAGGTAAAGCGGCGTTAAGTTCCACCACTTAACACGCAAGCCTCCGAATTCGGCGGAAAGTGGGGAACGGAGTGTCTTAACACTAGGTTCCCTCTGCCTACACTGCTGTGTGCGGGATACAGCGTGAAGCTATATATATACAAAAATGTCTTAAAAATAAAAATAAAAACTTATGAAATTAGTATGCGGGGACCTTAGCGTTTGGCGCTCCATTCTCTCTAACTACCTCGCAAGGGATACAGTGTGAAGCTAAAAAAAAATAAAAAGAAAAAACTTACATTACATTAATTAGTTAATTTTTTTATTACTTATATAAATTGCCGTTATTTTAAATTTATTGCCCTCGTAACGCAACTGGAATGTGTCGTAAGTTTAATTCAAGGCTATAGGCTCAATATAGGCTTGTGGTTTTAAAAAAATGTATTTTTACGGATTAGAAAAATATCATTACCTCAATTATATACACGCCGTTTTTAAGTCAACGGAAATTGGATCAAATTCAATTTTATTGACCTTCAAATTGCTTTTTATAACTTAAAATTATATTGCTTAATTTTCAATTCCATCCTATTTACCACTTACCACTTTAAAATGTTAAATTTAAAAATCAAAAGAAAAATGGCAGTTAAAAAATGTAGGTTCACTCTCTTTCGCATAGCACGATGGTAAGAGAGATCTAGGAGTCAAGACACTTCTTTCTCTACTTTCCGTCTAAAGTTGTGACTTTGCGTTAAGTGGCGCAATTCAACCGCGATTTGTCGTCCACAACTACCGCGTTCGCTTGCTGCTGCTTACTTTCCACGTCAGCATTCTAAATGATCAATTTCATTAAAAATTATGATTTTTTTAATTTAAGGACTATTTATAATAAATAATAATAATAAAGTGTGGCACATAGTGTCTGTAAAGCGACTGGTTGTGGGTTCGATTCCCACTTGAGGAGTGTAAACATTTAACATTTTCATTTTCTTCGCTCTAGAGTGAAGGTAAAGCACGGCGTTAAACTTAAGTTCCGCCAGTCCGAATAAAAACCCCTTTTATATCAGATAATACATCCATATATGTTAGTAACATTTTCAAACTTATGTATCTAATTTTAATACATTCCAATTAACAGATTCAATCTTAAAGACTATAGAAATTTAAAATAAAATTCATAAAAAGCAAAACATTCATAAAATTTATATAAATCAAATTCATTACATAAAAATTTAGAATTAATATTATTAATAAAAAAAATATTTAAATTACATTGAAATATTTAAAATTGAACACTAAACAACAATAGGTGATTTAATAGTAAAAATTTTATATAACTACTAGCTGTTACCCGCGACTTCGTCCGCGTGAACGCCCTGCCTTCGATTTCTCCAGGATTCCATCATCAGATCCTGATCTCCTTACCATGGTAGCAATGGTGAAATATACCTTCTCGAACAAAAAAAGAATTTTGAAAATCGGTCTACCCATCTTCGAGTAATCGGGGAACACACATAAGAACCTCTTTTTTTATGTCGAATAAAAATCCCTATAAATTTTAACTTATTACGTTATTCTGATATCAAACCTATATTACTGCAAAGTTTCATGAAAATCCGTTCAGTAGTTTTTGCGTGAAAGAGCAACAAACTCACACACATCCGTACAAACTTTCGCATTTATAATATTAATAGGATTATCTAAATTTATTCCAGGCATGTGTAGACCAAACGCCGAGACACAGCGAGATCCCCGCACAGTCATCTGTTCCGCCATACAGTCTCATACCATCATCGTCTCAAGTGAGGCAAGGGGATGTGCTAAATATCACCATTGGAAGTCCGTTTGGAGCACCTACTCCTATTGGCGGGTTTATTTTACAAGCCAGAGAAATACAGGTAAGCTAAGTAAATAGGTAATTAAGTATATGATTTTTTTTCAGCTTTAAGCTTATTCTCAATAATTAGGGGCCAGTCGTGGCGCAGAGGCACAAAGTGTGACTATAAAGCGAATGGTTGTGGGTTCGATTCCCACTCGAGGGTTGGAAATATTAAATATTTCGCTCTGGTGTCGAGGTGAGCGCGGCTTTAAGTTCCGCCACTTAAAACGCAATGCCTTTGAATTCGGTGGAAAGTAAGGAATGGAGTGTCTTAACACTAGATTCCGCCTGACTACCCTGCTGTGTGCGGGATACAGGGTGAAGCGTAAGACATTCAGTGAGATCGTAGTGTCATGACACTCCGTTCTCCGCTTTACACCCAAACTCGAGGCATTGCATGTTGAGATACTGATTGACCTTACAAATTATCTTTAAAGTCATATATAGTTTTTATGTGTATATAATATAATAAATTATCTTAAAATCATATATATTTTATAGGTGGTAAAACTGCAAGCTGCCAGGGAAGAGAGAAGCTTTTAGATGCCAGAGCGAAGAAATGAAAATAATTCAAATATAATCATTACCCTGAGTTGGATTTGAATTCACAACTATCATTACAATTCACAACTATCATTACACATCTTTACAGTATATTTATAAAACGTATAAAAATTTAAACGCAGCGGGATTCGAACCCGTGCCTCCTGAAAACCGTCCAGGCGCTCTCACCACTGAGCCATACGTTCTACTACCAGTTGTGTCGAAATTCTTATACGCTTTGTTACAACTTATTGTTAAAAAATATCTTAAAATTAATTTTAACATTTTTATACTGTTATTCACACACTTAAGAAATTGAAAAATACATTTAAAGAACGTGTAAATTCCGCTACTTTAAATTTTTATACGTTTTCAAAATATCTATTTCTTTAAATATCTTTTTTTAGGCCAAATATTTTTTTATTTATATAATAAATTTTGTATAAATTAATGGAATTATTATTCTTTCTTAAGTTTTCAATACATGTTTTCAATTCATTCAATCTTACAATTTTTTAACAATTTAAAAATTTACATACAAAATACTTGCCTCTTTAGAAATGGCAAATTTTTGAAAACTACCTACATAATATTTAGTTATACGAGTATAAGTCAAGTTCTAAGTAATGTTAATAAAATGTACAATATTAATAACTAATAATAACCAAAAACAATATAGTATTCTTTTTAATAATAAACAATATTATATATTTTAAAGGATATGGAAAAAATAGTTGGGAGATTTGTAAAAGTACCCAGTGATGATTTGGCGCAAATAAAAAGCTGCAGAGGTCAAAACGACACGGTCACCCACACGAATCCGGAAGACAAGCAACCTTTGACATTCACGTGGAAGGCACCTGACGACTTATTGGGAGGCATTGCTTTCAGGTAATCATTGTATACATTATAACCTTTATTTTATAACGAATTCATACTTATATTATAAATGCGAATGTCTGTCTGTTTGTCTGACACGCTTTCACGGTGAATCTACCGGTCCGATTTGGATGAAATTGGGAATGAAAGTAGTAAAAAAATCCAGGGTCAAATATAGGCTTTTTGAAATACGGGATGTAAGTTTATATGAAAAATCTAAACCGCTTGACCGATTGTAATGACTTTTTTCCATAAATATAGTCCATAATCCAAGCTTAAACATAGGCTACTTTATTTTTCAAAAATCCACCCCCGAAGGATTTAAATATAACCAAACATTGCGTAGTGGCGAAGCCGCGAGCGGGCCGCTAGTTGTATTATATTTTTGATTTTATTTTCTGTTTCGTCGAGCTTTTTGCTTTTGACTGTAAAGTGACTGTTTGTGGGTTCGATTCCTATTCGAGGAGTAGAAATGTTTAATGTTTCCATTTTCTTCGCTCTGGCGTCGGGGCAAAGCGTAAAATTAAAAGCGTAAAAAAGAATTAAATCATACATGTTTATATACCTATCATTCGATACATTATTATAATTTTCATGATTTTTTTATATGACCACAATTCAAAATTTACGAAATAAAACAAATAATGAATAAGTCACTAGTCACTACTAGTCAGTGTGGTCAGCTCGCTACTTGCAATAAATCTTACTACGTTTACAATGAATGACTAACACTTCTACCTACCTTCTGACCTTGACTGGTTTGTAGCAATTATTGTCATTACCTAACAAAGTAAATTGCAAAGGTTATGCTAAACATTTTTTTATTTATTTATTTGTTTGTTTGTTTTGTATGTTTGTTTGTTTGTGTGTTTGTTTGTTTGTTTGTGTGTTTGTTTGTTTGTTTATTTATTTTTTACAATCAATACAAACATATTTGTGTTCGCCAAGCTGTTAAGCTGGACGTCGAATACAAATGTGCATCTTAGCACAATGAAACAGTTAACTTGTTCTGGTTATAATTGTGTGTTCAATCCTAATTCAGTGGAATGATTATATTGAAAAGGTTCCCTCTTTACCTTACTCTGGTAAAAAGTATTCGAGAAAAAAAATTATGCTAATTTTATTATTAGTATGTACTTATCGCACCCCTAGAATTAAACTAACCTAACTAAACTTTTTTTTTCTCGCACAAAGTGACACTCACAAGTTGTGGATTTGATTCTCATTTGAGTAACTGATTAAAATATTGAATTATTTCATTTTCTTCGCTCTGGTGTCAAAGCAATGCCGCGTTAAGTTCCGTCACTTAAGAATTGGGCAGAAAATGAAGAACGGAGTGTGTTATCATTTCAATTACGAGGGTAGGCAGAGGGGACCTCTGCCTACCCTGCTGTGTGCAGGATAAAGCATGAAACATAAAAAATACTGCCAAGTGCTTAACATACACTTTTGTATAATGTGGCATGGACGTTGCTATGGCAACGCATAATTTACGCGTTTCTTGTATATTAGTAATCCATACTTATATTATAAATGGGAAAGTCTGTGTGTTTGTCTGTCACGCTTTCACAGCTAATCTACCGGTCCGATTTGGATGAAATTTAGAATTAAAGTAGTAAAACTGACTGGATTTAACATAGGCTACTTATTTTTTTCAAAAATCAACCTCTAAAAGGTTGAAATAGGGGATGAAAGCTTATTTATATGAAAAGTCTAAACCGTTTGACCAATTGTAATGAATTGTGGCATAAATATAGTTGATAATTTAGGCTTATGCATAGGCTACTTAATTTTTTTAAAATGCGCCTCTGAGGGTTGCAATATAACGAAATAGTTCACGCGTCGAAGGCGCGAGCGAGCCGCTTAACAATAATTTAAAAATATTATATATATATATATATATATATATATATATATATATATATATATATATATATATATATATATATATATATATATATATATATATATATATATATATATATATATATATATATATATATCTATCTACTATATATATATATATATATATATATATATATATATATATATATATATATATATATATATATATATATATAACAATATTTTAAAAATACGTTATCAAATTTCAGAGCAACAGTCGCTCAAAGTTACGCGACGTTTTGGAAGAACATAGAATCACCTCTAGTAGAAGTCGTGACGCCTGACACAGTTGTTACTACTACAGCTTCTACTACTACTTCTAGGGCGAAACAACAACCGCCGGTTATAATGGAGAGTAAAGTGAGTATTAATATACTATTTACATTTTAAAGTGTCATTTACACATTTAGGAAATTTAATTTTTAAAAGTGTCTTTTTCAAGTATTGATATTAGCAGCTAAAGTGTGGTCAGAGGCCGTCGTGGCGCAATGGAATAGCGTCTGACTGTACCGAGATGGTTATGACTCGGGGGAATGATTATATTTTTAATTTTCATTTCTTCGCTCTGGTACTAAAGACGAAAGCACGCCGAAAAAGTAGAACAGTGTCCTAGTATCCGAGTGAGAATGTTATATATGGGATATTTCTATATTACAAACTGTACTTCAGCGTTATAATGAAATATATAGAAATACGAGTTATACGAAGTTAGAAAAAATATGATTTTAAGAATTGAGTTTAACATATGAAAAAGTATTTTCTTTCTTCTTAATGCTAACTTTTTAAAAAAAAACAGTAATAATCATTATTTAGTATCATTAAATCCTTATCCTTATATAAATAAATGAATAGTTGTTTAAAAATATAATAATTTAACTTCTCTTATCTTCCAGCCTAAACCAACATCAACGCCGTTAGACATAATATACCAAGGATGCGCAGATTCTAAACTATGTTTTGGAGTTCCCCAAAATTGCATACCAAACGGCAATTGCAAAGCAGTTTTAGCAATATTCGTAGCCGGAGATTCCTATACATTTGAAGTCCAAGCCACTGATAATCCAAAATACGTAGCCGCTGGCCTAAGTATGGACAACAAAATGGGAGACGACAGTGCCATGGAATGTGTTAACGATAATGGAAGAATAAAGCTTTTCGCTTCCTGGACGTATCCAAAAGCAGAACCCTACGTTAGCAGGTTCGATTCCCCGCAGGATATAGTGCAATTGCTTGAGTCTTCCGCCATTGATGGGAAATTGTATTGTAAATTCAAGAGGAATACGGTATCGACGGTCAAAGGGCAAGTGTTCGATTTGGCTAATAGGAAGTATAATTTGATGGTGCTTGCTGGGGATTCTATGAAAGGTTTGTTTTTTGTATATGATTCTTTTTCTCCTTTTTCCTACATAGCAGGGTATTCAAAGTCAAGACACTTAGTGTCTCAGTGTCATGACACTCCGTTCTCCACTTTCCGCCCGAAGTTGAGAGACACTATGTATTACGACAGCGGGAGAATGGAAATAATTGAAATATAATTATTTCTCGAAATTAATGAAGCCTACAACCAATTGCGTTTATGCTACAAGTTATACGTATCTGTACTTATTGCGCTTACGCAGTAAAACACTGTTCTATTGCATTATGGTGGCCTCAATATAATCATATGCAAAACATGTAAATAATTTCCACTGTCCATCTGAAATCGAAACATTGCATGTTTCGAATTGCGAAACAGTGGCGGAATTTAACGCTGCGCTTTGTCTTCTTCGCCAGGGCGGAAAAATTAAAATAAAAAACTTATGGTCATTCCTCTGAATTTCAAACTATTTAAACTTTTTGCATTATAGTCGTAAAATGGTCTCACAAAATTATCCATTTTTTTTAGGTTCAGGTACCTAGTGTTGACACAAACCGTTTCCCACTTATCCCCAGTTCCCCACATTTGTCACGTATTATATGTTATTAATGTTTTCCCTACAAACTTGTAGACGCAGACAGAGTAGGGTTCCACAACCTAGCTTACGAAGCCAGCAACGACCCCCTCTCGCTATCCACAGTCGGTACAGCCGCAGGGGCTTCCAAACTATTATTAAAACTTCACGGCTGTTTCATGATAACTGCGTGGTTGGGAGCGGCTTCGCTGGGAATTGTTATGGCTAGGTGAGATTTTTGTATTAAATTTGTGTTTTTTTTAATATTAAGAGTGTCTTAAGTGCCGTTTTTCAATTTCAGTTCAAATTAGAGTTTAATTAAGTTCAATTAATTATACAATATTATGAAATTCTTGTTGTTTTTATAGCAACTTAATGTTTTATCACGATTACTTGAGTAATCAGTTGGAACTCAGTGTCAAAATACTCCGTTATTATAGCTATGTAAATAATTTAAATGTAATCATTCCCCCAAGTAGGAATCGAACCCAACTAACATTGATTGACCACTAAGCATGCAATATAAGGCCAAGTCTATTCTGTCTATTGTGGCAGAAAGAAGAGATTATAGTGCCTTAACATTGGTTTTGATTACCACTAGTCTCTCTACCTAAGGATAACTTTATATTTTACTATATTCTTGTTGGAACACGATAAGTGAAAATAATAATTTAAATACATATATCTTTTTGTTCCCATTTCAGATATTTCAAAAAGACATGGGTGGGAAAAACACTTGGCGGTAAAGACATATGGTTCGCTGTAAGTATATAAATATTAAACTGATATTTAGAGTGTTTATATTATTTCTTTTTATAATAAAAGCCTTCACGATCGAATAGCGTGTAACTGTAAACGCGATTGATTATGGGTTCAATTCCTACTTGAGGAAACGATTATATGTTGTTTTTATTTCTCCACTGGTAGTTAGACAAAAAATATTTTAATTATTTACATATTTCCGCTCTAGTGAACAAGACAAAGTGTGGCGTTGAATTACACCACTGAATACGCAATATATCAATTTGGGGCGAAATATAGACTTGATATCTATAAAGTTCCGGCGTTAAGTTCCGCCACTTTACACGCAAGCCTCCGAATTCGGCGGTGCGTGGGGAACGGAGTGTCTTAACACTAGGTTCCCTCTGTCTACCTTGCTGTGTGCGGGATACAGCGTGAATCTATATCTATAAAGATAGGTTCTCTCTAAGTACATTGATATATGGGGAAAAGGGTAAAGTTTAACTTATATATAAAATACTTGTCTTTCATCCGTTTCGTTTGAAAAAGTGCTTTGTTGATTTCCGTTAGCGAATTTTCATAGCACGAAAAGCGGAAAATTCAGAACTGAGTAGCTACAAGGAATTAAGTAGCTACAAGGTATCAGAAAATGGTTTTTAATTTTATTAAAGTGTTAATCAAATGCATAAAAAATTATAAACCATTTTTAAAATCAAACAAAACGTGTAAAAATTTGAAACCGTCTAAGCGCTGGTAGGCCTTGCATATGCTAATACATAACATTCTCTCTTGCTAAACAATTGTTCGTAGAATAATTTTTGTGTAGCAGAAATTCGTAAAACTGTCTCTACAGAGATGCTAACAACAAATTTAGTTGTAATAGCGTATTTAGGTTAAGAGCGCATGGCCTAGCGGTCGTAGCGCTTGGACGGTTTCCAAGAGGCGGGGGTTCGAATCCCGCTGGGTTCAAATTCTTATACACTTTCTAAAATTAATTAAAACGTTTAAATGTTTATATCTTCTACCTCTTCTATCATATTTCCGCTATGATAGCTGAGACAAAAACATTGAATTCCACCACTCAACATTTAGTTCCTATTATTTAACGAAAAGTGAAGAACGGAGTGTCTTGACACTAAATTAAAAAAAACCTTTCAATTTTCCAGTACCATCGCATGTTAATGGTGTTAACTTGGCTGCTGACAATCATCGGTTTCATACTAATTCTGACCGAAGTGGGGGGATGGCAGGACACTGGTGACAATCCGCACGCTATAACTGGCCTTGTTACGGTCATTTTGTGCTTCATACAGCCTATTGGTAAGATTTTATTTGTTTTTTTTATAATTTTCTAATGTTTTAGGTGATAGCGGGTTCGAATTTTTATCGGGGGAATTATTTGATTTTATGATTTTCTATTTGTAGCCAGTCGTGACATAGAGACACATAAATATGACTGTAAACACGGTTGTAGATTCGATTTCCTCTAGAGGATGGAAATATCTAATATTTCCGTTTTCTTCGCTCTGGTGCCGAGGCAAAGCGCGGCGTTAAGTTCCGCCACTTAACACGCAATGCTTCCGAATTCGGCGATGCGTGGAGAACGGAGTGTCTCAACACTAGGTTCCCTCTATCTAACCTGAGCGGGAGATAGCGTGAAGCTAAAAAGAAGCGTTACTACAATTAAATTGTTTTCTTTTCTCCGCTTTGGCCATTAAGAAAAACACAGCGTTGAGCTGGTTCGCCATTCAAAACAAAATTTCTTTATTTCTATCGGAAAATAGAGAAGCCGATAAGCCTATGCTGAAACTTGGAATATCAACTATATATGTATATGCGAAAATTCGTTACAATCGGTCAAGCGGTGTAGATTTTTCATATAAACTTTCATCCACTATTCCAACACTTTAGAGGTTGATTTTTTGAAAAACTAACGACTTTGTTAGACCTAGTTATTTTTATTACTTTCATTCTAAATTTCATCCAAATCGGACCGGTAGATTAGCCGTGAAAACGTGACACAGACATTCGCATTCGCAATATAAGTATGGATATTTTTATTTCGCATTTCCTTAAGGACTGGATTGAGGTTCCACCAATGAAAAATGTCTCGATTTTGCGTAGAAAAGCTAAAATTGAAATCTATATATATAAAAGAAAGTCGTGTTAGTTACACCACTTATAACTCAAGAACGGCAGAACAGATTCGGCTGAAAATTGGTAGGGAGGTAGCTTAGAGCCAGGAGATGGACATAGGATACTTTTTATCCCGTTCGACAGCGTTCCCGTGTGACTTGACATGAAACGTCAGTCACTTTAAAACGTGGTATAACAAAAAAGAATCAGACTTGGAATAACAAAACGTAAAATGACAGCTATGTATTGACGTATGGATGACAATTTGATATTTGTAAGAAATCAATGTTAAAACTATTTCTATTAAATAAATAATTAACAAGTGGATTGAAGTGAAGTGAAGTTTAATTAATAATGCCGCGACCAAGACGATCGAATCGAATCTTTCCCGACAAAGCCGTAATGCAAGAAGAATACAAAATACTGCAAATGAAAGGACTCAAGAAGAACAAGAAATTGCACGTGAACAGCGCCGCGATAGTATGGCTAGACTTCGTGCTTCTCAATCACGAGAGCAAAGTGAAGCAGCCCGTGAAACAGCTCGGTTGGCAATGCAGAATCGTCGAGCGAACAACAGAAGGCAACAAATAGATAATTTGCGACACAGAACAAGATATTTAGCTGATTTGAATCGAGCAGCGTTTCGATACGATTGCAGCAATGAAACGATTACAGCTTGCATCCTAGCGTTTGCATTGGGCAAATGGACGTTGTTTGCGAGTATTGTGGTGCATTAAAGTTTTCCGGAGAAACGCCTGGATTGTGCTGCCTTAATGGTAAAGTGAAATTGCCAGTGTTGACTCCGCCACATGAGCCATTGTATTCATTGCTTTGTGGCGAAACACAAGAATCACGCCACTTTCTTGCAAATACTCGAAAATACAATAGTTGTTTCCAAATGACGTAATTTGGGGCAGACATTATCGAAGAAGGAGGATTTAATCCGACATTTAAGGTATTTATTTTTGTACTTACATAGAATGTAGTTAATTTAACTTACTTTATCTATTGGTATGTATTATATTTGCTAATACTGAAGTCTACTCTCCCACAGAAAAAGTGTTTATAACCCAGTTAATACTGTCTGGTTTTTATTTTGTAGATACAAGGGCAGATTCACCATCGAATTGGATCATTACTACCTTTCGAAGATACACAGAATAAATTTTTACAAATATATTTCATGGGCAACATGGAAGAACAACTTGATCGACGCCTAGGGATCAATGCAGGAATGAAGCGAGCAATTACTCTAGACTTGCAGTGTCTGCTTCATGAACATCATGCGTTGGTCAGGTTATTTAAAAGTGCTTTAGAGCAAATGCCAAATGATGACTATAAAGTTGTCATCAAAGCAGATAAACGACCATCTGGAACACACGAACGCACATTTAATGCTCCAACAGTAGACGAAGTTGCCATCCTGATTGTTGGTGAACAATTTGAAAAACGCGATATTGTGCTTACACGTCGCGGTACTGGGCAACTGCAACAAATATCTGAAACTCATCGATCATATGACGCATTGCAATACCCACTAGTGGTTTGGCAAGGAGAAGAAGGATATTATTTTAATATTAAAATGATAAATCCATTGAATGGTAAAGTATCAGTATCTTAATAATGGTTAATTTCTGTATTATTTGTCTTTGAAATGGTTAATTACCAAATTATGAATTTCAGGTGAAGAAACTACAAAGAAAGTTAGCTCAATGAATTATTATGCATATCGTTTGATGATTCGTCAAAATGCTGACAACTATTTGCTGCGGTTTCGTCGATTGTTTCAGCAGTATTGCGTTGACATGTATGTAAAAATAGAAACGGAACGTTTAACATTTATTAGGTTGAACCAAGCCAAACTGCGTTCTGAGGAGTACATCCATTTACGTGATGCAGTTAGTACTGAAGGAAATGCAGCTAATATTGGTCGATTAACTATTCTGCCGGCGACGTACATTGGTGGCCCACGTCATATGCATGAATATGCACAAGATGCAATGACATATGTTCGTCATTACGGCCGGCCAGATCTCTTTATTACTTTTACCTGTAATCCAAAATGGATTGAAATTACTCAATTGCTGCTTCCCGGACAAACATCAAATGATAGACACGACATCACAGCACGTATATTCAGGCAAAAAATTCGGTCCCTGATGAACTTTATTGTTAAACAACGCGTCTTTGGAGATACTCGATGCTGGATGTATTCAATCGAATGGCAAAAGCGAGGCCTGCCGCACGCACACATTCTTATTTGGTTAGTGGAAAGAATTCAGCCTGGCCAAGTAGATGATATCATATGTGCCGAGATTCCTGATCATGAAGTCGATCCAGACCTACATAATGTTGTTACTACTAATATGATTCATGGACCGTGTGGTGCCATCAATCCCCAATCACCTTGCATGGTCGATGGAAAGTGCTCTAAACGATATCCACGGAAATTAACGGCGGAGACTGTCACTGGCAACGATGGGTATCCGCTGTATCGGCGTCGATCACCAGATGACAACGGTCGAACTGTCACAATGAAACTGAAAAGAATGGATTTCGTTGTCGACAACAGTTGGATTGTTCCATATTCGCCACTTATTTCTAAAACGTTCAAGACACATTGCAACGTTGAATACTGCAATTCAGTTAAGTCCATAAAATATATTTGCAAATATGTCACGAAAGGCAGTGATATGGCGGTTTTTGGATTGCAATCCTCAAATACCAACGATGAAATTTCACGCTATCAAGTTGGTCGTTATGTGAACTGTAATGAAGCGATTTGGCGTATATTCGCATTTCCAATCCACGAACGTCATCCTACTGTTATACATTTGGCGGTGCATCTGGAGAATGGTCAACGAGTATATTTCACGGCTTCGAATGCTACGCAACGTGCTGAAACACCTCCAGCAACTACATTGACCAGTTTTTTTGCAATCTGCCAAAGCGATCAGTTTGCACGAACTTTGCTTTACTCGGAGATGCCACGTTATTATACTTGGAATGCTTCATCCAAGAATTTTCAAAGACGGAAGCAAGGTGATGCGGTTCTTGGGTATCCAGATGTGCGTTCTACTGATGTTCTTGGTCGTATGTACACAGTTCATCCAAAGAATGATGAATGTTTCTATTTGCGGTTGTTGCTGGTAAATGTGCGTGGGCCAACTTCATTTGAGACACTGCGAACTGTTAATGGTGTAATATTCCCAACATATCGTGCTGCATGTGAAGAATTGAAATTATTACAAAACGATACCCATTGGGATACGACAATCGCTGAAGCCATTATCTCTGCATCTCCAAGTCAGATACGCACATTATTCGCTATCATAATTTCAACATGTTTTCCATCAAACCCATGTAACCTGTGGCACAAATACAAGGATAGTATGTCAGAAGATATTTTACATCAAATTCGTGTCAGTTCCAGAAATCACGATATTGAGATGAATGAGGAGATACATAATCGTGCTTTACTCTTAATCGAAGATATGTGCTACCTCATGTGCGGTAATTTATTAATCAGGTTAGGAATGCCAGCGCCAAATCGTGAAATGAATGACGCATTTAATCGAGAATTGGAACGGGAACGTGAATATGATCACCAGAAATTAGATTTAGTAGTTCAAAGGAATGTACCCCTGTTGAATTACCAACAAAAGGAAGTTTATGATACTGTAATGAAGGCAATCGCTGATGAAAATGGTGGTTTATATTTCCTAGATGCCCCTGGTGGAACTGGCAAGACATTCCTTATGTCATTAGTTTTAGCAACTGTTCGGGCGAGATCCAACATAGCGGTTGCAGTAGCTTCTTCTGGAATAGCAGCCACATTGTTAGAAGGATGCCGTACGGCTCATTCAGCATTCAAATTACCGTTAAATCTTCAAACTATTGAAGAACCAACGTGTAATATTGCAAAACACTCAGCAATGGCCAAAGTTTTAGCGGCATCAAAAATCATCATCTGGGACGAATGCACAATGGCGCATAAACGTGCATTAGAAGCACTTAACCGAACATTAAAAGATTTACGCAATGACTCGAGATGTTTTGGAGGAGCAATGATTTTACTGTCTGGCGATTTCCGCCAAATACTGCCAGTAATTCCAAGATCTAGCTAGGCTGCCGATGAAATAAACGCTTGCCTCAAATCGTCAAATCTATGGCGCTATGTGAAGAAACTGCAGCTGACAACAAACATGAGAGTTACATTGCTTAATGATACATCTTCAGCAGATGTATCGGAGCAATTGCTGACTATCGGTAATGGTCAAGTACCTGTCGATGAATCGAGCGGATTAATATCATTTCCAAATAATTTCTGTAATTTTGTCTCATCAAAAGACGAACTTATCAACAATGTATTTCCAAATATTATTTCTAACTTCAAAAATAATGAATGGTTGAGTGAGCGAGCAATTTTAGCGGCTAAGAATAAAGATGTAGATGACCTGAACTACATAATTCAAAATAAGATCATTGGAACAATGCATTCATTCAAATCTATTGACTGCGTCACAAATGAAGATGAAGCCACTAACTATCCAATTGAATTTTTAAACTCTTTGGACGTGCCTGGCTTACCACCGCACAATTTACGCCTAAAGGTTGGCTCCGTAGTAATCATGCTTCGAAACATAAACCAACTAAAACTGTGCAACGATACGCGTTTGGTGGTTAGTAAATTGATGAACAATGTAATTTACGCTACGATAATGATAGGAAAATTCAAAGGTGAGGAAGTTCTCATTCCGAGGATCCCGATGATCCCAACCGATATGGCGTTTGAATTTAAAAGACTTCAATTTCCGATACGTCTTGCATTTGCCATGACCATCAACAAATCACAAGGCCAATCCTTAAAAGTTTGTGGTTTAAATCTAGAACATTCATGTTTTTCACATGGTCAATTATACGTGGCATGTTCACGGGTCGGAAGACCATCTGCGTTATTTTTTTTTGCGCCTGATAATAAAACAAAAAATGTCGTGTATCACAAGGTACTTAAGTGAAGAGCAACCTATGTGCTAAAATACAGAAATAATAATGAATGATTAATGTAGTTATTTAATTTTTTTTGTATTTTTTCCAAAAAAAAAAACACAATCTGCTTATCTGCGGAACAAAGTTCGCCGGGTCAGCTAGTATATTTATATAGAGTTATTGGCCAGTCGTGGCCCAGTGGCACAAGAGTGTGACTGTAAACGACTGGTTGTGGGTTCGATTCCCACTCGAGGAGTGGAAATTATATTTCCATTTTCTTCGCTCTGGTGTCGAGGTAAAGCGCGGCGTTAAGTTCCGCCACTTAAAACGCAAGCCTCAGAATTCGGCGGAAAGTGGGGAACGGAGTGTCTTAACACTAGGTTCCCTCTGCCTACCCTGCTGTGTGCGGGATATAGCGTGAAGCTATTTTTTTTTTAGAGTTATTGACGGTTTTTAAAAACATTGTCATGAAAAGTAATATATGTAGGTATATACCCACTAGCGGCCCGCTCGCGGCTTCGCCGCGTGAACTACATATCTGTTCCGTTGAATTGCACCCCTGGAGAGTGGTTTTTAAAAAAATAAAGTAGCCTATATTTAAGCTTGGATTATCAACTAGGTATATGTATGCCAAAATTCATTACAACCGGTCAAGCGGGTTAGATTTTTCTTATAAACTTTCATCCCTTTCATCCCTCATTTCAACCCTTTAGAGGTTGATTTTTGAAAAAATAAATAGCCTATGTTAGACCCAGTAACTTTTACTACATTCACTCTAAATTTCATCCAAATCGGACGGGTAGATTAGCCGTGAAAGCGTGACAGACAAACACACAAACTTTCGCATTTATAATATAAGTATGGATATACTGCAAAAGTTAAGTTGGAACATATTTGCTCTTTCACTGGCATTGCAATGTGCGAGATGAAAAATTATTAAAAATTTTGTAAAAAAAATGAACGTAGCGGGATTCGAACCCGTGCCTATTGTTTTCCAACTTTTTTGACTGCTAAACCATACGTCCAATATCTAAGAATTTACGCTTAGATCTTTTATAGATTCTTTTTTTAATATGTTTATCAAATTCTATTTGTGTGAATACTTTGAAAATGTTAAAATAATATTTGTTTTGTATTCCAGGTGCATACTTCAGACCTCACCCCGGAACTAAACACCGTCCACTGTTCAACTGGATGCACTGGCTCGTTGGGAACTCCGCTCATATACTTGGAAGTAAGTTTTGTTAAGATATCTACATTTTGACAACACAGGCCGACAAAATGGACCCCGAGTCTCTGACCCAGAAACCAGAAAACACTTTTCTCTCTCTCTCTCTCTCTGTTTTTGATGATTTTGTCGGCCTGTGTAATTATTACAGTACATAGAATAACAAAAATAATAACATTCTGTTTAAAATTTATATAAGTTTATTTTATAAATTAGGAGAATGGAGTGTCTTAACACTTGGTCTAAGTATCCTCCTATGCGGGAAAAAGCGTAAATAGATATTCAACGCCCTTGTTTATGTCCTTATCCGAACGAAGAAGTGAAAATAGTTTTTTTAGCTTCACGCTATATCCCACACACAGCAGGTCAGGCAGAGGGAACCTAGTGTTCATACACTCCGTTTCCCATCTTTGGGCGAATCCATGAGCCACTGCGTGTTAAGTGGCGGAACTTAAAACCGTACTTGCCTCGTCACCAGAGCAAAGTAATGGAAATGTAAATATTTCAATTCCTCGAGTGGGAATCGATTCCACAACCAGTCGCGGCTAGAGTCACACTTTGTGCTCTCAAGCCACGACTGGGCTAAATGAAAATATTTGGTTTTTTTTCTACCTTCACGCTGTATCCCGTACATTACACATTTGGGTAGACAGAGGGAACCCAGTGTTAAGACACTCCGTTCCCCACTTAAAATAATTAAAATATTATATCCTACTAGCGGCCCGCTCGCGGCTTTGCCGCGTAACTACATACATAACTGTTGCGGTGTATAGCAACCCTCGGTGGTGGATCTTTAAAAATAAATTAGCCTATGTTTGTCCTTGGATTATCAACTATATTTATGCAAACTTTCATTACAATTGGTCAAGCGGTGTAGATTTTTCATACAAACTTTCATCCCCTATTTCAACCCTTTAGAGGTTGATTTTTGGAAAAATAAGTAGCCTATGTTAGACCCAGTTATTGTTACTACTTTCATTCTAAACTTCATCCAAATCGAACTGGTAGTTTAGCCGTGAAAGCATGACAGACAAACACACAGACATTCCCATTTATAATATAAGTATGGATTTTTAGAAAAAAAATTGAACCCAGGACTAATAGCGGTTTACAGCCAGACAATGTCACACCACGTTGGCATCAAAGTATACAATGACTATTAAAAATATTATAAAAATATGCTCAGGAATAAAAAACATTATCATATAATAAAAAAAAAATATTTTTTCCAGTTGCAACGATATTCCTAGCAGTATACTTACAAAAAGCGGAACTCCCGCCGTGGAGCGTGTACGTGTTGGCCGCCTTCGTAGTGTTTCATATAATAACGCATGTCGTGCTATCGGTAAGTTATAACGGCGTTAAGTTACGTTTATCTATATACAAAGTATTTGACATTACCAAAAAAAAAACTTTATACTTTTTAAAGGCATTTTACACCTTTTATTACGATAGTTAGAGGTCACCGTAGCGCATTCAACAGATATTGTCTTGATTTTTTTAAATTATTTTTTAACTACACAGAGAGAACCTAGTGTTAAGACACTTCCCCACGCACCGCCGAATTCGAACTTGACGCCGCGCTTTGCCTCTGAGACCAGAGCAAAGGAAATGGAAATAATAAATATTTCCTCTCCTCGAGTGGAAATCGAACCCTCAACGTGTCGTTTACAGTCACACGTTCGTGCCACTGCGCCACGACTGGCCCTCGTCTTGAATTCGGAAGGAAAATAAAGAACAGAATGTCCAGACACTAGATTCTCTTGCCTCTCTGGAAAACGTGAAGCTGAAATATAATGCATTTTTTGAAATATAAATTCATATTTTTATAAAGAGGTAATTACATTGTGTGTGACTATTATATACAGTACAGTTTTTTTAGAACTACTGTCCAGTCGATAGGTACTATGCAAATAGAGTCGTATATTTTCAATAGAAACTATATAACACTATAATCTTAGCGTTATTTAGGGCCAAGTTAAAACTTGATAAAAAAATAGTAAAGGTCATTAGGGACAACACATAATAAAACTGTACGTAATCGAAAATAAATATAGATAATATTTACAGCCTATATATAATAATCATTATATAGAAAAAGCTGTATCTGACACGTTGCTATGGTAACGCGTAAAATGTACGTAACCTAGCAACGTTTACTTATGTCACTTTATACAAAAGTAGATGTCGAACATGTAGGTAGTGTGTGTAAAATTGACATTATAGTAAGAGTGTGTGTGTAAAATTGGTATTATTAGTTTATTATCTCGCCTTCTCCACTTCTTCTTTATGACAAATTTCATAATTGTCCATCTGTGTAATTTTCTAAAAAGTATGTACCCCACATACTCCTTCGAATCTGTACAAATTCAAAAATTATTTTAAATATATCAAAATTAAATTAAAAAAAAAATATATTATGATATTTATATCAACACAAAATCTTTCATCTTTTAGTCAACAATAGTCAGTTGCATTGTTCATAATTCAGTAAAAAATAGTCAACAACATCTAGAAACTTCTATATTTCCATTCAAAAAAAACACAAACAGTAATCAGTTGCATTGTTCATAATTCAGTCAAAAATAGTCAACAGTCAACATCTAGAAATTTCTATATTTTTATTTTAAAAAAACAATCAATCAGTTGCATTGTTTATAATTCAGACATAATTAGTCAGAATATCTAGAAATTTCTATATTTCCACTTTAAATATCCCATTTTAGCTAACGGTATGCGTATCGGAGGGCCGTATAAGCAACGGGCGTGTGAACACTTTCCCTATGAAAGACATGCTCGGACACACGCGCCAAGCGACCGCCGTCGACAGAAGTTCCGATGCACCGGTGAGAAATGGATTATAGGGAATTATTGTGCTTATAATTAATTAAATATGCACTAATTATTATTCTTCTCACTCGTGAATTTATTAATATTGCTTTTTTTAGGCTGTTTTTTGTGTTTCTTCATTGCATGTCTCCTTTTTTTCACTTAACACATAGAGTTTTATTATTTTACTGGCTGCTCGTCTGCTTATTTCTTCAAATTTCACTTGATTTCCAGCTTATTTCTTTGACTTTGACTTATTTCTCTTTCGCTTATTTTTGACTTGACATTCTTTCTTATTTCTATTTCTTCTTCTTAGACTTCTAAGTTACTTCTATTTCTTGGCTTTTTTCTTTCGCTGTTTCTTTTTCTGCAATTCATTTGATTATTTTGAAATCGCTTATTTCTCTTGGCGCATGTTTACAAATTAATACTGTAATAACACGACACTTGCCAATTAACACGTTCCGCTGTTCTTTTTGTTTGAAATTTATTTAATAAAAATCATACTATGATGATATAAAGTTATATAATTTTCTTGGATTAATTAACCTTATGTTTAAGTATACTCTCAATATATTAAAGTATTTTTTCTGTATTGTAACTAAAAATGACATTTAGCAATTTAATAAAAAAAAATATCTGCTTTTTTTATATGAGCGTCAAAAATTACTGATAACTATTGTATAACTAAAGAATACTAAGTAATAATTTTTATGTGCTTTTACTACTTCACTAATCTCCTCTTCTAATAATAAAATCACCAGTGGAGAACGCAGTGTCTTGACACTAGGTCTCTCTGGCGGGAAAGAGCGAGAATGAGAAAATGTTTTTATAACTTAACTTATTAAAATACCATCGCTTACAATAATATTGCATTTATTTATTTAAAGTAAACGTAATCCTCCTAATGGATACTAAATGTAACAAAATTATATTTTATATAGAAAGCCTTCAAAATTTAATTTATTCAAAAATGTTGAATATTTTGCCAAACGAATTGAATTGAATTTTTGTAAATAAATCCTTTAAAATAAAACTTCTTTATTGTCACAGTTTATAAAAAATGTTTAAATATATATAAATAGCCATCAACCATTTTAAATCTACATTCCACGTTTAAAAAAAATGTCACCTGTCACTTTCTGTTTCGTTTTTTAAATTGATCATTTACTACAGAACAATAAATAAATAATTCCCATAATAAAAAACTAATTTAAATTAATATAATTAATACTTATAATTATTTTTCAGTTTTCAGTATTTAGAAAGCATTTGCTGGGTGTGTACGCGCCTATCGTGCTTCTGTTCGTCATAGCTATGATATGTCTCGTGGCGTTGGCTCCGATCGGTGATACTTATAACAACTTAATGGGTGCTTAGAAAATCACAAGAAAACATTAAATCTTCATACAATAATATACGTAAAAAAAAAGTAATTTATTTCGAGTTTTTCAACCAATTTGGTTGTTTGCAATTTTATTTTTTGGAAGGTCTTATGATGTTATTTACTGTAAGTACTTAAATCTTTTTGCAATAAAAGAAATATTTCTAAATAAGTAATAAGCAATGTTATAAAATGAAAGTTAAAAGATTTATGGAAATTGTATGTAGAAGCACAAAATATCTGAATTTGTAACTTTGGAATAAATATGATATAAAAAAAATATATACAAAAAATATATGAATAATTTATTATATTATATTCATAAATTATTATACAATTATTTTTTTATAAAAAAAGTTCATTTTTAAGTGATTTTTGAATGTTATAATGGATAATGGATATGTCTTTAATATTAACAGTAGGTACTAAGTGTAAGCATAAAGTAATGTTATTTTTTGTGAAATAATAATGTCTTTCATAATTTTGTTAGTCACAACATGTTTTAATGTAAATAATTCTGCTCTAACTATAATCAATAAATTTTATTCCATTGTTTGTAATAGATATTATTACTGTCTCTTTTTATACAACTATACAGTATTAAAATGAATATTTTTATATGAAACCTATTTATTAATCTTGTCCAGTCAATTGTTAAAAGATTAGGAATAATGCAGTAAACTTTGTTTTTTTTTTAATTCATTATTTTATTTTAGTGTGACCAAGATCAAATCTCTTTTTTAATTTATATTATTGTATTTTTTTCTTCAGCAAATATTTTGTTGAAAAATATTTACAATATTATTTTATTAGATATAACTTAACCATTGGTTGTGTTAAATATGAATATCTTTTGTTTAATTTTACATTTATTTTCTCTAAAATAGATTAAATTTTTCATAAAAAATGTGGCACAGTGTGTCAGACAGCTTGTGATTTTAGATACAATGGTAGTGGGTTCGATTCCCACTCGACCGAATTGTACCGAACCGATTGTATTTCAATTATTTCAGCTCTAATGGCAACACAATGCGAAAAAAAGAAACTGGAGAAAAATTATACAAATTTCTATTTAACACACAAATAATCACGAAACAGTTACCTTGAAAAGTTTTTTAATATTCAAAAAATGACTTAATTTGCTCTGTATTTATTATATAATAATTTTGTAATATTATATAACAATCAATTTAATGATTGTAGATTGTAAGTTATAGTGATGTGGTTACTCAATAAGTGAATAAAAAAGTTTAAAATGTAAATATTTAAATAAATGATTGTACTAATATTTTAATTTTATTTCCGACCCTGAAAATTTATTATCTTGTTTATTAAACTTGTTTTATTTAATTAACTAAAAAACTTGGAATATAACAATAAATTTGTTATATTCCATTCTATAGTGTCACCATTATAAGGTTTGGCGTGGACAAACGTAATAAAAATAGAATAAGTCACTCCTTATGGCATCTGCTATCCTTCAGTGAAGTCTCGTCAAAATCGGTCTAGTCGTTGCAGAGATTAACTGGAACAAACAGACAAACATTGTAAAAAAATGTTATTTTGGTATATGTACAGCGTATACACATATGCAATTGCATAGGCATTTAGTAAAAAGTAGTGTCCGACCGAAGGTTCGGTTTCGGTTTCGGTTTCGGCAAGTTTCGGCAAAAAATTGTAGTTTCGGCCGTAGTTTCGGTTTCGGCAAAAAAACTGCCGATTGGGATGATTTTTTATTTAGATTTTTTTTAGCTTTCACGCTTGTATTATTTTCTTAAAATATTTTCACGTCTATTAATATAGCTTCACGCTGTATCCCGCACACAGCAGGGTAGGCAGAGGGAACCTGGTGTTAAGACTCTCCGTTCCCCACTTTATGCCGAATTTCTGTAGGCATTGCATATTAAGTGGTGGAACATAAAGCCGCGCTTTGCCTCGACACAGAGTGAAGAAAATGGAAATATTTAATTATTTCCATCACTAGAGTGGGAATCGAACCCACAACCAATCGCGTTTAATCACGCTTTGTGCCCATAAGCCACGACGACTGGCTTTATAACAAAATAACTTAATAAAAAGAAATAAGAACTATGTATTAATTTAAGATAATTTTGAGGTCAATCAGTCACTCTACATGTAGTGTCTCCATTTTAGGAGGAAAGTGGAGAACGGAGTGTCTTGACACTAGCTTCTCTCTCTCTAAAACAAAATATTAAAATGTCAATAAATGAAACAAAATTTAATAAAAATATAACATTAATTTTAATTATTAACTATATCACAATTTTTATACATTATTAAGCTAAATTTTAAAAAATAATAGTTTAACTTTCTTCATTGGGAATCTGTGAATCTTCAACAGTTTTAGAAGCAGGCACATATACTTTAAATGAATACTCTGTCCGAGGGAATGACCCAGGGTTTACAACTTGACAGTTTTGATACATTCTCGTGTATGGCTGAAAATGATCTGCGACAATTATTAAATCTGGTGTGGGATACACATTTAAAGCATCAACATGTTTCCAGTATATTGGTTGAACGCCCAAGGAAAGTGGAGAGAGAGTACACTGACTCAATAGTGTTTTCGTTAAGTGATCAGGAATATCCCCAGTGTCAGGGAAATGTATTGAATTCCTACACATTTTCATGACTAAATCTTGTCTTATTGCCACTATTTCCTGCGTACAATACTGTATTCTGCATGGATTAGTTGTAAATATTACAGAATCTCCTAATTTCTCTCTAATATCTTTTGTGATTGAATTTGGTATAGCTGGCCTCGGAAGTATGTTAGGTGCAACGGGATCTCCTCTACCGGGTATAAATATAAACTTGCAAGACTCTCTTAGTTTTGTAAAAGGATAAATTATTTCTCCCAAATTTGTTAAGGCGGCTTTTAATTGTGTGCTGTGTTCATATCCATAAGGACAGGAGAGGAATTCTCCCATAAAGACTATTGCTATTGGTGGAAAATCATTGTAACCAGCAAATAAAGTTTTAAGTTTTGACATTACTTTTAAATTATCAAACCAGACATCTGAAAGAAATATTATCATGCCATCTTCATTTTCCTGTTCTATTTTTAAAAGATTTTGAGATTTTTTTAATAATGTTTTAGATTTTCCACCAAATGTGTTTAGGTTGCCAAAGAACTCCAAAGATGTAGCTCTGCTTTCCGATGGAGGTAGAACTAGACCCATAACATGTAAGGTTTTGTCATCATAATAACCTTCAGCTAACACAAAACTACTTTCAGTAAACAAACCAGAGTGGTATCTTGTCTGTGTCATGTCCAACACCACACTGCCCGTGGGATCTTCTAAATAAAATTTACCTTCTGTTAATTGTGTTAATAATCCTAATACAATAACATCATCCACTCTACTTGAAGAACTTTGCAGTACTTCAATTTTACGAAGTTGAAAACGATTTTCACTCTCCATTGATGGCAATGTTTCTTTTGCAAACAATTTATTTCTCACTGTTCTTTGTAAAATCATTGTATACCTATCAATTAATTGTTGAGCTTTCCATTTCGGTTCCGGATATAAGTTATTGCTTGCATTTACGTCCTTAACAAATTTCTTCCTCTCATTATCAAAATGCAGCTTGGGAACTTCAAAGGCATCAATCACATTCAACACAGTTTCGGTCTCCTCCAGTCCAGAACTAGAACATTCCTTATAAGCTATTTCTAAATGTTGTTTCTCTAAAACTGGATCTGAAAGACATTGATGTAGGATATGTGCTATTAATTTGTCAATTATTTTCTTTCGATCCTGATTTGATAATGGAAGTAGTTGCTCAGCCACGAAGGTACTGGCCTCCCTTCGTATTGTAAAACCACTGAGTTTAAAAGCATTATTTACTTCCAACCTAACTTGTTGTAACTCTGTCATACTTGCAATTAATTTTCAATAAGTATTTAATAAATTACTAACATAAAATATTTTAGCGTTTCTCTAATAAGCAATAAAAGTTAAAATCCCGCCAATGGCCCACTAACGCTTTGTTGATTGACAATTTGACACTGACACTTGATATGAAAATGACATATAACTACTGGTACCAACCTTTAAAAGATATTTACGAAAGCTATGCCTAAAAACTGAACTGAGGCGATAACTCAATAATAAATTCATAAAAATGAAAAGACAAGCAAAAAAAGTAACAAAAATATTTATTTTAAAATGCAATAAGAATATGAATCGACTTTCTAATGATATTTTTAATTTTCATTAATCCAAATGGGATGAGAGTTTCCAAAGTTAAGCGCTATAGTATAATCATTTTTTATACTTCATATATTGTTTTTGATGAATAAAATTTAAAGATCATGGTGGCTAAACCTATGTTTCTCTTTTTTTTAAGTGGTTAAATTGTGAAATTTACGACTGAATACGCAATGGCTGTGATCTGATTGTGCATTTTATCGAAATTTCAGTATATAAAATCAAAACCAAACTTCTTACAAAAACGAATCGCAATATCATATTGCTTGTTAAGGTTTATGAATAAATTACAAAATTATTTCCTTATTTACAGAAGTTTACACTCATAAAAAAAATCGTGGGCTTGTGAACTCTTTTTTAAGTCATCTTAACTAAAATTTTGTCCACTTCCTTAGTCTGTCCCTGTTGTCCTTAGTCTAAGAAATATTACACATGACACTTAAAGAATCGTAACACAAGATATGTATATGTATATATGTAATTGCAACTACGAATATTAATATAAACAATAACAAGGATCATATTTTCAATTTGTTTTAAGGAAATTCTTCAATGCGATCTTAAGTCAAACAAATACAGTCTATTCTAAATATGACGTAAAAGAGTCTTTAAATAAAACACCATGTAGTATAAAACAGCTGCATATATTTCTTACTTTAAATAAAACTTAACAAACATTATCTGAGTATTAAGCTACAAAATACATAAGTAATTAGGCGAACTCTAATTATTTAACATATTTTACTATAAACCATAACCAAATCTATACATTTTACAACTAAAAGTGTTTGCCAGCTAATGTTTAATAAAAAAACTATTATATGTTTGAAATATAAAAATTGAATTGTGAAAAAGTTGTATTCATTTACTATTTATATTAGACATTACAAAGATAACTATATATAACTACAAGCTAACTATATCACGAAATATCAAATTGTTTTGTCTGTCTATACCAAATTTCATAATACAGATAAAAAACGCTGCACCAACATAAAATAAAAAGATTTCAAATTTAGAACATTAAAAACTATTTTTCGTAAGAAAAGAATAAAAGTAGCCATTAATATTATCATAATATTGATTGTCATAAGTAAAAATATCACAGTTCCTACACAAATTACTACCAATTATGAATAAAAGCTGAAGAGAAATATAAAAAAAAATGCGTTGTTTAGTAGTAACTAGCAACTAAATCATTCGTTTTCTGTTTAAAAATAATAAAATTATTTAAAAAAACAATCAATTTGCATAGTGGAAATAGTATATAGTATATACTATACGATACATATACTAAACTATTATATAATATAACGATAAGACATGTTTAAACGATGTTTTATTTGACAATTTGAAATTAAACTATTTTAATTAATCGGATTATATTCATTTGCATATATTTGATATACGAAAATATATTTTGCACCCAACATCAATAATCAATCCTAATCCAAAAACTGCAATTGTTCTAGTAATAATTTTTTTGAATCAATAAAATAAAAATAAGAAAGTATTTGTCAATAACCAATCGAAGCATTACATATTCAACCTTCTTTCAACTTCTTCAACGATAATGCATTTAGCTTTAAGTTTTGACCTGTGTTACACTTTTTCATGTATAATGTAATTATCACTGATGGTTCTAAATAAATAAATAAAAATAAACCTTTATTTTACTTAAAAGATTGATTGGTAGATCGAGCTGACGTTACATTTATTGGATTAGGACTGATATTGGGTGTTATAAAAACCGACGTTAAAATAGTTTTATTTTAAAATATGAGGGGTATAAAAGCAAATCCGCTTCAGTCACAAAATACCTAAATCGAGTAAACTGCAAATTTCTACTGTGTCGTAATTAATCAATATTTGTACCCGAATTATATGTTGGTTCTTTTATTGGAATACGTTATTAATATAACATTAATTAAAATAAAATAACTTTACAATAACCATATAAAAATTGAGAAATACTGTAGGTCTTTGCATTTAAACGTTGGACTAAAGCGTGTTTGCACGTTAATATTCATAGTATGACAGCTAACAGCCACTATCCACAATCGACTTACTATGAAAAATGATAGATTCGCCATCTTAGATATTTTGAAATTACGACTTTTGATTGGTTGATTGTGACTGTGGCGTATTTGCTCGTAACATTTTTTGGATCGAAGCTGTTTTGCATCTAAACGTTATTTTCTAAGTGCTTTTTTTATAGGATCGGGGTGGAATATCAGGTTGCCTCTCATCATATAGTGTAGCCCTTTGTGAGCTCTAAAATTTCGTATACTTAGTTAAAAAAATGCATTTTTGGACTGAAGCGTTTTTGCTTTTATACCCCTCATATATAATATGAAACGTTGTATTAGGAATTTTTTTCTTAGTGTTAGAATTAATACTAACTGGAAATGGAAATTATATTTCCATTTTCTTCGCTCTGGTGTCGAGGTAAAGCGCGGCGTTAAGTTCCGCCACTTAACACGCAAGCCTCTGAATTCGGCGGAAAGTGGGGAACGGAGTGTCTTAACACTAGGTTCCCTCTGCCTACCCTGCTGTGTGCGGGATACGGCGTGAAGCTAAAAAAAAAAAAGAAAAATAATACTATTATACTTTACAGTACACTAAAGAGTATAAATATACTCTTTAAGAAATATAAATGTCAAATATTAGCTTCTCGCGCCTTGCACTTAATAACGGAATTCATTTATATATATCAAATTAAATAAAATTAGGACTCAGAATTGAAATATTTCAATTGCATTACATATATATGTATAAAAAAATTATATTACAAAAAAAAAAGTACCACCGAACAACTCTCTATATTAAAGCAAAATCTGTTCTATAATTGGCGACTTATATATGGGAAAGCTAAAAAAAAATGAAGAGTTTAATAAGCTATTTCTTAATTACAAATATAATCGTTAAATATTACTAAAAATATTTGCGCTATTTATTATATTATTATGAAAATCATTACCGTATTAGCTACACAATAAACTAAACTACACTATACATGCATAATATATGAAAATAAAATGTGTAAACATTTATTAAAATAGCCAAGAAATGTCACTGTCACAAATCAAAAAAAAACAAAATCAGAGCAAGCAACATTAAGAAAAAAACTACATATATGCATAATATATTTAAATAAAATGTGTAAACATTTATTAAAATAGCTACGAAATGTCACTGTCACTGTCAAAAATTAAAAAAAAAAACAAAATCAGGGCAAGCAACATTAAAAAAACAGCATATACGTTAAAACTATTTATACACCAATCACAGTTTTTCTAAATTCATGTCATTCATTTCATACATAAATGCATCGTGACGGAGAAATCAATTGCATCATTATTATGTCATTTGCAATTGTTTAATTTTTTTCTTTTAATTGATTTATTTATTGGCCTTTACATTCATATATTACATAATAAAATTTTTAGAAAACGCATTAATATTTGAACGCAGCGGGACTTGAACCCACGGCCCTTGGATACTGTGCAAGTGCTTTGACTACTAAAGTATACGTTTTATTATAACTAAGCAATCTTGCTTAGTTATAAAAAAACGAAATAAATAGTATTTAAGAGGCCCAGGTTCGATTCTCGCTACATTCAAATTTTTATCTTTTCTAAAAATGTTATTCATATTCAAAATGTGCAAATAACACTTTTAAATTGTTAAAATATGTATACTATATTATGTTTACAAGACAAATGCTACCAACATACTATATATAAAATACAAGTACAATACATATTAAAATACAATATAAATACAATACAGATTAAAATAATAATGTTATTGTTCTAGCACTTAATTAGTAGAGTATGTTTAACACTTTACATTTTACATATTAAATTTTATTATATCCACAAATATTTATATATAAAAGAGGAACAATTAAAAGATTTTGGTGCATTTCATATTTTGAGGGCAAAAGGGATATCTACTTACAAATCTATTTCCTATATCATTTATATGTCATATACAATCATTACAAACTAAAAGTTAATTTATATTAAATGAAAACAAATAAAAATAAAGAATATAGAGATATTTCCATTCATTTTAAAAGAAAAAAAAATACTATTCATAGTACAAAAGAAGTTGTAAAAAAAATTAGTTGTCATAAACAAAAATTATATTTGAATTAAATTAAAAAAAAACAATATTATGAAAATACTTTCATGGTAAGTAATGCTTACATTATATTCACCCAGTCTTTCCTTAATTTGTATATTAACATGTGCGTCATACAAAAATTTACTGGTCTTATTATTCACTATGACTTGTTTAAAAATACATAAGAATTTAATAGAATTTTATTATTCAACAATATTAATGTTATAAAAGTATTGCAACTAGTCAATAAAGTGCTCATTATTAATGCCAATCAATTGTCATGTGATTTTTGTTACTATAGTTAATAATTTAAAAAAAAAACAATATGTCTTAATATGTTTGTTATAATTCTGAATAATAAATTAGTACACAGAATATATATTTTTTAATTATATAAATAAACAAATGTCATAGTGAATTAAAATCCAGCAAAGAAACAACAGATAAAATATTAGAGCAGGCAAGTGACGTGCAAAGCTTAATAGCTTTTTTAAAGATAGTTCATTGAAGAGTAAAAACTTTTTTTTGAATAAATGGCCAGCAATATTTTTTATTTTTAAAATGCCCACTTCAATACATTATCTGTGACAGCAAACGTCATTACGTTGTCAACGTCACACAGTACTCTGGCAAGTGTTAGAGAATACTGAGTGACGGTGACAACCTAATGTCATTATCTGTGACAGCAAATGTCATTACATTGTCAACGTAATGTCATTATCTGTGACAGCAAACGTCATTACGTTGTCAACGTCACGCAGTACTCTGGCAATGTTTTGAGCCCGTCTCGTCCGACGACGCGCGTGTTGTATCCGCTAACAGCGGGGTTTATATATGCGTTGTGTAATTCAGCCACTTGTGTGGAACAAGCGGCGGCGGGGTCACCTGAACCGGTTAAACTGCCTAACCTGTTTTATAAATGGTTATTTTTTAATAAAATGCAGAAATATATACCTACTGTAATAACTTTTTGGTCATTTCATAAATAACATTATAAATAAATTTAAACAAGTAATAAATACAATAATTTCAGTAGTGCTAATTTAACAATAAAAAATGACATTTTTTATTTGTTGGTTGAGCCTGTTAAACTTCTTTTATAAATGATTATTCTTATAATAAAGTTGAGAAATATTATTATAACATTTTTTTGAGATCATTTAATAAATCCATACTTATATTATAGATGCGAATGTCTGTCTTTTTGTCTGTCACGCCTACGCCTAATCTACCGGTCCGATTTGGATGAAATTTAGAATGAATGTAGTTAAAGTTACCGGGCCAAACATAGGCTTCATTCAGGTCAAACACTGGATAACAAAATATAATTATGCTAAGATGACTTAAATACTTACCAAAATTCATTCCCAGGATGCGCATTACCGTCCCACGGATAAGTAATTACTAACAACTTCCCTTCGTGTTCTCCCGTCAATTTGGCTGAGGGCTCTCTGTTCTCCATTTGCACATTAATGCCGCCTGTAATGTTAAAAATATATTAGTAAATTATATATATGTGGCCAGTCGTGGCCCAGTGGCACAAGCGTGTGACTGTAAACGACTGGTTGTGGGTTCGATTCCCACTCGAGGAGTGGAAATATTTAATATTTCCATTTTCTTCGCTCTGGTGTCGAGGTAAAGCGCGGCGTTAAGTTCCGCCACTTAACACGCAATGGAATTCGGCGGAAAGTGGGGAACGGAGTGTCTTAACACTAGGTTCCCTCTGCCTACCCTGCTGTGTGCGGGATATAGCGTGAAGCTATTTAATTTTAATATATATTAGACTAGCGGCCCGCTCGCAGCTTCGCCACATGAACCACTTTCATCCTCTATTGCCTCTTTGGGATTGGTTTTTTTTAATAAAAGAGGGGTAGTCGTCTATATTTGACTTTGCGTCACTAATTATGTTCTTGAGAAAATCATCGACACATCTGGTACAATGTCTATACTATTTAATAATATTTAGCGATAACTGTTCTAGTAAGAAAACGTACGAATTCTGCTATCATACATGTATATGATAGCAGATTGTGATGTCTTTCACAGATAAACTGGTCCGGTTTGAATGAAATTCGGACAGAAAATGGTTGAAAACCCATTATGGGTAAAACATAGGCTACTTTTTTCTGCTGCTCGATCGATTTCGATGAATTTTCTCAGGAAGATAATTTACAACGCTAGGTAAAAACTTAGGCTACTTTTTTCGAAATCTTTCTCTAAAAGGATGAAATAGGGTAATAGGTAAAAAAGTAGAATTTAGCAAAACACTAAAACACGATTGAATAGGTGGTGGCACAAAGTGACAGTTTCTGACTAAACGCAACGGTAATGGGTTCGATTCCCACTCGGAGAATTATATTTAAATCATTTTAATTTCTCTGTTCTGGTATATAAGACAAAGCGAGTGGAATACAAGGAGAGAGAGAAAAACGAAGTGTCTTGACACTAGGTTCTCAATTACTATCCTACTATGGGGGGAAATTCGTCTACTATGGGAGAAAGATCGTTAAACTTAAAGGACGATTGACAAAAAAGAAATGACAACTGCGTGAAATACTAAAATTGATTTCTATAGTTTCGAACCTCACGATCTGACGTCAACTACTATAGTAAATTCAAAAAGAACATTTTAACCTAGAAAAATTTTATTTTTTTTTTTTACAGATTAAAAAATAAAATTCTTATATTTCCAAACAATCTATTAACATAAATCACTTTTATTTATAGATACAAAAACAAAAAAAAGAAACTTACCTTTGGGATGCCTCTTACTTTCGAAAAATATTCTTTTTTCTACTGGAGAATCTGTTTGATCCGTTGAATTTGTGAAAAGAGCTGTAACATTAAAAAAACAAGTGGTAAAATTGCTGCATTTTTTGCAGTTACATGCATGTCGATTTTTGCATATATATTATTATTGGCAATTAACTTTTTATCCATTTGGTACAAAACAATTTTACAAAAATTTTTTAGTGAGAGAGAATCTGGTGACGACAAGACACTACGTTCTCTCTCTGCGGCTCTGCACCCCGCCCAGATTCAAGGCGTCACGTGTTAGTTAAACTTAACACCGCACTTTGCCTAGGTAAAGTAGTGAAATTATTACAAAACGTTATATAACCATTAGTAGAACAATGCAGCACAATACCTTCAATGAAAAGAAAGAAACAGATAAATAACTACACAATATCCTCAATATCTGCTTCACTCTCTATTTCATTCTTTCCTTATGATTTTATCTTCCTTTCTCCCTCTAACGCTTTCGTTCGTATTTTAACATATCCTGTCTCACTCTAACAATTTTTATTTCACTCTAACACTCTCTTTTACAAAATCGAGTTTCACTCCAAAGAAAGATTACGCGAAAAATTCAACAAAATAACTACAAAAGCATTGCAAAGCAAGTAAAAGAGATGAGGGTTAAAAAGGACACCTACGCCATAAGTCACGTGACGCGTTTATTATTTTCCTCTTAGCATTTTCTACATCACTGTAATATTTTTTTTCACTTTGCATCTGCACTCTAACCTATTTCACTCGAACACTCGCTGTCTCACTCGAGCACTCCCTGTCTCACTCGAACACTCGCTGTCGCACTCTAACACTTTCTGTTTCACTTTTACACTTTCTATCTCACTCTAACACTTTCTGTCTCACTCTTACACTTTCTATCTCACTCTAACACTTTCTGTCTCACTCTAACACTTTCTATCTCACTCTAACACTTTCTATCTCACTCTTACACTTTCTGTCTCACTCTTACACTTTCTATCTCACTCTAACACTTTCTGTCTCACTCTTACACTTTCTATCTCACTCTAACACTTTCTGTCTCACTCTAACACTTTCTATCTCACTCTAACACTTTCTATCTCACTCTTACACTTTCTGTCTCACTCTTACACTTTCTATCTCACTCTAACACTTTCTGTCTCACTCTTACACTTTCTATCTCACTCTAACACTTTCTGTCTCACTCTAACACTTTCTATCTCACTCTAACACTTTCTATCTCACTCTTACACTTTCTGTCTCACTCTTACACTTTCTATCTCACTCTAACACTTTCTGTCTCACTCTTACACTTTCTATCTCACTCTAACACTTTCTGTCTCACTCTAACACTTTCTATCTCACTCTAACACTTTCTGTCTCACTCTTACACTTTCTATCTCACTCTAACACTTTCTGTCTCACTCTAACACTTGCTTACTCACTCTTACAATTTCTATCGTGAGATAGAGATTGTTAGATGGGGTTTTTTTTTCTCATTCTAATAGTTATTGTCTTACTTTTAACCCTTTTTTTCACTCTAAAGAATTATAGTTATATTATTGGGGCCAGTCAACTGTAAAGCGCTTTTCGCGCATTTTCTTCGTTCTGGTGTCGAGGCAAAGCGCGGCGTTAAGTTCCACCACTTAACACGCATTGCATCTACTCTGCCGAGTGCGGGATACAGCGTGAAGCTAAAAAAAGGATTCAACCTCACAATAACACTGATTCACTCACCTGTTATACCGGGACTCGTTCTAATGTATGCAAAGTTGACATCTGTCACGTGGTTTAACAAATCCTTCTTGAGGAAAGCACGTATTCTCTCTAAAAACGTTAATACGTACACGTCTGGTTGATGTGGCGATACTTTCCACACGCCGAGACCTGTAAAGAAATATTTCTGGTAAATGATATAAATTTAATTCGTGACCCGCTTAATAATTTTATGCGGCTTGTTAAGCTGTAATAAATGAAACTGATATTCTGTTAAATAAAATGAAAAATATGATTATGGCCAGGCAAAGAATTGATTTTCCATTGAAATCTATGACAGTAAGTTTTTGTTTCTTACAACGCCAATGTTTTGCCTACAATGAACTGCGCGTGCTGAATAAATAAATGATTTTCATTTGCTCGCTTCACTCAATATGTAAACGGCCCGAAACTTCGCGAGACGTAATTTAGGGTCTGGTTGCGTCCCTAGTTTTATATAAATTTATAAATTACACAATGACCATGCCTATATTAAATGTTATCATTATTTCTATACTTTACACTAATATATCCATACATCACAATATATATGTCGTGGCCATATCGTAAAATTGACGAGTTCATGAAATGACCAATTATCGTTTGGCCAGATCATGATGTCGTTTGACGAAACCAATGACAGCCTAACGTTTTACGATATGGTCAACTAAACGCGTGGCTTTTTCATGATTTCGTCGATATTGTTTGACCAAATCGTCAAATAATTACTTAAACGACCGATAGAGGCGCTAGAAACGTTCGTAACAAAGTTAACATTTTAGTTTTAAATATGTTTTTTTTATTAAAAGCGGAATTATTCGCTTATTTTAAGTAACAAGAATGTTCTTAATAAAATATTTTTATTTATATAAAATCATTTTAATTTTAGTCAAATCAACGTGCAATATAATAATAATAAATTTAAGAAATTATATAGTAAAAAGTACTTTTATATACTAAAGAATCTGTTAAATAGAAAAAGTTTAACCTAACCTAACCTATCTTGTTTGATTTTAATTATCTTGACACAAAATAAATCTAATTACGTAAAATATTTTTTAGGTTAGGTTAGGTTAAACTTTTTTTAATAAATTGATTCTCTAGAGATTGAAAGTGTTTTTGTCTAAAAACATCGTCATTATATATAAGGAGATAGTTTTACGCACATATTATAAATTTATATTAAATATATTATAAGGACACCTTATTTTACGATATGACCAAACGTCGATGACGAAATCGTTAAACGTTGACGAATCAACGATATCGTCAAATTCAGTTGGTCATTTCATGAACTGCGACCATTTCATGATATTGTCAACGATATCATGAAGTCGTCGATTCTACGATATGGCCACGACATATATATCTAATCTTTTTTTTTATGGAATAAAGGAGGCAAACGAGCTGAAGGCCCACCTGGTGTTAAGTGGTTACCTTCGCCCATAGACATACACAACATTAGAGTTATGGATGCGTTGCCAGCCTTGGGAATGTAGGACAGAAGGAGGGAGAAAGGATGGGAATGGTGGGAATAGGGAGAGCTGGCTTACATGCCATCAACCGGAACACATCATCAGATGTTTGGCGGTTCGTCTTTGACATGATAGTAGTCGCGAGCCAGTCGGAGAACGAATCTCCTACCACCAAACTACTGGGTTACCCGCCTTTTACGGGACGCTACCCAGCGGCGGGGGGGAATTGTATTCTTAACCCGTCCCCCCACGGGGAGACAATTAAACTAAACACAAACCAAATAAAGGTTACAGGTTCAAATCCCAACAAAAATCACAAAAAAAAATAAATAATATCCCAAAAAAGAGCTAAAAAAAGCCCAAAAAATAGCAAAAACAAAACCAAAAAAATTTAAAAAAATACCAAAAAAACCAAAAAAATCCCAAAAATAAAAATACTAACCAGAACCAATAACATTAACAAAGGCATTCCTCTCACTCTCCTTCCCTCTTCTCTCCGCTTCTAACAGAATACATTCGGCTATAATATTCAAACGTTTATAATACACTTCGTTGTCAAATATATCATCTGTATTGGGACGCTTGATGTATCTGTCTTTGTATCGTTTGTCTTCATCTTTGTCTTGTATCGTTATGTAGGAGGATAGTTCTTCGTAGGTGTAACTGTGTACCTGGAAATAACGTATCGTAACTGTTAAATAATATTAAAGAAAGTGTTAAATAATCAGCAATACTTTGAAAGTGTTATTCAGACACTTAGGAAATTGAAAAAGACCCGCGAACCCACTCCTCGGTTTTCACGGGGCGCGAGTTGGAATCCAGCTGCGTTCAATTTTTTAAATTATCTTAAGTTTTCTGGATGTTTTTATCATACTTTTTTTTAACTTTACGCTGTATCCCGCACACGTTTCCCACTTTCCTCCGAATTCGGAGATATAGCGCCAGAGCTAAGAAAATGGACATATTAAATATTTCCACTCCTCGAGTGGGGGATGAACCCACAACCAGTCGCTTTACAGTCACACTTTGTGTCACTGCGCCAGACTGGCCTCATGTTTATTATAAAAACTGTTTATTGCACTTCGTGAGTATACGGGATGCTTATAGGTTCGATTCCCGCTCGGAGGAATAAGTATATATCATTTTCATTTTTCCGCTCTAGTATTAAGACGTTGCTAAATATTCTGTATTCTCAAACATTTTGTCAAATAATTTGTAAAAATATCAAGAAAAAAACATTTTTTACATATACTATAGTATACGCGAGAGACAATTTAAATAACGTCACAGTTTCGCAATCTATGAATTAGACTCGTAAACAGTGGCGTTGCCGAAGACTACAGATTATATCGACGACAGGGACAATTTAAGTATTGTCACAGTGTCGCCCTCTATAAAAGTTGGAGTCGAAAAACAGTGGCATCGGTCAATTTTTAATAATATCATGAGTGATAATAATGTGCAAGATATATGTGGAGACGATATGAGTTGGACCATCTCTCCCACCTTACAACCTCGCACTCGAAACTCCGATATATATGTAAACTTAGAACTTATAAAATATGCCACATCTGCTTCCACATGTGTCTCTCAGACTGATTGTTCCTCACATACGTAGTTTTCAATACATTCAAACAAGTGGTAGGGGTTACTTCCTCACCGTAGCCGTGTTCTAGAGAGTTCTGTTGTTCCGTTATTAATATATCCTCCCATTATGACAAATGAACACATGGGAATATATATTTTCATTACACTAAACAGAAACCGACATACAATTTTTCTAAATTCCTTTACCCAACGAAAAAACGGAGTGACACAACACTAAATCCCTTAAAACCATAAAAATCCCCTAAAACAATCAAAATCCCCTAAAAACCATTAAAATCCCCTAAAACCCATAAAATCCCCTAAAAACCATTAAAATCCCCTAAAATCCCATAAAACGACATGCCTGATAGAATTCCGACCACACCTGCCTCCACATGTGTCTCGCAGACGGATTGTTCCTCACATACGTAGTTTTCAATACATTCAAGCAAGTGGTAGGGGTTACTTCCTCACCGTAGCCGTGTTCTAGAGAGTTCTGTTGTTCCGTTATCCTCCCATTATGACAAATGAAAACATGGGAACATATATTTCCATTTCACTCTGATAAACAGAAACCGACATACAATTTTTCTAAATTCCTTTATCCACCGAAAAAACGGAGTGACACGACACTAAATCCCTTAAAAACCTAAAAAAATCGCCTAAAAAGCCGTAGATATGGGGATATCTAAAACCATAAAAATCCCATAAAAACCATTACAAACAACTAAAGCCATCAAAATCCCCTAAAACCATTAAAATCCCCTAAAAACCATTAAAATCCCCTAAAAACCATTAAAATCCCCTAAAATCCCATAAAACGACATACCTGATAGAATTCCGACCACATCTGCCTCCACATGTGTCTCGCAGACTGATTGTTCCTCACATACGTAGTTTTCAATACATTCAAACAAGTGGTAGGGGTTACTTCCTCACCGTAGCCGTGTTCTAGAGAGTTCTGCTGTTCCGTTATTAATATATCTTCGTAGTCCATTCTGCCGCGACGCTCGAAACGTGGTCCGATGACACCTTTAGCGAATGGAATTTCGATTATTTTCTATAAATTTACCCTTTTTTAAAGTAATTAAATTAAAATGCGTACCTATAACATTTGTGAATAAAATCTCAAATTTTACATAGGAACCACAGATATATACAATACCAACGACCTGTCAGACAAATTTGCATTCACTTAGAGTTCAGTCACTTAGAGATTCATTATAGAAAAATCAGGTAGCCTACGTTTAGGCATGTGCCATCAACTGTTTCAATTATTTCAGGGTTGGTTTTTGAAAATAAAGTAGCCTCTATTTGACCCTAGGTCTAAATCTCTTCAATAAGGATTCCGAATTCCATCCTAATCGGACCAGTAGATAAGATGTCAAAGCATAACAGATAGACATGCATATATTTATGAATAGGATGTATGTCAATGCATGTGAGTGCATATCCATACTTATATTATAAATGCAAAAGTCTGTTTGTTTGTCTGTTGCGTTTTAACGGCTAATCTACCGGTCCGATTTTGACGAAATTTGGAATGAACGTAGAAAAAAATCTAGGGTCAAATAAGTAGCCTATCTACTTATTTTAAGAAAAATCAACCTTTAAAGGGTTGAAATACGGGATGAAAATTAATATGAAAAATCTAAACTGCTTGACCGGTTCTAATGAATTTTGGAATAAGCATAGTGGACAATCCAAATTTAAATATAGGCTACTTTATTTTTTATAAATCCACTCCCGAGAGTTGCAATATTACGAAACAGTTATGTAGTTCAGCGGCGAAACCGCGAGCAGGCCATTACTTAATACAAAATGCTTACCAATAATAACAGCTTCATTTTCAGCATTATCTTCATTTAATACCCCACTATTTTGTCGGTTACCATCATTTACACACTCAGTGTACCCGCTCACGTACACCATAGCCGAGAGCTTCATCTCATCATAACTTAGACAGTTCTCTAGTAGTAAAGGCGGTTTTTGATGTATTGTACCTATTTGTTCCCAGCCTTCTTCACTGGAATTAGATTTTAATCATAATTTAAACTTATTTACATAAATTAAAAAATTATAGACAAAGAGATACATAGTATCAAGATACTCCGTTTCATACTTTACACCTGAAATCAAGAACTCAACGTTGCATTTTAACTTTTTACCACAGTATAGCACTGAAAATTTATATACTCATTCCCCCAAATGGGAATCAAACTCACAACCAAACTTTAGTGAGGTGCTGTCAGATTGCGCCACAATGGACTCTAATTATTATATAAAACAATCTAGTGTGAACCTAATATGAACATCTTGCTAACTTAATAAAAATATATACTTGTTAAGTCAATGATCATCTGAGGGTTTTAACCACACAGGCTGTGTCGTAGTATTGTGAAGCAAAATTTAATTATAATTATCAAGTAAACATTAATATGGCGATATGACATAAATACAATTTGCAAAAAAAATAATTAATAATTAAGTGTTACACACTACAATTGACAATGAATTGGTTATTCATTATGATTTGCACACAATTACACAATTAATTGTTAATATTATGTTCGTTCGTTATTGAGCCACACCATAAAGCTCTTTGAGCGCATGATCGACCTCAGGCTCCGCCGAGAGTGTACTGTCTCTGAATATCCAAATGGATTTCAGCCAGGATCGGGCACCTTGGACGCCATTTTTGCCCTCAGAACTATGATGGAGGCATACAGGGAAAAAAGGAGAGCTCTGCATGTCGCGTTTCTAGACCTGCAGAAGGCCTTTGACTGTGTGCCTCGTCAATGTATCTGGTGGGCATTGCGATCCAAGGGGATCCCTAAGGCTTATATTGACATCATCAGAGACATGTACCGCGATTCCGTTTCAATGGTTAGGACCGCTGTTGGCGACACGAAGCCCTTTCAGATCTCTGTTGGGGTTCACCAAGGCTCAGCTCTTAGCCCGTTCTTGTTCAATGTAGTGCTGGACACTGTCTCGGCTTACATCCAGGACCAGCCCCCATGGCTGATGATGTATGCCGATGACATAGCGCTCATTGACGAGAGCCGGTTGACGCTAGAGCGGAGAGTGAACCTCTGGAAGGGTACGCTTGAGAACGGCGGTCTTAAGCTAAATGTGACGAAGACCGAGTACATGGCTTGCGGGAGCCCGGACTCTTGCACTATCCAAATAGGTCCTGAACCAGCCGTTAAGTCGGAAAAGTTCAGGTACCTTGGATCTATTCTGCACGAGTCCGGAGGCATCGATCACGATGTCCAAGCCCGTATCAGCGCTGCTTGGGCGAAATGGCGTGAGGTCACAGGTGTGGTCTGCGACCGCAGAATACCACCCAAGCTCAAGGGACTAATATACAAGAGCTCTTATATGGCAGCGAATGTTGGCCAGCACTGTCCAGGCACACTCAGCAGCTTCATGTCACGGAGATGAAGATGCTGAGGTGGATGTGTGGCGTTACGCGGGCTGACCGCATACGCAACACATTTATCCGAGGTAGTCTTGGTGTCCGTGACGTAGCGGATAAGCTTCAAGAGAGTCGCCTGAGATGGTATGGCCACGTTGCACGCCGGCCTGAGAGCTATGTCGGAAGAATTTGCCTTGATATGTCTGTCCCTGGAGCAAGACCCCCAGGACGCCCAAGAAAGCGATGGCTGGACACCGTGAAGCACGATATGAGAGCCAATGGACTTACCACCGAGGATGCCAAAGACCGTGCAAAGTGGAGGAGATTGAGTAGGAAGGCAGACCCTGGCTAAAGCTGGGATAGTTGCCAGGAAGAAGAAGAAGATGTTCGTCGCAATTCAAATTGGCCTAAGACTACACATAGGTTTTACACACATATTTAAATAATAAACAAAACGCGAAAAAGAGTTCAAAAAGCTTGAAGAGGGCTCAAAAGTTCAGAACACAGAGTTTTGACAATCAATATATTAGGCGGGAAAAGCTGTGAAGCTGTAAAAAAGTATATGAAGATTTTACAATTATAAAACATGAACTTACTCTTGTTCCCCACTCAAAAGTAAATATTCATCATTTGGATTCATAAACGATACGGCACGCTTTTTTAATATCCTTTCTATCAACTCTGGTACTGTCATATCTTTGTATAAAGCTTTTTCTATATTGGAGCCAAATTCTCTGAAAAATATTGAAAATTTAATTATTTAATAGTATCTTTAATCTTCATTCTTTAATGTGGCCAGTCATGGCCCAGTGGCACAAGAGTGTGACTGTAAACGACTGGTTGTGGGTTCGATTCCCACTCGAGGAGTGGAAATTATATTTCCATTTTCTTTGCTCTGGTGTCGAGGTAAAGTGCGGCGTTAAGTTCCGCCACTTAACACGCAAGCCTCCGAATTCGGCGGAAAGTGAGGAACGGAGTGTCTTAACACTAGGTTCCCTCTGCCTACCCTTTCTGGGTGCGGGATACAGCGTGAAGCTAAAAAAAAAAAAAAAAAGAAAATTTAAGAAAATTATTTGGATCATGTAGTATTACAACTGACATAGGCAACCTACAGCAACTGTTAAAATCAATATTAGTCATAATAACGGGTCAAAAATACATTAAATTAATACAATAATAACTCAATAATCTTAATCCATATGTTTTATATGTTGTCATAATGCTCATTAAACATTAAAGAGAGCCTTTCCTTTTTGTCTTTAAGAGCTATAATGCTACAGACAGACAGACACATACAACCAATTGATGATTGTTAAAATAGCAATGTATGCCTATGTTTATAGTAAATAGTATGTAAACATATGGTAATATGATTAATATTTATTTTGTTAATTTAATGTATTTCTTACACATTCATTTAAAATATATTGCACTTTTTCTCCATAACTCTAATTATCCAATTGTAAATAGTTAAATAGACTTTAATTATCACAAATACTAATTTTCACACTCTTCTTTCTGCATTATTATTATAAATTTTCGGTCCAAAGCCCACTTTACATAGCCATATAATAAAAAAAAACTTTAAAAGTTACCTTTTATAAATGAGGAAGTGTGTCATCAGTAGTAAAACCCTCTCATGTATCAAAGGATATGTAGATACCAAATTCCTTTTCAATTTTTCAATTGGTCTGTGTACCTTTAAGTTTTCCAATCTATAAAAAATATAAAACAATAATAAAATCAGCTTTATACTTTTTTCTATTCAAACTTCTCTCTCCTTTAGTTAAAGATAGAATATAGGGTTCTTCTGTTTCTAATGAAGGATAAAAGGAAAATATTGTCATGAGCTCATTATTCAACCTTTTTTTTTGTTGCAGCACATATTTAACGATTTCAAAATTTGGCAGCACACAAAGAAAAAGATTTTAAATGATATAATTTAATAATATTAACATTATTATATATTTGCAAAATTTGGCAGCACACAAAAGTGCTGCGGCACAGTGGTCGAGAATCACTGATTAAACCAGATGAATGAAAAAAATTAATAGTTACTTTTCAGCACAAAATTAATTTATTCATACATATAGTAGTTTAAAAATATTATTAATTGACAAATTACAAAATTGGTACTCTAAAGTTTTATTATTGAAATTCAAGTATCAGCATGTAGCCAATCTCCTTTCAACTTACACCAAGTCCATAAGTGACACATGAATAACGAAAATAACAACTTACCTGACTGTTTCTATAGGAAAAGGTATTGGAAATGCCTTGCTCTTTTTTATAATTTCTTCCAGATCATCAGATAGTTTCATAGGTGGCAAATCTATACACTGTCGTAACAATTCATTTGTTTCCTTACCCATACTTGGATAACACCAATCTGGTTTACACCTTAAACAGTTTTATCATTTAGATTTTATATTATTTATAATATATATTGGTAATGAAGTAAAATATTTTTAGATTCATTATTTATAGCTTTTTATAAAACAGTTTGATATCCTCTCTCTCTAGCCAGTAAAAGAAATAAATGTTTTCTAAGAATATCTTGTAGTTGGGCCAATAATTATATATTTTTAAAATATAATGTAACTAATTACATTGGACAACCAATGTACTGTAAAATTCATATGACAGACTTTCTATTCTACATTATACATAACATAAATTGACTGTGTTTTTTGATTTAATTAATAAGAGAAACTTACCAGGAAATATTCTGAAAATGCCGTAATATATCCATTTTCTCAGATTGTACCTACAAATTCAATAATTAATCACTATACTAGGCTGGTTATAAAAGCGGAAACCCCTAATCAATGGTTTAGCATATACGTTTATTATATGTTATAAAATGCACTAACCACTTGTCGAGAAATTATGCAATATGTTACAGTGAATAGTTTTATAAATTGCATGAAAACACTTATTTTGAAGATATAAATAGAACTGCAAAAGAAAATGTACTATTTTCTTATATTTTATAAAATAATGGAATAAATCGAGTCGTAATTCGCAATATTGCAAATCGGCGAATCTTAACTAAATCTCTGATCTGTCAACTGTCATTGTCAAGATTTGTTAGTGAACTTAAGTCAATAAAGTAATAAGCAACAAAAACTATTTATTATTGTATTTATGTTATTTTAAACTTAGAATAATATCATTATAATAAATTACGTTAGGAAAATAAAGGCTCACTTTAAAAACATCAATTTTATTTATTTACTTTTTAATTTGATTTTATATTTAAAAAAATAGATCATATCTTATATAGAAAGATTGAATATAAAAAGTATTAATAGAATATCTAATTAATATTACGGAAAGCAATTTAAATAATTGTAAGTCGCTTCGTGAATAGACTTCATATATTAACGGCAACATTGGTGACGAGCCTGAAAGTGACCAAACGAAAGCTACACCGCACACGCATCACACCAGTTTGGGCAACATATTTCGCAATGATTAAATATATAAACATAAAAACTTTTTGTAATACTCATTTGTATTTCCCATGTTGAGGACTTATAACGTTTTTTATACTTTTTATTTGTTACACCTGCTTACATTGTATAGTAGATAATATGGGCACTTTACCTGATTTCAATAACATTTCTTGGTATGTGAAACTCATTACTATATTTTTTTTTAAAAAGATTTATTAAAAGTATTTCAGTCTTATTAAAAGTATATAACTTATCACTTGATCTTTAGAAATTGTCATAAACATTATTTACAATGAGTTTTCTAACATTATCTAACTTTTTTAGAAAATGTTTTGATTGAACATAATGAACATATTTAATTTTTATTTAAAAAGGTGTGCAGAGATTTGGGGTCTTCCAAATTTTAATGACCAGGAAACTAAAGATATGCTTCGCCGGTGTATTGAAATGTCCAGTGCAAAACTTCCATATAATATAGAAGAGGTAATACGTAAAAGCGATGCCTTTCCTATACCGTTTCCTTTAGAAAGCGTGAGGTGAGACTTATTTGTGTTTTTTTATTTCACATATTTTAAAAATTTACATATTAGTCTAGGAGAATATTGTGTGGTACGATACTATACCCTCTTTTATCGTCTTTTTATAAATAATACATATTAGATGATGGATACCAAAGTGATCTGTATAACTAGACAGTAGAAAGTAATAAAGTATTTTTCTAATAATAAATTTAAACATATTTGCAAATGGGCATCGAACCCACAACCCTTTAATGTACAATACATTACTTGTTAACACAGTTGCTTTGTTAGTTTATAATTAAGTATAACTCGAAAACATTAATAGAGAAAATTTATTTAAATAATTCTTGTGTTTATTTTTTTAGATTAAAAACTTTAAAGGAATGGGTACCGGCCAATAAATTGAAAAAAACTATCATCTCTACGTATCCCATAATACACGAGAGAGTCTTACTTTTGATATCTGAATTTCTTTGTCACAAAAGGTAAATGACGTGCTTATAAAATATCTATACATTGATAGTTAATAGTTTTTATATTTTTAATTATTTTTTGTAGAGAAAGCGGCTCAGATGTGGAAAAATCATATTACAGAAATATGACGATACCGCAATTTATAAACAGGTTGCTAATGAAAAGATCAAGTTCCTTTCAAGGAGCTCATGATTGGTTTCAATTATTAACAGGTCAAACTGGGTAAGAATTACATAAATTATAATATTACTGTTGGTTAAAAATAGGTAAACTGCAGCCTTGGATTATGGCGTAATATTTCCTTAGGCTGTCCCTAGTATGAAGTACCACGGAAAGATAAAAACATTGCTCGAAGATCTTACTTTTTTTTCTTACATACAATTAGAAAAAATAATTCTAAATTTGATATTTAATTAGAAAAGAAAGATATTTTATACGTTGTCCTTAAGGAAATATCACGCCTAAACCCAAAGCTGCAGTTTACCAACACGGTAAAATGACTATATTATATTATTCCTAATTCTTCTTGAGTGGGATTTAAAACCTTCAGCCAAAAATTGACTCGTCACCATAAACATAAAGAAAGAACTAAATCATATTTGTAGTATATGCAACAAATTATGTGGTTACAGAGTAGGTAACTGGGAGAATGTTGGCACTTCAATGGAGAAACCACCACTTTTATTAGAGAATTGCTTAAGCTACGACGAGATGAAGATATCAGCCATGGTGTATACGAGCGGGTACACGATATGTATAAATGACGGTAACAGACAAAATAAAGGTGTTGTTGACGAAAACGACGTCGAAAAAGAAGCTGTTATTGTTGGTATGTTATTTTTTGTATATCTGCTTAGTATACAGAGTAATAAAATACATAATATATATAACGTGCACGCTGTATGAAATATATGAATATAGGTGTTACATATAAGATAGAGTATTATGTAAAATGATATATATTAAGATCGTTGTGGTGCATTTGGATAGCGTCTGACTGTAATTGTGATGGTTAGAGTTTAGATTACCACTCGGGGGTATAATTGTATATTTTTATATTTAACCACTCTGATACATAGCGTGATGCTAAGTTGAAATAAAATGTCTTGTTTTCGGGCTCGTTTAAAGTAGACGTTTTAACACTAGGTCTTAACCCATAATCCTGCTATGCGAGAAAAAACAGGAAACCGAAGTTATATAGAAATATAAATGGTTATAAATATTATAGTAATAAAACTACAATTAAACAAGTTTCTTTTTGACTAAGGCGAGATGTTCTAGTGACCATTAAAAGACTTTCTACAGAAGTATGTAAAGTAATTAGAAGTCTTTTTTTTCGAAAAAAAACGTTGTTTTTAAGGACCTTTAAAAGTTAATGAAGGCATGATAACGTTATAATGTAATTTTATTTAATTCTTTTTAAGGTTTAATAGGTCCTAGATTCCTACGTCGTGGTAGAATGGACTATGAAGACATAATAATAGCTAAAAAGGAAGATGCTAAGGAGAGCTACTTTGGTATTGTTTTTAATTCTGAACAACAGACGCTGTCAGCTAATCAATGTAATGATGAACTGAAGCAAATATGGGCTAAGTTTTATCAGGTGCTTCTTTCACCTTTTTTGATCATTTTGATTACTTTTGATTAATTCTGATTTTTATTTTAGATTTTTGATAATTTAGATTTTGTTATAGGGGAAATGCTTTCTGAGTTGAATTTCTTCCAACAACTATTGTGTACATCGATTTAACAGTGTATCTTGCAGCCATGCATATTAATATTTTTTATTGATATGATATAATTAACCATTCTTTATTTCACTTAATAATCCCTTAAAACATTTTCAGAGTCCAATAATCAATATGGACGACATTCATTTACGTAATGTAAGCGATAGCAATAGCAATAACTATACACACAGATATAAATACGTGCCAGGTTCAAATAATATAGAAATATTTGACAACCAAGCTTATTATCGAAGAATCAGTATTTTAGCAGAAACAGTTTTAATTGAAGCTGAAATTAGAGCACTAGAGAGTGGCAAAAATGCATTCCTTAATGTAATAGGATGTGGTAAGTATTTCAAATACTAGTTATCACCTACAACTTCGTTCGAGTTGACTTTACGACTTTGTTATATTTCTCTTTTCATCTTCCGTACATTCAACAGCTAAATGCAAAGCTTGAGAAACATTTTTTAATGCTCTCTTATCAAAAAAATACCCTACATACCGAAATTCAATTTTCTATGCTTAACAATTTCGACGGTACATTGTCAGTCATTCATATATTGATGATTAGATCATCCTTATACTCTTTTTTATGCTGGGTATTTTATTTCTCATGTGTACAGAAAATATTCAAATAAAAAATAGCAGTATATCTGGATTTATATTAAAGTCATTAATTGAATAATGTCCTATGTATTAATGTAACTGCCCTTCTTAGATTAAATTTAAAGAAATTAAAAAATATTTTTTCAGGTCTCGGTACATGGATGCGGTCGCCTCATCAATCAGATATTTATATTTTAACGTTTTTAGAAAGAACACGCACTTCTCTTAATAAAAATGTATTGGACCACGTTACAGATATAAATTTTGCGTTTATTCGGCCTAGTCCCAATGTAGACGGTAAATATATTAATTACAATTTTTATAAAAATGTACAGTAATTCGGGAAATGATTATATTTTCATGTTTCCGCTCTGGTGACAAAATAAAGCGTGGTGTTGTGTTCCGCCACTTAACACGCAATGTCTTGAATTCTGGCGGATAGTGGAGAACGGAGTGTCAAGACACTCCATGACAAGTGACAAGTCACTATGTTTTCTGTTGTTACCATGCAAGCGGGAAAAAGCGTTAAGCTGTATTCTTTGATCAAAAATTTAAGAAATATGCATAATGGATCGTTTTTTCACCATATTTAACAATGTGTTTTCTCTTGTAGGTATATTTACAAATGTGTTAAATGAAAACAATCAAGGCCCACCTGTACGAAGCATCTTTTTAGAAAGTGAATCACATCCAAATGGTGAGTGTTATAAATATTAAAGTTAACAAAATGCAATTTTAAAACGATAAATTTTGTTCGTTTAAGCTTATAAAGATTTTTTTAGCTTCACATTGTAATCCCGTACACAGCTGGGCAGGCAGAGGGAACCTAGTGTTAAGACACTACGTTACACATGTACGTTCCCCACTTTTTGCAGAATTCGGAGGCCTTGCGTGTTAAGTGGGGGAATTTAACGCCACGCTTTGCGTCTGATACCAGAGCGATGGAAATGGAAATATTAAATACTAGCGACCCGCTCGTGGCTTCGCCACGTGAACTACCACTTTCATCCTCTATTGCTTTTTGGGATTGTTTTTTTTATAAAAGGGGGTAGTCTATATTTGACCTTGCGTCACTAATTATGTTCTTGAGAAAATCATCGATGCATCTAGTACAATGTCTATACTATTTGATAACATATAGCGATAACTGTTATAGTAAGAAAACGTACGAAATCTGTAGATTACCCGTGAAAACATAAAAGATATAGATATAGATTTTTGCATTTTTATAATAATAATATTAATGAGTACGGATATCTAATACAATGTCAACTATATAATAACAGATGACGCTACCCGTTCCAGAAAATGTAGTGACATCTGCTGTCATATAGATTATATATAGGTAGTTTTATAGACCGGTCAAATGTATCTTTAATAAATGTTATGCTTATTTTATTTTATAATTATTTTAATTAGTGATATTGAAACAAAATTTAGCTTCACTCGTGAACTATCGACATAATTTGAATGTTTTTTTTTAATTTTATTTTTCTGCGGGAGTTGTATTGAATACCAGGATGAAAACTATCCCATATGTTGCTCTAACCTTTTAGCTAACTCCATACAAAAAATCATTAATTTCTACCCGGTAGATATCAGTATACAAATAATTTACTTATATCGGTTTTTTATTTTTTCCAAAAAAACTACATGGAAAACCGGGATAAAAACTATCCTATATGTACCTTTGGACTATAAGTTATCACCATACCAAAATTCATCCATTTCTATCCAGTAGTTTTTGCGTGATTGACGAACAAATTAACAGACAGACAGACAGACAGACAGACAGACAGACAGACAGACAAAAATTCTACTGAGTGGATTTTTGGCCTCTGTTATCGATATATTAACGCACCCAATTAAATTTTTTCTGAAATTTTTCATGTACAGAATTGACTTTTCTACTCTTTTATTATATATAGAGATTTCCACTCCTCGAACTCACAGCCAGTGGATTACAGTCACATGTTCGTGCCACTACGCCACGTAAGTGGCAAGCACTTATAAAGTATAGAAACATTTCTTTTGTATGAAAAAAAACAATTTACATCATCCTAAAATTAAAACCCTTTTTATGGTTAGTTGTTGGAGCATAGTGCAGCGCAGACCTTAATATGACAGTATCGGACTGTATTCACAATGGTTGTGGGTTCGGCTTCTACTCGGATGAATAATAATTATTTAATATTTTCCATTCTTTGCTCTAGTAACATGAAAAGTGAAGAACAGAGTATTTTGGGCAATAGGAGATCTCTGCCAGCCTTGTTATGTAGAGAAAAGCGTGAACCTGAAAATAAACGGATCTTTGCAAAATCAAAATAAAGAAATTTTGAGTGAAATTTTCCTTTCATTCTAAGAGTTTAATGTGATTTCACAGGTGGCATAAATGTACAAATGTCAAATAGACAACCGAATTCAAAATTAATTGGTGAAAACGAGGTAAAACTGCTAGTCATCACTTATCCTGGGGACAGTAACGCTCTACCTGGAAATGAGTTTTGGTATAGTATTGAACATACATAATATTTTAATATACTCATAAATATTAATATACTCATATACGATGAGTGTGATCACGATAGTTGTGGGATCGGTTCCCACTCGAGGGAATTTTTAGGTATTATTTTTATTTCTCCACTCTGGTGACCCTTCTCGTCTCAATTCCACCGCATAGAGACTATGTGGAATGTCTCGATTTGGTAGAAAGTGGAGATTGGAGTGTCTTGATACTCAGTTCTCTCTGAACCTTGTTATGCAGAAAAAGACGTGAAGCTGCAAAAAAAAAACACTCATTAGGTTTATACGTAATATTGAAACATCTTAATTTAAAAATATTGCAATACAATTTTTAAATACCATTCCATCAATGTCACTCTGATATTTTTAACAGTTTTTATACAACAATAACGCTCAGTAAAATCTCGTCAATAAGGCCTTGTTACTTTAATTACTAGTGACCCGCTCTCTTGGCTTTGCCTGCGTGAACTACACAACTACTTAGACACGCGCCGCCGCGCCGACATCACATTAGAAACCTCTAAAATTATCAATGGTTCTCTACTATATTATGCATGTATTATACAAATAAACCTTCCTTTTGAGTTATTCTATTTATTAAAAGAAGCCGCATCAAAATCTGTTATGTAGTTTTGAAGATCTAAGCATACATTCATACAGACAGACAGAATTTGTTTTATAGTATGTAAAGTTAACTAAAAATATAATCTTTTATAGGTATAATAGCTTCAACACCTCAGGCGGTGCAGCAGCAGCGTGTTCTACACAGATATCTGAACTACACAATGCTCATATAAATCCTGCAGTTAGCGGATACAATGTACGAGTGGTTGGGGAAGATGGCATCAAAGCTTTATCGGAATATGTGTCACCGTTAATTGCTGATGAATTTGTTAACTAATTTCTATCGCTGACTAAAAGTAAATACATGATATGAATTTTTTTTTTGTATAGAAATGGAGACTGTGATTTAAATATATGTTTAAAAATATATAATTTGTAGAAATAAAATATAAGACTTTTTAATAGTTTTTCTGTTATTTTTGTCTATAATATTATATAAATTAATAAATATAATATAAATATATAAATTTATGTAATATTGAAAGAGGATATAAATAAGTAAAAGCATGTGAGATGACATTCATAAGTGGTATGTTGAGAAGCGTCTGACTGTGCCTATGACGATTATTGATTATACCTCCCTAAGGGAGATAATTCTTTTTATAAATTCAAATTCAAATTCAAATTCAAAATATTTTTATTCAAATAGACTTTTGAAAGCACTTTTGAATCGTCAAATGTACATAAAGCTACCACCGACTCGGAAGGCAGTTCTGCTGAGAAGAGCCGGCCAGAAACTCAACAGTTGCTCTTTTCAAATATATAAATTACAATTTTATTATTTGATACAATGGTAGCTAACCGGCATTGGACTTATTCAGATTAATCCCACGCATTTTTACCCGCGACGGAACGGCGACTGTATATGTGTTTGGGGTGAGAGGTTGTTTGTTTGTTTGTTTGTTTGTTTGTTTGTTTGTGTGTTTGTGCAAATTACTATGTCAATTATTTCCAAAACTATAAGTGCGATTTTGATACGGTTTTCTATGATAGGTTAAGATTCAATTGGCGTATGTTCTTAGATATGTCTTATTGCCTTAACTCACCAGGGTGCGCTGCAGTAAGCATTTTACGTGAAAACGAATGTTTTCAATTATCTCAAAAAATAATAGTCTGATTTCGATAGATTTTCAGTGATAGATTCAGGTTTAATTGGTGGATGTTCTTGGATATGTTTTATCGTGTCAAACCACCAGGGGGCGCTGCAGTAAGCATTTGTTTATACTTTTTTTGTATTTATTTGTCTAAAACCGAAACTACTGCTCCGATTGAAAAGAGTTTTCATAAAAAGATTCATCTTTGCTTGATGCATATTTTAAGATTTTTCTTTTTTTGTTACGGGGAAAACTCACCAGGGGGCGCAGCAGTAAACATTTGTTTATGCAAATCAAAAACTACTAGTCTAATTTCGATGTAACTTTTAAGGGTAGGTTCAGGCTTAATTGGTGCGTCTTTTCATATATATGTTATAGTGACCACTCATCAGGGGGCGCCGTAGTAAGCATTTGTTTTTATTTTTTTGTGTAAAACCAAAAATTTTCTTGTATTTATTTGTCTAAAACCGAAATTACTTATCCGATTGGCTAGAGTTTTCAGAACTAGATTTAGCTTTGCTTTGTGCATATTTTAAGATTTTTTTTTTTTGGTTACGGTGAAAATTCACCAGGGGGCGCTGCAGTAAACATTTGTTTATGCAGAGCAAAAACTACTAGTCCGATTTAGATGAAACTTCCAACGATAGGTTCAGGTTTAATTGGTGCATGTTTTCATATATGCGTTACGGTGACCACTCACCAGGGGGCGCTGCAGTAAGAACACTTGTTTGTGCGAAACTAAAACTACGAGTCCGATTTGAATGCAGTTTTCAATGATAGATTCAAGTTTACTTAGTGCATATTTTCATATATGTGTCATGTATGTTTACTTAGTGCATATTTTCATGTATGTGTCAACTCTCAAGGGGGCGCTGCAGTAAGTAGCTGCTTCTATTTTTTTGTGTAAAACCAAAACGACTAGTACGATTGGAAAGAGTTTTCAGTATTAGATTCCGCTTTGCTTATAGCATGTTTTTAAATTTATATTACAGTGACAAGTCACCAGAGGGCGCTGCAGTAATATATTGTTTGTGCAAAGATAAAATGACGAATTTGATTAGGATGAAGTGTCAATGATAAGTTCAAGTTTAATTAGTGCATGTTCTTGGATATGTTTTATCGTGTTAACTCACCAGGGGGCGCTGCAGTAAACATTTGTTTGTAATATTTAATGCAAAGCTACAACTACTAGTCCGATTGCGCAGAGTTTTTAGTATTAGAGTTACCTTTACTTGGTGTAAGTTTTTAGGTTTTTTTTTTTACGTTATGACACGCCAGGGGGTGCTGCATTAAACATTTAATTATGCAAAGCTAAAACTACAAGTCCGATTTGGATGCAGTTATCAAAGATAGGATCAGGCTTAATTAGTGCGTGTTCTCGTATATGTGTCATGGTGACACCTCACCAGGGGGCGCTGCAGTAAGCATTTGCTTTTATTTTTTGTGTGAAACCTATTTAGATGCAGTTTTCTGTGATAGGTTCTGGTTCAATTGCTGCGTGTTTTTATATGCCATATCACGAACTACCACGGGGCGCTCCAGTATAAATTAGTTTGTTCAAAATCAAAACTACTACTGGGTTTTGTGATTTTCACTGATTTGGTTAGACTTAAGTTTCGTGGAAATGTTATGGTGACAATCTGCCAGGCGCTGCAATAAGCTTTTGATAACCAGAAAGCATTGGGTTTATAATTTCTTTTGGATTTGCATGAAGATATAAAGTATTTCGATATTATGTAATAATATAATGTGTATCTATTCACTTTAAAAAGTTTAAAATAAAAAGCAAAATTAAAAATTTTGAAAAACCCACGACGGTTTAATTGTAATTGAAAAAGGATAAAATAACTGTAAATCCCCCGCCTAAAATGAATATATGTAACGAGATGATGGGGACGACTTCGTCGGGGGCTGCCAGTTGCAATCCCTATTTTAAATATAGTAGCTAACAGTATAGATTTCGTTTTAAAGTTTTTAAAATACCAGTTATCAAAACTGTAAATTCATATTAATATTTTAATTTTTTGGGAACCTGTTTTAACAGCAAGAAAACCTATGAGAAGATTTGTGCAAACTTAAAGTAAGCCCCCGACGGAGTCGTCCCCATCATCTCGTTACATATATTCATTTAGGCGGGGGATTTACAGTTATTTTATCCTTTTTCAATTACAATTAAACCGTCGTGGGTTTTTCAAAATTTTTAATTTTGCTTTTTATTATACATTGAATACTCTTATACAGAGTAATAAGCTTTACTTATTAAAGTATTTTTTACAAAGATTTTGAATTTCTCTAGTGGCAAATCTAAAACAAGCTGTGGAATTTTATTATATATGCGTATACTCCGACCCATAAAAGATTTATTTACCTTCTGGAGACGATAACGTGGCGTTACAAGTTTATTTTTATTTCTTGTTCCTATAGTATGTATGTCACTGTTTTTAGCAAAGCACAGAACATGTTGTCGGATAAATAAAATATTATAGTATATATACTGTGAGGCGACTGTAAGTATACCTATGTCTTTAAAAACATCTCGCAAAGAATCTCTGGCTCTTATATTATAAATGGATCTTACGGCTCTTTTTTGAAGAATAAATATTGAATTAATTTCTGCAGCACTTCCCCATAATAGCATTCCATAAGATAAAATGCTATGAAAATAACTAAAATAAACAAGACGGGCAGTGTCAATGTCTGTCATCTGTCTTACTTTTTTAATCGCGAACGCGGCAGAGCTGAGTTTATCTGCAAGTGTTTTAAGGTGAGAGTTCCACTGGAGTTTACGATCAATATTTATGCCTAAGAAAACTGTTTCCTCTGCCATGGGGAGTGTTTCCCCTTTAATTGTTAAATTAAAATCTCGCCTTCTAACATTGGGCAGAGTAAATTCGAGACATTTAGTTTTTTGGCATTTAACATAAGATTATTAACGTCAAACCAACGAAGAATTTGCGACAGTGCACTATTCACTTCGTCATAGTTTATTTGGTTTTTGTCAACTTTGAACACCAAAGAGGTATCATCTGCAAACAGCACAATATCACATAAGTTCTTCGCATAAAAAGGTAAGTCGTTAATATACAGCAAAAATAAAAGAGGACCAAGGATAGATCCCTGTGGAACGCCCATCCTTAGGGGAGATCCAGACGATTTAACATTCCCTATATTTCCCTACATTCCCTATAATGTTCTAAAGAACTTTAATATTCCTTTCGTCTGTTTCCGAACTAAAGGACCGGTTCAGTGACTTACTGTGTGACTCGTTTCAGTCGCACATACTCATAAACTCTCATAATGAAATAAAACTCCCATTTTTTATGATATAGAACTCCTATGTTCATCATAACTTACCCGTTTTCCGTACCTCATGAGCAAAGGACACTATCCTCAACATAAATAAACGCTAAATTTTGTTTATATATTAAAATTCTTTAAATTAATCATAATTCCAAATTTTATAAAATTTATTGAGATAATAAAGTAAAAAATATATATTTTATTTATTAACTAAAGGAGGCGTATGTCAGAAACTTAACGCACTTCTTTTGACCTTTTATATACTTCTCACTTAAGGGATTTGTGGAAAATGTGAAAAATATCGTTTTGTTATATCTTTGCAAACAGAGATCTCACCAATAACATGTAATATGATTATCATATTAGCCATGTTTGATGTTAAGAATATGTATTATATGGATTGATGTCGTCAATGACGACTTGAAGTTAATAATAAATAAAAATATTTTTAAATTTCATAGCTGTTATTCAAATATTACTTGCATATATAAATAAATCCAGTCAAGCCCTACACCTTAATTTACTAAGTAGATAATATATAGATATATGTTAAAATGATCTATAGAACTTGGCGCCTATTTTTATTTCAATTGTTTTATCGATGTTCTTTATTTCTTTATGTGTATATCACATTTATATTTATGATGACCCATTTGCTATAAATGTAGCTGGATGTTAAGTTGTTATGTACGAAACAATATTTATAAATTGAGAAAAATGGTAAATCCATTTACGGCTTTTCCCAATATTAGCATATAATGAGATATTTCTTAACTTCTTCTATTCTTCTTTCCCACTAAAAATAGGAGGTCATGAAACTAAAACTAAATTTAATGATAAATATTAAAATCTTCGTCAAAATAAACTATTACCAAATTTTTAGCTTAGTTGTAAATATAAGAAAATTATATAAAACCTCATTTCCTGTTATCGTATTATCAATAGCGGCTTTATTATTATTTGGTGTGGCAGCATTGTCTCGAAAAATATGTTGTAATAAAGTGAAATGACGTTTTAAAGTTTTCCCCCCTCTTGTCGATTTGTTTATATCTTATAAACAAGCGGGCTTTGAGGAAAAAGTTGATAATTATTATAAACTTCATTGTAAGCACATAATAAAGTTCTTTAATTTTCATTGTATGAAGTTATATATCGTTGACTTGTGTTATTTTCATAAATGAGAAAGTACTAATATTTGCGCAAAAATAAATATTTTCGCTATATTTGTCTTGTATTTTTAAATTAAAGCAAACATGGATATCTTGCCAGATTTTGAAAAATATTCATGGTAAGTTAATATTTTTTTTTTATTTTATTATCTTTGAATATTGTTATATTTGTACATCATATGTATAAGCAAAAATCTAAATCAACCTAACTAAATAGTTTTAACTATGGTGCAACAACTTATGAGTCATGAACTTTTACTTTGAAATGTAACAGTTCAAAGAAATACAATACAATTGAATATAAAGTTAAATTTCTTAAAGAATATTTGTATGTCAAGTCAATATCTTTGTATGTCCAAGTCTAGTGTCAAGTCACTAGGTTCTCCAATTTTCCTGAAGTTCGGCATTTCGGTTTAAGTGCCGGAACTTAACGCCGCACTTTTTCTAACGTGTATTTTTCCACCATTTTCTTCTACATAGGCAAACACTAGAAGTCTTTATACTAGTAAATTAATATTTTTTAGGTACAAAAAAGATTGGAAACTATCGGAATTAAATGAAAAAGAAAAAGAAATTTTATATCAATGTAGAGACATCCCACCAGCTACAATAGTTGAAGATGTTGAAGAAATAATTCAGAACAGTAATCAGTTTCCGATAAGGTTTCCCGTAGATACTATAAGGTTTGTATACAATGTTCTTATCAGTTGTTTTATCAAAGCTATAGTAAAAAAACATATTAATAAGATAATAGCTTAAAAATAATTTTATGTAATATGATAATATATTATAACGATTATACTTATTTTAAGTACAAAATAAAAACAAACTGAATCATAATATCTGAAATGTATGCTATTACTCATATATTAAGTAATTAAATATTACATTATACTCCTACATACCATATAGCATGGTAGGGATTTCTAAAAGCTAGTTTTATTGTACAATCCTCCACTTAGATGTATTTGTTCCCCAAAATGGTGAATGAACCCACATTACATTTACATTCAAATGCTGATCCATTGGACAATAAGGGCCTTAATTATACTAAATTGATATTAATGTAAAGGATTTAAAAAAAATCACTCAGGAGGCTAATTGCAAAATGTGATCACATCTGATCATTAGCAAGATTATATTTGAATATAGCAACTGTTGAGTTTCTCTGTGGGTCTTCTCAGCAGATCTATGTTCTGAGCTGGTGGTAGCTAGCCGTAGAATTAACGATACTCATATGAATCTGGGGTTCGAAAGTGCTTTAGCCTATAGCCATTAGAACAAAGAATATTTTTAATTTATTGATTCAATGTGTATATTGTTTACATTTTTTATTTTTTTTTGCTTCACGCTGTATCCCGCACACAGCAGGGGAGACAGAGGGAACCTAATGTTACGACACTCCATTCCCCATTTTCCGCCGAATTCGGAGGCTTGCGTATTAAGCGGCGGAACTTAACGCCGCGCTTTACCTGGCCACCAGAGCGAAGAAAATGGAAATATAATTTCCACTCCTCGAGTGGGAATCGAACCCACAACCAGTCGTTTACAGTCACACGCTCGTGCCACTGCGCCACGACTGGCCACCATTATTATTTACTTTGATTTCAATTTCAATATGTCATTTCAGTTTCTTATTATTTTCAGGCTAGAAAAATTGAAGGAGCGCAAACCAATAGAGAGACTAAAAAGAAATATAACATCAACATATCCTTTAGTACATGAACGAGTTTTACACTTGATGGCACATTTCCTGGTATATAAGAGGTAAAGTAAGCAGTTATTTACAACTAGCGGCCCGCTCGCGGCTTAGCCGCGTGTACTACATAACTGCTATATTGCAACCCTCGGGGTGGGTTTTTGAAAAATAAAGTAGTCTATGCTTAAGTTTAGAATATCAACTATATGTATGCCAAAATTCATTATAACCGGGCAAGCGGCTTAGACTTTTCATATAAACTTTCATAACCTATTTCAACCCTTTAGCGGTTGATTTTTGAAAAAATAAGTTAGACCCAGTAACTTTTACTACTTTCATTCTGAATTTCATCCAAATCGGGCCAGTAGATTAGCCGTGAAAGCATGACAGACAAACACGCAGACTTTCGCATTTATAATATAAGTATGGATAGTTTAAATGTTAATATGTTCAAAAATGATATATTTGAAAATTGTTGAGATTTTTTTTTGTGATAAATAACATTTTTAATAAAAAAAAGAATAGTAATTGAAGTCATTGTGGCACAGTGTAACAGCTTCACTGCTATGCACAACAGTTGTGGGTTCAATTCCCTCTCATGTATATTTATAATTAAATTATTTTTATTTTTCCACTCTGGAGAACTAAGTAAGCAATATCTCAGTTTCAGGAGAAAAGTTGAAAACAGAGTGTCTGGGCACTAGGCATATTTCGTTTTTTTTCTTTGTTTTTTTTTCTTTAAGTTAAGAATACAGATAATTAAATAAGAATAAAGATAATTAAATATAATATTTTTTTATTATAATTCTAGAGAACATGGATCTAACATTGAACAAGATTTTTACAAAAACATGACAGTACCACAGCTTATTGATAGAATATTGAAGAAGAGAGCAATATCGTTTGTTGGACCACATGATAAATACAGATTAATATCTATGGAGAAGGGGTGAGTTATTAAAAAATATATGTTTTCAAAGAAATATATAAGATCATTGGATCGTGAGATGGTTGTGGGTTCGATTTCCGCTAGGGAAAATTATATTATTTCAATTATTAAGGTTTTCCTTCTCTTCTAATGCTGCATGGCGTTGAGTTGCGCCATTGTTAACCAACACGCGTTGTTTAAAATTTTGGGTGAATAAGGGGGGAAAAATCTTTTGAAATTAGGTTCTCTTTGCTATTGTGTTTAACTAGAAGTAGTACTGGGCAAAGTAGGAAGCTACATAATATGTGTTGTCTTTTATAATTTACTTTAACTTAGAAGTTCTGTAACTTCAGAATGTACTAAAAACTAAACTTAGCTTTTAAAATGTTATTCTAAAGTTCTAATTTTATTTTCCTTAACATTCTGCATACTGCCTATTGCTTACTTCAAATGTATAAGGAAATAATATGTTTTTGTATATTGTCATATTGGGTTACATATTGTATAACTAGCTATGATTGAAACCCTGTCTGTGTGGAATTTAACAAAAATTTTTACATAATAATGCGAAAACAAAAATAGCCTGAGTTATTCCTTGTTACATAATTTACATCACCTATAAAAACCTCTAAATCAGATCAAAATCGGACCAGCTAATATTAGCCGTAACAATGAGGCAGACAGATAGACAGACAAATATTGTAAATAATGTTATATTTGTATATGTACCGTTCATATACGTACATTTAGTAAAAAGCGGTAATTTTGATAAAAACAGACACTCCAATCTTATTTATTTGTATAAATGTAAATGTAAAACTTTGAAATAATATTGCTGTTGCTTTGAAATAGTATGAGTAATCCTTTTAAAATTCAAATATTTTGTACTTCGCATTCAGAGAAAAGATTATATTCATTTTTACGCGGCGTTAAACTCCGCAACCCAATACACAATATCTGTTAGGGTTTTTGCACACGACGTTTTTTATGCGTTTTTAATCACTAACTTAATAGAGTGCGCCAAGCGTTTATTTATTATAACAGATATTCTTCCGCTATTTTTTATATACTATTAAAAGAGGTTACTCACTTTTATTCTAGCAAATTTTACACATTTGTATCTATATAAACGCAAATGAACGCGTTTTACGACCGATATTTTGCTCGTTTACACTGTACTATTTATCATTTAAATAGCTAAAATAGGCTTTTTTGCAAGGCTGTAAGACTGTTAATTAGGCTGTAAATGTTCTATGCATAGCTACAAACGTACGTTTTCAATATGTTTATATGTTATGTACATTAAACATACTGAGAGCTATATAAACGCAATAAAGCCAGAGTTTTAGCGTTTCCAAAGCGTTTCTACTGCGTTTTTGGCACACATAGACATCATATAAAATAAACATAGTGTACAAAGACCCTAACCTAAAGCTAAATTAACAAAAAGCAGAAAATTAAGTCACTAGCAATCAATTAAAAACATTTCTAGGTGCGAAGGCTGGGAAGCAATAGGCACACCTGAACAAAAACCACCTTTACTACTAGAGAACTGTCTCAGTTATGATGAGATGAAGCTTTCAGCTATGGTGTACGTGAGCGGGTACACTGAGTGTATTAACGATGGTGATAGACGTAATAGGGGGGTTGTTAATGAGGATAATGTTGAAAATGAAGCTGTTATTATTGGTAAGTAGTTGTAGTGCCCCTAGATTAAAATCTAAGTGACAGTTTTCTGTCTTTTGTCTCATAAAATGTGACTGTAAATGTGTGGTTGTAGGTTCGATTCGAAATATTTAATATTTCGTTTAATTTGCTCTAGTGTCGAGGCAAAGCACGGCGTTGAGTTCTGCTACTTCACACGTAATGCCTCCAGAATTCAGGTTTAATATTAGGTGCTCCGCCTACCCTGTTGTGTGCGTGATACAGCGTGAAGCTGAAAGTTTATGCTATTTACAATAGATCTAAGAGACAAACGAAGCGGTCGTGGCTCTTAATATATGCGTTGCCGCTCAAGTTCCATTATTATCTTTTTAAAGGTACTTAAATATCCTAGAATACTAACTTTCCCATCCGTATTAAACAATGTTTCTTTTAGCTTCACGCTGTATCCCGCCTAATTTTGGAGGCATTGCGTGTTAAGTGGCGCAACTTAACGCCGCGCTTTGCCTCGATACCAGAGCGAAAAAAATTAAAATAATTAATTATAAGCAATGTAACAAAAGATATTGTGTCACTCGGACGAAAAATAGGACGGAGTGTTTTGACACTAGCTTCTCCCTGCCTATCTTGTTACGCGGGAAAATGCGTGAAATTATTATTATTATTACATTTTTTTGTTAATTTCAGGCCTAATAGGTCCCCGTTTCCACCGCAGATACAAAATGGACTACGAAGATATAATGATAACTTCCGAACAGAACATTCCAGAAAATGGCTACGGCGAAGTCTCCAAGAGTTTCTTTGACATATTGAAGAAGAAAACTAATATTGAAAATCATTCAGCAAACAAAGCGTTGAGGGTGATGTGGGAGAAGTTTTATGAGGTGGGTATTTTTTTTTGTTTTTGTAAAGCAAAGTCGCTTCCTGCGTCTGTCTGTCTGTATGTATGTATGCTTAGGTCTTCAAAACTACGCAATGGATTTTGATACGGTCTCTTTTAATAGATAGAATGATTCAAAAGGAAGGTTTATATGTATAATACATGCATAATATAGTAGAGAAACACTGATAATTTTAGAGGTTTCTAATGTGATGTCTATGTGTCTATAGTGAAATAGTTGTGTTGTTCACGCAGACGAAGCCGCGAGGGGGGTCACTAGTATTATGTATTTTTGTGAGGTTCTCTCGGTTTGCGGTGTTAAGTTCCGCCGTTTAGCACGTAATGTCTCGATTTAGGATGAAAAGTGGACAACGCGGTGTCTTTTTCTTTGATGATCTCTCTTGTGTAGTTTTATAAAAGGTAAAGCTAACATTTTTGACAGTTATATTTTCTGACACAAGAGCAGCGTTAAGTTCCGCCCATTAATACGAACAAAACGCTTTAATTTCTGGCGGAAAGTGGAACACGTAGTGTCTCTTTTCTCTCTGTTTACCTCGCTAGGGATATATCGATGAAATTAAAAGTTTTAGACAGTACAGTCAAGTAGAATATTTTATAATATAATAAAGTAAGTATTCTAGTATTTGTGTATTTTTTTCTAACCTTTATGATTCAGTGGATTTGTGTGGATATAGCTTTGGGCAGGTTGGGGGTTCTTATTCCGAATTTTCGATTCCTAATACCTAAAATAATAATTGCCTAATTTCTTAAATTAACAATAGTGAATAACGCATTATAAATGTCAAATAAATTAAATAGCAATTATACACTAATTCTGTTTTATTTTGGGAAATGTGACAATAACATACTGTCAAGAAACGATAATCTCCGTTTGAGACATTACGTGCTTAGAGGCGGAAATTAACACCGCACTTTGTCTTACCAGAGCGTAGAAATGAAAATAATTTAAATATAATCTTTTCCTCAAGTAGGAATCGAACCCACTACCATCGGAATTACAGTCAGTTAATGTCTCCTGTCCATATTTAAGTCTTTATGGTCGTTTATAAGAAATAATACATTTAGTATTATTTTCTAGACGGTTCCACGAAGTTATTTAGACATATGGACAAATGAGCCAATCGGACCTGAAGTAAGGAAATCGAGGAGGTCCTTTAAGAGGTTCAAAATGGAAGATGGCAGTGTAAGCAATATATATTGTTTACCTTTATTTTTTTTGTTATTTTTTTAGGTAATTTTATGTTTGTGTTTGTTTGTTTGTTTGTGTGTATGTAAATTGTGTAAGTTGTATATATCGCCTGGCTCTATTAACAATGTCGGATATGAAACACATTAACTTTATAGAGCGCTTATGTAGAACTATTCTTAAATTCTTTTAAATATTTTTGAAGTGTTATTCCAAACTTAAGAAAATTGAAAAATACACTTAGAAAACGTATAAAAATTTGAGCGCAGCGCGTATAACTTTATTTTTTTTTATTCTTAAGTTTTTCAATTTAAGGACTTTCTAATAAAAATTGACAATATGTACTAAATAAAGGTGTGTCGATTAAGAATATCCTTATATTGAAAAATTAACAATAGTTTAAACTTTGAAGGGGTTTTCTGTAAAGTTGGTATTTTTCATATTCGACATTGTTATATGGCCTGTCCATATTTAAGTACATATGTAAGAAAATAATGCATCACTGTTTTGGCCCTCTTGTTGATTTATCTACTTTTAATTAGCACATATGATGATAATACAATAATTACACAGCATGAAGTCCTTGCCAGGAGGATAAGGTTAACAAAAAAAATATTTAAAGCATGTTCCTTTTATTTATAAATACATGTTCCTGTATTCCTTTAGTTTGACGCTTATATCCCATTTACCAGGTTGAGCAAAGAGTAGGTAGTGCCTAGATATTCCTTTCTCCGTTAATGTTGCATGTTGATTAAAGTGATTGTTTTTATTTGGTTTTTAAATATTATTTTTATTAATTTTCCTTTCCGTAGAAATTTCGAGATATCTTCTCTTAGTGTCCCCCTACACTTCCCAAGTATCGTACCTATATATGTTAAATATTCGGTTTTTATGTCAATTTGTTTAGTCCGTGTGTTTATCTGTCAGTCACTCAGAGAGTAACTGAAATCTTTTATATATCGTTCTCTTTGAGATGACGACAGAGCGATTGGACGGTTTCAGGAAGTGCGGGTTCGAATCAAAATTATTATAAATCTTCATTCATTTTTTTTTAGATTCACGCTGTATCCCGCACACAGCAGGGTAGGCAGAGGGAACCTAGTGTTAAGACACTCCGTTCCCCACTTTACGCCAAATTCGGAGGCATGCGTGTTAAGTGGCGGAACTTAACGCTGCATTTCTTTCATATCCTATATAAAATATTATATTTAATATATATTTTCTTATAAATATATATATTTTTTCAGGCAACGTCAATATCATATAAAGCTGCATTATCCATAGTGAAAACAGAAAGTTTTGATGCAAAACAATATGAAAATAAATACACTTTAATAACAAAAGGGAAGCAAAAAGATATATTTGATAATGAAGTGTACTATAAGAGGATTCGCGTTATAGCCGAGACTAGTCTTATTGAAGCTGAATATAGAGCGAAGGAAAGTGGGAAAAGTGCTTTTCTGAATGTTATTGGGTGTGGTAAGTATTTAAAGAAAACGTATAAAAATTTTGAACGCAGCAGGATTCGAACCCGCGCCTCCTGAATGTTACTGCTAGTTAAAAATCGCGATGATTGAGGGTTCGATCCTATTCGTGGGAATTTATGTATTTAATTTGTTTTTATTTAATCGCATTTTCTAGATAGTGTGGTTATATTCCGTTATTTAGTATGTAATGTTTTGTATACTTGTGGAAAGTGAAGAACGGAGTGACTTATCACTACTTCCTCTTTGATTTACGCTGCTTTGCGGGATGAATAGTGAAACTGTAAAGAAAATACTATTAGGCATAATTTTATTATAGGTGCATTTAAGAGATTTATTCAATTATGTTATAATCTTTGCTAAATTGCTATAATTTTTACACTATATTAAGTTTTTATCGGCGTTGAGTTCCGCCACTCAACACATAATGTTACGAGGTGGAAAGTGGAGAACGGAGTGTCTTAACACTAGGCTCTCTCTGCCTACCTTGATATGCAGGAAAAAGTGTGAAGCTCTAATATACATATAATTATTAATTATATGGAGCCAGTCGTGGCGTAGAGGCACAAAGTGTGACTGTACACGACTGGTTGTGGGTTCGATTCCTACTCGAGGAGTGGATATATTTAATATTTCCATTTCTTCCTCTCTGATGTCGACGCAAAGCGCGATGTTAAGTTCCGTCACTTAACACGCAACACCTATTTGGCGGTGCGTGGAGAACGGAGTGTCTTAACACTAGGTTCCTTCTGCCTATCCCGCTGAAGCTATTAGCTGAAGCTATAAAAACTTGTACTATATTTTATTTATTATTATTATATATTGTTTCCAGGTCTCGGCGTGTGGATGATATCCGGACATCAATGTGACGTTTATATTTTGACGTTTTTGGAAAGAATAGCCCATTTTCTTAAAAATGGCTGGTTAGATCATATTAGTGATGTTAACTTTGCTTATATCATTACCAGTAAAAATATTGAAAGTAAGTATGCCAATATTAATAGAATCAACTCAAAGTACACATAGTATATGATAAACATTTGTTAGAAAATGTGGCCAGTCGTGGCTCAGATGCACGAAGTGTGACTGTAAAGCGACTGGTTGTGGGTTCGATTCCCACTGGAGAAGTGGAAATATATAATACTAGCGACCCGCTCGCGGCGTTGCCGCGTGATCTACGTTGCTCTTTCGGTATATTGCAACTCTCGGTGGTGGATTTTTGAAAAATAAAGTAGTATACTTAACCTTGGATTATCAACTATATATATGCCAAAATTCATTACAATCGGTCAAGCGGTGTAGATTTTTCATATAAACTTTCATCCCCTACTTCAACCCTTTAGGGGTTGTTTTTTTAAAAACTAAGTAGCCTATGTTAGACCCAGTCATTTTTACTACTTTCATTCTAAATTTCATCCAAATCGGACCGGTAGATTAGCCGTGAAAGCGTGACAGACAAACACACAGACATTCGAATTTATAATATAAGTATGGATTTCCAATTTTTTCGCTCTGGTGTTGAAGTAAAGCGCGGCGTTATGTTCCGCCATGCATACGCAATGACTCCAGAAGTCGGCGGTGTGTGGAAAAAGGAGTGTCTTAACACTAGGTTCCCTCTGCCTACCCGGATGTGTGTAGGATACAGCGTGAAGCTATAAAAAAATATATATAAAATTGAACAACTTTTTTCATATCCTGTGTGTTAATAACACTTTAAAAGTGCATACTAATATTATAAACGCGAAAGTGTCTGTCTGTTACGTTGTCAAGGATGATCTACTAGCCCGGTTTTAAATGTCTAAAAAATTAAATTAAATAGCTTCACGCTATATCCCGCACACAGCAGGGTAGGCAGAGGGAACCTAGTGTTAAGACACTCCATTCCCCACTTTCCGCCGAATTCGGAGGCTTGCGTGTTAAGTTTAAATGTCTAATTAGAATAATTAAAAATTATAAAATTAGCCCCTAAAGGCTGAAATAGGGGATTAAATTTGTACGAAAATTATAAACTGCTTGACTTTAGCCATCGAAAGAAAGTTTAAAATAATATATATTTTTTTCTTAAAAACGTACAAAAAAAATGATTTCTTAAGTTATGCATTCTATCTCTCATCATTTTATCTACTTATATATGCTTGTTTCATTTTTTTTTTGAATTATGCATACTTAAATCTGTAAATATACTTAAAATTAGAAGTTTTATCAAAATTTATGATATTTAATTTTTAAAAAAATATTATTATTATTAAGCACTGCTTTTATTATATGTTTTTTTATTTATATTTCAGCTCTATTTTCAAATCCCAAATATCAGACAGAAGAGTTTCCAAATAAAAAGAGGATTTTCTTAGAAAGTGAATCTCATCCTAACGGTAAGTTTATTTCATATTATACTTAAATGCTAAACTAAGATGGCGGACTTGTTTAATGCTATTCTAATAGAGTAAAGTCAAATAATTTTATTCAAAATAAGAAGTTATATGCTTCATTTTTTTGAACGTCAAATAGTTTACCATCGCCGTTCACTAAAGTTAATGCCTCAGACCTGAGAAGAACCGACGCAAGAAACTCAGCGGGACTTCTTTTTTTTTAAAGTAATTGTTATATACAGATTTATTGCAGACAGTGATACTTTTGAAATAGCCTGGAGCATTTCATTCCCAAGGCGGGTTATCATTTATAAAACCTTTAACACACAAACGTCTTTTCACAACTTTTTAAATTGTGATATAGAAAAACGTCCATGTTTTATATTTGTTACGTTGACGTTATATACTCCTTATAATATAGATATTAAGTAAAATAGCTTACTGAGAATAATTAGAAAGGAGCTTATTTGTTTCTGAAACAGTTATTATTCATAAAATTAACATTGTTTTAGGTGGTATCAATGTACAAATGGAGAATAGACAACCGTCAGCTAAATTAACAGGCAACGACGAAGGAAAGTTGCTAGTTATGACATACCCGTGGGATAGTAATGCACATCCCGGGAATGAATTTTGGTAAGATTTTTTATATTTTAATTGTGATTATTATGGTGCAGTAGATAGGAATTGAACCCCCTACCCGCATGGGGTTGGGTTGGGCTATTAGAGTTTTTTTTTTATTTCACTTTTAATATATAGTTGGGTATGAAAAAATAAATTAGTTATACTTATTATAATTTCAAGCAACTGGAACTCAAACCGAGGCATTTGATTTAATATTTTTATTATATTATTAGTTTGTTAGAGACAAATTTGAAATGTTTAATACATGTCATTTTCCTTTGTAGCGGTGACTTTAAATTAACTTGTAACTAATACATTGTTATTATTTTAACACGTATATAACTAGAAGCGCAACCAGACCCTCAATTTCGGGTGAAGTTTACATATTGAGCGAAGCGAGCAAAAGGAAAATCACAATATTTTTTTACATTTCTTTTTTAAATTTCTAGGTATGGCAAAAAATCATAAATATTTTTCTCAAAAAAATCTTAATATTTTCTCACATATTTTTATTAATTTCCAGTTATGGCAAAAAAAATCATACATATTTTTCTAAGAATATATTATATATATTTTTTAATTCCCAGGTACGGAAGTCTCCATACATCAGGTGACCCCGCAGCCGCGTGTTCCACACAAGTATCTGAATTACACAACGCATATATAAACCCCGCTGTTAGTTCTAATAACGTGAGAGTTATGACTGAAAGTGGATTGAAAATGTTAGGCGAATATTGTAAGAGAGAGTAGAGATTTTTTTTATTTTTTTTAATATTTTAGATTTAAAATAGGTGTGATATATTTTTCTTGTATATAGTTATAGTAGGGTTAGAGAGGACCTAGTAGTGTTAAGATATTCTGTTTTCCATTTTAATAATTCTCTATTAGTATTGGCATGGACGACGTTTGATTGTATAAGAAGATTTAAAAAAAAATTGCTTCACGCTATATCCCGCACACAGCAGGGTAGGCAGAGGGAACCTAGTGTTAAGACACTCCGTTCCCCATTTTCCGCCGAGTTCGGAGGCTTTTGTGTGTTAAGTGGCGGAACTTAACGCCGCGCTTTACCTCGACACCAGAGCGAAGAAAATGGAAATATTAAATATTTCCACTCCTCGAGTGGGAATAGAACCCACAATCAGTCGTTTACAGTCACACGCTTGTGCCACTGGGCCATGACTGGCCACGAAGATTATAATATAAGAAGATTTAATAGTATATTTAATTTTATTTTATTTCTTTGCTTTGGTACCTGAGACAATGCGCGGCGTTGAGTTCCGCCACTTAACACAATGTCTTAATTTCGGTCGGGAAGTGAAAAACGGAGTGTCTTGACATTAGGTTCTCTGACAACCCTACTGATGAAAACAATTTAAAAATAAAGCGCAAAGATTCTCTCTATAAATTCATAAATTAGGTATAATAATCAAAAAAGTATTATTTATTTAATTTATTTGTCATAAATTAGGTATAATAATTTTTTCACAAGAAAAACAATATCTGATTGTTTTTGAATTTAAAAATATTTTTTTTGAAGTTTTTTTTTATATTTAAAATTAATTATATTTAAAATAAATTATGTTCTGAATATATTTGTTTTACTTATTTAAATTGATAGTTTTAAGAGTAAATGTGTTTTGACAGATAACATTGCTTATTCATTTTTCAGGGTTATCTAAAATAATTTAATATATTTATAAATGTGTAAAAGTTCCTTGGATTTTTTTTACCCTTTATAAAGCTTCAAAGAAGTATTTGAGGATAATTTAAAAAAAATATGTAAAACAATTATTTATTATTAATTTGAAAATGTATTAAATGTTATAATATTATCTAAGTAATGGTCTTATATTATAATATTATAATAAGTGTAAAAAATTAATATACAGAAATTATGCATTATATGAAAATGTTATATATAATTGTTCTGTGTCTCATAATATTATATAAAATAGTTATATATTTAGTAAAAAAATATATTAAATATTTTCTAAGCCATCGTGGTGAAATACAACCGCTTCTTATTGTAAACCAAGAGGTTGTAGGTTCGATTTCCCTGCTCTGGTAAGACAAATCACGGCGTTTAGTTTCGCGTTAAGTTTAATATGTAATGTGATTTCGGACGAAAAGTAGAGACGAGAAGTGTCTTTGTTCTCTCTGGCTAAAGTACTATTGGGGAAAAGGATGAAGCTAAAACTATTTATCTTAGAATAGAAAAATATATATTTAATGTAAATGATTGTGTAATTTTAGTATTTAAATTAAGTACTTATTTATAACAATATAAGACTAAGATTATAAGAACATAACATAACTTTGGTGTAAAATATGTCTAGATTATATAAAAAGGACCTTCGTTATAACGCTAATATGGATATAATGATTATTATTAATTATGTTATGACTATTTCACTATAGGCACATATACATCACATTAGAAACCTCTAAAATTATCAGTGTTTCTCTACTATATTATGCATGTATTATACATATAAACCTTCCTTTTGAATCATTCTATCTATTAAAAGAAACCGCATTAAAATCCGTTGCGTAGTTTTGAAGATCTAAGTATACATACATACATACATACAGACAGACGCGGGAAGCGACTTTGCTTTATACTATGTAAAGATTTGTTTAGTTTTATAGATATTTTATGAATTATACAACATTCCAAATAATTTAACCTTTTTATATGTGAATTTTAATATTCATAATTTGAGATTATATATGTGTACACGGTTGTGGGTTCGATTCCCACTTGCATTTATGATTTTTATTTGCATTTATTGTTATTATTATTATATTTAAAGAATTTTAATTGATTTATACAAGTGTTGGGGCCAGTCGTGGCACAGTGGCACAAATGTTTGACTGTAAACGACTGGTTGCGGCTTCGATTCCCACTCGAGGACTGGAAATATTTAATATTTCCATTTCCTTCGCTCTGGTATTAGAGGTAAAGCGCGGCGTTAAGTTCCGTGGGGAACGGAGTGTCTTAACACTAGGTTCCCTCTGCCTACACTGCTGCGAGCGGGATACAGCGTGAAGCTAAAAAAAATAACAAGTATTTCCTTTAGATAAAATATATATCATATTTTGAATACTAAAGAAATAAAGTAAAGTACATACTTTGTTAGGAATAAAGTATTTTTATCAACCAATAAATTTAGTATTATCAACTTCATTATAAGAATCGCTTCTTCAAGGTGATATTGTTTTATTATTAAATAATTGTAAAATATTTTTTTTTAATTTTTTTTTATTGTAATAATTTCTTTTATTATGTACCATATTATTAATCAATTTAAAAAAATAAATAATATCTTGTTAATAATGTGTGTGTTAGATATATGCATTTATTATTTAAATAAAATGATTATGAAATAAATATATTATAAAATGTTTTTTATTGTTTACCATACTTTAAGTACAATTCAACCTAAGTATTAATTTTATTTAAGCTAAAAGGAGGAAATTTTATTATGGAAGTACTAAAATTACTCAGGATTTTTTAGCTTCACATTGTATGCGAGACACAGCAGGTTAGGCAGAGGGAGCCTAGTGTTGTGACACTCTGTTCCCCATTTATTTTATTGATATAATGACAATAGGGGTCAGTCGTGGCGCAGTGGCACAAACGTGTGACTAAACAACTCGTTGTGGGTTCGATTCCCATTCGAGGAGTTGAAATATTTAATATTTCCATTTTCTTCGCTCTGGTGTCGAGGGCAACCGCGGCGTTAAGTTCCGCCACTTAACACGCAATGCCTCCAGAATTCGGCAGTGCGTAGGGAACGGAGTGTCATAACAATAAGTTTCCTCTGCCTATCCTGCTGTGTGTGGGATACAGCGTAAAGCTAAAAAAAACAACATACGTTACATAAACCTAATGAAGACATTGCATGCGAATTTGAGCAAGAAATAGAGAACAAGACTTCCTTTGCGTGAGCTGAAGTAATAATACTAAATATACAGATCAATTCTACATTTTAAAATATATATATAAAGAAAAATCTTCATGTCTTATGTTTAAAATTCATAAGAAATCCTTCCTTTTGAAAATTTTAAGGAAATTAGAAAATATTACTTTTAAGATTTTAGTATTATTCACACATTCAGGAAATTGAACGCAATTGAACATATGGCTCAGCGGTTAGACCGCTTCAACCGTTTACAAGAGGCGCGGGTTCGAATCCCGCTGCGTTCAATTTTTTATACGTTTTCTAAAAATCTTTCTTTCTTGTGGCCAGTCGTGGCCCAGTGGCACAAGCGTGTGACTGTAAGCAACTGGTTGTAGGTTCGATTCCCACTCGAGGAGTGGAAATATTGAATATTTCCATTTTCTTAGCTCTGGTGTCGAGGTAAAGGGCGGCATTAAGTTCCGCTACTTAACACGCAAGCCTCCGAATTCGGCGGAAAGTGGGGAACGGAGTGTCTAACACTAGGTTCCCTCTGTCTACCCTGCTGTGTGCGGGATACAGCGTGAAGCTAAAATAAATAAATAAATAAAAATCTTTTTTTATATAAAATAGTAATTAATGCAAACACAACCAGTACAAACCATTAGTATTAAATTAAAAATTATCACAATTTCACCTTTAAAAACGTATTTTCGTTTTAAAATACAATATTGATACAAAAGTAGCGGTTTAAGATAAGCTCAGCGGCACAACCTTGAGCAGAATGCTGCGCAATTTTTGCAATAAATATTTAAATAGCATTATATAACTGGCGCTCAGAGAAAATATATCGGTTCGTGCCCTTGAGAATTGATAATTATTTACTGTTATTCTTTAGTGCGCCTTAGAAGAGATACAAATACTAAAATATAATAAACTGCCGTGGCGTAGTGGGACAGCGTCTGACTGTAAAGCGTTGGTTGGGGGTTCGATTACCACTCGGGGAATGATTTTACTTAAATCTTCTCTCTAGAAGCGCGGCGTTAAGTTCCGCCACTTAACACGCAAGCCTCCGAATTCGGCGGTGCGTGGGGAACGGAGTGTCTTAACACTAGGTTCCCTCTGCCTACCCTGCTGTGTGCGGGATATAGCGTGAAGCTATTTAATTTTTAATTTTTTTCTTCTCTCTAGTACACTGGTTCCCAACCAGTGGTCCGCTGACCACCCATGGTACGCAGAACGGATAAAGTGGTCCGTGAACGATTTTAAATTTAGCGGGTTTTGGTAGCCGCGCAGTAAGCGACAGGAGTAATTACACATTCATTCATTAATATTATAAAATAAGTATGTCAGTTTACATAAGGAAGTTAAGATAGCCTAAGGTATGTTTAACAATTCGCAAAAAGTATTGGATTTGACTACTTGTTAACAATAGTGCCACGACAACCTCGCAATTGACACAATTTTCTCATTGATTATTATTTATTTTTATATAATTTCTTCAATAGTTTTTAAGTAAAGTTTTCGTTTGATTATTACAGTTTATTTTTAATATACCGACATACATAGTGGTCCCTGCTAGGAAGAATAACGTAAAATGGTCCGCGATCAACATATGGTTGGGAACCCTTGCTCCAGTTCCTCCCACCACTTAACACGAGTGTTATAACATTAGATTCTTTTAATGTAACAAGAAAAGGAAAATTTAGTAATGTGATAATATTATAATAATGTACTTGTTAATAAATGTATAGGACGCATGTCTGTAAAGCACAAAAATAAACAGTAAAAAAAAACATTAGGTTCCTAACGCCTACCCTACTGTGTGCGGGATATAGCGTCTGACTGTAAAAGCGATGATTGTGGGTTCGATTCCCATTTGCGTGAATGATTATAATTATATATACATTTTTAATCCCATTCTCTAGTGTCTAAAACAAATTGCGGCGTTAAGTTCCACCAACCAATTGTAACTTATCGATGTCTGGCGGAAAGTGAAAGACGGAGTGTCTTGACACTAGGGTCTCTAGCTTCTTACTATCCCGATATGCGGGAAAGAACGTGATATACATATTTAGGTACAAATATATTACACCTGAGTTTGTTTGCAATATTTGGCAGCCAATTTGTCTATTCGAATTTGGCTAACGTGTTAAAAAATAGAAAGTCATGAATTATTATTAAATGTGTTCCAATAGACGCACAGCGAACGATCATCATGGATCTGAATATAACCAAGATGGTCGTAGGTTCAATTTCCATTCAGTGAAATGATTATATAGGTACTATTTTCATTTCAACCCTCTGGTACTTATGGAGAAGTGCGGCGTTGAGTTTCACCAGTCAACATGCAATGTCTCTATTTCATTTTTTTTTTTAGGTTCACGCTGTATCGGCAATGTAGGCAGAGGGAACCTAGTGTTAAGACACTCCGTTCCCCATTCTCCGCCAAATTCGGTGGCATTGCGTGTTAAGTGGCAGATCTTAACGCCGTGCTGAGCCTCGACACCAGAGCGAAGAAAATGGAAATATTAAATATTTCCTCTTCTCGAGTGGGAATCGAACCCACAACCGGTCGTTTACAGTCACACGCTTGTGCCACTGCGCCATGACTGGCCCCAACTGGTCTCTATTTCAGGCCGTTTATACTAGGTTTTATCTGATTACCCCGCTAATACAATAAAAAAAAAACAGAAGTACACTAAGATTATCGTGTCTTGACTTTGATCATTATTGTAGCAATGAAAACTATCTAAACTGCTACGCGGGAGGATAAAAAAAAATATCAAAATTAAATTTTAAAATATTTTTTATAAAATAATATATATATATATATATATATATATATATATATATATATATATATATATATATATATATATATATATATATATATAAACATATAGGTATGTATGTATATGTCGTGGCCATATCGTTTAATTGACGATTTCATGAAATCGTTGACTATATCATGAAATCGTCGCAGTTCATGAAATGACCAATTTTCTTTTTTCCAGATCATGATGTCGTTTGACGAAATCAATGACACCCTAACGTTTAACGATATGGTCAACTAAACGCGTGGCTACTTCATGAAATTGTCGATCTTGTTTGACCAAATCGTCAATTATAATTACTTTAACAACCGATAGAGGCGCTAGAAGCGTATCCCTTTTTCTTATATCAGCTGTTCGTAATAAAGCTAAAACTTTAGTTTTAAATATTTTTTTTTTATTAAAAGCAGAATTAACTATCCGTTTATAATAAGTAAAAATTATAATTCCTAAAAAAATATTATCTTTTTATTTTATTGAAAATCATTATAATTTTGATTTTAAGTTGTTTTGTATTTGCGATACTGTAATAATAACTTTAAGAAATATATAATAAAAACTACTTTTAAATACTAAAGAATCTGTTAAATATAAAAAGTTTAACCTAACCTAACCTATCTTGATAGGTTTTAAATATATTCACACAAAATAAAAATAATTACGTAAAAGAATTTTTAGGTTAGGTTAGGTTAAACCTTTTTTATTTAATTGATTCTCACAAGATTGAAAGTGTTTTGAGCTAAAAAAATCGCCATTATATATAATGAGTTCGTATTACGCACATATTCTGAATTTATGTTAAATATATTATAAAGACATCTTATTTTACGATATGACCAAACGTCGATGACGAAATCGTTAAACGTTGACGAATCAACGATATCGTCAAATTCAGTTGCTCATTTCATGAACTGTGACCATTTCATGATATCGTCAACGAGATCATGAAATTGTCAATTCTACGATCTGACCACGACATATACATAATATTTATAGTTATATTTCAAACACATTAATTTTCATTACATTAATATCTACATATCAGATTTGAATTTTAAAGAAAAAATCTGATGTGTAATTTAAATTTATGGTTCTAGTCATGGTTTATGTATGGTCATCAAAGAGTACTAACTACTGTCATTTTATTTACTATTGACTCATATTACTGCTTTATTATATTATAGATATATCATTTGTATTTAATATATATGTATAAGATAAGTCTTAAAGGAACTTTTTATACATATTCATATTTCGTGCAAAAACATTACAATGATACATTCACGTTTTATTTAAGTGGCGGAAATGCGAAACCATGAGCTGTATTTAGTTTAATCCAACTGAGAAAACGGAAATACTTGAAATATAAAATATGTTAAGTAAATAATTTTTAACAATTATCAAGTCATACTCTTAAGTATGTTTTAGTCATAAACTTAAGTACTTTATGTTTCTAAAAATATGGCATTCAAATTATCAAAATGTTTTTTCTGATATTGTTCTTTTAATTTATTCTATGTTATGTGTCAGATTTTTAAATGTAGCTATGAAATTAGTTTATAAAACACCTAGGCATACATACATATATAATTTCCTCAAAATTTCAAGCAAAATTTCCTCAAACGCTAATAACCTGGATTTGGAAGCGCTTAATGTACATTTTAGTACCGTACCTTTACTTGATGCTAACACCAAATCCGTAACTCTCAGTTCCATCACACTTAATCCGACTCTTAATCTTGAGACCTTTAATTTTACACCAGTATCATGTGCGGAAATTAAGAAGCATATTGCTGCAGTTACTTCAGAAGCGATTGGTAGTGATGGATTGAGCCGCAAGATGATACGCTTTGCTCTTGACAACATCCTTACTATTCTTAGCCATATCCTCAACTATTCTCTTTCCTCTGGCTCTTTCCCAACCTGCTGGCGTACTGCTTATGTTATCCCTATCCCTAAAGTTTCAAATCCAACTTCCTTTTCTCACTATCGACCTATCTCTATCCTTCCTTTCCTCTCAAAAGTAATAGAGCGAATAATTTACTACCAACTTTTATCACATATATCCAAAAACCATATCCTCTCTCACTTTCAATCAGGATTCCGCCCGGGTCACAGCACGACTACTGCACTAATTAAAATTTGCGATGACATAAGATACGGAATTGACAATCAGCAAGTAAGTATTGTTGCCCTATTAGATTTCTCTAATGCCTTTAATACTGTAGACTACGACATACTTCTTGCTGTTATGAAATCCATTAACGTTTCTTCCACTTGTATTAACTGGTTCCACTCCTATCTATATGGCCGACTGCAGTGCATTAGACTTAACAATAAATATTCATCATTTGCCAAACTAAGTGCTGGCGTACCCCAAGGCGGTATCCTGTCACCTCTTCTCTTTTCTATCTTCATTAACTCTATTACTAACTCTCTTTCTTTACCCTTTCATCTCTATGCTGACGACTTGCAAATATATGTAACTACACCTATTGATGATATCCATAATGCTATATCTACTCTCAACTCTAATCTTCACTATATCAGTACATGGAGCAAGTCATTTGGATTATCTATAAACGCGGCCAAATCTCAGGTTGCTATATTTGGCAGTCGTCAACAGCTTTCCAAAATCCATTTGTCATCTCTGTCTCCTATAGTGTTTGGTGGAACTAATCTGGAGCTCTGTAGCACAGTCAAGAACTTAGGCCTTATAATGGACAACACTTTTTCCTGGTCACCACATATATCCCAAGTTAGCCGAAATTTTTTTACTGTGCTTAGGAGATTGAGAAGATGGAAGAAGATTTTTCCGATTAAAACGAAAATAGTCCTTGCCCAGACTCTACTCCTTCCCCTACTCGATTACGCCGATGCGTGCCATTGTGACTTATCTCAAACCCTTCTCAATAAGTTGGATCGTTTGCAAAATATGGCCATCCGATTCATTTTTTCCTTAAAAAAATTCGACCATATTTCTGAGCATAGGATTCAACTAAAATGGCTCACCATTAGGCATCGTCGTAATCACCATATCCTTGCACTCCTCTATACCATCCTCTACCATCCTCACACTCCAGAGTACCTTAAGTCAAGGTTCTGTTTCCTCGGCTCCAACCATTCCCTTAACCTCAGATCACAAAATGACAACAAGTTGGAATTGCCACTGAGTCGCACACAAACCTTTGGCGACTCTTTTACCATTAAGGCTGCAGTCCTTTGGAATAACCTTCCACGGGATATACGTGAGTCTAAATCTGTTCACATATTTAAGCGTCGTCTCAAAAACTATTTCCTATCATTATAAAATGTATGTCTATGTATTTATTTTATGTAAGTTTATTATTATTAATTTTAATATATGTATTAATAAATAAGTATATATGATCTATATATCTGTATATTATACAAAATGTATTTACGTAAGTTTGTATGTATCATATAGTATGTATTTTTTTAAGTAAGTTTATTATAGCTAGAGCTTCTAATGCATTTGTACACCAACCAATATTCTTGCGTCCTCTGTTTTTTTACTTAGTAAGGGTTGTCTGGAAGAGATCACCTGTGGTGATAAGGCCGCCTTTCCACCGATATTATGTGCTAGTTTATATATTCTTGTTTTCTATGTATGTTGGTGTAATAAAGTATTTAAATAAATAAATAAATAATACAACTAGTAATAAAATCTATGACCTTTGTTTTTTTTTACGTGAGAAAATCCGTTACGGATACCAGCCCGATTGGGGACTCGGACGTGGTTATGTGGGACTCCAGACTGAGCTGTCCGTATACCCACTAAAACCTCACGGTGCTCCTCGTCTACCGCCACTATCCGGGGCCACAGGTACCCCAATCTTCCGCGTACCCCGGAGGCGGGAGCAGCAAGGTTTACATTTACCTACTTACTTTGTTTACCATTCTTTAGACATGCTTTATAATTATGTATAGCAGTTATTCATATGCCTCGCAGAAGCGCCATTCTTTTCTATTATTATCGCATTACACATGAGGCAGTTGCAATTATATATATGTAATAACATTACAACTCATAAAGTAGTAAATTACGTTCCACACCGGTTCAAAACATTCACAGTACCTAGAAATAAACTATGAAGATAACAAACAATGAGTAATTCCTACATCGTATGTTTTCGTACAATTTCTAATCAAAACAACAACAAAATTATGAAAATAAATCTTAATATTTGTTTTGACTTTCAAATATATGCACGGGACAAAAAGCTTAGGGTACTTTTAGCATTTTTAATATCTTAAACAATGTGTACATCCATACTTATATTATAAATGCGAAAGTCTGTGTGTTTGTCTGTCACGCTTTCACGGCTAATCTACTGGTCCGATTTGGATGAAATTTAGAATGAAAGTAGTAAAAGTGACTGGGTCTAACATAGGCTATTTATTTTTTCAAAAATCAACCGCTAAAGGGTTGAAATAGGGGATGAAAGTTTATATGAAAAATCTAAACCGCTTGACCGATTATAATGAATTTTGGCATAAATATAGTTGATAATCCAAGGTTAAACATAGGCTACTTTACTTTTCAAAAACCCTCTCCTGAGAGTTGCGATATAACGAAGCAGTCGTGTAGTTCACGCGGCAAAGCCGCGAGCGGGCCGCTAGTATTAAATAATTTGGTTGAGGCCTTCGTAGCGCAGTGGGATGTGGTCTTACTATAAATTATTTCATTACATATATTGCTAATTCATAAATATTTAGATAAAAACAACATAAAACTAAGTAAAGAGTATTTTTCATCATTTTTTTAGCATCTCGCTGTATGTGCTTGTATGTGCGGGACACAGCAGGGTAGGCAGAACGAACCTAATACTAAGACACTCCTTTCCCCACTTCCCGCCAAATCCTGCATTATGTTATGTGGTGGAACTTAACGCCGTCCTTTGTCTCTACACCAGAGCGAAGGAAATGAAATATTTCAATTTCTCGAATGGGAATCGAACCCACAACCAGGGGCGTTGAGTTGCTATAATGTAGGTTTATTTTTTGAAGTAGTATTAAACGTTTAACACAAGTCTATATGACAGGTACCTTTTAGTTTACGAGTTTGATCATATTGACTCAAATAATGTTAGAAATGCCTAAAATAATTTATAAATAATTTATAAATAATTTATAAATGTAAATATTATCAGAGTTATTTTATAATAAAATTAATGGAAATTAACGTGTAATCTAAATATTATATGCACATAGAACGTAGTCTGTAAGCAGTCGAAAAATGTTAATTTTCGTTATATATTAGCTAAAAATTGATAGTAAGACGCACGTCAGAAGTAAATATTTACCTCCATCATAAAAGATTTATCAGATAACATTTATAACAAATAATTAACTAAGAAACTGCAATAAAAAGTCATTTTTATCATTTTTTTATATCACAACTGTCACATCGTATGACGTATCTCTATCAGGCACACTCTCATTTCCTTGTATTATTAAAATGATGGGCGTGTTATTGATTACTTTTATCAAGTATCGACCTATTTTATTTAAGTACAATCAGATCAAATTTTGAATATCTTTTAAAGTAATATGTCTAAGATAAAGTAAGAGACTTTTTTAGTAAACAAGCTTTTATTAAATTAATAATAGCTCTCAGTCAGATTTTTTTTTGTAACTGTGGAATTGCTGTTGACCCTGTGGTCTTTACAGCGACACCGGGGGGGGGTGAGGTAAGAGGGTACTTAGTCCCTGCGAAATGCAAGCACTAAATGGCTGCTCGAGAGGGAGCCGACAGGCGCAAGGGCACCCCCTAGCGGAGCTAGGACCTCGCCTCGAAACAAGAAGAAAAATGAAGTAAAAAAAAAAGAATAGATAGTAGTTTGATATTGTTTGACTATAAAAGCGATTATTGTGAGTTCGATTTCAACTCGGTGGATTGATTATATTTAAATGTTCATTTCTTCTATTTGGCACTTGAGACAAGCTTGAGGCGTTGAGTTCCGCCACTCCGTACGTAAAATGTCCCGGTTTTGGGCGGAGTGTACGTAGAATCTTGACGTTAGGTTTTCCCTAATTACTCCACTATGCGGGGAAGAAGCTGAATAGGGAGAGTAAGTACTGCGCAACACAACTAGGCAACTGTGTATATAATAAAACGTTACAGCTTTATATCTATTTATATATATGTTTATTTTCTTGTCATCTGATAATAATTAAGCCAGCTGTTGATTTATAATATTTATAGATGCATTCTATTGACAAACAAACTGCAGTCCTAGCACGCTGATTAATATCATGACAACTTGTTTTTCATGCAATGAGTATTGCGTTACATGTCGTGTCGCTAATTTTATACCTTTAATGTTTGTATTCGTTTAATTTAAATGTAACTGAATAAGTAACTGATTGGGGCCAGACCACCGAGGAGTGGAAATATTTAATATTTCCATTTACTACGCTCTGGTGTCGAGGTAAAGCGCGGCGTTAAGTTCCGCCACTTAACACGCAATGCCTCCGAATTCGGCGGAAAGTGGGGAACGGAGTATCTTAATACTAGGTTCCCTCTGCCTACCCTGCTGTGTGCGGAATACAGCGTGAAGCTAAAAAAAAAAAAAAAAAAAATACTAATTACATTTCGCTTTCTTATAGCAAAAAGTATTCGAGAGTATTTAGTGTCCGTTCTTCACTTTTTGGCGAAATCAATATATTGTCTAAGCAAAGTGGGTTAATGAAAATAATTTAAATGATTAATTCAATTATTTGCACAACTTCACAAGTGGTAATCGAACTTGCGCTCAATGCGCCGCAATTGCTGTTAAATTTAAATTTAAATAGAATTAGGGCATAAAGTATGTACTGAGTGTGGTAACATTTCCATATAGTTACCATTTCGGGACGTCCCCGTGTTTAATGTACCTAACTAAATATATGAAAAGCATATATTTTTAATATATAAAGATGATACAATTACTGGGAGGTATTTACGTGTATGTAGGTAGCAAGTAAACATCTATCACAATTTTTGTACAAGTTTCTCAGGAGCATATTTTATAACTTATTTAATGTTTTTCTTCTGGTTAAAATAAAATGGCAACACTATACGAAAGACATGAGGGATTGCCCTTTTATCATTTTATTCTAAATTACAAGGAGTGATATTTGATCTCAGAAATACGACGTCACAGTTTTGATTTGATACTTGAATATTTTTTATTTTATTTATTTAACGTTATTGCTAGAAACATTACTTTTGCTTTGAAGGTAGGTTTTTGTCTAAAACCGCATATATATGGTATTTTTGAAAATAAACTTCATAAAATAATTTAAATATGCGCATGAATAAACTATTTTTTTTTATTTTTTTTTCTAAGAAAGAAGATCAAGGACAACTAACTTTATATTAACAGCAGTAATTTATATTTATTACTAAAGTAATAAAATCTTCAAAATTTAACTTTTTGACTTTCTCTTTTTGATTACCTCGAAGACTAATTGCGTAATTTGAATTACGCAATTAGCCTAAGCAATGCCATTAGACAATTAGACAATTATAGATTAGCACAACGACAAGTAAAAGGTACGTCGTCAAAATTGGAACGGTTACAAACGATCATACGATGTTTATTTACAATTCGCAGCATTTCCATTGACCCAAACAAGAGGTGTGTCGAGTGGCGTCACAATTCTTAAACGCGATTCGTGATCTAAACGTGAACGCAAACATGTTTTCGCACTACTATAAAACTTCTAACAATTCAACAAGCTAGTTCAGTTTATAATTTTCTCTCGTTGATATAACATCGATTTAAAAAAAAATATAATAATAATTATTTTTGCAATTCATAAACGCGGAAGTGAATATAATCAGGAACACAGTGACTTGATACGTTTGTTTTGATTTTCTTCAATTGGTAGCATTGATCGCGCGATCTGACGTCACTGCGACGGCTTGTCATTGATCTATTTATGTTATTGGCGATGTTTTAATATATTTGCCAGGGATTTACGCAAATCAGTAATGTCTCTCAAGCAACGATAGCAAGTGTTAAGTTGGCTGGTGATATATACGTGATAATAATAAATTGTGAACAGTTTTCTCGAAGCAATCCGTGATATAAGTTGCGAACGTGACTGTAGTGCAGTGCGACTAATTTTATTCGTTGAATAAACAATTTTTACTATTTACTTACAAGTTATTTAAGTGTTTTAATTTAAAAACTTTGTGAAGAATAGTGTTGGCGATCAAGCGCTGAAAATGTCTTCGTTAGGCGGACAGTGGCGGATTATTCGCCACTACCTCTCTATGAGTAATTTGAACTCTGAAGTGGAAAAACTAGTTCAGAAAATTAAACCGGCTACGCCTGAACAATGGGAAAGTAAGTAAACAATTTTTAAAAATACAATAATAGATGATTGTCTATATTTAAATTAGTCGTCGGTTGATTAATGTATATATTTTAATGATTTCTTTCTTTTAAAACTATTTTTCTTTATTTACCATAATACTATGTGGCCTAACAAAAGTGCAGTGACTCTTAAACAGTTAATATATAAATAGACCACTGAACTTTTTAAAATGTTTGTGTAGTGATAGAGAAATATCGTAAATTCTAATAGGCTATTGAACTCTGTTTATTGAATGCTGGCAGATCATTTTTATTTATAAACTTTAGTGAAACTATAATAGACTTTATTTTCAATAATTATGGTGATATCAGGTCTATCTATTTATATTTTATAATATTCTTGTAGGTTTAATTAAGAAATTTGAAAAGGCAGTATCTGTTAGGCTTGCACAAACTGTGGATATTAAGAATGGTGAGCAAAAATCGGAAAATAAAGTCAATGCAACAACTATTGAAGAAACAGATGCAAAAGTACAACATAATACCAAAGAAAAAAGTGAAAAAGAAGATAAAATCAGTCAAGAAGCTCTCACTGTTGGTTCGGAAGCCAAAGAAATTACATTTGAAGGATTTTGGCAAGGCTTAAAGTTGAAAAAGGATTTACATTTTGGAAAAATATCTGAACCTAGCTGGAGGACAAATAAACCTATTATTACAAAGGTAATAAATTAAACATTAAAGATTATTAGTAGTTATTATAGAGTAGTAAAATATATTTTTTATATGTACTGTTATTACTTCATAAATAACATAAATTAAAAACTATATTTTATATTCATAAGTAAGAGACTATTGTAGTGCAGTGTGGCAGAGTGTAATTGTATATGCAATGGTTATGGGTTTGATTCTTAATTGAAATTTGAGGAATAAGAGCAATAAATATAGAGAATAGAAATATAGTGTCTTGGCATTAGGTTCTCTCTCTGCCTACCCTGTTAGACCTATGTTACACCCAGTCATTTTTACTACTTTCATTCTAAATTTAATCCAAATCCGACCAGTAGATTAGCCGTGAAAGTGTGACAGACAAACACACAGACAATCGCATTTATAATATAAGTATGGATAAATTCACTCAGGATACATATCATTGAATTTATTAATATTACATACCTTTCTTTCTTATCTGTATTTTAAAACATTTATTTTGCATGCTGCTTTCACCGGTCCATCATAACAAAACATCATGTTCATACAAAAACAACTGATTATTAGATAGTGTCAGTAATAGTGTTAAATGTTATCTCGGGATTTGTTATCGAAATAAACTTATTTATTTTACTGAATCTTTATTATAATATATTTATTATGCATTAATACTGTAGTAATATTGGTTTATGATAATTTTATAGTGTTATATGTAGAATATTTTTATCTCTTTTTATTTATAAGAGTATTAAAGATATATTATTATTAAAAATTATATATTAAAGATAACAGTAATTATTTTACTGGGCCAGTTGTGGCACAGTGGCATAAAATGTGACTATAAATGACTGGTTGTGAGTTCGATTCCCACTTGAAGAGTGGAAATATTTAATATTTCCATTTTCGTCACTCTGGTCTGGTAACACACAATGCCTCTGAATTCGACGGAAAGTGGGGAACGGAATGTCTTAACACTAGGTTCCTTCTGCCTACTCTGCTATGTGCATAATAATTTTTTAATAAAATAAATGATACATTTATTTTGTCTTCCACAAAAAAGTTAGACATAACTCATTTATGTCTAAAAAACAGTAATATTATACAATATAATAAACTAGTACATATCAATCTAGATATTAGTTTCAGGTTAATAACATTTAAGTAGTTCAAGTGGCATTTTCTAGTGCTTGCTGCGTAATGAATATATCATGAATATATGTAGATTTTATCAGTCATGCTACAAATTATATTAAGAAAATTAATTAAAACAATAGATTAAATTATAATTTTAAAAATAATAAATAAATGAGATGAGTGGAGAAGGGGGTGTCTTGTCTATGCAGGCAAAAAAATTAGCTGGTCCTTTTTTTTTTAGTATCCCGCACACTTTCAGGTAGGCAGAGGGAAACTAATGTTAATATATTCCATGCCCCACTTTCCGACGAATTCTGGAAGCATTGCGTTGTAAGTGGCGGAGCTTAACGCTTAATCTAGAGACTATCTTGACACCAGAGCAAAGAAAACAGAAATATTATATAATTCTACTCCTCCAAGGGGAATCGAACCCACAACCAGTTGCTTTGCAGTTACACTTTGTGTCTGTGCTGTAACTGGTCACAGACTGTTTTGTTTTATATTCTATTAAAGAAATAAATAATTAACATATTTTATTTTACTTTATTTCCAGACTTCAATTCATTCCCGTACAGCCTATGTCATATCAGCTATTGTGACAGCGGAAACACCTGAATGCCTCTTAAGAAGAACTGAACATTTTATTGAGCATTTACAGCAGTATCCTGAATCTAGGGACTATGCTATAAAGGTATTAAAAATATTAAAAAAATATTGTTATTTATGTATATGTTACATTTAACGATATTAAAAAGTTTTTTGCGCTATTATGGGGCACAGAATATATATGACTGAAAGAATGATTTTTTTTGGCCAAGTTTGACAAAGAGTAGCACTTGGTTGGAAAGCATCTTAAGAAGTATTGTCTAGGTTTTACGAGAGAATAAAATAATCTTCTACTTCCGAACTTTTTCAAAACTATAAACAAAAAAAAATTTTTTTATTATTTATATTTCTACTTTTATTAATTTATTTATGGCTAAAAGGAATATGTTTTTAATTATAGGAAGGAGCAGTCAGAGCATTATTGCGGGTACAACACAAGCTTAAGCAAAATGATAATGAAAATACAAAAGAAGTAAAGGGAATTGTGAATGAGGTGAGGTTTTAAAATGTTATTTTATTTAAAAAATGTATATATGTTGCTGCTTACAAATTTTATATATAGGGGCCAGTCGTGGTACAAAGTGTGACTGTAAAACGACTGGTTGTGGGTTCGATTCCCACTCGAGGAGTGTAAATATTTAATATTTCCATTTTCTTCGCTCTGGTGTCGAGCCAAAGCGCGGCGTTAAGTTGCGTCACTTAACACGCAATGACTCCAATTTTGGCGGAAAGAGGGAAACGGAGTGTCTTGACACTAGGACTCTTTGAATAACCTGCTATTCGAAGGAAAAAATATGAAGCTATATAATTATATATATCTTTCATTTCCAGGCATTAGCATTAATGGGTTACACAGGGCCAACTAAAAGCAGGGGGCCAAACATTCTGTCAATCGACGGTGGAGGTATTAGAGGAATAATTGCAATAGAAATCCTGAGGCATTTAGAGAGGCTGACCGGCAGGAAGGTGCAAGATTTGTTCGATTATATCATTGGTGTTAGTACTGGAGCCATAATAGCTGCTGTTATTGGTAAGTGAAAACTTTTAAACATTTTTAAAATGTTACTCCACACTTAGGAAAATTGAAAAAGACATTTAGAAAACGTATTATAAGTTGAATGCCGCGGGATTTGAAGTTGTAATAAAGCGTATAAGAATTTTGACTTCGCTGGAAGTAGAACGCATGGCGCACGCGGTGAAGGCGCCTGGACGGTTTCAGGAGGCGCGGGTTCGAATCCCGCTGCGTTCAATTATTTATATGTTTTCTAAATGTCTTTTTCAAGTAAAAATTTGCTATATATGTATATATAAATAAAGAATATAGTGTCAAGACTTGCCCAGCCGATTATTTGTTTACTTATGTTTAGTAAGCTGTGGTAAACGGTGTTGGTATTACTGTTATTTACTTGTTTATAATAATGTCATAACAAAATACACTGTAATACTGTTTGTTTACCCAAATAAACGAGAAAAAAAAAGACACTCCGTTCTCTGCATTTCGCCTGAGGCATTGCTTGTTGAATGATATTGCAGGAAAATATAACATAATTTCAATATAATTATAGTTCCAAATCAGATTTCAATCTAAACCTATTGCATTTACAAGCATACACAGCTCATTACATTATGAATGCTTCAATATATAATTATATATTTGTTCGTATTTATAAGTGTTTTTTTTCTTTTTTTATAGCAAGTGGTGCGGGGACCTTAGAAACGGCAAATCAAATGTATCTAACACTGTCTAAACAGATGTTTGGGAATACATCTCTTATTGGAGGTCAGTATAGACTTATAGTAGAATAAATGAACTATCTTTATATATATATATATATATATATATATATATATATAGATATATATATATATATATATATATATATATATATATATATATATATATATATATATATATATATATATATATATATATATATATATATATATATATATATATATATATATATCTATATATATATATATATATATATATATATAACATATATATATATATATATATATAACATAAACAAAAAGTAATCGGGTGTATTAATATATCGATAATAGATCCGAAAAACCACTCAGTAGACTTTTTGTCTGTCTGTCTGTCAATCACGCAAAAACTACTGGATAGAAATGAATGAATTTTGAAATGGACAGCTTGTATAGAATCAATTTGTAAAGCGCGGCGTTGAGTTCCGTCACTTAATACGCAATGTTTCCAGAATTTGGCGGAAAGAGGGGCACAAAGTGTCTTAACACTAAGTTCCCTTTAGGATACAGAGTGAAGTTAAAAGAATTAAAAAATATCAATTATTTTTTTTCTTTCAAACAAAAAAATAGTTGCGTAACTTAACACTGTAGAATTTTTTTAGTGGACAAATAAGAATAATTAAATTTTATCCACTTCCTTGAATATAACTCGAATCTACAACTATCATTTCAATAATCATTGTGCCATTGAACTATGCTTATATTATATTTAAGACTAAATTTCCCAAACCAGTTAATGTGACTGGTCTTACAATTTCAATTAAAAATTACTACTGCATGTAATTTTTTAGCTTCACGCTGTATCCCGCACACAGCAGGGTATGCAGAGGGAACCTAGTGTTAAGACACTCCGTTCCCCACTTTCCGCTGAATTCGTAGGCATTGCCTGTTAAGTGGCGGGACTTAACGCCGCGCTTTACCTCGGCACCAGAGCGAAGAAAATCTAAATATTAAATATTTCCACTCGAGTGGGAATCGAACCCACAACCAGTCGTTTACAGTCACACGCTTGTGCCACTGGGCCACGACTGGCCACATTTTGTAACTATAATTAAAGAATTAATTTTATGATTTTTATACTATTTTATGTATAATAGTAATAAATATATTTCTTGTAATTATGAATAGGTATTTTTAAATTCCTGGTAAATCTAATGTTAAGTAAATTTTAAAAACAAAACTTTTTTAAGTTAAAATCGAATCTGTGACCCAAAAATTGATATTTAAAACATTTTTTTTTATTTTCAGGCACATCCAGGCTAGTATGGACTCATTCATACTATGATACTGATGCGTGGGAGAAGTTACTTCAAGAGAATCTAAAAGATTGTACGCTCACTGAGTGCAATAGACATAACACACCTAAGGTTAGTGTGGATTTGATATTTGTTAATTTTTTTTTATTTATTTATAAGGAAGCTAATGTTACATACTACTTATAAAATTTATACATGCATTGTTACATAGTATGTCTCAATTAAAGGGTAAATTTATTAGTTATGAAAATTGTTGCTTACATCTTATTCATACGAACAATAATGTTCACAAAAAAGAAACGTTGAAAAAAAGAAACTTATTCATAAGAAAAGGATTTCTATAATTCATAGTTCGCCTTTACATGGAGTCACGCTTATGCGAACACACATACATAGTGAGGTTACAGACACAGATGGCACATTTTATATGAGATCAGCAGTTACTACTTTTCGTGACGAATAGGCTGGAAAACTCCACATCAGAAATTTATGATAATTGGCACTTACACTAATGGTTCTTAAAAAAACAATGAAAATATTTGATGTTCTTGAGAAATTATCACCAAAAACCTGATTTCTCTTTGAACTTAAATAAATGATTTTTATTTGCATGCTTCGCTTAATATATAATCCGATATTTCGCGAGAGGAGCGAGTCGAAATTGAGGGTTTGGTTGCGGTCCTAGTTAGTAACTTTAATGTATAAATTGCAATTCATTGAAATAGTTTGTGGTATCTTTGAATCAGGGCCACGAGCTATAAAAACACAGAAAATTAGCTAAGCGACGTGTGAAAGTTCAAATATTCGGAGTTTCCGAAGGTTTTTCTGTTTTTGGGGCGAAACCTTCGGTCGGACACTAATAAAAAGTGTAATAGGTAGTTTTTCAAAGCCATTACCGTTCTCCCACCAGATGGCACTAGTCTCGTGCGTGGTGAACTCTGGGTCGCGGCTGGCGCCGTTCCTGTTCCGCACGTACGAGTGCGGGTTCCGCGTGCGCTCCGTGTTCGCGGGCAGCAGCCGCGCGCGCCTGTGGCACGCCGTGCGCGCCTCCGCCGCCGCGCCCACATACTTCACCGAGTTCCGCCTCGGGGGACTGTTGCATCAGGTACTGCTACTACTACTGTGTGTCTTTACCTTCCTTTCCACACAGTCGAAGGCATTTTAAACGTTTTTAAAGTGTTATTCCACACTTAGGAAAATTGAAAGTCAAACAGTGGCCAGTCGTGGCCCAGTGGCACAAGCGTGTGACTGTAAACAACTGGTTCTGGGATCGATTCCCACTCGAGGAGTGGAAATATTTAATATTTCCATTTTCTTCGCTCTGGTGTCGAGATAAAGCGCGGCGTTAAATTCCGCCACTTAACACGCAATGCCTCCGAATTCGGCGGAAAGTGGGGAACGGAGTATCTTTATACTAGGTTCCCTCTGCCTACCCTGCTGTGTGCGGGATACAGCGTAAAGCTAAAAAAAAAAAAAAGAAAGTCAAACGCCTTCTGCAGATCTAGGACATAAAGAGTAGTATGTAGATCTGCGACACGCAGAGCTCGCCTTTTTCCCTGTATGCCTGTATCAGAGTTCTGAGGGCTAAGATGGCGTCCAATCCATATTGACATTCAGAGACAGTACACTCTCGGCGGAGCCTGAGGTCGATAAAACTACTACTGCGTGTATACTCCTATAAATGTCTGATTCTATCTAATTATTTTATAGTTTTGATGAAAACTTTTATGTGTTTTAATTATTATATTTTTAATCAATTCGTACAAACAAATCAAGTCAAGTAGGAGCATACAAAAAAATAAATACGATGGCTATTACAATGTCTTTTTTCGATATAATATATATATTTTTTTTAGATTCACACTGTATCCCGCACACAGCAGGGTAGACAGAGGGAGCCTAGTGTTAAGATACTCCGTTCCCCACGCACCGCCGAATTCGGAGGCATTGTATGTTAAATGGCGGAACTTAACGCCGCGCTTTGCCTCGACACCAGAGCGAAGAACATGGAAATATTAAATATATCCACTCCTCGAATGGAAATTGAACCCACAACCAGTCGTTTACAGTCACACGCTTGTGCCACTGGGCCACGACTGGCCCACATTTAATAATTTCATTAATGTAATACATTAAAATGTAAACAAATATATCAAAAAAACCACGAATATAATCGCGAAAACAAAAGATGTTATAATAAAACAAATAATATTTTCTCACAGGACGGTGGTATAATGGTGAACAATCCGACCGGCGTGGGTCTTCACGAAGCCAAGCTGTTATTTGGTGCAGACACAATCAAAAATGGCACAATAATTTCCGTTGGTACCGGCAAAGCGTTGAACAAGCACCTCGACTACCAGTTACTGAGTAAGGGCTTGGGGAAAGAAAGTTCTGGAACGAGCTGGAAGGACAAGTTCAATAAGATTTTGGATTCTGCTACTGACACTGAAGGTATAAAATTTTGCTGCTTTATTCTTTCTTCTAGATTTACATTAAGAAAACGACGAGATATAAGCTGTTGATTTTTATTACATCTGTTAGCATCTCTGTAGGTTATAAAAAAAAATAAAAAGCGTATAGGAATTTCGACACAGCTGGTAGTCGAACGCATAGCGCACGTGGACGGTAAACAAGAGTCACAAGTTCGAATTCCGCTGCGTTAAAATTTTTATTGTTTTCTTAAAATATCATATAATTTTAAGTGTGTGATTTACACTTTAAAATATATGAGGGAACGTTAGGTTCTCTATGACAACTCTTTAATGCGGAAATTAGCGATAAACCTTGTTTGTTTGATTTTTTTTATAGCTTCACTCTGTATCCCACACACAGCAGGGTAGACACACAGAGGGACTCTAGTGGTAAAACACTCCGTTCCCCACGCACCGCCGAATTCGGAGGCATTGCGTGTTAAGTGACGGAACTTAACGCCGCGCTTGGGCCTCGGATACAGAAGCGAAGGCCCAATGGAAATATCAATATTTCCACTCCAGTCGTTTACAGTTTCGTGCCACTGCGCCACGACTGGACCCCAAACTCGTTTGTTTATAATTAATGAAATACTTGTTTCCAATTCCAGGTGTACACCTAGTGCTCAACGATCTACTACCACCAGGCAACTACTACAGATTCAACCCGCCATTAATGGAGGAATGCGCCATGGACGAAATCAACCCGAGAAAATTACAGAACATGGTGACGGACACAATGGCGTACATAAGGCGGAGAACTGTAGGATCCAGTACGGACCTGTTGATCGATAGTGCTAGTCAGAAGAATGGGACATGGTGTCGTGTAAAGAAATCATAATTCCTAATATACCTATTCTGTCTTATATGGTTTTATATCTGATGTGAGAGGGGTGTGCTGGCTATGACTTTTTTTAATTTAGTAGAAGTTTTTTTATATTACTGAATTTATGTGTACACAATCAAGGGTCTTACCGCCCCTACACCAGCGTATACCCGTACATTCGTTGCCATAGGCAGACCTCGTGTGTATATAACGTCTACTAATACTATTAAGAGTTAGACTGATTGTTTTTTTCAGTTCCGGTTTATCGAGTTATCACACAGGAGGGCAGAGATAAGAACTATGGTCCATGACTACTTCCGTTCGCCTAACCTATCCCTCCCCTTCGGTGCGCTATGAAGACCTTCCACTCGGCATGGCTTCTAGTACTCCCCATATATCCATATAATCGTCTTAATACTACATTTAAATTATGAATTGGGGGCCAGATCTCTGGCACAGCAGTAGGCACGTAACGATGTGACTGTACACGAACTGTTGTGGGTTTCGATTCCCAGTTAATGAGAGGCTAGTGGAAAGTATATTACAATACTTTGACGATCTTTTTTTTTTCGTTAAATTAAATTCCATGATTCAGCAAAAGTAATGCGGTAACTTCGCAGGGCTTCAGGTATACTAGCACATAAACTCTGTTCTAAATATAAGCCAAGAGTGGGCAATAAAGTAGGTAGCAGCTAAGTTTGAAGCTTATGTTAAGTCAGTGGTATATTGATATGACAACTACGATATCGTATATACATTAGATAAGACTTATGCATTACTTACGTTCCCTTACAGTGTAATAAACGCATAATGAAGACATATATTTACTTTTAGTAGTAAGCGTATGACATGACTTTTTTTTTTTGACACAGGCCTTATTACATTTATACACTACATGGTAAAAAGCATGAAAAATACATTTCAACAAACAAATTCATTAAAAACTTTTTGTGTAATCGGTTATTAACTCAAAATTTTAACAACTAGTTAAAATAAAACGTATTTGGAGCTCAATGCTGATAATCTAGGACAGATTCTTTCCACGTATCTGCATAGCTGTGGTTTGGCCTATCGATGGTAGTCCTATTAGGTACTATTACTAAGTGCACCTTTCAAACCGGCAACGCACCGGTATGTCAAAATATAATATAATATTGTAATGTTAATGTTAAATCAACGAACGAACCAGAAAGATGGAGAAAGATTCTAGAAGAGTATTATGCAAGCATACCGTAATGGTATCCACTTTCACTCCTCGGACGATTGTAGCGGGACTACGAATGTTTGATGTTATATTTCGCAAAATCAATTATCAATTTATTGTATAAAGTTATATTGTTCGTCTACAACTGATTTATTGCTTTTGTGTAATATAAGAACACCTGTCAAATTTTAACGTTTCTTAAAATAAATTGCTGTATGTCATATAGTGTTACATTGAAGAAGTAATATAGAGATATTTGCAAGTAGAAAGATAATACATAATATTATGATACAATTACACAAGGTTGTAAGTTTTGAATTAAAATTTAAAACATGCCCAATTACATAATGTAATCAACGTAACAACTTGAGCTTTACAATAATCTTTGTATTAGGCAATTATTAAAACTCTTTTCTCTAACGCCCTTCAAAGTTAAATAATCTTGTCAAACAAGAAGCTTGTCAAAAAAAAGTATGTCAAAAATTTAATTAAAGGTTTATCTTTCAAGGTCAAAGAAACAAAGCTGGCCCAAGTGGGTTATGAAGAATCATTAGTATTCGAAGCACACTTTCTACTTACCGTGTGCCGACTAGTTTTATAACCGCTACATTCAGTGACGCACGTATACCGTTAAAGTTTGTGCCTTCGTTTTTTTGATTTAAAAAAAAAAGAAGTTTGACAGTTCATTTTTAGCGGGATTTTTTGGAAAATGACAAATTGTGGGAAATTCTTTATTTTTGTGGTAAGTTATAATATATTTTTAAAGTATTGTTATTTAAAGTCGGTATTGCATATGGTTTAGAGTTTTAACGCAACACGTCCTTGTAAAAGAGGTCTTAAGTAATATTATATATGTCATGTGTTTGTCTTCGCTACTTTCACCTTTATAATAACATAACATTGATGAAAAAGTTTTTACATATAAAATATTTAATATTTTATTGTAATAAATTGTAAATATGCGTAATTTTGAGCCATTTGTTATTCAAATTGTGTAAAAATAGTACTTTAGTATAAAGTATATACTAATGTTTCGTATACTTTATATTATTTTTAACAAAAAAATAAAATAACATAGTAATCATATAATCTACATAAAGAGGCTATATATTGTTAATAATATACTCTAAATACGTTATTACTACGGTAAATTATACATGCTAGACTGAAAATGTTTGTATATTTTAATTTAAAATAAAAAGAGGGCTCAAACAAATTTTAAATTTACAATATCTCAAGGTAACTTGTGATATAAATCTGCTATTCTCCTACAGATGGCAGCATTATTGCTAAATTCACTATCTACACATATTACTGCATTGGCCAGAAGATGGCAGTAAATACTAATAATCTTATTATTGTTTTTTTACATGTAATATGTTTACAGTCACGATATATCTCTTATATATACACATATAATCACGAAAACTGCTGGTTGACGTTAAATAACTAAATAAAAAAAATAGAAAAAGAACAATTTTTGTATTAGATATTCATAATTTATGAAATTCAGTTTGATTGTTTAAATGCACCTTATTCAACCCTATTCCACTTTTCAAAAGAAAAAGTTACTATAATACTATAAAAAACTTTTGAGTTTTTCCACTGTACCTATTAGCAGTATTCATTGCCTTCCTTACCGGTGGTAACTTATTGTAAGACTAAAAATATAGATTTTTTATGTCAGTTCGATTTATTATTGAAGGAAGAAATGAAAATATTTATATTTTTTTTTAGCTTCATGCTATATCCCACACTAGCAGGGTAGGCAGAGAGAACCTAGTATTGAAACACTCCGTTCCCCATTTTCTGTCGATTTTTGAAGGCGTTACGTGTTAAGTGGCGGATCGATACCAGAGCAAAGAAAATGGAAATATTAAATATTTCCACTTCTCGAGTTCCCACTCGAGCCCAATCGATCCCACAACCAGTCGTTTACAGTCACACGTTTGTGCCACTGCGCCACGAATGGCCCCTATATATTTAATATTTCTTTATTAATTACTAAATGCGATGGATGGTAGAGAACTGGATATCATTTTTGTGACTGAGACCGAGAAAAAGGGCAATGACACAACTTCCGGTAAAATGCGTCTTACCGGTAAATTGCGTCGTTCACTGAGCCGGTGTCAAGGTGTAGGTAGTATTGTCCTCTCGATTGGTAATGGTAGAATACAAGGCGATCAACCCGAGGCTCCTTTGGGTTCGTTTCAGGCTGGGGATAACAAGAATTTTCTTACTTTTTAACATTTTAAAATTGTTATTCCACACTTAGGAAAATTGAAAAAGACATTTAGAAAACGTATAGAGGCATGGCTTGGCGGTCAGAGCGTCTGGACGGTTTTCAGGAGGCGCAGGTTCGAATCTCGCTGCGTTCAACATTTTTAAACGTTTTCTAAATGTATTTTTCAAGAATATCCTTGTTATCGGCCTATGTGCCGCCAGCAACCTAAACTTTATAAGAGTACTTGAAAAGTGTCAGAGAAGTTCTAGGTTACTTAAGAGGAAATGCAAAAATTATAAAATAAATATAAAGCAAAAGTGGATTGTAAGAGATTTAAGGGGAGATCTCAGTTGACTTTTGAGCAGATATTATCGATAGTATAGATACTGAAGGAAGGTCACGTGAAAAGAATAAGTCCGGGGTCCCGGTGTAGGAAGGGCATGTATGAGGAGGTCGGTGACAGTTATACAGTGACCCTAGTGTTAGGCGCTCCGTTCTCTCTCATTTCTAGCTCGAGCGTAAAGTTAAAAAATCTCAAAAGCCAATCAATGAATTGGCAGTAAATGTAGCATATTTTGACGCTTAAAAAAGATGATTATGACATGTAAAAGAATAAATTTGAGGGTCAAAAAATGTCATTAGATGCATATTATAATGAATTTGAAATTAAATGTAAATAAATAATCACTTTTAAAGAAACATCCGTATTAATACACATACGTAGGTATATCTACTTCCGTGCGTTCCGTAAATGTGGGCTCTAATTTCATCCTAGGAAAAGCTTAAATTTCATATATTTTATTTCCTTTTCCAGATTATGGAAAGTAAAGTGTTAAATTTTGCTACTCAATACCTAATATCTTATAAATATCATATGTCGATTTCAAAATATTGGTCATTGTATATACGAGTAAATGGTGCTATCGAATGTTAAATAATATGTTGTGGCCAGTCGTGGCCCAGTGGCACAAGCGTGTGACTGTAAACGCCTGGTTGTGGGTTCGATTCCCACTCAAGGAGTGGAAATATTTAATATTTCCATTTTCTTCGCTCTGGTGTCGAGGTAAAGCGCGGCGTTAAGTTCCACCACTTAACACGCAATGCCTCCGAATTCGGCGGAAAGTGGGGAACGGAGTAACTTAATACTAAGTTCGCTTTGCTTACCCTGCTGTGTGCGGGATACAGCGTGAAGCTAAAAAAAATACATAATAGTTTTTAAAAGAAATATCTAAAAAGCAATTTAAATAAAATTATATTAATATAACTTTCTTAATTACTTTCGACCTTTTTTCGTAAACAGTTATGATAAATACGTAGGTATAGGTTAACATAGGTAGGTATACTCTTCTATAAAGTGACATACACGTTGCTAAGGCAACGCGTATTTTACGTGTTTATTTTTTTTTCTTTCAATTTTCAAGCATCACAGACTTTTGAGTTCCATGTACTTTTCTGCTTATTTTTTCTGTTCGTATTTTTTTTATTTATTTTTACGAACGAGTATTTTTGTATTTTTTATGTGTCAGCGGGCTTCTAGTTATTGTTTGCATTTTATTTGCAGATCGTAGTGGTGTTATCTCTTATCATCACAACAGACTCAACAGTTCCACAACCTCGTGCACCAAATTTCCAATATTTTGAAAGGTAAGGTATTTTGTTTCCGCGATTATTACACGTTTTGAAATAAAACTAGATTGTACCTGTGACCACGGCCTACTGTAAAACGGTTTTCTAAAAATGTATTTTTGAATACCAAAAATATACGGAAAAATATTTTGAATGTAGTAGTAGTAGGGACGGGTTAAGAATACAATTCCCCGCCTCAGCTGGGTAACGTCCCGTAAAAGGCGGGTAACCCAGTAGCTTGATGGTAGGAGATCAGTCAGATCTACGACTAGCTAGCAATCGCCGACGAACCGCCAAACATCTGATAATGTATTCCGGTTTGATCACATGTAAGCCAGTACTCCCTAATCCCACCATCCCTATTTCCCTCCTTCACCTCAAGGCCGGCAACGCATCCACAACTTATCTAATGTTGTGAATGTCCATGGGCGAAGGTAACCACTTACCATCAGGTGGTCCTTCTGCTCGTTTGCGAGAGATTTTTTTTTGTTAAGTAAAGGAGTTTACTTAACAAAAAAAATCTCTCATACTACGAGAAAGTGTAATGCAGTTCATAAATTATAATTTAATACAATTGAATTAACTTTAAATATTATTTTATTTCAGGCCAAAATACAGGTATCCATATTATGATGAAAATGGCAAAGGTAAACTATTATACGGTTATGGAGGTCCAGAGCTATATCAGTACAAATCCTATTCGCCTTTAGAAGGGATACATTAAAATAAAAAATATATTAAACGATAATTATAAAAAAATGCTCAAAATATAAAGCAATTGTATTTAAATATATTTTTCTATGTATTTTTTTTATATTTAAACCAGTATTTTTAAGGGAAAATGTTGTAAATCATGTTATTAAATAAATTTTATTGAAAATAACTGTTTTGTGTGTATTATTTGGCTCCTTTTGAATGGAATGGATTTGGAAAGAACAGAACAGTATTAAAAAATATATTGCAATTCAAATACTTCAAAATAGCTTCACGCTATATCCCGCACGCAGCAGGGTAGGCAGAGGGAACCTAGTGTTAAGACACTCCGTTCCCCACTTTCCGCCGAATTCGGAGGCTTTGCGTGTTAAGTGCCGGAACTTAACGCCGCGCTTTACCTCGACTTTCGATTCAAATACTTTAGAGAATATGAAAATAATTACAATAATTTAAAAACTTTAGCAATCAGCGATCATGAAGGTAAACTTGATACATATTGATGTTAAATTTCAATATTGACAACAGAAGAAGACATAAGAAAAAAATGACCATATCAATAAAAAAACTTAGATATGCCCGAGATGTATATATAATTATAGTATAAACGCGAATGTCTGTGTGTTTGTCTGTCACGTTTTCGTGGCTAATCTACTGGTCCGCTTTAAATGAAATTTAGAATGAAAGTAGTAAAAATGACTGGGTCTAACATAGGCTACTTAGTTTTTCAAAAATCAACCTCTAAAGGTGGTGAAATAGGGGATGAAAGTTTATATGAAAAATCTGCACCGCTTGACCGATTTTAACGAATTTTGGCATATACAAGTATATAGTTGATATTCCAAGGTTATATGTTTAACCATGGCTACTTTATTTTTCAAAAATCCACCCCCTAGGGTTTCAATATACCGAAACAGCTACGTAGATCACATAGCGAAGCCGCGAGCGGGCCGCTAGTATATAATAATTGTTTTTTTTTTTAAAATCTATTACAAAAGGAGGCAAACGGGCAGAAGGACCGCCTGATGGTGAGTGGTTACCTTCGCCCATAGACATCCACAGCAACGGAGGAGTTGCGGATGCGTTGCCGGCCTTGAGGATGCAGGTGTCTGTATACTCGACGTTTGAAGGTCCCTAAATCGTAATTCACAGGGAAAACCTCAGGAGTGAGGTCATTCCACAATTTACAGGTCCTTGGGAAAAATGACCTCGAGGCATTATTTGACATTTGGGTAAAAAATATTATTATTTTTTTAGCTTCACGCTGTATCCCGCACACAGCGGGGTAGGCAGAGGGAACCTAGTGTTAAGACGTTCCGTTCCCCACTTTCCCCCGAATTCGGAGGCATTGCGTGTTAAGTAGCGGAACTTAACGCCGCGCTTTACCTCGACACCAGAGGTATTTATAAAACTTTTTTTCGACAGTTTCAAAGAAAAACGCGAAAGTAATATAAAAATAATGTTCATAAAATATATGTATAATAATAGACATAATTTATCATATTTTATAGTATTTTGAACTTAAAATGTAAAAAAAAAAATGAATTAGTGACCTAACTGTATTTTTAACGGATATCATACTATCACTTATTTGCAAGGAAACAAAATATTAACATACGGAAATTAACATTTCTTTAAAAAATACCACTTAATATATTTCGAATAAACCTTGAAACCAGTTAGCGCGTACAACAAAACTATTCGTCAACAGACTATAATTCTTATTTATGTTTACAATATTATCGTCCGAACGCGTATTTCCTTCATTCGCATTTAAAACTTCATTCTGCAAAAATGTTTTTAAAAATTATAATTTTATTATCAACTCTCATGTGTTACGAGTGCATTTTATATTCTAATTTTTGGGCGCCATTGTTTAATCCGCGTATTTTAAATTATAAAGTTGATGTGCCTTTTAATCCTGACACTGGTAAAAACGCAAGAGAAGATTTTCAAAGCAAATATGGATATAGGGGAGAGAAATTAATTGCTGATTTGGGGAATGGGAAAGGACCTGAAGGATTTTCTGAAAATAAGGTACAGATATATATTTAGGCTGCATATGTAAAACCTCTTTTTAGTTTTAATCTTAAAAAAAATAATAATATTGACAATATTTATTATTACATTTTTTTTCTTATTTTAAAGCTTTTTCTGTTTAGCATGGTAATTAGAGAGTCTAGTGTTAAGTCGCTCTGTTCTCTATTTTCCACACTTATTCGAAATATTGTGGGTTAAGTGGTAGCTCAATGTTTTATTTTGTTCACACTAACAGAAAAATAAAAATAATCTAACATGTTATATATAATATATATTATAATATTATTATTTTATTATTGTGGCCAGTCGTGGCCAAGTGGCACAAGCGTGTGACTGTAAACGACTGGTTGTGGGTTCGATTCCCACTCGAGGAGTGGAAATTATATTTCCATTTTCTTCGCTCTGGTGTCGAGGTAAAGCGCGGCGTTAAGTTTCGCCACTTAACACGCAATGCCTCCGAATTCGGCGGAAAGTGAGGAACAGGGTGTCTTAACATTATAATAATTTATAATTGCATTGATATTCCATCTATTTTTAACAACTATTTAATTTTTTTTAATTTCATTCCAGAACTTAGGTGAAGTAAAATTCAGCTATACATACAGTGGAGCTGATAAAAATAAGAAGTATGAATATTAAAAGATTACAAATATAATTTTAGTTAAGTATTTTATGTTATTAATTAATTTTAATGAAGTATTAAAATAAATAAACTGTTATATTTTCCAAAATTTTTATTTTAACTTATTATTTTAATAAAAAGATTAGGTTTAAGTTTAGATTTTAAATTAAATTCGTCTTTTCTGCGTACTTATATAAAGTACATTATTCCCTCTGATAAATGCATCTCCATATTTATTCTTAAGTTGTCCATTAACATACTCTTCTGTTTGTTCTAAAGCTATATTCATGTAGCCATCCAAACATGCAAGAACTCCTGTAATTAATAAATTATATTAATTAATTTCTTTGACAATGCATTTATTTTATAATTTAGTAAGTAATTATTTATAATGAATATTTTTTTAATTTAATATTTTAAGTTTTATTTCATACTCAATTTCACACTTATTCTTACATAGCAAGATTTACAGAACCTATTGTTAACATTCTCCATTCTTAACTCAATAATGATATATTTCATAATGTTACTTGCATTTGATTTGTAAATTCCTGACATTTATAAGAAACTAATGAATAAAATGTTTGGATTAACTCTAAGAAGTATGGATTCAAATCACCACAAATTGTCATTAAAAAAAATAATATTTAAAGTAAACATTGTAATATTAAAAACACATTTACCGAACACTACTATAGTAAATTAATAATATATCATAAAACATTGTTAACAAAGGGTGACCTTACATTCATCAATAAACACACAGCAGGACAAATAAGATTGTTGATGTAATGTTTTACATGCAAATATGTTCAAAGGTAGCAGTGTAACCTTAATTTGAGAACTTATAAACGTTTACTAAGACTATCATAAGGCTAGCTGTTATTTCTTAAGGCAATGAATATGGATTTGAATCCCGCTCATTATTTTTAAAGGAATACTTAATTTTTTTATATTCCTGTTATCCCACTTAAAAGATGTAATATTTTGAGATGGGTGATAGAAAAGGAAAGATATGACTTATTTTTTTTGCCTATATATATTGATTTGTTAAAATAAAAAGTAATCTAATGACATTATTCAAAAGCTTAAAAACATCCTGTTATTGATATTATACATACAATTAATAAACTTAATTAATAAATAGCAAAAAGCTACTTTTTTACATACAACAAACAGGTATTATGACTTAATTTTGTGTTTTAATAACCTCCATGATACAAACAATAATATATAGGAAAAAAATATTTATATTATAATGTAGACGAAATGAAATTAAAGGAAGTGCTTTTTTAAATCAAGGTTGCAATGAATTTTACCTCTATAATCGACACCGCTGTTAAGTTTAACGACTACTGGGCGACCGTGAATTTGTTGAATGAATGATGATAAAGCTTCTTTGCGACTCATTTTGAATAATAATTATTAGTTTTTAATAAATTATAATATTTTATATGCAATATTTAAAAAAATCTAAATACTTTTTGATATTAGTAATGAAAAACAAAAGTAAATACTAAACACCGACTACAAACTTTATGAATAAAGCACGCTTTTTGGCAAATATAAGACATTGACAGTGACATTGATGTTTTCCAATTTGTTTTTGACACTGACAAATTTATTTCTTTTCGTTTAATAACTGAATTAAACTGTGCCTCTCAATAAAAACGGTATGATGTTCAATATAGAATAAGATTTATTATTTCATTGTTCAGTGTTTAATGAACTAATTTAAAAACTAACCAATTTTTACTTTTTTGTTACGTAAAAAAGCTATGGCTAAGTAACGCTGGCCTAAATTATTTTGAATTAAAGGTTTTGCAGTTTAATGAGTTTTAATAATAATAAAATGTATTTACTAGTAATACTTATAACAAGCATAGCCAAAGGGATTATAAACTTTAAATTTACTTTGACTGAATTTTAAATAAGTAAAATTTATGTTTTTTATAAAGCTAATTCCTGTAGAATCAAAGTAATTACAATAAAGCCAGTGTCTACACACTCCGTTCTCTATTTTTCATTCGAAATAAAGATATTCAGTATTGGATGGTGGAACTCAACACCTTGTTTTGTATTACCACCAGAACGGACAGATAAGAATAATTTAACTATAATCATTACTGCTTGAGTGGGATCTGGATCCACAAACATGGTACAATTACCACCACGATGATCTCAATGAATTATTAATTACAATTTTAATATGTAGATAAATCCATAAATTCCATTTTTCTGTTTTCCAGTTGTATGTTGTTAAAAAAATTATTTGCATAAAGAAGTAGAAAAGAGGTATATTAATATCATATTACCTCAATATTCTTATAGGAAAAAATAAAACAACATTGTCATTTAATATTTTAATGTCTTAAAGATTTTTCTAATTTCGCTCTTTAGGTTCAAGTGTTGTCCAAATAAATCCATTATAATTATTAAGTTCAGTATCAGTAAGTGGATAGGGAGTGTTGCTTGCTTTGTAGTAGTCAGATGGGGCATGCATTACAAATTCCATGTATTCTAATTTCCGAGGCAGATCTTCTTCAGGACCTAGAATAAAATATTTTTAGTACTTCATAGATACTTAAATATTTTAATAAAAAAAAATATTTTTAATTTTTTTTCCATATACATAGTAAGTGAATGTATATTATATTTATTAAGCAGTTTCACACTTTTTCTTATATAGCAGTGTAGTCAGAGAGAAGATTGTCAAGACATTGCTGACTATCATTTGCATTAAATTGATCTTACCAGGGGAAGGGAAAAAAATAAATTAAATCTAATTTTCACATTCATATAGATTTCATACTAAAATCTAAATTTTATATAATATTAAAATAACCTTTAACATAAAATATATTTATAAAAATATTTTATTTCTTTCATTAAAGATAAAAAGATTAAATTACCTATAATATATGTAGCTGGATCAAATCCTTTCTCCGGAGGTGGACTAGCTCTTGTCGGTAACAACCAGGTTATAACGGCACTTTTCTCGCAATATTGATCTGTTAAAAATCCTCTGATTTGTGCGTAGTATGTACCTCCACTAACATCTATCATGGACACTATGTCACCAACTTGCATATATGTACCCTTAAAAAGCAGGATAAGAAAATTAATAATAATAAAATACAATAAGTCATTAAGTCTAATTACCTTGTTGTGGCTTGTGGTTACAAAGTGTGACTGTAAAGCAGCTGGTTGTGGGTTCGATTCCAATTTGAGGATTGGAAATATTTAATATTTCCTTATTATTTGCTATGGTGTTGACGCAGATCGCAGCGTTGATTTACGCCACTTAACATGCAATGCCCCCAGAAATTGGCATAAAGTGGAGTGTCTTAACACTAGGTTCCATCTGTTTACCTTGCTGTGCCGCACATAACAATACATAAAAAAAAACGAATTATCAAGTAAAATTAGTGTTTTGTTGACTAAGCTTAATTTGTCTTATATAACTGAAACGTTAGTAAAATGAATATTTTCATACCTTAAAAAACAAATAATCACTTGTAACAACAGTCGCTGTCGCCGTCGGAGCTTTCAGAGGTTGTCTTTTAAAGATACTCCTGCGGCCTCTCCCACGAGGCGCCGCGGGCTTCGACGGCATCGGGGTAGGGACTTTAGCTTTATATCGAGTTGACCGCGTACTTTTTCTTGTGCCTTTCCCAGTCGCTTTAGCCGGGGTAGTTTCACCCTCACTCTTGCCATTTTTACTCTCAACTTCCTCCCTTTCATCCTTTTTATCATCACCTTCAGTTTTCACTGAGCTAGCCTCTGATTTTGTGTCTTTATTCACTGTGTTTGCTAAGTGACATTCGTTGCATATTTGACCGTTTTCCGCGCTTCGCCACAGAAATGAATCGTTAGTATTGCACTGAACACATGTCGGTTTTGGCATTTTTATTAAATAACATCGAATTCAATAGTAAATTTACAGTCGGTTTAATTTAAAAATTCACAACAAACTACATAAACAAATAGACAACTGAACTTTGAAGTTTGGTAGAATTAAGTTGATGTCAAATTGACAGATAAATTATTTCTTATAAAAATGTATGATTTTTGAACGAACGCTTATATTCATAGTGTGTCATTTTTTTAAATATTTACTATAATTATGTACGTTCAGATTTATTTATAGATTTTTGACTTAATAAGTTATTTAAAGCTACATTTGTATGGAAAATTTTTAAAATAATTAATTTCTGTACATATACAACGCCATCTCTTACCAAGAGGATATTAAATATATTGCAAGTAAAATAAATAAATTAACAAAAATAAAACAACCTAGCCTTTGATTTGCATATAAATCTCGTTTTGGTGAATAATTGCCTGTATCTGATTACTTGTCGTTTGGATTTATTTTACGCGTAGTTTACGGCATGTTGTCAACTTTAATTTATTACGTTCAAACTATCACATGCATAGATTTATTTCTCCATTTCAGATTGCACGAATTTATGTATCAGTGGTAAATGTCAATTTAAATTTAGGTAGAATAAATGCACTGAAACTAATGTGGTGCAATGTTTTTTTTAAGAAAATATATTGAACATTTGTAAGAATAATAAGACAGTATTCAGTCCATTCGCTTCATAGTTTTTTATTATTTTAGCAGTAGTACTATAAAAGCACTGCAAAAAAAAATAGAAAAAGAATGAAAAGGTAAATTAAGTTTCTATATGGCAAATTTAGAAACTTAACGACGACGCTTAATTTTTAATATTTATAAAATAATACCCATTTTAACAAATTAAGATCAATTATCTATATTGGATAAAAGTCGCAGACGGTAGACCTGATTGGGATATTCTTCGCCTACCGTCTTGTCGAGTACAGTAAGTTACCAAGTACATTCTCTACATTTTTTTTGTTTACATTGTTTACATCAGTTTTAATATTTACTGTTTGTGTTATATATTTGTGGTGAACTATTTTATTAACAATAGTGTCTAGTCTAGTCTTAGTGAAATAAGTTTTTGTATCATATGTTCAGTTATATAATGGGGTTGAATCATAAAAAACTTCTTAAAGTGAATTGACTATTCATATTTTTATATTTTTGTAGTGGAAACTTCTTCAGGCGCCTTCTTTGTGCACTTTAGGTGAATCTTGGAACTCGCGTCATCACCATCGAATGCTTTCCATAAAAGCTGTCCTAAAAATTGAGCAAAGAGCTCTTTGCTTTGAAATCTCAAATCTACAGGCATCAAGCGCTAAATTTGAAATATTATTTATTTATTTATAACATTTTCTAATCATTTTTTTTGTAATATCTATAAATTGGGGCCAGCCGTGGCGCAGAGCCACAAAGTGTGACTAAAACGGCTGGTTGTGGATTCGATTCCTACTCGAGGAGTGGAAATATTTATTTATTTCCATTTTCTTCGCTCTGATGTCGGGGTAAAGTGCGGGGTTAAGTTCTGCCACTTAACACGCAATGCCTCCAGAATTCGGCAGTGCGTGGGGAATGGAGTGTCATAATACTAGGTTCTCTCTGCCTACACTGCTGTGTGCGGGATACAGCGTGAAGCTAAAAAAAATCTATAAATTAGAATATTACTATTTCTTTAATATAACCGCGTTGTACTATACAAGTAACTCCGAAATTCTAACAAATGTTTCAAAATTGAAGTCTCGTCATTAAAAGTTTTGTGACATATGAATTTCGTTTAGTACTGGAATGGAGAAATCCTTTGAAATAACTTTTAACGAAGCCAGAAATTTTGTATGGTTATGATTTAGAACTAGTCTTTGTTTTGTATTTTAATATTAAATTATAGTCGGTATTATAATTTTTGTAATATACCTAGAATATTTTGTTTCTTTTTACCATACGATCTAAGTTTTATATGCAAGATGTCACAGACTACTACTTGTGCAGTACTTAAAAAATGACGTTTTAAATTAGTTGTCTATATTATGTGGCCAGTCGTGGCCCAGTGGCACAAGAGTGTGACTGTAAGCGACTGGTTGTGGGTTCGATTCCCACTCGAGGAGTGGAAATTATATTTCCATTTTCTTCGCTATGGTGTCGAGGTAAAGCGCGGCGTTAAGTTCCGCCACTTAACACGCAAGCCTCCAAATTCGGCGGAAAGTGGGGAACGGAGTGTCTTAACACTAGGTTCCCTCTGCCTACCCTGCTGTGTGCGGGATATAGCGTGAAGCTATTTAATTTTTTTTTTAGTCTATATTAAAAAAAAACGATAACAGAGCAAAGAAATGAAAACAATTAAAACCCAATATAATCATATTTAAAGTGAGAATCATTGTCATCGTGATGGCCTTAACAGCCTATATTTAAATAGCATGATAAATAGAGGGTCTATTTATCTATCAATGTAAGAAAAAAATGTAATGCTACTTTGTTCTACTTAATGAAATACTTTTAATTGAGTTTTTTAAACTATTCTATGTATAATTTATACAAATAAATAAAATTGGAATGTCTGTTGGTAATGTTAAAATAACCGCTTTTTTACTTAACGTATGTACGAGTACATGGTACGTAAACTGAAATAATATTTCTTCCAGTTTTTGATCTGTCAATCTTTTTTATTCCAGTTAATTTCTGGAGTGGCTGGATTCATTTTGAATGGATTTTCACTGGTGTATAGTAGCAGCATTTAAACAAGGAATTACATAGGCTGCTGTTATTTTAGAATTATATTATTTCTCAATCCACGGGCCAGTCGTGGCGTAGTGGCACGAACGTGTGGCTGTAAACGACTGGTTGTGGCTTCGATTCCCACTCGAGGAGTGGAAGTATTTAATATTTCCATTTTCTTCGCTCTGGTGTCGAGGCGAAGCACGGCGTTAAGCTCCACCACTTAACACGCAATGCCTACCCTGCTGTATGCGGGATACAACGTGAAACGTGAATATGATATATATTTGAAAATGATATGTATGTTTAATATAAATAAAAATCGAAGGTTACAATAAAACCACAACGACACGTGAAAAAGTTTATTTAAAATCCATCAATATAATGATATGAATAAGTTAGCTCTTAAATACTAGGGAATGCATTATTAAGTACTTAGTTACATTTATGATAAGTGCTATTTTGTATGTAGGTACGAGTACGTATAAGTAGTTAATACTAGTGAGATTATTATAAAATATTTATATTTTACTCGTTTATATTATATTCACTGTAAAAAAAATGTAATAGGAGAAATTTTAACTCATTTTTTTATTTTTTTTTGAAGTCGTCTTTAGGCTTGTTTGAAAATTTTTAATATATTAAAAAAAAAAATTAAATAGCTTCACGCTATATCCCGCACACAGCAGGGTAGGCAGAGGGAACCTAGTGTTAAGACACTCCGTTCCCCACTTTCCGCCGAATTCGGAGGCTTTGCGTGTTAAGTGGCGGAACTTAACGCCGCGCTTTACCTCGACACCAGAGCGAAGAAAATGGAAATATAATTTCCACTCCTCGAGTGGGAATCGAACCCACAACCAGTCGTTTACAGTCACACTCTTGTGCCACTGGGCCACGACTGGCCACATATATTATATATGTTATATTTTCTATTATTATTACTGCTTCAAGCTTTTGCCTCAAGACAGACAGGTAGTGAGAGAGAGCCTAGTGGTAAGTTACTGTTCTAAAGAACACTAAAGTATTCACTCGAAATCGAGGCATTGTATGTTGAGTGGCGGAACTAAACGCCGCGCTTTGTCTTAGGTATCAGAGTGGAGAGAATTGAAATTATATAATTATATAATCAGAAAATATATACGAGAAAAAAGATTAAAAATAATATATAAATTCCCTCGAGTGGGAATCGAACCCACGACCAGCACATTTAAAGTAGAAAGATGTCACACGATAGCTTATTACAATATTTATGTTTAAATTAATTTGTTATTAAGTATATGTGCCGCAGTCAAAAACTCTTAATTAAATAAGATTAACAGCTAATTTCTATACAAAACATAATTATATATAAAAATTGAATTATATATAATGAAAATTACAAATCGAAGAATATATTACACCTTTTTTTTTATAGCTTCACGCTCTATCCCGCACACATTCGGGTAGGCAGAGGGAACCTAGTGTTAAGACACTCCGTTCCCCACTTTCCGCCGAATTCGTAGGCATTGCGTGTTAAGTGGCGGAGCTTAACGCCGCGTTTTGCCTCGACACTAGAGCGAAGGAAATGGATATACTAAATATTTCCACTCCTCGAATGGGAATCGAATCCACAACCGTTCGTTTACAGTCAGTTGTGCCACTGCTCCACGACTGGTTAAAACGAGAACGTAAGTTTTAGTTAGTGTGTAGATGCTATTTTTACTGAACATAATTCTCACGTCTGGCACGAAATTAAAATATAATAAAAAAATTATAACCTAAAATTTTAGGCAACGACTTATGGCTTTTATATTTTAAAAATTAAAAATTAATTTACAGTGAAAATGTATTATTAATATATTTTTTTAAACTACTAAATCATTACAATTATATTTTATTACGAAAAAAGTCTATATTAAGAAAATGCCCTTATGATTAAGTAATAAATATGTAACACATGTTTTTGACTACCTACAAATTATAAGAAACGAACAGTGTAAAATGGCCCTTATTTCAAACAATACAAAATTTTATTGTATATTAAAAAATGAATCAATTTATGCTCCATTCAGTAGATATACTGTTTAGTCTTATCAGTACAAGTACTAAGAACTTCTTTCCCATTAGATTTACTTTAATTGCTAAAAAAGAATGAAATATTTTAGTGGTATTTGCAAAAAAGCTAAAGCTTTTTCTATGCAGAAAGGCCCCGGCCTTTCTAAATGCGCCACAGAGTAGGAATTTTTCGTTCACTCCAATAGATTTACGTGTACGTCAAATAATTTAAATGATCTGATCAGTTGTCATTATAGACATTATATAAATGAAGGCCCCGAAGAATTATCGAAAAAAATAACATTAAATGAATACCCACGAAGTCCTACAGTCAGTCAGTAGATTTGCTGACTATTTCGAAGTAAATTCCCAGTAATACTACTGGTAAGACTGTACATTAAATTTACTCGTAATATACCAAATTTATAAACGATTAACAAAACACTTAGGCCTGTTTCACACAAAAATTGACCTTAAAACTATAAATTAATTCACAAAAGTCTATTCAATTCACACAGTTCAACTATTCGACGGTAGATGGCGTTCATTTACAAACGTGCACTTCGTGCTTGGTGACACACTTGTCGCAAGACACTCGACAACACCAGTGGAATCTGCAGTGACACTTTGTCTCCTCTTCTGTCCTCACTGTATTGTAACCACGACCACAGCAAAGTGTCTCACAGCCATCTTCGCCTGTAAGTTAGGAATATTTTTATTATATATAACTACTAGCGGCCCGCTCGCAGCTGCCCGGTGAAATACATAACTGTTTCGTTATATTCGTTATATTGAGAGACGATTTTTAAAAAATAAAGTAGCCTATGTTTATCTTTGGATTATCAACTATATTTCATATGAACTTTCATCCCCTATTTCATTCAGCCCTTTACAGGTTAATTTAAAAAAAAAACCTATGACCCTTGTATGGTAGACCCTGGACTACTACTACTTTCGTTCTAAATTTCATCCAAATCGGACTGACAGATTAGCCGTGAAAGCGTGACAGACAAACAGACTTACTTTATTTGTAATATATCTAAGTATGGATAGGCCATCGAGGGTGGGACAGCGGTCAATTATGACTGTGGGGTCAATTACCGCTCGGGGGAAAGATTTTGTTTAAAAATATTTTTTTTCTCCTCTCTTGTACTTAAGGCAAAACGTATTATTATCAATTTGTTAGCACATATATGGTACAGCTTAGAGAGAGCTTCCAAGAGGCGCGGGTTCGAATTCTGTTGCGTTCAATTTTTTTTACATTTTTTAAAAACATTTATTAAACTTCTTTTTAGATTACCTCTAGAAGTTCTATTACAATGTCTTCCATGAGTGCCGAACGAACCAGTCGTGACATCAGGCTCACAGTACGACGGGGAGGGCTCGAGATATACTAGCTCTGACTTCCGGGGCTGCCTGCCTATACCTGCGTTTTGCCTTGTCCTGTAAATAGATGTTTAAAATACAATAAATACAATTGGGGTCAGTCGTAGCGCAGAGGCACAAAGTGTGACTGTAAAGCGGCTGGTTGTGGGTTCGATCCTATTCGAGGAGTGGGAAAATTTGAAAATTTCCATTTTCTTCGCTCTAGTGTCGAGGAAAACCTCACAGCACGCAATGCCTCCGAATTCGGTGGAAAGTGGGAAACGGAGTGTCTTAACACTAAGTTCCCTCTGTCTACCCTGTTGTGTGCATGATACGGCGAATATGGAACAAAAAAAAAAACAATAATTTATACAAATTAAGAAAAATATTTTTTTATGTTTCTCTCACATTAGTTTTCATCGTAAGCCTATTTTTATGGAGTTGTACAGCATCCGACTGTAAGCGTAGGGTTGGGTGTTCGATTCCCACTTGGAGAAATTATCGTTTAAAGTATTTAAATAAAAGCTTTGGTTTCGTAATTCATATATATTTTAGAAAATCCGACCACTTGTCACTGACCACTACTTTGTAGCCACAGGTAGACCTATGACCACGGTCTTACGCTTTCGCTCAATAAACAATATCTCGAATGTGCGGGGAATGGACCTACTCCTTCATGCGGGTAAGTGTCAACTTTAAGAAACTTATTATGCAGGGGACAGAGATAACATAGTGATGAAACACCTTGTTCTACATTTTACGTTTATTATGAATATTCTGTGGCCAGTCGTGGTACAGAGGTACAAAGTGTGACTGTAAAGCGAGTGGTTATGGGTTCGATTTCCAATCGAATAGTGGATATAATTTGATATTTCGATTTTCTTTGCACCAGTGTCGAAGCAAAGCGAGGCGAGTCGTTTATTCAAACTAAGGAACATCTACCTATTTATAGATACACGTTAATTGACTATAATAAAGTTTTAGTGCTACATCACGATGGCAACAATATTTTATCTGTCAAGTGTTTTCAATGTAATTTGACAGCTTAAAATATATAATTAATTTATGACATCAATTAAAATTATTATTATGTATTTAAATAAATCAAAAAGTTTTTAAGTCAGTGGCCATTCGTGGCCCAGTGGTACAAGCTGCAAACGACTGGTTGTGTGTTCGATTCCCACTCGAGGAGTGGAAATGTTTGATATTTCCGTTTTCTTCGCTCTGGTGTCGAGATAAAGCGCGGCGGTAAGTTCCGCCACTTAACACGCAATGCCTCCGAATTTGGCGGAAAGTGGGGAACGGAGTATCTTAATACCAGGTTCCCTCTGCCTACCCTGCTGTGTGCGGGATACAGCGTGAAGTAAAAAAAAAACAAATAGTTTTTAAGTATATTCTAAATGTGTGAAGAGAAAAATAGCTGTCAAGTAGTTCTAACGTAATTTGAGATTTTAAAATAAGCTCTTATATTTTTCAACAGTAGCTGCCCGCAACTTTGTTTGCGTCTGTGTTGGGCAAAATTAACTTGCAATTAACAATTAAATATCAACAATTAATTATTTGTTTGTACGAAAAACCCAATGAACAACTAATTTATTTATTAGTAAAGTAAAAATAAAGAGATTTTTTTATTGAATAAAGGAGGCAAACGAGCAGAAGGATCCCTTGATCGTAAGTGGTTACCTTCGCCCATGGGCATTCAAAGCGTCAGAGGACTTGTGGATGCCTTGCCGTCCTTAAGGGTGAAGGAGGGAAGGAGGGAGGAAGGATGGGGATGGTGGGAATAGGAAGAACTGGTTTACATGCCATCGAACCGGAACACATCATCATATATTTGGCGGTTCGTCTCTGAAATCTCCTACGCATACCTTAATGATCCCTCCAAAATACCCATTACATTGAATAACTTTTGTTAGGTAGCATTTTTCTTATATATTATAGAATAGCTGGTCTCTAATTTTCTATATCAGGTATTTCACTCTTCAATAGCCCAAGTCCTGTCTAAGCTTAAAAGCTATATAGCAAAAAAGGTTTCTTTCAAAAGTCTGTAGCAGTTTTGAAGATATGCACGTACAAGCATTGTATTTTTACCTGTCCTATTAGGTATTTTAAAGTAAAGCGAGCATTAAACAAGTTTTACTTCAAAAAAGCTATGAATTATAAGACGTAGGTAGCAAATTCGATTCTACACGTTTTATTACTACACAAAAGTTTCCTTTGGCTTTTGGTTATGCAAAGGTGTATACATAATTTTGATCAATAAGCACGTATTGTCGCGACATCGGTCATTGAGTAATAGTGTGAGATACGTGTCGCCCAGACCGCATGTTGCGCTAGAGTTCGGGAGATCGAAAGTTAGAGGGCGAATATTCGATGTATTATATTCATTGCGGACAGTCGTGGCGCAGAGGCACAAAGTGTGGCTGTAAAACGACTGGTTATGGGTTCGATTTCCACTTGAGGAGTGGAAATATTTAATATTTCCATTTTCCTCGCTCTGGTGTCGAGGCAAAACGCGGCGTTAGGTTCCACCACTTAACATGCAATCCGAATTGTGCGGAAAGTAGGGAACGGAGTGTCTTAACACTAGGTTCCCTCTGCCTATACGGCTGTGTGCGGGATACAGCGTGAAAGTAAAAAAAAAAATATCCGTTTGTGATTGCCACAATTGTGTGGTTATTAGACAGTTGTTAGTAATTGTGGCGATGACACAAAATCCCTTAAAAAAATAGTTTTAAGAGGTTTTGTAATGCGAAAATCAAGGCATCAATGCAAAATATTAATAAAATTATTCTTATATTATGCTCCTTCGAGCTTTGCGATGTAGGTAAAGAAAGCTTGCGCTCGATTCCGAAACATTGGGCTTAAAGTGACGAATTGTATTGAAGTGATTTTTATGTTGCTCTTTATTTTATCACCAAGATCGCTAAAATTAATTTAAGCACCATAATTTCCTCGCGACTGTATACTCGCGACTGTATACAGTCAGATGCTGTCCCACTGTACCACGATTTTATCCAGTAATAAACTTCTGATATATAAAAATCGAACAAATCGTGCTTTTTATTTTACTTTTATTAATAATACGGATTCATGTTATGATTAGTAACAGGAAGGAAAGTCTAGTGGAATACCTAAGCTTATAGGTAATATCGGTGCAGCCACACTGCAGTAAGTCATTTTAAAAATTAAAAAAAAAATTGTAATTATCTCTTATAATAAAAAAATATTAAGTTTTAATAATTGAAATTATTAAATGTACTTATTTATAACTATAAGAAATATTTTTATTATTATATATAAAACCTTATAAAAATAATTCTTTAGATATAGTTACAAAAGTTCTAATATTAACACAGGGAAAAAATATTACATGCAGCAGAAATTTTTAAAACTTTGTAAAATTGAAATTGTACAAAGATCGGTCATTTTAACTGGTCTGGTAAATCTAGTGTTAATTATTCTATTTAATTACAGAATATTTAGAGCATTATGGACAACCAGACATCTTCACTAACAATCGAACTCACGACCTTTCTCGTACTAACCAAAGCTATTAACCACTAAGCCAATAGGGAAAAACGATCAGCCATAAATCATAATTTTATTATTTTTATAAATCAATATTGATATTAATTAATACATGAGTCAGGCTTGGCCTTGGGGCTTTTAATTACTTAGTAGTGTATCATATAAAATGTATTTTTAAACAGCAGGTGTCATATATTTTTTTTTATAATTTAATTCAACTATTTCTTTATGAATTTTAATATGTTTTTTTCTAAGTGGAAAGAAGTATAAATGTTTTTTTTTTTTATTTAAAAGTGTTATTTACACACTTAAGGAATTAAAAAATACATTTAACACTTGAGTGTTAAAAGGCTTGGCTTAGAGGTCAGAGCGCTAGGACGGTTAACAAGAGGCGCGGGTTCGAATCCCGCTGCGTTCAATTTTTTATACGTTTTCTAAAAATGTCTTTTTCAAGTAAAAACATATTTATATGGATTTATTTCTGGTTTTAAAGAATGACCACATCCGTGAGAGTCATAAGTTCAAATGCAAATCGTACAGCGGAACATTTGTAGTGGATACTGGATACATATAAAGTAAGCTTATACGTTAGTATTTGCTACTATGTCCATTATAAAGGCGATGTCAAAAAGAAGAATAGGTACAAAATGAACTATGTAATATGATAAAAAATGTCTATAAAATTTTATCCTACACCTGTTGAAAACTATCTAAGGGCTGATCGCTAAAGCCACTGCTCGTTGCGTGCAAATATTTATACTTTTTTTCTTTTATTTTAGCTTCACGCTTTATCCCGCACACAACAGGGCAGGGAGTGGGAACCTAGTGTTAAGACACTCCGTTCCCCAATTTTCGCCGAATACGGAGGCATTGTGTGTTAAGTGGCGGAATACCAGAGTGAAAGAAATGGAAATATTAAATATTTCCACTCCTCGAGTGAAAATCGAACCCGCAACCAGTCGTTTACGCGACGGCTAAAAAACCCCTAATAAGAAATGATAATAACTTTAATATAACCATTTTTTGAGCAGAAACTATTTGCCCACATAACATGATATTCAGAAAGTCAAAATCTAGTGTCAAGACACTCCTTTCTCCATTTCTTGAATTTTTTTTTAAACCACTTTCCGAAATTGAGACCTAGTGTTACCTTATTTTAAATGCGATCAGATAATTTTTCCTTAATGTGAACATTTAAAATGTTTTTAATTTATTATATATGATAAACGCTAGCCAGTATAATTTACTTTGTAACGGGTAACAGGTGGGAATGTGTGAGTCATTGTCCGTCATCCGGTTGGTCGCTAAGGTCAAAGTTGCAAAATCATTTCATATTCATGATATCAGGTCTCTAGCTGCGATCGCTACTAAATTCACACATTTTATATATTTAGCTCCACGCTGAATCCCGCACACAGCAGGGTAGGCAGAGGGAACCTAGTGTTAAGACACTCCGTTTCCCACTTTCCGCCGTATTCAGAGGCATTGCTTGTTAAGCGGCGGAACTTAACGCCGCGCTTTGCCTCGACACCAGAGCGAAGAAAATGGAAATATTAACTATCTCCACTCCTCGAGTGGGAATCGAACCCAGAACCAGTCGTTTACAGTCACACGCTTGTGCGACTGCGCCACGACTGGCCCAAAATTTAACATTTTAAGGAGACATATATTTTGAGCTTACTGTACAAGTTTTTATTTATCTAACCTCTCTTAGCAGGTCAGCTATTCAGAAAAATCTTATAGCACCCTTCGGGTTCAATATAACAACGCATTTAAGGTGCTATTGGGGCTCTCGGTTCTGTAGTGCGTCAGGCATGTTCGCGGCAGCGCGGGTTAACTGTTTCTTCGCTACTATGCGCAAAAAGTGTGGCTCGTTATTAAAAAGATTTCGGAGTAGCACCAACAGCATCTTAAATATGATATGTAATAGAATAGATTGTACATACGTTAATCATTGCTGCGCCATTTCTAGTGGGATGGTGAAGTAATGTTAATACTAATAAATAAAAAAATATTTTTTTATAGTATAAAGAAGTTACTTCTATTACCCGTCTTCCCCATATCTAACAGGTTCTCTCTTTCTACTTCAATTAAAAAATTAAATAGCTTCACGCTATATCCCGCACACAGCGGGGTAGACAGAGGGAACCTAGTGTTAAGACACTCCGTTCCCCACTTTCCGCCGAATTCGGAGGCTTGCGTGTTAAGTGGCGGAACTTAACGCCGCGCTTTACCTCGACACCAGAGCGTAGAAAATGGAAATATAATTTCCACTCCTCGAGTGGGAATCGAACCCACAACCAGTCGTTTACAGTTACACTCTTGTGCCACTGGGCCACGACTGGCCACAACTCTTTCTACTTCAATTCCATATTGTATCCTATTCAATATTGTATATTTTTGAACATGTTTGGAAGTGGCTGAGTTTTTTTTTATTATGAAGTAAGGTTATTAATTAACCCAAATATTTATTCAAACTCACTTTCGTTTTCCGTGGGGAATAGAATATCTTATCATTAGGTTCCCTCTGCCAACGTGCCGGATAAAGCATGAAGCTAAAAAAAAAGAACAAAAAAAAACTTACCTTCGTATAACAAGATGCGTCTGAGGCGCGTGTATAGCGGGTGGCGGATGAGGCGTAACCAGTCGAGCCCTATGGTACTTGTCCCGTAGGGCGGCGCCCACCGCCCTGAAGGGCGGGAGGGCTCGCCAGCAGGTCCGGACTGCGCACGAACCGGAAACACCGTGACATTTGCATTCACGACGCACTAAGTCTTTGACCATCTGGTGAGGAAATATTCATAATTAAATAACAAATCACTACTAAAATATAAAAAAATGCTCAAAGTGTGACTGTAAAACGACTGGTTGTGGGTTCGATTTTCACTCGAGGAGTGGATGTGGTTAATATTTACATTTTCTTTATTATGGTGTCGGGGCAAAGCGCAGCGTTAAGTTCCGCCACTTAACACGTATTGCCTCCGATTTCGGCGGAAAGTGGGGAACGGAGTGTCTTAACACTAGGTTCCCTCTGCGTACCCTTATGTGTACGGGATACAACGTGAAGCTAAAATAAAAAAGGAACAAATTAACTAAAAATGATGAACTACAAGGAATGTCGTCTAGACCAGTGATTCTCAACCCTTTTTTTTTGTTGCCTTGTTTTCAAAATTTGTGGATAGATATTGTAATATTGATAAATATTGATGGGTACAGGCAAAGTTAATTATAAAAATATGTTAATTACATACATATATTAACTAGACTTTTCAAGCAAAAGCATAGTCTGAAAAGAATATGTCGATGACAGTTGCGAAAGTAAGCTTTCAATTAGAAAATGTTTATTTTATATTACCTGATTACTTTAAGGTGTTCAATTATGTTGGGTTAAAGACAAAAACGTATTTTCTGGATTATCTTTTCAATGGAATAATTAAACGATTACTTATTTAGCCATCCACTTTATAATAACTGTAAGCGCCCTACGATTTTGTATGTAATAATGATTTTGATTTTTGGCGAATCATATCAGTAACCACTAAGTCCCTCAATTTTTTTGCTTTTATATGAAAATTACCTACAAATTTTAAGATCTATTCTATACTTCAACAACTAAATATTCCGCTTTCCTTATAGCTTAGTTATGCAAAGCTCTTTATAACGCTTAACAAGTGATAATGTGCAATAGACTCTACAAGAACTGCAATTAAGAAAAAAATATCGCCCATACAGTAGTCATCTCTCACAGAAAATTACGTTTAATAATGACCATCATTTCCGCTCAACTCGTTTATCGTATGTTAGCAAATTATATACATGCACTTGTTAGTTGTATGTACATACATACCTACGTTAGACTAAGAAGTATAAAACACATCAAAAGAGCGATTTGAAAATCCCTATTTTTGTAATTATTCAAAGAAAACAGTTCTAAATGAATATTAATCATAATATCTGAATGCTGAATTTTGCATATATAGAAATGTTAACTATTTCCTTTGAATAATGACAAAATAACAACATTAGGTCTCGGCAAAACCCTCTTTTGTAAATTTATTTTTGAACTTGTACTGTTCCAGTTCTGATGAGTTCTGTTGTGGCCAGTCGTGGCCCAGTGGCACAGGCGTGTGACTGTAAACGACTGGTTGTGGATTCGACTCCCACTCGAGGAGTGGAAATATCTAATATTTCCATTTTCTTCGCTCTGGTGCCGAGGTAAAGCGCGGCTTGTGCCGTGTGTCCTGCTATATGCGGGATACAGCGTGAAGCTAAAAAAAAAACTAATCGACCAGTTACCTACAAATGCGAATACAAAATCGCGGCTTTTTTTAGCTTCACGCTGTATCCCGCACACGTGCCCCTGCGTCTCATGTGCGGGTTAAATTCCCTAAAATCCGTACTTTCTTAATATGCAAATATATACATGAAAAAAATCTTTATTAAATAATAATGATGGTCAGTTTAAATAATTATAAAGAAATAAAATGACACTTGACTGTAAATGAATAGGCAAATCATTCCTTTTGCCTTCCACATATTATTTTGATTTAAATAAAAACAAAAAAAAACACTTTCCCGAGAACCTACTGTCAAGGCACTCCATTCTCCCCTTTCCGCCCAAATTCAAGACATTTCGTGAGTAGTGGAACTAAACTCTGAAGCTTCTTTACCGAAATGCGTCAGTAAAAATATTTTAAATACAATTTCTCTGAGTAAGAACCGCTGTGGCAACCACGCTTTGCCACAATAAAAAAAACAACTTCAGATTTTTTCAGTCAGTGGGCACCTAGTTAATTCATTACCCACTTTACACCTGAAATAGAATACCAGCGCTTAAAAATCAAAATAATTTAAATATAATCGTTTCCCCGAGTAAAAATCGAACCTACTACCATCGCGTTTCAGTCAGAAACCCCTCCACTATACCATAATGGCCTCAATTTTGATTCAGAATACCAAGAAATCCTTCAACACGTCAAAATGAACAAACGGTCAATTGATAATACGCGAAGAATGCATTGCATGGGAATGCATCGTGATTTTGCATTTTGCATCATAACTTTGTATGTACCGCAGTAATGTAATGATTTTGTCTTTGGGCCCTTCTGCTTAGAGATCGACTATCTTTTTTATATACTAGAGTTGACTGCTGATTTTACTTGTGTTTTTATTATATTTATTCATGGCGCAGTGGTACGTACATACAGTAAGCGCTATTGGTTCCAACCTAAATCGGGGGGGAAAGAGTTTTAACTTCTTGCTTTGGTAAAAAAGCGTTTATTTGTTTTTTACAGCTTCACGCTTTTTCTCACATAACTAAGTAGTCCGTGAGAACCTTCGTTCGTTCCTCGAGTTGTAAGAAACTCCATTCTTTACTTTTTACCCAAAATTGAGGCAATGTACACAATATGAGTGGAAGAACTTGACGTCGCGATTTACCAGTGATTTTTTTAAATCATAATCATTCACAAGTACCTAGCCGACTATTTGTTTACTCATCAACACTGTCATAATAAAATACAGTACAATATTGTATATTTATTCCAACTAAAAAAATAAAGTAGAAAATAGATTTTTTAAATAAGAACAGAATTCGTAACCAATTAAGATTGCAATCAGATGCTGCTCTCGCTGCTCTCCTGTGATATGGTCAATAATTTAATTTTTTATTCAAACCCAATATAATAACTATGAACCTAACAATAGGTTAGTTATACAAACAAAAAGAACCCTAAGGTTAGACGATTCTCCTTAAATTTTAGCAAAAACGTTTTCACCATTATCAAATATTTCAAACCCGTTCTTCACATGATTAACCAAAATTTATTATAATAACGTTAGATTTATCACTAAATTATACCTTAAAGGGCACTTAAGTCAACATAACCGTTTAGTTTTTGAGATTTTTGCAGATACAACGTTTTGCCTTTCGCAAACCTATAATCTTTGAGTGTTTTCACGAAATAACTACTTAGTATAATATCCTTAAAATATGGTAAAATGCAAGAGTCAAAATCACGATGTGCAGACCACCTCGGGGTAAACGTAGGTTATCGTTTCGAACAATACGTAATTGGACCCCCCGGCTCGCTTCGAGGAAAGCCATGGAAAATTTCTATGATATATGATTAGGGCCTAAATAGATGTGTTTCTGAGAATTTATAAGAAAGGTTACAAGCAGGAGGTCAGTCGTGGCGCAGCGGTACATGGTGTGAGTGTAAATTCGACTGGTTGTGGGTTCGATTTCCACTCGTGGAACGGAAATATTATATGTTTCCATTTTCTTCGGTCTGGTGTCGAGGCAAAGCGCAGCGTTAAGTTTCGCCACAAACAAATATATTATAATAGTTCTCAGGCCATTGTGGCTTAGTAAAGCAAAGTCTGGCTATAAAGGTTTAAATTTGACTAGAATTTTTACTTTGAATGACTAAAAAAAGCATATTCTCAAATAAGAGTTCTTAGAAAGAACGTAGCAACAGGGGAATTCAATACGGCGCCTTGTCTTAGAATGGAAACATTAGAGAATGGGAAAACATAAACTTTGTTAAATTGTATAATCATTATTTCAAGTGGGAATCGAACCTACTACGGTTACAGTTAGATTTTGCCCTTAAATGGCTACAATATCAAGAATGAATATATTACAAAATTTTAATAAGAGAAAGGAATGTTTCACCAAGTCCTAAGACACTTAGATCAATTTCGTATACTCTCTATCTTAGCCATCGTGATGCAGTGGGATAGCGTCTAACTGTAATGCACGAGTGGAAATCGAACCCACACCTAGGTTCGATTTCCACTCGGGGTACTGCGTATTTCAAATAATTTAATTTCTCGCTCTGGTATCAACCTCAAACAAAGTGCGGCGTTGAGTTACGCCCCTCAACACGCAATGTCTTGATACTAGATTCTGTCAGACTACTCTGCTATAAAGAAAAAACTATAAAATTGAAAAAAAAACACATGTTTAAAAAATTAGAAACCCAATCATTACTTAAAACCATTAATACTTTAAAACCTTTTTTTATATTACTTTCAAGTGTTCAATTTAAAAAATATATACACAGTCAAACCAACAGTTAAAGAAATCGTCCAACATTACTAGAAATTATGCTAATATGTGTATTACGCAGAGTGGATGTCATTTGAATGGGAAAAGATTGCCCATTAATACAAACTAGCTATTTGTCTGAATACACCAATTGAAATGGTGATCTGTATAAACAGCGGACTGTATAAATAGAAGTAATGTTAGACGTTCTGGTCTTTAATTACGATAATGTTGCTGTCTTTGGGCGGATATAACTTTAGGATATGGGTTCAAATTCTTTTGTATTTTATCTTTTTTTTTTTTAGCTTCACGCTGTATTCCGCACACAGCAGGGTAGGCAAATGGAACCTAGTTTTTAGACACTCCGTTCCCCACTTTTCGCCGAATTTGGAGGCATTGCGTGCTAAGTAGCGGAAAATGGAAATATTAAATATTTCCACTAATCGAGTGGGAATCGAAACCACGACCAGTCGTTACAGTCACACGTTTTTGTCACTGCGCCACGACTGGCCCCAGTATAATTAAAAATATAATTATTTCATTAATACAATATAATTTTAGAAATCCTTTGGAAATGGAAATTAAAATGGAATGGAAATTAATTTGGAATTGAAATATTTGGTTTGTTTTTTGTATTAAGTATTTTTTATGTGGTATTGGAAATATCTTTTTAAATTGGTGAGGTACAGTGAGGAACACCTCTCCCTACAACACGATTGGCATTGGCCCTATGATCCATAGAAAGTTAAGAAATTTACTCTGTTCTTTAGCTAAATTGGTGACATTTGCCAATGACATGTCATATATTTGATTCAGCAAATATTCACAGATTTTTTGCAAAGTTGTAACTATTTTATTAAGTTGGATTATAAATATAAAGTTAGAAGCAATTTTGTTAAGGCAATCCTTACTTATACTATAAATGCGAAAGTCTATCTGTTTGTCTGTCACGCTTTCACGGCAAGTAGTAGTACGGAAAGTAGTCAAGCCAAAAATCAACCTTTAAAAGATCCAAATAGGCCATGAAAGTTTGTAAGACAAATAAGACAATGTTTTGTTTTTTATTGTATTCTTTATGTGCAATAAAGTATCTATCTAAAACGAATCACTGTCTGATGAGTCCATAGTGGCTGTTGTCGTGGCCTTCCACTGTCAGGATCGTTTTTTAAAAAAATCTCCACAGCTTCGTCAATCAACTTATAAATTTGTTTGGAGGTTAAATTTTGTTGTTTGGAGATTTCTATTAAACGGTCACTGTCATCTTCTTCATTAGCAAAATGCAATTCCAGTTACAATAGTTCTTCATTAGAGAATTCAAAAAAAAAATTAAGACTCGAATCCAAAAACAACGCAATTTCGAAAATTTAAAGACGCATAGTGAAAATCAGTAAAAATTAAGCAGCGACGCAACTTTGAAAAGAACGCAAAACGAAACGACGCAAAGCGATGAATAGGTGTAGTTAATAATCCAAGCTTTAACATAGGATACGTTATTTTTAAAAATCCACCCCCGAGGGTTACTATATAACGAAAACTAAAAGCGGGGCGGCTAGTGAGTATAATAAGCGGCTAGAAAAATTGCCACGAGTTCGTTTCTGCAAATATCTATTTTATTTCCATTTATAATTCATAGGAAACCTGTAACTAGATTAAATTATATACGATAAGCACTCATCACTTTTATCTAATCCGGAAATGAAAGATAATCAATTAATTAAATCATTAGAATCAAAAGGCAGAAATAAATACTAGAAGACATAATCTTGTCAGAAGCTTAAAGCTTTAAGTCCTAGGGCTTATGAAGAAAATCGCAAGAGAAACTTAAAGGGAAAAGCTCGGAAAGTATTTTTAATATTTTCTAAGAGTTATTTGCGCACTTTGGAAATTGAAAGGCAGTTCTAAAAAACGTATAAAAAATTGAACGGAGCGAGATTCGAATTAGCATCTCCGTAGAATATCAATGGAGTCAAATGTAGAACGTTCACGCTGTATGTCGCACACAACGGGATAGGCAGAGGGAAGTGTCTTAACGCTCCGTTCTCCACTTTGCGCCGAATTCGGAGGCATTGCGTGTTAAGTGGCGGAACTTAACGCCGCGCTTTGCCTTGATGCTAAAGCGAAAAAAATGGAAATATTAAGTATATGTACTCCTCGAGTGAGAATTGAACCCACAACCAGTCGTTTTCAGTCACATGCTTGTGCCACTGCGCCACGACTGGCCCCGTATGTAGAATATATGACTTAATGGTCAGATCGCTTTGAAAATTACTAAAAAAGCTAATTTCGAATCACTACGTTCAAAATGTCATAATCATATAAAATGTTTAACAATAAAGCCAGTCGTGGCCCAGTGGCACAAGAGTGTGACTGTAAACGACTGGTTGTGGGTTCGATTCCCACTCGAGGAGTGTAAATTATATTTCCATTTTCTTCGCTCTGGTGTCGAGGTAAAGCGCGGCGTTAAGTTCCGCCACTTAACACGTAGCCTCCGAATTTGGCGGAAAGTGGGGAACGGAGTGTCTTAACACTAGGTTCCCTCTGCCTACCCTGCTGTGTGCGGGATACAGCGTGAAGATATATATATGTTTAACAATAAAGCATTTCTTAGACATATGAAGAATTTAAGCAAAAAAAATTATAAAAAGCGCCAAAATATCCGGAAAGCTACAAAAGCTATTGTTACCGTTACATGTGGCAATACCTCGCTCACCTTCCTGCCCACTCTGTTATTGTGCAGATTCATTAAGCTCCTCGCGTCGGCTTCCATTTCCCTGGAGTCGAGGAACCGTCGGGAGAACCTCGCGCCGTACGCTGCCTCGCCACAGCCGCCCCATTGAAATTGTTCTGTGGGACTTGGTGATCTGCGTCTGTATTATATATAAAAATATCGATATATTAGCATTTTTAACAAAAAATATATAATTAGCTACTTAAAATACGAAAAATATGTTAAAGAATGTATAAAAACTTTAATGTAAGAGGATTCGAACATGCACTTCTTTGAAATCGTCCAGTGCTCTGCAAAAAATAACCACATGGTCGGATCATAAGTGTGTAGATAGTAGTTTCAAAATATAAAAATATTTAACAAATAGCATCTCTTACTAAACGATTATTTATAGATATAATCTTTGGAAATTAGTTTGTTAAAATTTCGGTACTCACAAGCTAACATGAAAAACAAAATTATATAGCCAAATGTATGGCTTAGTTGTGATAGCAGAGCGAATATTGACTCATTCAGCTTCCTCTTTATCCCAGATGTTAGGGTAAGCAGGGAGAATTATGTCAAGACACTCCGCTTTTCGCTAGCACCATGTAAATATACAAGTAAAAATAATTTTACCTGTTAGAGGTACATCCACAGGCGGGCAGATCCCCGCGCGCGCACGCCGTGCTCAACGCGTGGGTCACTCCGGCTGACGTTATTGCGTACGTGAATGCTGCTTCTCTGGTTGCTAAAAATAATAAGATTTCATTAAAAATTATTATAATATATCCAAAATGGCACAGTGGGACAGCACATGATTGTAAGCGAATTTGTTCCACTCGAAAGAATGGTTATGTTCAATTTATATATATATATATATATATATATATATATATATATATATTATATATATATATATATATATATATATATATATATATATATATATATATATATATATCTATATATCTATATATATATATATCTATCTCTATATATCTCTCTACTATATCTCTCTCTCTCTCTCTCTCTCTCTCTCTCTCTCTCTCTATCTCTCTCTCTCTCTCATCTCTCTATATATAGGGGGAGGAAGTTGCTTGCGTCCGTAGGACTCACCAACTTTTCCTCAGACTCACCCTACACGTCTCCCCTGGGTGGTGCTAAACAAGCAACAACGCCGAGTGTTGGGCGGTAGTAACAAACCCGACGTAACTTGCCTAACAAGCAAGTCTTGTTGGGGTAGGAAATGACCCCAACAACCCGCAACTCCATGGCCAAATTTTTGGAGCCGGGGCATTGGCTTCACCGCCTGTGCAATGAGGTAGAAAGCCTCTCTAAAAATTCACCCTAATCCTAAGGTGAGAAGCGCGCCGATGGGATGAATGGCTTGCAGGTAGCAAGTCGCTAGCGTCAACCTCAACGGACCTGGCTAACGTTGTTGTACAGAGCCTTCTTGAAGGAATAGGCGTCACCCTTCAAGGGACTACTTAGTTCGTCCTAACTCGTGGGAACAAAATGAATGAAATGAACAAATTTTCCAATAACCCTAATAATATGATCCAACAACAATTTCACAAGAGCATGTTTATCAGACACCGTAGTAACAGTCTGCCATCAGTTGCTGCGAGCAAAGTCATCGATAGAGAAGTAGAAAACAAAGAACCAGAGTCTCAGAACAATGAGGACAATTCTGTAGTTCTGTGGCAAATCGACAAAGTACCCTCTAATAGACACAAACGAAAAGAGACAAGCCCTATATACAACGAAAATATAAAGAAAATTAAGAATGCACCAAGTTTTGCTATACCAACACAAAACAAATTTGACATTTTAAACAGTGATGAAACTGAAGAACAAGTTAAAGTCAAAGAGTATGAACCCAAACCGGAACCCATCTTTGTGACGGGGGTCATTGACATAACTGCACTAAAACTTAATGTAAACAAAATTGTTGACAACACACAATATAAAATGACAACGTTACGATCTGGACACATTATCAAACTAATGCCAAATAACATTCCTGCCTATAAAGCAATCAGAGAGCAATTCATTAAAAACAACATCTCACATTATACCTACAAACTTAAATCAGAACGAGCATACAGAGTTGTATTACGAGGTCTACACTGCACTGAAGATACTTCTTTAATAAAACAACAACTAAGAGAACAAAGACATGAAGTCAGACAAATAGTGAATATTCTACACAGATCGACCAAAGAGCCATTACCTATATTCTTGGTAGACTTAGAACCAAACAAGAATAATAAAGAAATATTTGATATAAAATACCTAAGTCAAATGAGAGTGACATTTGAAGCGCCATATAAAAAAAAGAAAATAATGCAATGCAAGAGATGTCAGAGATTTGGTCATACCAAAAATCAATGTTTCAGACCATTTAGATGTGTAAAGTGTGGTGATGACCATCCTACATCATCCTGTAATAAAACGCTAGAAACGGACCCTAAATGTGCAAATTGTCAAGGAAAACATCCCTCAAGCTATAAGGGTTGCACCAAATACAAACAATATAAGGAAAGAATATTAAGAAGCAATCCAACTAAAGATAACATTATTTCTTATGCTAAAGAAAACAAAACCCAGGAAGAACCCATCAAACCAAATGTGAAACAATATCACCGAGATAAAAGAGCCTACGCAGACGCAACGAAATCTAGACCGCCTACTGAAAATCCACACCATCAAAATATCTCTTCTGACAGACTAGAAGTAATGTTCGCTAAAATTCAACACGTCATGATTACCATGATGGACAAAATGATGGATCGTATGATCCAGCTTATCTCAAGTTTTGTAACAAAATGAACACAATTCGAGTTGTTACCTGGAACGCGAACGGCTTGACTGAACGTCGTCAAGAATTCCAAACATTCCTTCAAATAGAAAAAAAATAGACATAGCACTAATCTCAGAAACAAGATTCACCGAAGAATCTCACTTTAATATACATAACTACTCAGCTTATACAGTAAACCACCCATCAGGAAATAGCCACGGTGGAACGGCAGTTTTTATAAAAAATAACATTAAACATTACGAAATGGAAAAATATTGCACAGACAAAATACAAGCAACATCTATAAAAGTAATGACAAATGAGAAAACAGAAACATCCTTCTCAGCAGTATATTGTCCACCAAGACACAACACAACTAAATATGACTACAACAAGTATTTTTCTTCCCTTGGTTCTAGATTTGTTTCCGGGGGGGATTGGAACGCAAAACACACGTACTGGGTTCTCGACTAATTACCCACTATGGAAGACAATTATACGGCACCCTACAAGATCTAAGACTTGATCCAATGAGCTCACGCGAACCGACGTGCTGGCCAACCGACCGCAAAAAAATCCCAGATTTATTGAATTTCTACGTCACCAAAATCATAAACCGAAATTACATGACTACTGAAACCTGTACGGATCTATCATCCGATCATACGCCTGTTATATTAAACTTAAGCACAATGGTAGTGCTCGCACAAGCAGCAGAGAAACTGCACAATAGAAGCACCAACTGGAAGATGCATCAAGACGAAATTGCTGCAGGTACAACACTTGAACGTCCTTTTCATACAACTGAAGATATAGAAGAGGCTATTGACGACTTAAATAAACTTATACACAAAGCTGCTAATATTTCAACAAAAATGGCAAAAAAGTTACCACCAGCGCTTAACCAATATCCAAAACTCATAAAAGATAAAATACAAGACCGTCGTAACAAGAGAAAAATATGGCATGAAACTAGATATCCATCAGATAAAACAGCGTTCAACAAACCCTCAAGCGAACTAAAAGACTTCATCGCAAGTTACTCTAACAACAACTTACAAATGTTTCTATCTAATCTAACACCGAATTCAGACAGTGACTACTCCCTTTGGAAAGCGACAAAAAAACTTAAACGACCAGCTAAGCAAATTCCTCCCATCAGGAAAAACACTGGAGATTGGGCAAAATCAGACGTAGAGAAGGCTACATTGTTTGCTGAACACTTAAGCAGTGTATTTCAACCACTTCCTGATTTAAGACCTGAACATAGCGCAGTAGTAAGCAAATACCTGAAAAGTGCAGATCAGATGTGTCTTCCACTAACACACACCAACACAATGGAAGTAACAAATGAAATAAAACAACTTAAAGATGGAAAATCCCCAGGATACGATGGTATAGATAGCGCACTATTAAAAAACCTCCCTAAAAATGGAATAGCATCAATTACTAAAATCTTTAATGCCTGCTTAAGGTTTAACTACTTCCCGGGACAATGGAAAATAGCGCAAGTAATAATGCTACCCAAACCTAATAAACCACCAAACGACGTTGCTTCCTATCGACCCATAAGCCTCCTACCCTTGATAGGTAAAGTATTTGAGAGGATTTTACTACACAGAATGAAGCTATACCTGAATGACATAATTCCTAACCACCAATTCGGATTCCGCGAAAATCATGGTACAGTGGAGCAAATCCATCGCATTGTCGACGTCATAAGTAGAACACTGGAGGAAAAAAAATATTGCTCTGCAGTCTTTTTGGATATCAGCCAGGCTTTCGACAAAGTGTGGCACGACGGCCTGCTTTACAAAGTCAAAAACATGCTTCCTCACTCATTCTTCCACATAATCAAATCATATCTGAACAAAAGATGCTTTGAAGTAAGGTATCATGACAAACTTTCCAAATTATGCGAGATTTACTCGGGAGTACCTCAAGGGAGCATACTTGGTCCTATTCTCTACATTCTTTATACAGCTGATTTGCCTACGACAGACACAACTACTATAGCAACATACGCAGATGATACAGCTGTGTTATCTACCCACACAAATCCAATAACTGCATCAAAACATCTACAACTGCACATTGACAAAATAGAGGAATGGTTGAAAATTTGGAGAATTCGTGCAAATCAAAATAAATCTAAACACGTTACTTTTACGCTTAAAAGGGAAACTTGTCCGCCAGTAAAACTGAATAACGACGAAATCCCGCAAGATAATAACGCTAAATACTTGGGTATGCACCTGGACAGAAGACTAACGTGGCAAAAACATATATGGACAAAGCGAAAGCAGCTAGATTTAAAATTACGAAATATGTACTGGTTGATTGGACGACACTCGCAAATGAGAACAGAAAGCAAATTGACTGTATACAAAGCCATCTTGAAGCCCATATGGACGTATGGCATCCAACTTTGGGGCACAGCCAGCAACAGCAATATAGAGATACTGGAACGATTTCAAACCAAAACAATGAGAGCCATTTTTAACATCCCCTCATATATTAGCAACAAATTAATGTATCTTGATATAAAATTACCAACTGTTAAACAGGAGATAACAAAGTACAGCAACAATTATCAGAAAAGACTCTCAAAACATGTAAATGAGCTTGCTTTTAAACTGAGTGGAGATCAAGGTCTCCAATTCAGAAGACTAAAGAGGCAAAGTGTTCCAACTTTGCAACAAAGATTTAACAGGATGGAATGAGACATGAACTAGATATGTGTATCTCTCCAAGTAAATTACAAAAAACCATTAAAAGATACAGAGTATCAAACAAAATAGTGGCTTATTGTTTCTTAAACTGATTGCCGCGATGCAGTAGAAAATATAAAAAAAAAAAAAAAAAAAAATGTTCTATATATATATATATATATATATATATATATATATATATATAGATATATATATATATATATATATAGATATATATATATATATATATCTATATATATATATATATATAGAGATATATATATATATAGATATATATATATATATATATACATATATATATATATATATATATATATATATATATATATATATATATATATATATATATATATATATAAAGCACAACTTTGAGTTGCACCTCTCAAAACATGGACAATAGATTTACTCCGATTATCCTGCTATGTGGGAAAAAGTCAAAGCACAGTTTGAAATAACAGTAACATTTCTAAATACCGATAGATATCGAAAAATCTTTTAAAACAGATATGTATATATTGATTGATATGAGATATATATTAAAAATGATTATTAAAAGGGAAAGACTAATACATTGTGTTTTGTCTTCATCTTGTATTAGAATCGCGTGTACAAATATCTATAATTCCACTATATTAGTCTTACCAGGGCGAAAAACTAAAAGAAATAATTTGAAAACAAACGTGGGGTTTGAAAACTGGGAGTCTAACCCATACCCATCATACAAACATTATTCCCCTGTACCATAAAGGTCTTAACCACAATCTATTTTAATTTCATTTAAAAATAAGCTTTCATCGTCAAACTAGCATAATATTAGCATACTCGAAGATATATGTATGTAGATTTAAGCGCCTCTTATGCATAAATAACTGGATCGAAGTCGTCGCCTGAGACTATGTTAATAGGTTCCTATGAAATGTATGATAAAAAATGCATTGGTTATTTTATATTTCTTTTTGTTTGTAAATGTTTATTCCATTAAAAAAAGGCCATCGTGGCATAGTGTCAAAGTCTGATTGTAAATACGATGAGTCTGGGTTCGATTCCCAGTTGGAGAAATGAAAATTATATTTTAATTATATTGTTGTAACATTAAAAAGATATTTTTCTTAAGTGTGGAATAACACTTTAAATTGTAACTTGTGCTTTTATAATGTTTAAAAAGTTGTTGTATCATATTTCTGACGTATAGCAAGGTAGGGGGAAAAGCGTGATGGCGACAAATGACATAATATATAGAAACAAAGAAGAAATTAATTTATATATATTGAAACAATTATAATTGTTCCATTTCATATATAGTGGCCAGTCGTGGCCCAGTGGCACAAGAGTGTGACTGTAAACGACTGGTTGTGGGTTCGATTCCCACTCGAGGAGTGGAAATTATATTTCCATTTTCTTTGCTCTGGTGTCGAGGTAAAGCGCGGCGTTAAGTTCCGCCACTTAACACGCAAGCCTCCGAATTCGGCGGAAAGTGGGGAACGGAGTGTCTTAACACTAGGTTTCCTCTGCCTACCCTGCTGTGTGCGGGATATAGCGTGAAGCTATTTAATTTTAATTATAATTACTTCATTTCATATATATTACACCGAAGACGGACGGTAGAGGATGAAAGGTAGAGGATGAACGGTAGAGGATGAAAGGTAGAGGTAGAGGCTATGAAATTTGGATGTAGAAAATTGATATTTCTTTGATTTATTGATCGTAGCGCAGTAATAAAACGTCAGACAGTAAACGCGATGCATGTGGGTTCGACTTCTATACGGAGAAATGATTAAATTTACATTGTCACCATATTTCAACTGTTTTAAAACGAGGCGCGGCGTTAAGCCCCGTCACTCAAAATTGCAAGCGATATCTTGAAATCAGGTATTTTAAAAAAAAAATTAAATAGCTTCACGCTATATCCCGCACACAGGGTAGGCAGAGGGAACCTAGTGTTAAGACACTCTGTTCCCCACTTTCCGCAGAATTCGGAGGCATTGCGTGTTAAGTGGCGGAACTTAACGCCGCGCTTTACCTCGACACCAGAGCGAAGAAAATGGAAATATTAAATATTTCCACTCCTCGAGTGGGAATCGAACCCACAACCAGTCGTTTACAGTCACACGCTTGTGCCACTGGGCCACGACTGGCCACAAGCCATCAGGTATTTTAACTCTTTTAAAACAAAGCGTGGTGTTCATCTCCATACATCAAAATGCCAATGTCTTCAAATCAAGCGGAGAGTAAAGAACACAGTACTTAATTCTCTGAATAATTTGTTACGCGGAAAAACGTTTACTGTGAAACATATTATTAACACCTTTTATATATAACTAGCGGCCCGCTCGCGGCTTCGCCTCCTGGACTATTTCGTTATATTGCAACTATCAGGCGCGTATTTTTAAAAAATAAAGTAGACTATGTTTAAGCTTAGATTATGAACTATATTTGTGCCAAAATTCATTACAATTGGTCAAGCGGTTTAGATTTTTCATATAAACTTTCATCCCCTATTTCAACCCTTTAGAGGTTGATTTTTGATAAAATAAGTAGCCTATGTTAGACCCAGTGACTTTTCCTACTTTCATTCTAAATTTCGTCCAAATCGGACCAGTAGATTAGACGTGAAAGCGTGACAGACAAACACACAGACTTTCGCATTTATAATATAAGTATGGATTTAAGGTATTTACAACTTGATTAGTATCGACCACGACGCGGCGTTACTATTATAATTTTTGTTTATCTAACCTCAGGTAAGTGGCGTTTTATCCAAATTGAGATCTAAACACCTTCATTCTATATAAAGTTACGTACATATATTAAATTAAGGTAAACTTTATAATTTTCACGTAGTTTTTAATTTTACACCCATGTGAGAGGTTCTTTGGGTTGTCATATAGAATGTTTCGATTTATTAAACCAGAGAGAAATGAGAGAAAATAGTGCACATAGTAAGTAAGTCAAATTATGTCTACATTGATTGTGGCCAGTTGTGGGCCAGTGGCACAAGAGTGTGATTGTAAACGACTGGTTGTGGGTTCGCCACTCGAGGAGTGGAAATTATATTTCCATTTTCTTCGCTCTGGTGTCGAGGTAAAGCGCGGCGTTAAGTTCCGCCACTTAACACGCAAGCCTCCGAATTCGGCGGAAAGTTGGGAACGGAGTGTCTTAACACTAGGTTCCCTCTGCCTACCCTGCTGTGTGCGGGATATAGCGTGAAGCTATTTAATTTAAATTTAATTTAATTGATTGGGGTGAAGATCAGTCCTACAACAGACACAATTACAAGAAGAATTAGTCCTTTCCCAGTCGAACTAATGTTATTTATGTTATGATTTTTTAATAAAAAAAACGTAATAATTCCATTTGACAGAGTGTTCTTACAACAACAAAGTACTTCCTAAATAAACGTAGCGTAATAATTTTCAATTTTTTTTACGACTTATAAGTTTTGCCGCGTAGCAAGTTAGCCAAAGAGAATATAGTGTCAAGACACTTTGTTTCCTATCTTTTGCCCAAGATCTCGCGATCGATCCCGTGAATAAGTAGCGAATCCTATCGATATTTTTTTGTCCAAGCTACAAATTACACAAGTATTACCAGAGCGAAGAATTCAAAATAATGTAAATTGCTCTAAGTAGAAATCAAACGCTGTTACACTGCGCCACAATACGTCTTTTTTTTTTATTGAATACAGGAGGCAAACGAGCAGAAGGCCTACCTGGTGTTAAGTGGTACCTTCGCCCATAGACATCCACAACATTAGAAATGTGAATGCGTTGCCAGCCTTGGGGATGTAGGACAGAAAGAGGAAGGATTGATGGGAATGGTGGGAATAGGGAGAGCTGGCTTACATGCCATCGAACCGGAACACATCATAAGATATTTGGCGGTTCGTCTTTGACATGATAGTGGTCGCGAGCCAGTCGGAGAACGAATCTCCTACCACCAAGCTACTTGGTTGCCGCCTTTTACGGGACGCTACCCAGTTACGTGGGGAATTGTATTCTTAACCCGTCCCCCCACGGGCAAAGAGACTTTTTTATTTATTTCGCAAAAGAAGTATTAAAGAAACTATATATAGACAGATTAAAAATTAAGATAAATAAACTACTAAAAAAATGATCACATTAACTCATATATCCTCAGCCTTATCTAATCGTGATATTTACCGCTTGTCTGCCACTGCAGGTTAATAAGTCAATTAGTGATCGTGCTGCAACGGCCGCAATATACATATATTATATGTAATATACACCTTTTCATTTGCATGTATATTAATATTTAATATACGATCATATAAACGGCAGTGTTAACTAGGGTAAGGGATTCAAAATTTTACATTAAAAAATGTAGAAAAATCTATAAAAAAGTTTTTCCCGCTTAGCAAGGTCAGAAAGAACGTAGTGTTTTTTGTTATACTCGTATGGCAACCCTCGGGAGAGGATTTTTGAAAATAAGGTAGCCTATGTTTAACCTTCGATTATCAACTGTATTTTCGATTCGATTTTTCATATAAACTTTCTTCCCCTATTTCAACCTTTTGGAGCTTGATTTTTGAAAAAATAAATAGCCTATATTTGACCTTGGACTATTTACTACCTTTATTCTAAATTTCATCCAAATCGGACCGGTAAATTAACCGTGAAAGCGTTACAGACAAACAGACAGACTTTTGCATTTATAATATAAGTATGGATAAGTATTCGATATATAGACTAAGACTAATAAATAAAATTGGACCACCTTTTACTAAATAAATGCATATGTGCAATTTTTGTCTGTTTATTTGTATGTTCTGGCTAGTCTCTGTAATGGCTTAACCTATTTTGATTGGAGATAGCCAATAAATAATAAAGAGTAACCAATAAAAACACACTTAGAGAGAACTTCTTTTATAAAAATAACAAATTCTTTATTTTCCACTATAAAAAATTTCTATGGACAAGAATAATTAGTAATTTGATAAAAGAATAATTTTATTAACCTGTTATAATCAGTACAGTAAAGAAGAATAAAGAAATACCGTGTAGTTATTTTTTTAACTTCTTTATTTTAAGACGTGGCCAGTCGTGGCCCAGTGGCACAAGAGTGTGACTGTAAGCGACTGGTTGTGGGTTCGATTCCCACTCGAGGAGTGGAAATTATATTTCCATTTTTTTCGCTCTGGTGTCGAGGTAAAGCGCGGCGTTAAGTTCCGCCACTTAACACGCAAGCCTCCGAATGCGGCGGAAAGTGGGGAACGGAGTGTCTTAACACTAGGTTCCCTCTGCCTACCCCGCTGTGTGCGGGATATAGCGTGAAGCTATTTAATTTTTTTATTTTAAGACAATCTTTTTGAGAATTGACAGATTTACGAACACAAGTTTTTTTACATTCATACTTCTAACTTTTTCGGTTAGATAGGATGGTTAAGCTTCATTAACTTAAGCCAGGGGCTAAAAACATTTTTTAGCAATGGGCCAATTTAAATTTAAACTTTTGTGGCGGAACAAAATAACACTTCTTAATAGTATTTAAAGAGCATTTAAAGGAATATAAATGAAAGTTTGGCAGTCTGAATTAAATTACTAAGCGGGCCGCGGGTTGTGTACCCCTGATGTAGGCTATATATCCTTTTACAATAACAGATATTCAAATTCGTAATCTATTAATATAAATCAAATAAATTAATTACAATATATAATTAATCAGTGGGTGGCGTTAAGGCTTTATGGCTGAACTTATGAATAATTGAATTTTTCCTGGTTTCATAATTAAATAGAGCTTAGAATCTTAAGTGTTTTATCATTATATTCTTTTTATTTTCACGCTGTATCCCGCACACAGCAGGGTCGGCAGAGGGAACCCAGTGTTAAGACACTCTGTTTCATATTTTCGGCCAAATCCTGAAGGCATTGTGTGTTAAATGACGGAAATTAACGCCGCGATTTGCCTCGACACTAGAACGAAGAAAATGGAAAAAAATATGTATTTCCAGTTCTCGAGTGGGAATCGAACCTACGACCAGTCGTGTTTACAGTTCGTGCCCCTATACTATGACTGGCCTTAAATAAAAATAAATACCAATAAATAATAAACATTATAACACCTCTCTCTGCTTTTTGCTTAAATTCAAAATGTTGTAAATCAGTGTAGAACAGGGAAGATATAAAAACAGTCATGTTATTATCATTTCATCGAGTGGGAGTCGAACCTATAACCAATCGTGATTATAGTTAGACAATGACTCACTGCGCCACAGTAGCCAATTGGAGATCTCTCTACCAAATTTCAAGTTTATAGTAAAAAAATTAAGACTGTTGAACAAATTAACAAATAAGTCCATTCTAGTTCATATTAATATTATATGTATTTCAAAAATTTGTTACGATGTGGATGAAATTCGGAATGAAATATTTGAAGACCCAGCGTCAAACGTGAGCTACCTATTATTTCAAAACTCAACCCCAAGGGGTTGAAATAGGAGATGAAAATGTGCATGAAAACAAAAACTGCTTAACTATCCACTGCTAACTAGCCGTATCCCGCACACAGCAGGGTAGGTAGAGGGAACCTACTGTTAAGACACGCCCCACTTTCCGCCGAACTCGTAGGCATTGCGTGTTAAATGGCGGAACTTAACGCCGCGCTTTGTCTCTGATACCAGAGCAAAGGAAATGAAAATATTAAATATTTCCACTCCTCGTGTGGTAATCGAACCCACAACCAGTCGTTTACAGTCACACGTTCGTGCCACTGAGTTATAATATATAATATTAATGGAGTGAAATCGAAATTATGTAAATTGGGAAAGAAATCAAACATTTTAAAGTTTTGTTTGAGATCTATTAATATATAATTTGTAACTCGTAAAGTTTTGATTGTGGGACACGATGGAGGCTTTTATTGCTTTATAATAATTAACATAAAATAGTTTATTTGACGCATATATCATATATTACGTTGGTTAATGAAGTGACTGTTTATATAGGCGTTGTAAATTATTTTAACTCCATTATAGTGCAGTGGAAGCTGCCTGCTTCGTAGACAATAGTTGTAAGTTTTTTTTATGGAGTAAAGAATGCAATCGAGTATAAGGCCCACCTGGTGTCAAGTGGTTACCTTCGCCCATAGACATCCACAACATTAGAGTTATGGATGCGTTGCCAGCCTCGGGGATGTAGGAGGGATGGAGGAATGAAGGATGGTAATGGTGGGAATAAGGAGTGCTAGCTTACATATCATCGAATCAGAACACATCATCAGATGTTTGGCGGTTCGTCTTTGACACGATAGTGATCGCGAGCCAGTCGGAGACCGAATCTCCTACCTCCAAGCTACTGGGTTGCCCGTCTTTACGGGACGGGACTACCCAGCGGCAGGGGAAATTGAATTCTAAACCATCCGTCATGGAGCAATGAGACGCCTGACTGTAAATGGGATTGATTGTAGATTGGATTCTTAACCGAGGAAATTGTTATATTCAAATTATATTAATTTTAGTACTAAACTTTGTGGCCAGTCGTGGCCCAGTGGCACAAGAGTGTGACTGTAAACGACTGGTTGTGGGTTCGATTCCCACTCGAGGAGTGGAAATTATATTTCCATTTTCTTCGCTCTGGTGTCGAGGTAAAGCGCGGCGTTAAGTTCCGCCACTTAACACGCAAGCCTCCGAATTCGGCGGAAAGTGGGGAACGGAGTGTCTTAACACTAGGTTCCCTCTGCCTACCCTGCTGTGTGCGGGATATAGCGTGAAGCTATTTATTTATTTATTTAATTTTAGTACTAAATATCTTGATTTCTATTTCGGACGGAAAGCAGAGAGCAGAGTGTCCTGGCACTAGGCTCTCTCTAATAATTGTTATACGGAAAAAAGCGTGAAGTTCTATATACAATAACATATTTAAATATACTTTTTATTCCACTATTAATTTCTGGTCTGCTCTATGTCTGCTCTTCTGAATAGCTCAAGATTTAGTTTAAGAAGATTATGAAGAAAAAGAGAAGACGTAATGGGTTGTGGGTTCAATATGCAATCGGGGGAATGATTATATTAAAAAAATAATTTCTTCGCTCTGGTACCTAAGATAAAGCGCCCACTAATCTCCTCTCTGAAAAAACGTGAAACAATAAAAAAAATAACAATATATTGAAAATTGGTTTAAACATAAAAATCTATAAAAGATTTACCGCCAAAAACAATCAGTCGTAAAAATGGCGGAATGTAAACAAGAGGCATACAAAAGTAATGCGAACATATCTCTCAATTAACGTTGCGGCATAAATAATTTCCAACTTGCAAAGTGACAGCTTGAGAATACTAGTAGGCGTATTCTCGACTTCTTTATAGAGATGTAGGTATAAGTAAAGAATTGTATTGACAGCTTTATAGCTTAACTAGTGGCCCGCGCGCGGCTTTGCCCCGTGAACTGCATATATAAAAAAAAAATAGCTTCACGCTATATCCCGCACACAGCAGGGTAGGTAACCTAGTGTTAAAACACTCGGTTCCCCACTTTCCGCCGAATTCGGAGGCATTGCGTGTTAAGTGGCGGAGCTTAACGCCGCGCTTTACCTCGACACCAGAGCGAAGAAAATGGAAATATTAAATATTCCCACTCCTCGAGTGGGATCGAACCCACAACCAGTCGCTTTACAGTCACACGCTTGTGCCACTGCGCCACGACTGGCCACACTGCATATATGTTTCGTTATATTGCAACCATCGGGGGTGGATTTACGAAAAATAAAATAGGTAGCCTATGTTTAACTTTGGATTATCAACTATATATATGCCAAAAATCGTTACAATCGATCAAGTGGTATAGATTTATCATATAATTTTTCATCCCCTATTTGAACACTTTAGAGGTTGGTTTTTAAAAAACTAAGTCGCCTATGTTAGACTCACTCATTTTTACTACTTTCATTCTAAATTTCATCCAAATTTCATCCAAATTGGACCAGTAGATTAGCCGTGAAAGCGTGATAGAGAAACACACAGACATTCGCATTGACAACTTTATAGGTTAATATCGAAATTAAAAATAATTACGGGTTTTTTTCTTAAATATGCTTCCGCAATTTTGCAAAGAAAGTCTTATAGAAAGATAAGTTGCAATATTTTTTTTTATCATTTCAAATATATTATGTTGCAGGTGGCGTAACTTAACGCTGCGCTTAATATAAAGAAACAATGAAAATAACAATGCTTCAATAAAGTGTCAAAAATAATATAAGTTTTTTTTTCTTTATTCTATTTTTATCTTTTTGCTCATTTTAGAGATGTTGAGTGGCGTAACTTAACGCCGTTACTTGTAAAATCTGACGATAAAAATATAAAAAAAAATACTAAAATTTAGTTCTAGAAAACCAAATTATCGCTTACAGTCATTTCAAAAGCACCAATATTCATTCTTTAAACGTCTCACGATAAACGTCTTTTTAGACTACGACAACGTCACGACTTATCGTGTCCGTCAGTTTAAAAATCTTATTATTTCATGGTTGTATTAATATCATATTCTATGCAAATATATCTTATTTGTTTAAAGACAAAGAATAAAACGGCAATCCATTTCAATAAAACGTGAATATAACTCTTTTGTTTACGATCTGCATCATGATTTAATTATTTATTACTATTTTGTATCTGCGTGTAGTAAGCAGATAAGTTTTAATTCTGAAATGAGTTTCTAGTTCGTGATGTGCGCTTTTTTTTACAAAATGTAAGGATAAAACGTGAAAATAAAACTTTTATTTTGTATCTAGTTAAATGTACATTAGTAAGTAATGCATACTAGTATTATAAATGTGAAAGTTTGTCTGTTTGCGTGTCTGCTTGCAAAACTTTGACGGCTTATCTACAGGTCAGATTTGGATGGAGTTCAAAATGAAAGAAATTGACCGAGGGCCAAAAATAAGATATTTTTTACAAAAATCTGCCCCTACAGGGTTGAAATAAGGGATGTAAGCTTGTAATCTAAATCGCTTGACCGATTTCGATAATTTTTTTTTAGGAAAATAGTCATTGATGAAGGGTCTAACATAGACTACCGATTTTTCAAAAACCTCTAAGGCCTGAAATAGAGAAAGAAATTTGTAGTTAAAGCAAGCAAAGGCGCGAACGTTTCGCTAGTATATCAGAAACGTTAATTTCTACTAAGTCTAAGGATCTAAGAGACATGGTGCATTGTGACAGTATATTTTGGCTGTAATCGCTATTGGTCGTGAGTTTACCCCTCCTTAGAAAAATTATCATTATTTAATTATTATCATTTATCCGCTTTGTTTGTTCACCAGAGTAAACCCACACCGGGTTAAGCCCGCCACTTTACACATAATGTTTTAAACTAAGATGGAAAAGGGAGAACGGAGTGTCTAGGTTATCTCTGCTAAAAAGGAAAAAAAAACGAAAAAATATAGTAAAATAAATATAACCAACAAATTTTAAAAAATCTAAAATAAATTCCAATTCCATATTATTTTCATGAATACAAACATCGATCGTGCAGTATAAACGCAATGCATTAAACAAACAAGTCAATTAGCCGTCGCGTATAAATCACACGGTGTGGGTGTGAGGCACCGATAATACCTTTTTCTTGATTAACTATTTGTATAACTGTCGTTCAGTTTGATGAGATTTTTTAAAGTGGCTATGGTCATTTTGATTGTGCTTTTATCATAATATTGATATTGTTATTTGTTCAAAATATTTGATAAATTACTATTTACGGATCGGTGAAACGGTGAATATTATGAAATAAGTTCCAATCTGTTCAAAAATAAAAATATTTTTTTTCTAGCTTCACCTGTATAGGCAGGGTAGGCAGAGGGAGCCTAGCGTTAGGACACTCCGTTTCACACTTTCCGCTGCATTTGGAGGCATTGCGTGTTAAGTTAACGTCGCGCTTTACCTCGACACCAGAGTCAAGGAAATGGATATATTAAATATAAAAAAAAATGGGACCAGTCGTGGCGCAGTGGCACAAGCGTGTGACTAAAAACGACTGGTTGTGGGTTCGATTCCCACTCGAGGAGTGGAAATATTTCACTAGGTCTTTGCCTTCCTTGCTATGAGGAAAAATGTTTCAATCTTAAAAAAAACTATTAGCTAATATAAAATATACATATGTATTTATATAATTTAATGGTGCCATCTTTAATTAATAATTAATTAATTAATGTATATCTAATTAACAGGTGTTTGCTTGTAATTTTTTTTGTTTCTTCCGCTGATAAGATAATTTTATAGTGTTAGTTTAGTATCTATAATTACGTAAAGTGGCTAATAAAATAAAATATATTTAAATACTTCACGTTGATATGCATATGTATGTCGAAAGAATCATTATTATTTTAAAACGTTGACGAACATTTAATATATAACTTCACGCTGTGTCCCACACACAGCAGGGTAGACAGAGGGAACCTAGTGTTAAGACACTCCGTTCCCCACGCACCGCCGAATTCGGAGGCATTGCGTGTTAAGTGGCGGAACTTAACGCCGCGTTTTGCCTCGACACCAGAGCGAAGAAAATGACTAAATACTCCTCGAGTGGAAATCGAACTCACAACCAGTCGCTTTACAGTCACACTTTGTGCCACTGCGCCACGACTGGCCCCGATTTAGTTTTTTATATTCCTTTTTACGAAAATTATGCTGACGGAGAATTTCTTAATGAGAAAGAACTTAAAACTTTTCACAACAGAAATTTATTAAATCTCATTATACATAAGAATCTAATATTAATTTACTATTATGTATTTCAAATAAGTGTTGCTATGGTAACTGTTGCTATGTTACCCATAACTGTAAAAGCCTTACTTTGGATGTTAAAAAATAAATTTATATGGTAGATATAATTCATTTTGTGCTACTAAATTTTTAACATATGTATATCTTAACATTTTCTACCGCATAGCAGGGTAATCAAAGAACTGTCATATTTGACCCGAAATTGTGTGTTAAGTGGCGTACCTTAACGCCGCTCTTTGTAATTACATAACAGAACGAATAAATATAATTAAATTATAATTTCGAGCCACACGCGGCGCAGAGGCACAATGTGTGAATGTAAAGCGATTGGTTGTGGGTTCAATTCCCACTCGAGGAGTGGAAGTATTTATTATTTCCACTTTCTTCGCTCTGGTGTCGAGGGAAAGCGCGGCGCTAAGTTCCGCCACTTAACACACAATGTTCCGAATTGAGCGTAATGTGGGATATGGAGTGTCTTAACACTAGGTTCCCTCTGCCTACCCTGTTGTGTGCGGGATACAGCGTGAAGCTATAAAAAAAAATCCCAATCGAAAATCGAACCCACAACCAGTTAAGAATAAGACACTGTTCTATTACACCAGGATAGCCTTCTACTAAATATATTTAAACGTTTTAAAACCAATAAAACTAAGTCTAGTCGCCCATTAGTATTAAATTGATACGCTAAAATTGTTTTTGTATCAAAGATAGAGGAAAAAATGTATCGCCTAAGATAGATATTTGCATAATTTGTAAGTCACTAACCTATTAAGCTTTTTAAATAAAAGGATATTTTAAAATTAATGTAGCGAATATTTTATACCTAAGTATATAATTTTTTATTTACAAAAATTAAGTTTATATTTGTTTGATAATTCTATATTTTATAAGTAAACTAGCGGCCCGCTTGCGGCTTTGCCACGTGAACTACATAACTGCTTTGTTATATTGCAACCCTTAGATTATCAACTATATTTACACCAAAACTCATTATAATTGGTCCAGCGGTTTAGATTTTTCATATAAAGTTTCACCCCGTAGTTCAACCCTTAAGCCGTTGATTTTTGAGAAAATAAGTAGCCCATGTTAGACCCAGTAACTTTTACTACTTTCATTCTAAATTTCATCCAAATCGGACCGGTAGATTAGCCGTGAAAGCGTGACAGACAAACACAAAGACTTTCGTTTTTATAATATAAGTATGGATATAAGAGGTATTGTTAAAAAATAATTCATGAAATGAAGGTTTATTTATAGCCATTGTGGCGCAGTTGGGCAGCGTCTGTCTGTAAACGCTAATGGTTACGGGTTCGATTTCCAGTGGGGGAAATCATTATTTATTGTTTTCATTGCTCCGTTCTGTTTCCTTCTTTTTTGCAGCTTTTTCCTATACATTGAGTAATTAAAGAGACCGTTCCCACTAAACATCACGTCTCGTCTTAGGTACCGAAGTAATGAAAATAGCTTAAATATTATAAATTCCCCAAGTGGGAATCGAACCCACAACCAGTTACACTACACTTTGTGCTTCTGAGCCACGACTGGCCTCAAAGGTTAAAGCTATGCAATGTATTGTAGATCTCTCAATATATCATAAATAATACAGAAAATCATAAACATAGATAAAACAAAACGTTATCTAAATAACATATTATCATATAACTTTTCAATTATCTCTTGTTTGGAAGAAGCCTCAGCTAACATTTATCAAACATATCTTTTTTTTTACCTTCACGCTGTATCCAGTCCACAGCAGGGTAACATAGTAATTCTAGAGGTATTGCATGTTAAGTGGCAGAACTTAACGCCGCGCTTTGCCTCTAACCAGAGTGAAGAAAATGGAATTATTTAATATTTCCATTACTCGAGTGGGAATCGAACCTACTGCCAGTAGCGTTTATAGTCATACTTATGCCTCTGCGCCACGACTGGTCCCAAAGGAAACGTTTTCTAAATAATATATAATCATATAACTTTTCAGCCAGTGGTCAGTCGTGGACCAGTGGCACAAGCGTGTGACTGTAAACAACTAGTTGTGGGTTCGATTCCCACTCGAGGAGTGGAAATATTTAATATTCCTATTTTCTTCGTTCTGGTGTTGAGGTAAAGCGCGGCGTTAAGTTCCGCCAATTAACACGCAATGCCTCCGAATTCGGCGGTGCGTGGGGAACGGAGTGTCTTAACACTAGGTTCCCTCTGCCTATCCTGCCATGTGCGGGACAGAGCGTGAAGCTAACTTTTCAATCACCTCTTATTTGGAAGAAGCCTAAGCTAACATCTATCAAATATTACTGTTACCACCAAATACGTCATTAAAGCCTGCTTTATAGTGCACTTTACATATGTTTAAGTTTTTAATGGTTTTTGTAATCAATTATCAGATTGCCTACTGTGAGGAACATAAAATTTTAATATACGGCTTGGGCCTTGGTCTTAAACTAAACAGCCTACGTGTACAGTCAGTAACAATATACTTACTCGTATAAATCCATACTTACATATATTATAAATGCGAAAGTCTGTCTGTTTGTCTGTTACGCTTTCACGGTTAATCTCCGGTAGATTAGATTCCGAAATCCGATTTAGATGAAATTTAGATTGAAAGTAGTAAATAGTGCAGGGTCTAACATAGGCTACTTATATTTTTAAAAAGGCAAAAAAAAGGAAAAAAAAACATTACATGTCTGTCTATCGATCACATAATAATGTTACATTAATTTCATAAATTAACCTATTTTTTTATGGGGTAGGGGGCCGTTCAAGTATTACGTAAGCAAATTTAGTACAATTATTTACCGCCACCCCCCTTTCCAAAAGTAAGCAAAGCAATAAATGTATTGTTTTTTGAAATATTAATTATATTTTAAAGTTTTATGTAAAAAAATAAATGATTAGCGATGACGTAATCATTATCTAAGCTATAGGGTAGTTTAGTGTGTCATCCAAAACAAGCATAGCAAAGAACCACCCACCCCCTATACCCCCTATAGTGCTTACGCAATAGCTTAACGACCCCTAAAGAGAAATTAATTTAAAGGGTGTAATGTTTGTTCCTTTTAGGTTTTCTTTTCAAACTAAATAACTATAGTTTTCAGCTTTTGTATCGCAAATACTTAATTTTTTTTTTAAATCTTATCTTTTTTGGTTTGTTGAAATATTTGATGAAATATTGAACAGTGACATGACACTAGATATAAAAAAAAACGTTAAAATAATTCAATGTTAAGTCATTCTTTTAATATTACACTCTGCAAATCGTTTTTAATATGACGTTACCAATTATTGTGAGAATATATGAGTACTTATACTTATATGTCGTCACTTGCAATTGCAATTGAACTTACACTTCATAGCTATCATATAAATAAATTTTATTTAAACACATTAACTGTGTTTTATAGATAGTAATAATATAAAATTATTAATTTTATACTATTTTATTACTAGCCGTGTTTTATATTGTCATCAGAATGGAGAAAGAAGAATCCATACTCATATTATAAATGCGAAAGTCTGTGTGTTTGTCTGTCACGCTTTCACGGCTAATCTACCGGTCCGATTTGAATGAAACTTAGAATAAAAGTAGTAAATAATCGAGGGTCAAATATAGGCTACTTATTTTTTCAAAAATCAATCTCTAAAGGGTTGAAATAGGGGATGACATTTTATATGAAAAATCTAAGCCGCTTGACCGATTGTAATGCATTTTGTATAGTTGATAATCCAAGGTTAAATATTAGCAACTTTATTTTTCAAAAATCCACTCTCGAGGGTTACAATATGACGGAACAGTTCACGCGGCGAATTAACGAGCGGGCCGCTAGTATTTTAAATAATTTCCTTAAGCGGATATCGAACGTAGAAACTAGTGCTTACAGTCAAACGTTGTCTCATTACGCTACAACAGTTTCATACTAAGTAAACTTAACAGGCACTGGTATGAATATTGCTAAATATTTTATAAGAATGGTCAAAAAATGAACAAATAAATAACCTCTCTATTTTTTGTGTCTTTTTTTTATATTATTATAATATTTAATAGATATAAAGCAATACTTACCTAGAGGCATAACATGCCCAAAGTCATTGCCGTCTCCGACTCCCGAACAGTTCCACCTGTAGCCGCCAAGTTGAGTCCTGCATTCAGCGTAGGCCATTCTACGTACAAAAAATATGTATTAAAATTGTAATTTTAAGAAGAAATACGTATTAATATGCTTGTGTGTTTCCTTTTTTAGAAATTTCATATTATATAATGTATTATATAATACGAAATTTCTAAAAATAGAAACAAACAAGCATATTATTACGTATTTCTTCGCTTTTATATCGAAAAAAAAATGTCATAATTTCGGGTAGACAGCGGAGAGCAGGGCGTCATGACGCTAGGCTCTCTTTACCGTTTTTTCTACCTATCATGCTACACGGAAAAAGGTTTAAAACTATATATAAAAATAAATATTACTATAATAAAATAGAAAGAAATTTAATGTATTCAATAACTAAAAGGAGCCAGTCGTGGCGCAGAGGCACAAAGTGTGACTGTAAAGCGACGATTGTGAGCTCGATTTCCACTCGAGAAGTGGAAATATATAATATTTCCATTTTCTTCGCTCTGGTGTCGAGGCAAAGCGCGGCGTTAAGTTCCGCCACTTAACACGTAATACCTCCGATTTCGGCGGAAAGTGCGAAACGGAGTGTCTTAAGACTAGGTTCCCTGTTTACAATATGAAGCTAAAAAAACCTTTTAAACAAACTAACTTCAAACTAAATTACCAAATAGCTACACACGTAAATAACGATCATACTTCATACCATAAAAACAATTAAGAAAAACATTAAAAATCAACTATTATATACTAATTATAAGCTTACCTAAGGCCATCGCCCACAGCGGCGATAGCGGCGGGCGAGGAGCGGCACATGGCGCGCTGCTTGTCGGTCAGGCCGGCGACGCGCGCGCACACTAGATGCGCACCGAGCGACACTCCCCCTGACACACTGTTTCTGTAAAGAAAAAGAAAATATATTGTTATTTTTATATGTTTTTAATTGATAAAAGGCAAATGAGAAGAATGATCACCTGATGGAATAGGTACATACATATCCATAACATTAGAGAAGTAGTGGAGAGGAGAATCGTATTTTAAACCCGGCCCCCCAAGGGGTTTTTTATTATTTATATTGTTTCTTTTATTTCTCGGCATCGTGGCACAATGGGAAAGCGGAAAACTTTTTGACATTAAGTTTTCCCCTTGACTGCCCAGTACAGCGCGGGAAAAAGGATTTTATTTTTTGAAGTAAGTAGGCAGAATGGTGTTATATTACAATTACAGTAAATTGGTGTTATATTACAATTACATTTACAGTAAATTTTGTTTTTTAACTTATTATCAGCAAATTGTTGTCTTCAATTTCGCGTACATTTTAAGTAAGTTAAAAATAATAATATGAGATATGAAAACTAGTAACTACCCGCAACTTCATTTACGCGGACTTTAATACGCCTTCCCACCGAAATGTCTACGGTGGTCTGTCACGCTGAATAACTTTTGATATCGTGCATTTTACTTACATCTTATAGTATAGTCGGTCTATTATGAGTCTCCAATAGGTGTTCTAATAGGTGTTTGACGTTCAAAAAATGAAGCATATAACTTCTGATTTTGAATAAAATTACTTGACTTTGATTTTGACTTTATACTACAAAAAATGTTTATTCAAATCAGTCCAGTAGTTATGAAGATATGCCTATAGAAACTTTCTATTTAACTTATTCATTTTATTTCTTCGTTTTTTTATCTTCACGCTTTTTTACCGCATAACGTGGTAGTCAGAGAGGACCTAGTGTCAAGACACTCAGGCCACATTCCGTATTGAGTGGTGAAATCAATACCGTCCATTTTAGGTACCAGAATAAACAAATGAAAATTTAAACATAATTATTCCCCATGTAGTAATCGAACCCACAACAATTTCTTTATATAATAGCCTCAATTACTGTTTTATTAAAAAACTTTTAATCTTATCTTATCTTATTTGTCCGTTAATTAGACTATTCTATAGACAATAGCGTCAATAGCTATTGACGTTAGTTTGTTTTGCATACATCTGTTGATACAGACGTGGTAACGACAGAGTAAGTAAAGAAATTGTTTGTGTACAGCGATGTTAATTGATTGATGACAATCTACTGTCCCTTTTACGTCAAAATGTTAATTAGTACTATTGTATATTTCAAAAACAATACGCTGTAGGTTTTTTTCTTTTTTTAACTGTTTATATATATAGCTTCACGCTATATCCCGCACACAGCAGGGTAGGCAGAGGAAACCTAGTGTTAAGACACTCCATTCCCCATTTTCCGCCGAATTCGGAGGCTTACCTCGCCTTACCTTAACGCCGCGCTTTATCTCGGCACCAGAGCGAAGAAAATGGAAATATAATTTCCACTCCTCGAGTCGGAATCGAACCCACAACCAGCCGTTTACAGTCACACTCTTGTGCCACTGGGCCACGACTGGCCACTATATATATATATATATATATATATATATATATATATATATATATATATATATATTTATGCTCTACGGACATGAGTCTATACTTTTTGTTAACATATAAATTTTACATTTTCATGTTACATTTACATTTTCTTGTTACACTATCTATTATTCTAAAAGAGTCCAAGTATTACACTAAATTTACAATTTACAAAATTTACATTACATATACATATATAATACCATATTATATACGTTTATAACCTACGTTGTAGGTTAAAAAATAATGTTTTTTAATATATATTTTTTGTGTTGTAATGTGGATAAAAGCTCTTTTCAAAGCTCCTTCATGCTATTTTCGTATAGCGAAGTAGTCAAAGAGAATTTAGTGTCCAGACACTCCACTCTCAATTCTCCATCCAAAATTGAGACATTGAAAATTTTCTTTAAAACTTCTTTACCTGGAAATAGATAGATTATAGATTTTTCTAATTTTTTGTTAACTTTCATTTAATGATTCTGCTTAACAGTAACTACGTAAAGGTACACCTTCTGGGAAGTGTTATTTTATATATGAAGTTTTTGAGCGCTATATTTCAACCCATTTCTCACTATTTTGCCACATAGAAAGAACTATGGCATATTAAAAGATATAATCCTACGTTGTCCATTGCCGAATTCGGGAAATTTCCCGAATTCAGCAAAAGCGGAAACAGAGTGTCTTTACATTAGATTCTCTTTGTCTACCCTGTTTCATAAAGGAAAATTAAAAAAAAAAGATTATTTTATTAGTATGCAACGACTAGGATTCGAATCTTTAACCATCACATGCAATTAGACACACCAACATTATTTTTCAAAGTACAAAACAAACAATCGCGTTAATTTAACGCTCTTGAACTACATAACCAGCGGAGCGCCTAAACAAAGTGTATTTACCAAAACAAATGAATTCGTTTGCCAGCCATTGAACACAATATAAACATTAACTATGATAGTTCCGTTGTCCACTAAATATCTATGCTTATTTCCGTTATAATATACTCAGTTTCCGTTGCATTGTACTGTCTAATGAATTACTTCCAATTTGAGTTTACCAAAAATGGCAGCGAAAATTATTGTTTATTCTCACATAGGTACGAATTGTTTTGGAAAATAACCTACTCTTTGTAATGGAACGTGTCAGTAGGTTCTATTTGTACTATTCTATATATAAATATATATTATATGGATATAAATATAGGTCATTCAAATGTATTTATATACATATACATATATGTCTTGGAACTATAGTCAGAAAGTCAAGAAAGTTGAAATTTAAAGTGTTTTGGTTAATGTATCGATTTAAAAGAGGATTTCCCAAAATTTATACCGGAACGGGAGAAAGTAGAATTTTATGTTTTACAGTCCCACCTATGATAGAATAGAAATTCACGGATATGAAGTTGTAGACGACAAGTTGCAACAACTATGAGATAGTAATGTTGACGGATTTGTTGGTATTTGTTACACTTTTTATAATACATATATAGTTGATTTTTTATAGCTTCACACTGTATATCGCACACAGCAGAGTGGGCAGAGGGTTAAGACGTTAAGACACTCCGTTCCGTTCGTTTTATTGTTGTTTTGTTGCAAACATTAACTCGAGTTGTGGTGCAGTGGCACGATGAATTGTAGATTCCCACTGAGGGAATTGGAATATTTAATATTTCAATTTTCTTTGCTCTAGTGCTAGGATAAGCGCGGCGTTGAGTTCGCCACTTAACAAGCAATATTTCGATCTCGGATAGAAGGGAAGATAGAGCGTCTTGACTAGTGTTAACTCTACTATACCGCTACGGGGGAAAAAACGTAAGTTACTAGGCAGCCTTTTCATGGTGGTAAGAGCTGAGCGAAATACATATTTAATGTTATTACATGTTAAAAAACGTTTTAAAAGCAAACACTTATCACTAACATAACACTAAACTTAACGTTCCACAACCTTAGTGGGCTCTTTTTGAATGTTTATTACCATTTATTCAAAAACTACAACTACAATTGCCACCAAAAACTTCACAGCACAAAGAACACTATGCTCGATATCCCTCACTGTGCCAAATTTCAAAGGTCTACTACAAATAGCTCGGGAAGAGTTAAAGCATAACGAAACACACTTTTGACCAGTAAGTCAAAATACTGGTTTTCTGCATACTTTCCTCATATGAAATATAAAACGAGGTCTAAATTTTTATATATTGTATATTGAGTAGTGACATTGGTCTAAAGTTTTTTATATTGTATATAGAATTTTGTTAGTGGTGACCACTAAGAATGTAAATGTAAGAAGACAAGAACTTTTTTTTTACTTTGAAGGGGAGTAATCATATTTACCTAAACGGGATTCGAACCCACAATGGTCACATTGAATCACGCCAATGTGCCACAATATCATCTAAACGTCGATCGTAATTCTAATAAGCTTACAGAAAGCTCTAATAAAGGTTCTAGATTTTACGGTGGTTGTCTAGGGTGTCTGTTTGTAATATTAAAATAACTGCATTTATTTATATATATTTTTTAGCTTCACGCAATAGCCCGCACACAGCAGGGTAGACAGAGGGAGTAGTAAGTAAGTGTTAAGACGCTCCGTTCCCCACGCATTGCCGAATTCCGAGGCATTGCGTGTTAAGTGGCGGAACTTAACGCCGCGCTTTGCCTCGACACCGAAGAAAATGGAATGTATTATATGTATACATTATGTATATACGATTATATAATAAACTTTTCTTTTAAAATTTCTTTTTTATAAACTTTGTTTGTCTTTACTAATTGCATATATATTTATACACGATAAATATACTTAATTAAATTTTATACATTTTTTGTCTGTCTGTCTGTTTGTTCTGGCTAATCTCTGGTACGGCTGAGTCGATTTTGACGTAACATTTACAGGCAGATAGTTAATTTTATAAGGAGTAACTTAAACTACTTTTATTTTAGAATTATATATTTTTGATAAATTCCTTGCAGACGAAGTCACGGGCACAACTAGCTTTACATTTAATCTTTTGTTTTGTTTGTTACTTTTTAGTGCGTAGGAGTTGTGAATTGCCAGCCGGTCTGTCACGGTGCTACGTTAATTGGTACATCTCATTACCGTTGACGTATTAATGAGGTTTTACCGCGTTATATACGTTCGTATTGGAAAATATATTGTTTATTTCAGAAAATAGAGATGAAATTGTTGTATTTTATTTAAGTTAAATTGTTTTTGGTTTATTACTGTGGTATAGTTTAGTCAGTGTAGGACTTTTTTTTTTTATACGAGTGTTTAATATTTTTTGGTTGCAGTATTGGAGAGATTTTAGTTGATATTGTAGAAGGGAAATTATAGATATTCATATTAATTTGTATTAATTTTTATAAATTAAATTTTATTATAATAAGGTAGAGAAATTGCTTCAGACTAAGAAAATTCTATGAAGTTAATATATATAAATCCATTTAAAAAAATCAAGATTTTCATATTTAGGTTTCTTGAATATCCACCTCATTTTATATGCCTTTAATTTTTGGGTATAATGTCAGAGATAACTTAGTACAGGGCCTCTCTGTTCCCTATTTTCCGGCCCAAATTAAATCATTATATAGTATAAAATATAATAATAATTTTAATTAGGTATATATCAATTATGGTCCCGTCGTGACGATTGGCATAAAGAGTGACTGTAAAGAGACTGGTTGTGGGTTCGATTCCGGAAAATGGGGAATGAAGGGTCTCATCACTAGGTTCCCTCTGCCTACCACACAGGGTAATAAAACATAGTAATTATTATAAGTTTTAGTTTTTAAAGTTACTTACTTATTTTATTCTAGATGCGTATTTTGATAAGGCTCTGGCCAATTAGCTCTTGTTGAAACAGGGTATTTTAAGTTATCACTTGTGTATATCTAAAGTGTACCTTGGAGGATGTGTGGCGCTCATGGATGGGGTATATCGATATCTATATATTTAACTCCCAAGGACGTTCATAATATCCAGTGGTTTGGCAGATATTTGTTATTATTTTAGTTCTTTTGAAGGAAAAAAAAAGATTTCTTACAAAAAATTTGGTGATTGCTTCTTGAAACTAGATCAAGAGTGAGCTTTTCTATTACGTTACTGCTCTGAATCATTGCCCTATAAGATTCATAATTGAAACAAAAAAATACAAAATAGATTTAACAAGTATTATTTTGCTAACAATTCGTAAAAAAATTTTGGGTAGAAATTTATAAAAATCTCTCTACAGAGACTACTAACGTTAAAAAATAGTTATAATTACCGTATGTCTTCGCATCCCGCGCTTTCTTGATTTTTTTAAATCCATATTTTAATTATAATAATCCTATGTATGCCACTAACATATTTAAGATGTTAAAAATATAATTACCAGCTAGTTAACTATATAAAACATACACATAGTTAACAAGCATTTTTTAAACCGATTTCTATCAAGATATCATAAAGCTTGGATTATGAACGGAAATATAATTTCTCTTGTATTGCAGTAAAATCTGTATGAAACCGGTGTTACCCACTCCGTCTGTCCGTCGCTAATAATTGTGTGAATTGTTGTTCTGATAACCGGACTTGATATATTTAAAAGGGGATGCCTGGGAGAAATGTATCGTGCTATAAATAATAAAGTGTAAGAAATATAAACTTAGATTTCTATTATTTCATCAATTTATTATTATTATATTAAACGAATACTAAAACTACTACTACTTATATTAAACGAATACTTTTTATAAAAATTATATCATTTATAATATAACAAAAATTCTATAGATCCTATATCTACAGTATAAAAAACCCCGTAACATGTATCAAATCTATCATTACAGTTGGAAATATATATTCCTAAATTTTATCTAATGTCTACTCCACTAAGAACAATGTATGAAGCTATAAAATAATTATTGTATGAAGCTTATGCAATTAAAAAAATTAAATAAAATAAGATTTAAAAATAAAAAGGTAATATATAAAAATCACTTTCCCCATTCACATTCCCCATTAGTAAATTGATATAACAATGAAATAATGTTTAAATAACTTTTAATATTAATTATTTCAAAATAAAATCCTTTTTTTAGTGGCCAGTCGTGGCCCAGTGGCACAAGCGTGTGACTGTAAACGACTGGTTGTGGGTTCGATTCCCACTCGAGGAGTGGAAATATTTAATATTTCCATTTTCTTCGCTCTGGTGTCGAGGTAAAGCGCGGCGTAAAGTTCTGCCACTTAACACGCAATGCCTCCGAATTCGGCGGAAAGTGGGGAACGGAGTGTCTTAACACTAGGTTCCCTCTGCCTACCCTGCTGTGTGCGGGATATAGCGTGAAGCTATTTTTTTAAAAAATACTTTTAGTTGAATACGTGTTCTTAATACTTTTAAAAATACTTTAGTTCAATACGTGTCTTAAGTTAAATATTGACAACTATTTTAAGGACCATAGTTAACATCTCCCAGATATACCCTAAACATTATTATTCTGTTTTATCACTTAGGGCGTATAATAAACTGTAATAAAGGCAGTTTTGATTTAGATTGGTTTATCTGCGCGAGTATAACAATGAAATATGTAAAATATCTTACATTAGCATGGCATATGCTAATTTGTAATAGAAATATCAACATTTTGACACTATTTTAGTTTCACAATAATATTATTTAGTATATAATATTCTCTCTATTAGTCACCAGTTCTCTAGTGCAGGGCTTCTTAAACTATGGGTCTCGACCCCAAATGGTGTACAAAATTCTGGGGTCAAGAGGTTTTAATGTCAAATATTTATATTTATACCATTTTATACCATCACTAGAGTTGGCGGAATACAGTAGACTTGTAGCATCTAGACACGCGCATTTGTTGAAGGTTTTGAGCCCACCGACAGCAGTAAACGATCGATGATCGCTATTATTATACTGTGGTTACTGTGGCGAATTCTAAAACTATATATTTTCATATGTATATGTATATTTTACCTTATAAATATAATCATCAAAAAATAATAATTTATTTTTCTTTTATATTTGTATGGCGTCGTCAAGAAACACGCAATCATAAATGGGATCGTGAATGACTAAAGTTTAAGAAGCTCTGCTATAGTGAGATAATAAAATATGCTATTTAATGCAATATTGTTGAGTTATAGATAACATGTTACGGTGATGTGTTTAATAAGTAATGGGAAAATATTATAATTAGAGAGAATTTAAATTAAAATTAAAATTAAATACCTTCACGCTGTATCCCGCACACAGCAGGGTAGGCAGAGGGAACCTAGTGTTACGCGACACTCCGTTCCCACCTTTCCGCCGAATTCGGAGGCTTGCGTGTTAAGTGGCGGAACTTAACGCCGCGCTTCACCTCGACACCAGAGCGAAGAAAACGGAAATATAATTTCCACTCCTCGAGTGAGAATCGAACCCACAACCAGTCGTTTACAGTCACACGCTTGTGCCACTGGGCCACGACTGGTCACAAGTCTAGTGGGATAGTAAAATATGTTATTTAATGCAATATTCTTGACTTATAGATAACATGTTACGATAATGTTTTTAACACGTAATGGGTAAATATTATAATTTAGTTTGATGAATTCTTGCAATTTGTTTAGAGAGAGAACTTGCAAGATGATTTTCAGTGTGATTTTAACCACAAAAAAACAAAATCATTTTCTGGTTGCCCTGTCAAAACATCTGGTTCTCAGTTCTCTCTTGTAAGTTTTCAAGCTAATCGGACAGCAAGAATTCGTCAAACTATATTATGATATTAAAATACGTAATTTTAAACTTTTTTTAGGTATATTTAACTACATATCATTTAATTTACTGTTGCAAGTCTTTTTATATATGATAATTTTAAATTTTCCTTTAGTTACGACATTTTTTATTTAAAGTATTTATTGTATTTTAGAAAAATCAATTATCAAATAATATACATGATATTTCATACACAAACATATGAACATATGATTTTTAACCTATATATATTTTATTATTTTATATGTGGCTATAAACATCCCTATTTACTGTTTTATAATAATACTAGTAATAATACTAGTTGTCCACGCGACTTCATTTGCGCGAAATTTACGAAAGCAGCAATTTACTCTGTATTTTTTTTTAGTAAAAGTACAGGAACTCTGTCCATGGGCTCACAGGTGCCCATGTCATTGTTTAGTATTAATTTGTATATAGAGTGACAATTCAAAACCACTGAGATTTATATTTAATCTTGTTATCTAGTGGTGAAGTCCATCACTGACCAAGTGTAAGCATTTTTTTTATTTTTTTTTAAAGTTTGTTTAGTTGTATGTAGTAATTATATTTACATATATATAATTTACCCCGTATTACATCTGCTCTTTGCCAGTGAAAAAGTCATAGATATATGTATACAGCAGCGGGTTTTCTTATAGGACTATTTAAAATAAACTTTTCCATCGTATGTTACATATGTGTAACTCTTGCTGGTAGCACACGCTAGTCAGAATAGCTTGCAGATAATAGATTTTCCCTCTAATTACTTGATATTTTAGAAAAATCACACAATATCTTTATAAAAAGTGGCCAGTCGTGGCCCAGTGGCACAAGCGTGTGACTGTAAACGACTGGTTGTGGGTTCGATTCCCACTCGAGGAGTGGAAATTATATTTCCATTTTCTTGGCTCTGGTGTCGAGGTAAAGCGCGGCGTTAAGTTCCGCCACTTAACACGCAAGCCTCCGAATTCGGCGGAAAGTGGGGAACGGAGTGTCCCAACACTAGGTTCCCTCTGCCTACCCTGCTGTGTGCAGGATACAGCGTGAAGCTAAAAAAAAAATCTTTATAAATTGTAGCCTATATTTTATTCTGATATATAACCAATATTATTGCAAAGTTTCATCAAAATCAATTCAGTAACTTTTACGTGAAATAGTAACAAACATCCTTACAAACTTTCATATTTATTCATTAATAGAAATTATTAATAGAATATATAAAGATTACCCTTAACCAATATCTATATTATTTGCAATATTAAGTACAAACTCCCTCATGTGTTGCAATCATTTGTTATAATTTACGTAACGACAAATTGGTATCGAAAATAAATACGTAGGTTTGATACGGCGCGGCGCTGAAGTTGATCCCACGCGACTTGCGGCCAATTAATTTGTGATTTATCCAACTCGGTTTATTTATTTATTCAATTATAAGTGAAAATTGTATGAGAAAGTTGTTTATGTGGAAGGTAGCGCTTTGAATTATATTGTTGCAGTTACGGGAATCTTTTTATTTTTGAAGTGAAAACTTCTTTAGGCGCGTTGAGCGTTTTGGTAGAGGGTAAAATCCTCGGTTCGCGTCACCGACATGCTAATGATAATAGTATTGAAATTGAAATTCGTGTAAATATAAATACTATGTATAATTAAAATAATTGTATATTAATTATTTTTTCAACCACTTTGTATTTATATTTTGTTCATGATTTGTTTAACCCATCATATGTAACTAATAAATAAAACATAAAAAATTTCATATAATTTTTGCATATAGTTTTAATTACACTCAACTTAATAGTTCCGTTTTCACTTCTATCGGCAGTCCCACGACTGCTACTGTTTTTTTGTTTGAGGTTTATATGCGCCCTCTACTGATTACTCTATTCGTGTCTTCGTTTAATTTTCTATGTTTTACATTGATTTAATAAAAAATAACAATCAATGAAAATATAGAAATTAAAAAATTATAATTATAAAAAAATAATTAATGGCAAGTTTTTTGATATAGACATATTTAGTTGCTAAACTTGTATCTTTTCAACCCCTAGTAGATGTGAATGTTATGTACGAATATGTCTGCCGGTCCTGCCGTTATCTTCTTTTTCTTCTTCCAAAAAACATATATGTATATAAAATGTACATATAAATGAACATTAAAAAGCAGCTTTACGCTTTTTCCCGCATAAGCAGGGAGAACCTACTATCAAGACACTCCGATCACTTTCTACCCAAAAATAGACAATTTTGTACTTTTAAATATTTTGAAACATATTCCACATTTAGATAAATTGAAAAAGACATTTAGAAAACGTACAAAAATTTGAACTTGAATTTTTATACGTTTTCTAAATGTCTTTTTTTAAATTTTCCTAAATGTGGAATAACACTTTAAAATTGTTTAAAAGTATTTAATAAATATATTCTCTCTTGCCAAATGATTGTTCGTAGAATAATCTTTGGGTAGCAGAAGTTTGTAAAAATCTCTCTACTGAGATGCTAACGACAAAAATAAGTTGTAATAAAGCGTATAAGAATTTCGACGCAGCTGGTAGGTAGTAGAACGCATGGCTGGTGGTGGTGAGAGCGCCTGAACGGTATTCAGGAGGCCCGGGTTCGAATCCCGCTGCGTTTAAATTTTTTACACGTTTTGTAAATATCTTTTTCAAGAACATTTCGTGTTGAGTGGCTGGTAAGAAACATGAACGGAGACATGAAAACAATATATCGTTTCTCCGAGAGGGAATTGAAGCCACAACTATCGCTTTGACAGACAGACGCAAATGGGACCCCACTGCGCTACGACGGCCTGTTATTTAATAATTAAACTTTGGTAAATACAAGTAAATATATTTTTATTTACTAATAAAATGTAATATAAAAAATATTATGTTAACCTTTAGAATTAGCCATACAAAGTCTATATAAATATGCATAAAGTCTGAAAAGCCAAATCTAATCACCATCTTTGACACATATTGAGTTAATATAATCTCTAGTATTAATATTCATTTCTCTAATGGTCTACAATTTACGTTTATCTTCCACGATAAAGTTAGACTGGATGTAAAATAATGTATCGTTATAGTGCAGTGTTAGCGTTTTAGAGGTTTTAAAGTCCCTTAGAGATATAGTTTTTCTGTTTCATTTTTAACTAGTCGCTACCTACTTTATTAACGTGAACCCATCAAAATATCTATCACGCTTAACAACTTATGTTTTTTTTAAGTTTCACTCTGTATCCCGCACACAGCAGGGTTAAATCTATTGTTAAGACACTCCGTTCCCCACTTTACGCTGAATTCAGAGGCATTGTGTGTTAAGTAGCAGAACTTAACGCCGTGCTTTACCTCGATACCAGAGCGAAGAAAATGGAAATAGTAAATATTTTCACTCCTCGAGTAAGAATCGAACCTACAACCAGTCGCTTTACAGTCACACTTTGTGCCTCAGCGCCACGACTGGCCGCAACTTTTGTTAAAGCGCAATTATTCTTTCGTATTTCCGGTTTTATTATAGTGTAGATGAAACGTATTTTAATTACGTAGCAAGAATGAATTATTTTTAAAGCCATTGATTTTTACTTTGAAGCATGTTACCGGTTTTTTGGGGTATTTTTATGGAAATAGTATTTGTTTTCTATGTTCAAGGTTCTAAAAAAATATAATATATATAAATAATTCATATTCGGCCACAACCATCATCAAATTCATTTCAAATGAAATACGAAAGCATGTCTAATTTTAAAATCATTAGGCGATTATTATCCTCAATTCAACGAATATATTTAAAAATATATATATCTTTTATACTTAAGAAAAACCAACGGTGAGCTCCAACACTCAATGACTTCGGGTGAAAAGTGGTGGAGGACGGCATGTCTTGACACTATGCGCTTACTATGGAAAAAAAACGCAAAAATTTAAGTAAATATAGAAAAAAATACAAAAAATCCGCTCCGCTCATCACCAAAAACAGGTCTCCCACCTCCAACTCCCATTACATTGTTAAATGACAATAATACAAGCGATTCGTTCCAGCGGCCGTCGAGATGCCGAGGATAAAGCCTCCTTGCTCAGGATAGCTATTGTGATAACAGACGTGTAACCGCCTTCAAATGGTTATGAATGAGCCGGTACTGTTAGCTCAGTGAAATTTTATAAGGGCTTACTTTGTTTGCTTGACCTTACTATAATAATGGTAGAACTACTGTTATAAAGTTTTTGTATTTCTTTTTATATTAAGTGGCCAGTCGTGGCTCAGTGGCACAAGAGTGTGACTGTAAACGACTGGTTGTGGGTTCGATTCCCACTCGAGGAGTGGAAATTATATTTCCATTTTCTTCGCTCTGGTGTCGAGGTAAAGCGCGGCGTTAAGTTCCGCCACTTAACACGCAAGCCTCCGAATTCGGCGGAAAGTGGGGAACGGAGTGTCTCCCTCCCTCTGCCTACCCTGCTGTGTGCGGGATATAGCGTGAAGCTATTTAATTTTAATTTTTAATTTAATTTAATTTTTAATTTAATTTAATTATAAAGTTTTTGTATTTCTTTTTATCAGCTTCTTTTTTTTTAGTGAGAAGAATCTAGTGTTAAGACACTCTGTTATCTATTCTCTGTTCGAAATCTAGACATTAGACATTGCATTGTTAAGTGGCGGAACTCTATACCGCAGTTTTCTTAGTACCAGGACGAAAAAATGAAAATAATATATACATAAATGTTCCCCGGAATTGGATTTCAACCCACAACCGCGTTTAGAGTGAGATGCTTTCCTACTGTGCCACGATGGACTCAAATTATTATAAAGTGTTTATGTTTAGAAAATGTTAGTATATCAGTCGGGGGGAAGATAATTATGAAACCGGTGGTTAAAGGTTCAAATAATGATTGGGCTTTATCTTTACAGTTTTACGTTTTTTTCGTATAGCAGGTTTTTATTACTTAGAAAAAACCTAGTGTCAAAACACTCTTTTTTTCAATGTTAAAAGAAATCAGGACATTTTGTGCTAAGTTTAATACAACTTTGCGTATTAGCTTAACAGAACAGGGAAGAGAAAATAAGTTAAATATAATCGTTCCTCCCAGTGGGTATCAAACCTACAGTCAACGTTTACAGTGAGACACTGTTCCACTATGACGTCATTTCAAATCGAAATTTAGCAAGAAATGAATTGAATGTATATTTAGAATGAATAAGTAATGATGTAACTTTTTAATTTTGTTATTATTTATATAGGTCTATTTCCAAATTTAGATCAAACAATGTCTAGTAGAGAATTGGCGACTTGATGGTTGTGGGTAACATGGGGACATGTTACCCACACACTGGGGGGAATGTTTACAGTTTTATTTCTTAGCACTGGCGAAAGAACAAAATGCGGCGTTGAGTACCGCCACCTTATGTAAAATAAGTTGAATTCAAGTGGATATTGGAGAACGGAGTGTCTTGATAAAAAGTAACTTTAAAAGGTTTATACTTTGAACACAGACAAACAAACGACAGATATTTATATACACTATATAACCAAGTATAGTACATAAACACTTACCATTTTAATTTTAATAATAGTTGAAATGCTTAAAACTGTATAGTGTATACGAAAAAAATATATCAGACTATTTTTAAGGCAACATATTTTATACTAGGAACCACCTCTTGCTCTGCATGGTGGGAAGACCTGAGCAAAGTACATATTTAATGTTATAACATGTTAAAAACGTTTGAACAGCAAACACTTAACTTAATGTTCCACAACCTAATTCTATGGGCACGTTTTGACCATTTAATTATCATTTATTCATAAACTACACAAGACACTGTGCTCGATATCTCTGCCAAATTTCAGAGGTCTACTACAAATAGCTCAGGAAGAGTTAAACCACAACGGAACACACTTTTGACCAGTATGAACTTGGCTTTGCTAAGCTCATCTAATGCGAAAAATATATATCTTTTCAAATAAATTGAATTGATAAAATAAATATATACTCTTAGATGTGTGTCTTACACTTTTGTATATAAACACACTCGTTGCCATAGCAACTTGAAATTTACGCCTCAACTACGATACTATTATAGTAAAATAGATTTAGCTGCTACATTTCCCATAGTCCTACGAGAGATAAAGCACGTTATAGACAATTACAAATTATTGTTGTTTAATATTTCAATGGTCATATTTTGAATTTTTGATTATTATTTAGTACACCAGATTAGCTTTAGCCTTAATCAAATATAATATTATATATATACTGTTTAAGTATTTGTCTGTGTGTGGATCACTATTTTTTTTGTTAGAGAGTGCCTAGTGTTAAGACACTCCGTTTTTTCGCCTGAGCTTGAGACACTGTGCTTAATGACAGATCTAAACTTTATATTATTCACCAAAGAAGAGAAATTAAAATAAATTAAATATAAATCATTTCCCCAAGTAGGAAACGAAGCCATAACTATAGCGTATACAATTAAATACTGTCATGCTACTTCATAAAGGACCAACTCAATTACACATTCCATCATTTTAAAAAATACACCATAAATATTTAAAATAGGCATTAAAAATGACGTCTCAGGCATTTTTCTTATTATCAAAGTTTGAAAAACATTTAGATGCCTCAAAATATTTAAAAAAACGGTCTGTAACTTTATTTTTTACAACTTTAAACGTTTTTACGCAAAGCGAGCCAAAAAGAATCTCATGTCAAGACCCTCTGTTCTCCGTTTACAAAATTAAGATATTACGCCTTGAATGACGAAACTTAACGCCGCGCTTTTTCCTGCCAAAGAAGAAATAAACATAATTAATATAATTATTCCTTCAAATAGGATTCGAACACACAACCAATCACGTTTAAAATCAACGCTTCGTTAGAATGGTCTCAATTACTATTTTTTTTATAGCTTCACGCTGTATCCCGCACACAGCAGGGTAGGCAGAGGGAACCTAGTGTTAAGACACTCCGTTCCCCACTTTCCGCCGAATTCGGAGGCATGACGTGTTAAGTGGCGGAACTTATCGCCGCGCTTTGCCTCGACACCAGAGCGAAGGAAATGAAAATATTAAATATTACCGCTCCTCGAGTGGAAATCGAACCCACAACTAGTCGCTTTACAGTCACACTTTGTGCCACTGCGGCACGACTGGCCCCAATTTATTACTGGCCACAATTATTTGTTCTCATCTAATTAATACTTAGACAAGCAAAGCAAGCTACAAAAGCAAGCTATCAACATCTAAAGCTTACGACGTTTGATTAATCTGTCCTCTGTAACTTACGCTTAGGCCAAGCATTAATCAGTTATGGTAATAATAATTTGTAACAGCAATTTATTAATATTAGCAAATTTATTTAAACTATCTCAAATGTAATCAATATTCTAGAAATGGTTTTGTGATCGTTAATAATGTTAAGGGGTTTACCAGAATTTGTTGTATAGTGTAGTTGTCAGTGTAGATGTCTGTGTAATAACGTACTCATATGTGTATTATTTATGTATTTTTTTCAATATGTGGCCTGTCGTGGCCCAGTGGCACAAGTGTGTGACTGTAAACGACTGGTTGTGGGTTCGGTTCCCAGGAGTGGAAATATTTAATATTTTCATTTTATTCGCTCTGGTGTCGAGGTAAAGCGCGGCGTTAAGTTCCGCCACTTAACACGCAATGCCTCCGAATTCGGCGGAAAGTGGGGAACGGAGTGTCTTAACACTAGGTTCCCTCTGCCTACCCTGCTGTGTGCGGGATACAGCCTGAAGCTATAGTAGTGGTAGTTTTTTCAATATCATATTTCTACCGTCTGAGTCAAGAAGTTAGTGTTTAAATACTTAGTTTTTGACTTTTTGCATTAACTCAAGATATCGATATGCGTAGGGTTGTGGGTATTAACACCGTTCTTTGTCTTACCACATGTCAAATGGCGGCACTCAACTCCATGCTTTGTTCCAGATATCAGGTCGACCTTAGAATGAGAGCATCTCTCAAATTTCAAGTTTGTAGCAAATAAAATTAAGGATTTTCATATAAAATTGCTAGAGCCTTTAGACCTATTTAATCCGATCCTGTGCTAAATCCGTTCTTAGCGTCTAGTAACTAAAACTACTTCCCTATTAATTTTCATCTTTATACTTCTTCTTCTTCAGCAGTTTCGATATTTTATGACGAAATCTCTCGATTTTTTATATATAGAAAATTATTTGTTTTGGCTAAGCTAATATTTAAAATCACTCAGCACGCAATTATCGTTTTCGGCCAGTATGTGGACTGTGGAGTGTCTTGACACTCCGTCCCCTTCCAGGTTCCTTTCTGACTACCCCATTATACGATAAAAAGTACAAAACTACAACTACGTTCACTTTCAGAATAAAAAATATTCACATAGATATACAAGACAACAATACAAATCAATTATAAACAATTCTTACCACTTTGTATTACTTTACAATACTATAACAAGCATTGGAACACAAGTAATAAATAAAGAGTCATAATTTATGAAGAAGAAACAAAAGGAAAGAACAAAAATATTCAATACTACACTCGTAAATTTCTCTATTAGAAGGAACCTGTTCAAAAGGCACCGACGAACAAACGCTTATAGTTGATAGTAAACAACTTATGTTTGAGATAGTTGTGCGATCTGAATGCATTCGTATCATTAATTCTGTTACGCTACACAGGGTATTGGAAGAATGTTTAACAAAATAGTTTTTGTGTGTTTATTAATAAGTAATTTAAGAAAATTTATTGTAAAACTCGCTTTTTTTTTCGAATTCGGAGGCATTGCGTGTTAAGTGGTGGAATGTTGATAGCTTGCTTTGTTTGTCTAGGTATTATTATTTTTTAGCTTCACGCTATATCCTGCATACAGCAGGGTAAGCAGAGAGAACCTAGTGTTAAGACACTCCGTTTCCTATTTTCGATCCCGGGAATCGAACCGACAACCAGTCGTATACAGTCACACGTTTGTGCCACTGCGCCACGACTGGCCCCAAAAAAATTGCAAGAAAGTGAAATAACACATACCTAACTTAGTTTTAGCTCTTCCAGCTCCTTAGATTAATACTAAAGCAGTGAATATATTAGTACACTTATATAGGAAATAAAGCAATGTATATAAAGAGTAAAACAGAGATTATAAAGAAAACTTATACTATTAACAACAAAAATAAGTTGTATAAAGCGTATGTGAATAGTGACGCAGCTGGTAGTGGAACGCATGACTTAGTGGTCAGAGTGCCTGAACGGTTTTTAGAAGGCGCGGGTTCGAATCCCGCTGCGTTCATATTTTTATACGTTTCCTAAATATCTTTTTCGATTTTTCTAACTTATTTGTTCTTTCGACTTTACTTATAATTTATACTAGCAATTATAAATTTAATTATTTATTACCTATTAATAAATTCAAATAAACTTAATATTTTAATTAATATTAATCAATCTTAGAATAATTGAATAAAATTAAAGATTTAATATTAATTTTATGTGGCATATCACAAGTTCGCTGAATAACTCGTTGTATGTCACGTTGATCGTAAAAATATTTACTATGCCCTTCGATACAAATAATCTCTAAGTAATGTTTAAGAACGCAATAAATGTGTTGTTTTGGTTATTACTAAACTGATATTAAATAAAATTTTATGTGTGAGTCCTAAATATATAAAAATAAGAATATTTGTGTTAAAACAGTAGTTCAAGATCATTAGGCCATTGGCCTGAGATTGAAATGATTGGAAAATTACCTTTTTTTATATTTTTTTCAGTACATTAATATCCATATGGGGCCAACGACTGGTTGTGGGTTCGACTCCCACTCGAGGAGAGGAAATATTTAATATTTCCATTTTCTTGCTCTGGTGTTAGGTTCCGCCACTTAACATACAATGCCTCCGAAATTCGGCGGAAAATGGGGAACGAGTGTCGTAATACTAGGTTCTCTCTGCCTACCCTGCTGAATATATTTTTTCTTTAGGGTTAAACCTAGAAGAACATTATTCTATCTCTATTTTTTATCTATTTTGAGAAACATGCTTTGCGATAACAATGAAACCAATGTAATTTGTAATGATATTATAATAATCAATATTTCCTTTATGGTATTTGAACCCCTAAACATTGTATTTAGTGAGTACATCGCATTTGTACCAAAATCAATATAATTTATATATACGTATTGGGACCAGTCATGTCGCAGTGGCACAAGCATGTGAAACGACTAGTTATGGGTTCGATTCCCACTCGAGGAGTGGAAATATTTATTTCCATTCTCTCCGCTCAGGTACCGAGGCAAAGCGCGGCGGCGGGATACAGCGTGAAGCTAAAAAAGTATATATATACGTATATTATTCCTAAAGATAATTATTTCGTTAAGTAACTTACTAACTTAATTATTTTTTTTAACAGTAATATTAGACACAGTGCAACATAATAATAGTATTTTTACGGTATTTCTTGTGAATATCTTATATATAAATTCCATTTTTGTACATAGTTTAATTAAAATTTATTTAAAAATATAAACAATTATTAAAAAGTTAGCCTTTTTTGGAATAAAATTAAAAATAAAATTTATATTAAGACACAACTTTACGCGCGTTGATGTCTAAAACAAACAACCCTCCGAACCTGAATTTATTATGTCCATTGCCTATGAGCTTTTAGTAAATTTTACTTATATTATTTGTTACTTATTATATTATTTTTTATTATTTATTACTATTTGCATAATCTTTTATTACCTTCACACTGTATCCCGCACACAGCAGGGTAGGCTAACCTGGAGTTATGACACTCCGTTCGCCACTTTCCGCATTCCGAATTCTCAGGCATTGTGTGTTAAGTGGAGGAACTAAACGCCGCGCTTTGTATCGTCACCAGAGATTAAAACTCCTCGATTGGAAATCGAACCCACAATCAGTCGTTTCGCCAGGCCCCATCTAATATTTTTTAGTTTGAAAGATACCGAACGTTATATGGTTTAAGAAAAGTACATATGTTTATCTTAATACAAGTGAAAATGAAGAAACTTGTAAGCTGCAAGAGTCCTCTATGCAAAAAGTATTTAATTTGAAGGTTTTAATAAATATGAATTATTCAATATTCATCAGCGTTAAGGTCTCCCATTTAACACCCAATGCCTCCGAATTCGGCAGAAAGTAGGGAACGGAGTGTCATAACACTCGTTTCTTTCTGCCTACCCTGCTGTGTGCAGGATACAGCGTGAAGCTAACAAAAAAAAAAAAAAAAAATATTCATAAAAAAGTTGTAAGTTTTGTAAATAAGAAATGTATAGCAAATATTTCTTAAATATTTTTTTATGTTACTACAACAACATTACTAATAACATTTTGTGTTTAATATATTAATGATCACGCATCATCATACACGAGTCTATCGACACGTCATATAATCAAATATTTTCTACTTTAACGGACCGGTCAGTTCACATAACCAGCACAATTAACTAACATGACAAAAAAAAAAAAAAAAAAAAAAAATAAAAAAAAAAATAGCTTCACGCTATATCCCGCACACAGCAGGGTAGGCAGAGGGAACCTAGTGTTAAGACACTCCGTTCCCCACTTTCCGCCGAATTCGAAGGCTTGCGTGTTAAGTGGCGGAACTTAACGCCGCGCTTTACCTCGACACCAGAGCGAAGAAAATGGAAATATAATTTCCACTCCTCGAGTGGGAATCGAACCCACAACCAGTCGTTTACAGTAACTAACATGACAAAATATAGTTCTCACATTCTATCCACTCTTAAGTATTTGTCATGACACCTTCATACATAAATTCATCTCGGCCGTACCTCAGTCATTTCAACTGCTCCACAGGGGGTCTACCTGACCCCATATGGCCGGTTCATCGGCCTTAAATAGACTGACCTAATTTCTAAATAACTAGCTATACCATAAATCATTAATTAATTATCTTCTAATAATGTTTTAGATTTATCATTTTCAAGTTAAGATGATTTGTTATGCAAAATGGACATACAATTAACGTCTGATGTCTATACGTGGAAGTTTTAATTGGCCCAAGTTTTAATCGACTGTTTTGGTTCTAGTTTACGTAATCTCTATGAATAATGATGGACAATGTCTAAATGTTGTGGAATATTGGTTTCTATTCATATGGTAAACTAATGGATTGTGATCAATAAATTTGACGTATTAAATGTTGTTAATGTAAATCTCTGTTAGTTAAGATATTCGTATTGATAATGAAATAGCTGTGGTAATTTTTATATTTTTTGGTTAAAATCCTATTGCAATAAATGGTAGTAATCATGAATTCTTAGGTTTAAGTATACTTATTTTACTTGCAATGATTATAAGTAATATTTACACTAAAAACAAATTCATTCTCTTCTCTCTCACCTTACCTCTAAATTTTCTCACTTTCAACTTTGCTATTTATGTATTGAAAACGTAAATAACGTTAATACACCTGTATTGTATATAGACATAATATATAAAGAAACTACGTGTTACTTCTCTTTCTCTCGTTATTTTCTTTAAGTTTTTAAATTAACCTCATTATTTACTTTTAAAAAAATACTTTATCGAGTGGTAGATCATAATGCTAAACAGTCGAACCAGACCAGGATTTTTTTAAATATAAATATTGTTAGATTCCCGGGAATCTTTAACTATTACATTCAGGCAACACACGTCTTAGAAATTACTACACGAAAATATCCGGATAGATTTTAAGGTAGGATAAATTAATTTTAAGATAGGCTAGGTATTTATTTCAACGATTTAAGGAGTTATTCATGTTTATAAATTAAAAAAACAGAAAAATCTGTTACGTTATGATATTTTTTTAATTTAAGAAGTAGAAAGTTTTTAACACAATATGATTCAAACCTGCACCTATAAGATATTCGAAGCAGCTGGATGTAGAACGAATTCATATATTTTCTATAATCGTTTTTTAATAATTCACTTTTTTCTGTTTAGTTACCTAGAATGGGAAACGAACCCTCATTTTAATCAGACGCAATCCCCACTCCTCCACGATATCACACGTACATAAATACAAAATTCAAAGAACAAAATTTCGATTCCGATTTCAATAGCATAAATACTATAAAATAATATTGAATCTCACACCGTGTGTTCTCAGCAAGTCTGCTCGCATTAACATATCATTACTCTAATGTTAAAGTAATTTGTAGTGTACTACACGAGACGGCGTGTTTACATAAATCAGGGGAGTTATTTTAATGAGATTCGATAACTCCTATATCGCCCTAATGATAATATATCGTGCGTTCTGAAACGATGCGTTCATGTTGATTTGTTTCGCTTCGCTCTTGGTAGAATGCAAGTGTTTTTTTTGTTTGTGGGCTTAAGAATGTCTAGCAATTTTGTGCTGAAAACAGTTTTTTTGTAATTTATATTTTTTGTTCGCTTTTTTTTTCTGTTTTGTTTGCATATAGTTAGTTAATTAAATAAATATTTCAAAAATATATCATTTAAAAGTATTTACGTTATATTTACGCCTGCTCGCGGCTTCGCCACGTGAAATACTCATCTGTTTCGTTATATTGCAACCTTCAAGGGTGGATTTTACAGGGTGGAGTACATTAGCTTAGTAACAGTTGATTAGCTGTGAAAGAGTGACAGATAAACAGACAGATTGTCGCATTTACAATATAAGTATGGATGAACTGATAGCATGCATTGGTTTAACTTATGCAAATAAAAATAAAACATAAGCAGAGATATTAACATATTGTTGTCTATGTTAGTAATTGATACCTATTAAATAAGTTATTTATCCGAATTTGGACTGAATTTTTTCCATTTAAAATGAAATATTATGGATATAAATAAGCGAAAACAACAGGTTATACCATTTACAATAAAATAGTCGCTTGTTCATAATATTTAAAAAAAACTATATTATTTTCATGTATAAATCTCTCTTCTATTGGTTTTTTACTGTTATGTTAAAAATAGCTCCCCCCTCATAGCAAGGCAATTAAAGGGAACTTAGTGTCAAGACACTCCGTTCTCCACAAATATTTAAAATGGCATTATAAAATGACTCTATATAGAGCGTAGTGGCAAACATCCCAAACTTACATAACATTTTATCAAGAACTAAGATTCTCTTACAATACAGACCACCTCGGTCCACGCTAATTCTTATTTATTTTATTTAGTCCAAGGCTATTCTTTGAAGATAGGAACATATTTGCATGGTCCGATCGGAATTTTTAGATGAATCCAGATTCTAAAAATAATTCCCTTTGTTCGAACTGAGACATTTTTACGATAAAATCATCATTTTTTGAATCGCCTTATAAAATTTTATGACATTTAAAACAATAGATAGGATTTTAAGTTATGTATTTAGTAAAATGGACCACCAAAGCTGAATTAATGTTTATTTGACATATAACAGACATTTGTTGCTGTTGTTTTTTTTTTAGCTTCACGCTGTATCCCGCACACAGCAGTGTAGGCAGAGAGAACCTAGTGTTAAGACACTCCGTTCCCTATTTTCCGCCGAATTCGGAGGCTTACGTGTGAAGTGGCGGAAATTAACGCCGCGATTTACCTCGACACCAGAGCGAAGAAAATGGAAATACTAAATATTTCCATTTCTGAGTAGGAATCGAACCCACAACCAGTCGTTTACAGTCACACGCTTGTGCCACTGGGCCACGACTGGCCATATTTATTGTTGTGATAACCAAATGTCTGAACACTTTGAGCTAAGTTACGTTTAAACTTAAAAGGTATTTGCGTAATGTTTAAAGTGACAAAGTCGTTATTTAGATTGAAATTGGTAATAGAGAATATTTACTTATGACGCTTTAGGTGTTGCATAATACAGATTTTTGTTTTAGCTATAGATTTTTCTTCTTAGCAAGATAGGCCAGTCGTGGCCCAGTGGCACGAACGTGTGGCTGTAAACGACTGGTTGTGGGTTCGATTCCCACTCGAGGAGTGGAAATATTTAATATTTCCATTTTCTTCGCTCTGGTGTCGAGGGTAAAGTGCGTCGTTAAGTTCCACCACGCAATGCCTCCGAATTCGGCGGAAAGTGGGGAACGGAGTGTCTTAACACTAGGTTCCCTCTGCCTACCCTGCTGGGTGCGGGATACAGCGTGAAGCTAAAAAAAAAAAAAAAGATAGGCAGTAAGAAACTGTTGTTCAGACAATCTGGTAGACATTAGTAATGTTATAGCGCGGCGTTGAGTTCCGCCACTGAATACGCAATGTCTCATATTCGGTCAGAAATTCTAGAAACATTCTAACTTTGAACTAGATTTTCCTGACAACTCTGCTATGAAATGGGAAGTTGCTAATGTTATAAATTTTGGACAAAAATATTTTTATTGGACAAAATCATATGCAAAAATAATGTCATCTAGTATTTTTTTATTTCCATAGAAGTTTTGAACAATCCTTTAGTAATGTTCCCCTACCCTCTTGAAGAAACCTGGACACAACGTTTCACGCCCAGTGGCACAAACGTGTGACTGTAAATGACTGGTTGTGGGTTTGGGTCCCACTCGAGGAGTGGAAATATTGAATATTTCCATTTTTTTCGCTCTGGTGTCGAAGCAAAGCGCGGTGTTAAGGATCGCCAATTTAAATTTTTAAAATATTTTTCCCTCTTTAGGTTCCCTCTGCCCTACTGTGTGCGGGATACACCGTGAAGCTAAAAAAAAAGATAAAAATAAAATTGCTTATATATTTCTTCTTCTAGTTTTTCATGTAAAATTTCACTTAAGAAGCAACTACTAACAATACCTGCGTAACAATCACATAGAAAAACCTAACAAAATAATTTATTTTGAATACGAAAAAAAAAATAAAATAAAAGTGACATGTGACTGACACAATTCTAAAAACGTCGCTTATAACGAAGTAACTCGATACAAGATAATAGTATATCATTACTGGCCGGATGGACAGACAGACAATGCGACACGGTCTGGGTACCGTGGACAGAAACTCATTATGTGTTATTACATATTATGTATTATACCTACCTCTACTCTTTGTGAAGCCCAACGGTTTAGTTTTAATGACAAATTTTCATTTTATAACGGTAATGTCTGAACTGGTTATTTCTAGGATATATTGATAAAAATATGTAGCTAAGTTAAGTAAAGCGCGGCGTTGAGTTCCGCCACTCAACACGGATACATCTTGGGCTCAGGCGAATTGTGGAGTGACTTAACAATTGTTTTTCCTTTTCTATCTTAAGGGGAAAACGGAGAGTCTTAACACTAGGTTCTCTCTGCCTAACGTAAAAAGTCTTTAATCTAAGCACTCTCTCTTAACTCTCTCTCAAAATCACTATCGGTAATATGATTTTTTTATTACTATGTAGAGTCGTTGTAACTGGTCTCCCCCCTTCCCTTCATTGAACTCATCCCTTCATCGATCTGAAATGTTTGAAAATATATTAATCAAATCATGCCTTGGCTCATGATACGTCTTGTGGTTAGGACCTTTATTGTTATGTATGTAAGTAACTCAAGTTCTTTTTGAGATTCAGAGGTAACAGTGTTAGGAAATTCTACGTGTAATATATTAAATACATATAATAAGCCATCAGAAGGTAATCTTTTTAATTTTAATTGCCATCAGAAAGGTATTGACTCTTTTATATATAAGTTAGCCATCAGAAGGTTTTCCTTCTTAATTATTAGTTTGCCATCAGAAGGTATAGACTCATTTATATATTAATTAGCCATCAGAAGGGTTCTAGACATGCAAGTATCTAACACAAACTATCTGTTGCAATCACCCAGAGCTCGTCCGAGGAAAAGCCCTAGGATCGTCTCATTTATCTCTCACTTATAACTATGCAAGATAGCTATATTAAGAGAAAAAATGGCCGTGTGGCCCCGCCCCGCCACTTGCCGTGAGTTCCGTCCGATCGGCGGATCCGACCGATCATACATTGAACCCTCCGAGACACAACGAAACAGTTCACGTATATGATACTTACGATGCCTTAGCAAACGATCAATTATTAGTTAGCTGTCACGTCATGTTTGTTAAGTTTGTGTGTGATCTTTCTCAAAGGTACTTGTTACGCTTATTATATATATTTAATTAGTTGTACATTGGTTTGTGAGGCCAATGTAATTCGTCGGGTTGTGAAGCCGATATACGTCACTGGTTTGTGAGACCAATGAATTCGTCGGGTTGTGAAGCCGATATACGTTACTGGTTTGTGAGACCAATATAATTCGTCGGGTTGTTAAGCCGATATACGCCACTGGTTTGTGAGGCCAATGGATTCGTCGGGTTGTTAAGCCGATATACGTCACTGGTTTGTGAGACCAATGAATTCGTCGGGTTGTTAAGCCGATATACATTAATGGTTTGTGAGACCAATATAATTCGTCGGGTTGTTAAGCCGATATACATTAATGGTTTGTGAGACCAATATCACTGGTTCGCATATCAGTTCGAACGCACAACCACACGGTGGCCGATTAAGTTAAATAACCGCACAGCACACGCGTTGCAGTCGTTTGTCAAAACCAACATTTAAACTCAGTGAATGTCTCCGACATCAGTTATCAGATTGCTATAAGCTACCTGAACCCACGACAGTCGCATGTCACACGTTATACCACAATCCGACTTTGTACAAGCATCGCTTACGCTACACAAGACAGCATCAGAAAGGATACAACAAACCAACGTCGCTATAGCGGATCACTTTACCAAACATGTCGGCCTCGGTGCTGCAAAGCTACATTGATTGTGTCACCGACATCGCTTATCAGTAAGCTATAAGCTCCCTGAACCCACGACAGTCGCATGTCACACGTTATACCACAATCCGACTTTGTACAAGCATCGCTTACGCAACGCAAGACAGCACCAGAAAGGATACAACTAACCAACGTCGCTATAGCGGATCACTTTACCAAACATGTCGGCCTCGGTGCTGCAAAGCTACATTGATTGTGTCATTGACATCGCTTATCAGTAAGCTATAAGCTATAACCGAACCCTGACAGTCGAGAGACAGAGATTTACACATTCGTATGAGATCGTGCCAATTATTGCCATAAAATACCCAGCTATCAAACGCATTATATATTAATATCTTATTATTATTATTTGTACTACATGCATCGCCCCTATACATGTAGTATTTAGGACGTTATCACTAATTGTTTGTAGTTGTGTCCTTATTTATTTAAAGATGTAGAAATGAAAAGTCACTTACAATAATAACAATGAGTTTATTACGACACGAAAGTTCACACGTTTAGGCACAAGCACAGTTAAGAGTTCACAAACACAAGCAAGTATAGTTTATAAGCACAGTGAAAGAAGTAAAGAGAAGATACAGAAGAAAGCGGATGAAAGAATTTAAACAATGGAATGATAAAGCGTGGTACGTATGCAAAAGCTAGTATCGAGCGACGTGCGTTCGGCGTCGGAACGTGATTTCGACTGGCTGCGGGGCGCGGTGCGCAGGAGCATCAGCTGAGGTTCGATACCGTTACCTTTTTGCGTGTTTCCATTGCACATTCGCCGGCCGGTAAGTATTTATATTTAATTTTATATTTTAATTTATTATGAAAAGAAATAAATATATGTAATATGTTTGTTTGTTTATATAATAATTTTAATGTATGAAAGAGAGAATAAATAAAGTGTGAATTCGTGTGTGTGTGTTTGTCTGTGTGTATGTGTGACTGTGAATGAGTGACTGAATAATTGTGTGTGTGAATGAATGAATATATGGGAATGTGTGAATGGCTTCCCACAAGATAATATATTTTTTTTTTTAAATTTCATACATTCGTATGAGAATATTTGCCATAAAATATTTAATCATCCAAAGCCTCATTTATTTTTATTTAATAAATATTATTTACACTCGCAACTTTCAATTAATTTATAAATTTATAATATTTAGGAAAATGTAAACTATAGTGTTCATACAACACTATTTTAAGATGGCGCCGCCATACGCCAAATGCTTTAATTAATTTGTACTGCAAATTATATGTTTTCTTTTTCATACAACTAATATTTAAAATATTTATTGCCTTTAATACTATTATATTACTTAGTTATTATTATTTTAATATTCATTTCAATATTCGCTTTTGTTATTTTTATATTATTAATGTAAAATAAGAACTCACCAAGAAATTCTTCATAATTAACAAATATGCATCTTACCAAACTTGATTATTATAAAATTATTATATTTCGATCACTTTGCATTTAATATGTTAAATTTATTTATTAAATATCCATTTCCTTGTATTCAATTTATAATATTTGCAATTTAATATCAATAATTTTCTAAGCGTCACTTTTACCGACGCCACGCTCCCGCCATGCTCCCTTTCTCTTTTTATATTCCATTTTTAAAAATCATAAACTATAATATGCCAGCAACTCATACAGCCAACGTTGCTTTTTTCTGAAAATATTAATTAAATGTTTTTTTATTATTTGTTTAACCTATTCCATAAAATTGTATATATTTTTTTATTATTATTAAATTATATTATTTAATATTTTTTTATATTCCTACGTTTATTTATACAAAGTATGTATCGTTACATCATGCATCATCAATTGCAATCTGAATATATGGAATATATAAAGTTTATTTATTAAAAGTAAATTTGATGGTGTATTTAGACGTTCCTGCATATTACAAATAAGAATTACTACACAATACATGATGATGCGAATAAGTTAAAATTATAAATATTTTTCTTTTTTTCGCTGTATCAGGGTGGGCAGAGGGAGCCTAACGTAAGGCTTGTTAAGTGGCGGAACTTAACGCCGCGCTTGCCTCGCAAAGAAAGTAGAAATAATAAATACTCCTCGAGGGGGAGTCGGGGAGTCGAGTATTTATGCAAGTGGTCCGAACCCTCAACCAGACGCATTACAGTCCTCTGCGCCACGACTGGCCCCAATTTATTTTGCAAATAATAAGTAATTCTAGAAAAAAAATCCTACATATTATGTTATTATTTACAAAATCAAAGACAAAGTATAATGTATAATTAATAGTTTTACACTTTTTCCTTCATAGCAGTAGCCTCTCCCAGCTCTCTCAGTTATTCCCTTTCTATCCGAGAGACATTGTGTGTTACGTGGCGGAATTAAACGCCGTATATTGTCTCAGGTGGCAGTGGGGAAAAATGAAAATAATTTAATAATAATCTTTTCCCCAAGTGAGAATCGAACCCACGACCAATCGCGTTTATAGTCAGTCTGTCCCACTGCGCCAGGTCGGCCTCATTACTACAATACAATCATTATTTAATAATAATAAACCTTTATGTCCATGACAAGTGCATAATTCACAGCTAGGAAAAAACATATATAAAGAAATATGTCATGGACCCTTTCGGGTATAGGCCTCCTCCAGTTGCTCCCATTTGTGTTTTTCCTTTGCGGTCTCAATCCAGCCTTTTCCTGCTACTTTTACTATTTCGTCATATCAACGAGCTCTCGCTCTGCCTTGCTGTCTTTTTCCGCCTGGTCCGTGCCTTCTAGTGACCAGATTTGGCCATCTGCCACGAGAGTAGCGGGCCATAGCTTCTATATTCTTATAAATGACTAGCGGCCCGCTCGCGGCGTCGCCACGTGAACTCCTTCTTTATATTGCAACCCTCGGGGGCGTATATATAAAAAATAAAGTAGCCTATGGTTAAGCTTAGATTATCAACTATATTTATGCCAAAATTCATTACAATTGGTCAAGCGGTTTAGATTTTTCAAATAAACTTTCATTCCTTTGAAAAAATAATTAGCCTATGTTAGACCCAGTCACTTTTACTACTTTCATTCTAAGTTTCATCCAAATCAGACCGGTAGCTTAGCCATGAAAGCGTGACAGACAAACACACAGACTTTCGTATTTATAATATAAGTATGGATTACTATATATACAATCATTATATAGTATTTATTTATAAGAATATTGAAGCTTTCGTGGAAATAAACTATAGCGTAAGTTGGAATTGTTCTTGGAGCTCCACATTTTTGTTTCATTGTCAGATGTTATCAGCGGCTGAGTATGTCAATGTTATTTTTATTTTATGAATGAGTGACTCACAATATGTTGACTCATGGGAAAATATATGGTGTAACGTAAAGTTTACAAATATTATTCCAGTTTCAATACATAATGTCTTGATTTCGGACGGAGAGTGCAGGACGGAGTGTTTAGACACCAGGTCCTCTTTGAACAAGCGTGAAGCTGCTTTTTTTTTTTATAGCTTCACGCTGTATCCCGCACACAGCAGGTTAGGCAGAGTGTAAAGACACTTCGTTCCCCACTTTCCGCTAAATTCAGAGGCTTTGCGTGTTAAGTGGCGGAACTTAACGCCGCGCTTTGCATCGATACCAGAGCGAAGAAAATGAATATATTAAATATATCAACTCCTTGAGTGGGAATCGAACCCACAACCAGTCGCTTTACAGTCACACGCTTGTGCTACTGCCTAACCTACTGTGTGCGGGATACAGCGTGAAGCTATAAAAAAAGTAGTACAAATTTTAACACTATTAATATTAAGTCCACTTACCTTAGTCAATCAAGGGATTTCCCATAGATTGCCATAGAGAAGCAGGATAATCCATATTAATTTTTACTTAGAAATTCATTTGAGTTTATGGCATTGGCAGTTGTAGAAGGTAGTTCGTGGGGTTTGTCCATATAAGAAATTCAATCGTTTACGTTGGCGCGATCGTATCGGAATTACTTGACGTATCTAAATGAACGTTATAGTTGAAATCTCGAGCGTTAAGATATTGATAGTTATATAACTTTTTGTCGTAAATATATAAATATTAGGGTGGTCAGTCGTGGCCCAGTGGCACAAGCGTGTGTGGCACCCGAAAGGGTGTAAAGGACTGGTTGTGGGTTCGATTCCCACTCGAGGAGTGGAAATATTTAATATTTCCATTTTCTTCGCTCTGGTGTCGAGGTAAAGCGCGGCGTTAAGTTCCGCCACTTAACATATAAGCCTCTGAACTCGGCGGAAAGTGGGGAACGGAGTGTCTTAACACTAGGTTCCCTCTGCCTACCCTGCTGTGTGCAGGTTATAGCGTGAAGCTAAAAAAAATCTTCTTAATAAATCGAATCCTTTCCTTACTAAGTCACTAAAAATATAAATTAAACTAGCTAACTTACATTAGAGACCAGATTATTCACATTGGGACTGCATTAACTCATTCAACTGGATTACATATTATTATCTGTATTTAAGGAAATAGAATATGAAGTTAAGAGCACTTTAAGCCTATTACAAGCCGTAATAAATGTAAAACCTTATGATTTTTATGGGATTCACTGATTACTGTGTGAAAGCTCTTTGGAGTGTGTTTGGAATATTTTCAATCTTGTGGTGTGAAAGTTCATTTTAATATTATTTTACATTTGAAATTGTTTAATAAAATAAATAGTCACAAAGTGTGACTGTAAAGCGACTGGTTGTGGGTTTGATTCCCACTCGGAGAGAAGAAATATTTCATATTTCCATTTTATTCGCTCTGGTGTCGAGGCAAAGCGCGGCGTTAAGTTCGCCCAGTTAACACGCAATGCCTCCAGAATTTGGCGCTGCGTGGGGAACGGAGTGTCTTAACACTAGGTTCCCTATACCTACCCCGCTCTGTGCGGGATACAGCGTGAAACTAAAAAAAATTTTTTAGGTCAGTTAAGATTAATCATTTAGTTTCACGCCTTGTCTCGCATAGCAGGGATGACATAGAGAAGGTAGCGTCAAGATACTCCAATCTCTGCGTCTTATCAGAATGGGAAGAGAATGTATCAAAGCAATTTTTCGAGTGACATCGAACCCACAATCATCACAATTACACTTGGACGCTTCCACTGAGCCACGTTAACTTAAACAATTATTTTTCTTATTAATTTAAATATAAAAATATAAATAAATTGTTAAGAATTTATAAGTATATTATATCTATTAACACGTAAGTATGAACATTCAATATAACGATCATATGAAATTTATATATAGTAATTATTTTATTTTATTATACATTACTTATATATTATAGCAGCCTCGTTAAGACCTTGCATTGTTGTAGAATAATAGTATGAATAATTATTATTATTTAAGAACGTTTACTTGTACAATATATGCATATACAATGCATATCCACAAATGAAATTTGTCCTCAATCCAGTGGGGCCAGTCGTGGCGCAGTGGTACTAAATGTGACTGTAAAGCGACTGGTTGTAGGTTCTATTTCTACGTTGACGCGTTGCCGGCTTTGAGTTTGAAGGAGGGAAGGAAGGAGGAAGGATGGGGATGGTGGTAATAAGGAGAGCTGGCTTACATGCCATTGAACCGGAACACATCATCAGATGTCTATTGGTTCTTTGGCACGATAGTGGCCGTGAGCCAGGCAGAGAACGAATCTCCTACCACCAAGTTATTAGGCTACCCACTTTTACAGGGCGATACCCAGCAGCAAAGGAGAATTGTATTTATAATCTATCTCCCAGATATTGTTAAGTGTTTTTATGATTAAATCTTAAATATTATCTAACTATATAATATTAAATATAAAATACATATTAACATGATTTTATAGGCACAATCTTAATAGCACCACTTCGTGTTTAAATATTAAATCAAACGAACACAGTGGGGTAAAATAAATTATTCATAAATGTTATCACAGCGGCTACATGACTTCTGACCTATAGGTAGACAAACACTGTCCCTTAATTGGCTAGTCAACGCCGCGGGCAATATGGCAAGAAACATTGATTCTAATATAATTATTAGGTATAATCCATATATTACTATAATTTATCCTGCCGTTCAATTCTCACGTTGCGAAGAACAATAAAACGCTAAATAAATGACGCTGGTTTGTAATATTTATCACTTCGTATAATAATTGATTAATTATATTTATAAGTTTGTATTGTTTGTATCCGTTTAAGTGTTTGTGTGTAACCTATTTAGATTAATGTATACATTTTTTTTCAATTTCACGCTGTATCCCGCACATAGGATGGTAGGCAGAGAGAACCTAGTGTTAAAACACTCCATTCCCAATTTTCCGCGCGATACGAATTTTGGAGGCATTGCGTGTTAAGTGGCGGAACTTAACGTTGCGCTTTGCCTCGACATCAGAGCGAGGAAAATGAAAATATTAAATATTTCCTCTCCTCGAATGGGAATCGAACCCCACAACCAGTCGCGTTTACAGTCACATCTATGTGCCCTTGCGCCACGACTGGCAACAATGTAAACATGGCTGTATATGATAAATATGTACATGTACATATAATAAAAATGTAACTGATATATTTACGTCGAAGATATGTATGTCAGAAAAAACTGTTATTGGGGGCATTTGTCAATTTAGTAGATGCAAAAGTATTCTTTCTTAAATTTGTTTTCTGTAAAATAGTTTTACCGTATTTAGTACAATATTGACTTTTAGTATTTTAGTAAGCTTCCCTTAACTTTAAATATTTATATTATTTCAATTGAGTAGTAAACCAAAGCGTTACAATAACTTAAATATTAAATTGAAACAAAATTTGTTATTTAAATTAAATTCGAGCGGGTAAAAATACGAAAAAGTTATAGTCGTGTAGCTTATGCAAGGGAAGCAAGCCGGTCTCTAGTCAGCAGTAATATTTAATATATTTTCTGCCTAGGACAAAGTTCTGCGTTGAGTTCCTCCATTCAACGCGCAATGTCCCTATTTCAGGCGTAAAATGGAAGACGGAGTGTCTTCACACTAAGTTCCCTATGATTGATTTGATTACACCGCGGGAAAAATTGTAAAGTTGTTTTTAGTAGAACAAAGCGCGGCGTTAAGTTCCAATCTCAAAATGCAATGCTTGAAATTAAGTTAGAAAGCCAGTAATAAAATTAAAATATATAAACAAGGTATTACATTAACAATAGTAGTAAAAGTTTTCGATTAACAGACACACTCGTGTAATATAAAGCTAATTTTTACTTTACGACGTTCCGCCTTTTACGTTACGTGCTAACAAGAGTTGTGTTGAAGATGAGTTCATTAAATTTTACCGCACTTAATTTATTTTTAATGCATCGTAAAACTTAAAAACGGTTTCGCCGCTAAGAGTTATTTATATGTATGTGTACTGTAAAAGATGGAACTTTGGTAAATGGTCATATTTTTTAGTTAATATTAAGATTTACCACCTTTAATGGTAAAAATCTGAACTTTCTTCCTCAATTATTCATTTCGTAACTACATAGATGTAAATATCAGGTTTTACTTAAGAGGTGTGGTAAACTTACACACACATAGCAGCAGAAGTCAGAAAGAACCTGGTGTTAAGACACTCCCTTCTCCATTTAAGGCCTTAACACATCGACACATCGCATGTTGAGTAGCGTGTATCAAAAAGGTGTTTCTTTTTGTTAGGTACGAAATAAATGAAATGATTTTTATTAAATGTAATCCGATTTCTTCGAATCTTAATGCGCAATTAAATGTTACCCCTCAAGACTAAACTTAGGTCGCAAGTCCCAAGCTCTGCCTGATGAATCCTTGGAATGCTAAGGAGTTTCTTCTTTATGCATATCAGCCGCGTTCAAGGTCGTCGACATGGGGAACAATAAGGGCAGCTTCGGGGGGCCACGTCCTAGAGTTTCTCAAAGTTCAAACTGCCTCGATAGTCTGTCCATGATGAGTGTGCACATAATACTTATACAAGAAAATTTATAAGATATCTATATTAATATAATAAAGTGGTACAGTTTGTAATTTTGTTTGTAAAGGGCTGGTATCTTCGAGTATACTGAACAGATGATGAAAATTCTTTCACAATTAGCATGTTTTACTGTTCAGGAGTGATATAGGCTATATTTTATTATGATTGAACAGAAAGTTACGAGGATCCTATAGGGGTCGAATAGGCGATAAAAGTCACAAATAGAGACGGATTGGGCGACAAAACCGTGTTTTAATTAACCAAATTTGAAAAATAATTCTTCTATTTGTTTTTCTTTATTTTATTAGTTCACCCTTGGCTCATTGCGTGGCGACGCTGCTGATCGCATTCTAACTGTATCATCAGCCCTTTACATTTAAGCAACTATACTCGTTATTTACAACTTTTGCAGGTATCTGCACGTATTGGGTTAAAAATGATACAAAAAACGCAACTGGGTACTATAGTTCTCTAAAACTGCATTTATTTTAGTAAATAAACGGTTTCTTGAAACTAATTACGTCAATTATTTTAACATTAAATTAAGAGAACTGTCATTAATCTACTGAGTCATTTCTTTAAAAAATGTTACAATATATTTAGTAAATGGCAAGGTTCGTAGAACAGTAGTAAATATGTCATACTAGTGACCCGCTTGCAGCTTCGTCTGCGTAAATTACATGATTATAATTAATTAGAGCCAGTCTATTTGGGGACAGTCGTGGTGCAGTGGCACAAAAGTGTGACTGTAAATGACTGGGTGTGGGTTCGATTCCCAGTCGAAGATGAAAATATTTAATATTTCCATTTTCTTCGTTCTGGTGTCCAGGTAAAGCGCGGCGTTAAGTTTCGCCACTTAACACGCAATGCAAAAAAACACTATTTCGTTGTTTCGCCTCCTTAACACTTAGATCACAAAGTTTACTTTAACCCTAAATGGGTTAAAGGGAAGATTATCAAAATACAATACTCGAAACCGCATTCAAATCGGTTAATCCTTTTCAAAGGACAGAAAAATAGAAAAAAAAATAAAAATCGTTATTTTGAGTTTTCATATAAATACCCTTCATATACAGACAGCGATCAGTTACATTTTTATTATATGTATGTATAGATGGCAAGGTTCTTAGAACACTTGGATATATTTCATACTAAGGGGCCATTAACGAGGTTTTTTGCAATGACTAACTTCAGCCGTAAGTACTGTTATATTAACATTTTTCCAGTAATAACGTATGTCATGTACATACATTGTATATCCGTTTTTATTATAAGAATTTGTAAATGTCTTAGTCGTTATTCAGATATCATTATAAGGCATTTCTTAGAAAATTGTTTATTAATAAATTCTTTCTAGTCCATCGTGGTGTGGTGGTATAGTGTTTATATCAGGGCTTCTTAAAGTATGGGTCGCGATCCCAAATGGGGTCGCGTAGCAAAAATCTGGGGTCGATACTCGGGGAATTTAATGTCAAATATTTATATATGCCATTTTATAACATCACTAGAGTTGGCGTTTCAAAATGAATTCAAAAATTATATATTTTCATATTTACCAAATATAGTTACCGAATAAATAAATTAATTTATTGTTCTTCTATATTTGTCAAGAAACTCGCAATCAAAAATGGGGTCGTAAATGACAAAAGTTTAAAAGCCCTGGTTTTTATGGAAGAGTGATTGGTTGGGGGTTCGATATCTACTCGTAAGAATAATAATCGTAAGAATAAAAAATGGAGAACGGAGTGTTATAACACTAGGTTCCCTCTGCCTACCCTGCTGTATGTGGGATATAGCGTGAAGCTAAAAAAATAAAAATAATGTTAAAATTATTTAATGTCTCAATTTAGAGAGGAAAGTGGGGAACGAATTATCTTGACTCTGATTTCTGTTTCTCTCCCTCTATTCGGAAAAAGCATGAAGCTGTTAGAACAAATATAAGTTATTTAAAATTTTTACACCTTTTGTGATAGATAAATAGAGACAGCCTAATTAATACCTCCTGCATTAATCATTAATTTTGTTTTTTACATAATATGAGCCAAAGTAGAACTATATGCCGGACAGTAACAGTAACAAGATTATAAAAATGAAAATCTCTTCTTTTCTTTTTTCTATATTAGTTATATACAAATAAAATAATAATTACTTAACATAAGACTAATATACGTACAAATATTTAGGTTAACTTAACGTCAATTTATACAAAAATATATTTGATAGCCCAGGCTTGAATATAGGCTATTTATTTTTCAAAAATTCATCAATTATTGATTGCAATATAACGAAAAAGCTAAGCTTTATTTATTTTAAAAAGCTTTATTTAGTTCGGCAAGCCGCAAGCGGGCTAGTTAATAACCGTGTACAAGTTTAAAGTATTGCAGTTTCCAATGTCAGAACACAATGACGAAATAAATACGGAAGATGAGAGATAAGTAACGTAAAAAGCCTTACTTAGTTCGTGCAAGAATGAAGTTGGAACAAGATCGAGGTTTGGTTGAAAAATGATAATTGGTCTACTTTATAATATAAAATATTTTTTGAGATTTAAGAGCGGATGTACTTAAACTTGTTTTTGAAGGCTTTTAGTGATATAATATGTTTTTAATATGTTCACGTAACTGAGGTGAGCTTAGGTTGCGTATATTACGGAGTGGTGAGTTCATATGTTTGCTCAGAGTAACCCGCTGGGTTTTAGTGGGTAGTATCGAATTCAACGGTGAGTCCCACAGTATCATCCGTACGCAGAGCAGTTCTGCCTGCGTTGCGTACGGATGGTCTGCGTAAATGCATTTCCCAGCGACAAAAAAAAAAAAAAAAAAAAAAAAAAAAAAAAAAGGGTAACTTGCATCTATGCATTTAAAATAATATTTTTTTACGTGCAAGGACAAAAAGGCGTTTTGTTTTACCACTCAGCAGTACTTGAAAAGCAAAGTACAGAAGTTCATCTCTACATGTCCTATTAAATGTACGATACTCATGTGTAAATAAAAAAAATGTGTTATTTATTTAAACGTTTTAAATATAGGTATGTAAAAAGTTATTATACATTTAATGGATCATCAATTATAATTATCAAGTACCTTGGCTGATAAGATTTTTTGTTTTTCTAGAGATAGAGAGTGAGATAGAAAAGATAATATTTCATAGACCTAAATGAAATAGAAAAGTCACTAACTAATACATGACGATAAGTAAAGAATAAGTAAATATATTCATTTCATAATAAGATAAAAGCCTCAATAACTTATTTTAGCATTACAAAAATTAAATTATTAAAACGTATAACCTTTTATAAACAACCTACAAGTACAAGATTCCATACAGAACTTCAACTGGATTCTTTTAAAAAGCTCCCAGGAAGCTTCACTTTTTATCAAAGCTCGCCTTTAAATATAAAGCTTTTGAACTTTTGTTTATTTTTTAAGTATTAAAATTGGTTTATCCGGTTTCTTATATTCGCAATTTATTGTACTTAATTATAGTGTATAGGGATATTATCTTTTGTACACAAAAAAGGAGGTAACGGATCGTATTTTCTAAATTTGTTTGAGTAATACGATATGAATTCATTTTGTATTTACCTTATAAGGAAAATTGTGTCAGTTGAAACGATAAAACGGTTTAAACGTGCAGTTTAAGTGAAACAATGTATAATATTAAATAATTTAATATTTGAGCCCGTAGTTGCGCAGTGGGTCAACGTCTGACTGGAATGTGATGGTTCTGTGTTCGATTCTTATTAGGGGGAATAAATATATTTTTTTAGGTTTACGCTGTACCTTCTATATAGCAGGGCAAAGGGAACCTGCTGTTAAGACACTAAGTTCCCCACTTTCCGCCAAATTTGGAGACATTGCGTGTTAAGTGGCGGAACTTAACGCCGCGCTTTGTTGACACCAGAGCGAAGAAAATGGAAATATTAAATATTTCCACTCCTCGAGTGGGAATCGAACCCACAACCAGTCGATTACAGTTACACTTTAAATTATACCTATTTGTCCGCTTTGGTATTTAAGCTAAAATGTAGCATAATCGAACAATGTTTGACTGTAAATATGATTGGTTTCATTTGTTCCACACTCGTATGAATGATTATATCAAAGTTATTGTAATTTACCCATTCTAGTACGATATAACGTGAAGTTGGGTTCGCCATTTAACATACAAAATTTAAGAAGTCTCTTGAAGTTATATTCTCTATGCTTATCCTAATGAAGAAAAGAAACAAATTACAACAAAATTTATTTGCAAATTATAATCTAGTTCATAAAAGAAAACACATTTTCAAGGTATTCTTTTTTAAATAAAGGATGAGCAACCATTTTTTTTATTTTTTGGCAAAAATAACTCTTCTTAATGGGAAAATATCTGTTAATATATAAAAACGCTTAGCGGGTCGCATGACATTAAAAAGCAGGCCACAATTTGCATAGCCCTGTCCTAAATAATCTGATAATGATGTATCGGACGCCTAATTTTGTTCCAATTTGTAACTCCATAATACTTAGTGGTCATTAATACGTTTGGACACTTCAAGCAGGTAGGCGATCGATCGATCGACTTTTTGCAAGTGTTTCTGTAAACACGCATGTCATTATATCGTCGAGCAAATATTTAATATATCAATTAAGTTATAATTTAATAGCTTTTTTTGTATGGTTCTAAGAATTGTAGTTTAATTGACTTTATGACGGCCTATTTTTGATAAGTATGTAAATTTGAGTTTATTTTTAAATGTATAGTGAAAAAAAAAACTGTATCAAGTTCCGTTATTCATTCAGAAAAAATATACAAAAAAAATGTATGTTTGCTTTATGTAACTTGTTAAGTGTAAAACATGTCAATTGTGTACAATGAAGAAATAATTTCTATAAAATATATACAATACTAAGCTCAATAAAGAAATGTATGAAATGAAGATGAAATTGAGAGTCGCTTGAGTATCACTCATTAAGGCTATCATGGCTTAGATGGACGATCTCTAACTGTCAATGCCATTGTCGTCAATTGCCATTCTTTTTTTTTTTTTTAAAAAAAAGCCCAACTCCAAGGAATGCTAACACAAAGCGCGATTGTAACATACAACCTCAAGTCTTGAATTCGGGCGGAAAATGGAGAATGGAGTGTCTTGACACTAGATGATCTCTGAATATCCTATGCGGGAAAACATCGAGAAGCGTGAAATGGAAATATTAAATATTTAGTACTTTTGTACAATTCTGTTTTTTCCTACATTTCCAGGAACAGTGAATAATTTTAAAGGGCACTACACTTAAGCCTACACTTGGGTCGCAGATCCCAAGCAAAGTAATCTGTACATCCAGACGGTAAACCCATAAAATGCTATACAGTATTGTCTCTATATAAACAAATATAAAATAATATTTAAAATACTTATAGAAGTATGTTATAGAGGCCGCCGTCAGGTAGTTAGACGGCGTGTGATTGTAAACGTAATGGTTGTGGGTTTAATTCCCACTCAGGGCAATTATTATTTTCCTGTCTCCGCTCTAGTACCTCAGAAACAAAACGTAGTGTAAAAATCACTTAACACTCAAAGTTTAAGTTTCAGGTGAGAAGTAGGCAATTACACTAGATTTTCTCTTACGATCCTTGTATTCGGAAATAGACATGAAGCTGCTTGTATAAAGCAAAGTCGCTTCCCGCGTCTGTATGTATATATGTATGCTTAGATCTTCAAAACTACGCAACGGATTTTGATGCCGTTTTTTTTAATAGTTAGAATGATTTAAAAAGGAAGGTTTATATGTATAATCCATGCATAATATAGTAGAGAAACACTGATAATTTTAGAAATTTCTAATGTCATGTCTATGTGCCTATAGTGAAATAGTTGTGTAGTTCACGCAGGCGAAGCCGCGTGCGGACCACTAGTAAATAATAATATAAAACAGAAAACTCACCGTACAGACAGTAGAATAATGAGAGGCACAAGCAAAAACACGAATTGCTTATTTATCGGGTTATTTTGTCCAGTTTTCGTCGGCGCGCGTACCACTCGGCTCGCGCGACGCACGCATTCCAACATTGTTTCACATCATAATTATTTGTTTCGTTTTTATCATATTTTTTTTAACTAATTCTTGTTCACTGACACTGCCACTGGCTGGGACACTTCTGTCAAACACTTTTTCGTATACACTTTTGACATGGTAGTCCTGTGGAAAGAAATTAATAAGTTGTTAATGTGCTTGGAATATAAAAAAAAGTTTTTAAGAAATTGAAAGAGAGTTCGGTTTCTAATAGACACTAATGATAGCAGCTTTAAAAAAGTTTAAATTTTTTATACGTTTTCTAAAAATGTTTTAGCAATAAATATTTTTTAATATTATTTTTGTCAGCTTTATGTCAGGGCTTAGGCCGTTGTCTTTCTTTAGTAGGTAAATGAATATAATTTAAATATTATTGGGGCCAGTTGTGGCGCAAAAGCACAAAGTGTAACTATAAAGAGACGAGTTGTGGGTTCGATTCCCACACTTCGAGGAGTGAAAATATTTAATATTTCCATTATCTTCACTCTGGTTTTTAGGCAAAGCGCGGCGTTAAGTGCCGCCACTTTACACGCAATGCTTCCGAATTCGGCGGAAAGTGGGGAACGGAGAGTCTTAACAGTAGGTTCCCTCTGAATACCCAGCTGTGTGCGGGATACAGCGTGAATCTCTCTCTCGATCTGAATCTGAAAGGAATCGTATCGTGGAAATCGAACCCGCAAACATCGTGTGTAGAGTCAGAAGCTATTCGACTGCGTCACGATGGCCTAATTTTTTTATATATTATATTCATTTTAAAGTAGTATAGTGGTACAGCTAATGCTTATTAATGTATTCTAAATACATACATAATTTTAACACTTCATGTCTTAAGTGGATTAATGATTGATTAGTCATAATTTTATGATTTGTTTTGGTTTCGTTTAAAAAGATTTTTAAAATCTGTCAATTTTGGTCAGAAAATGGAGAACAGAGTGTCTTGACTCTAGGTTCTCTCTAACTAAACTGTTATGCGAGCGTAAAGCTTTCAATAAGAGCAAAGCAAATGAAATATTAAATATTTTAATTCCTCGAGTGGGAATCGAACCCACAACCAATCGTGTTTCCAGTAACACTTTATGCCCACAAGTCATCTGACCTCTAAATTTAATTTTATCTTTTTCAATATATTCTACGATCAACTAGAACATATTATGTGACGTAGAAACATGTGTGTCATAGAAAAGAATTAAAGTAATTTAAACATCAAATCTATTTTAACGTGACGTAACATCCATACATATATAATAAATGCGAATGTCTATCTGTTTGTCTGTCACGCTTTCAGGGCTAATCTACCGGTCCGATGTGGATGAAATTTAGAATTGAAGTAGTAAAAATTACTGGGTCAAACATAGGCTACTTATTTTTTCAAAAATCAACCTCTAAATGGTTGAAATAGGGGATGAAAGTTTATATGAAAAATCTATACCGCTTGACCAATTGTAATGAATTTTGGCATAAATATAGTTGATAATCCAAGGTCAAACATAGGTTACTTTATTCTTCAAAAATCCACCCCCGAGGGTGCAATATAACGAAGTAGCTGACGCGCGGAAGCCGCAAGCGGGCCGCTAGTGTAAATATAAATGTTTATATAATAAATATATCAGAATAACAGTTACATGTTTGTTCGTTCGTCACTCGTCCTTTATAATGATTAGCGTCTTGTTATGCCTATTATGGCTTTGACACATTTATTTCTATATTATTTTTTGTGATACGGTTAAATTAAGAAAAAAATAGGTGCCAGTCGTGGCGCAGTGGCACAAACTTGTGACTGTAAACGACTGGTTGTGGGTTTGATTCCCACTCGAGGAGTGGAAATATTAATATTTCCGTTTTCTTCACTCTGGTATCGAGGCAAAGCGCGGCGTTAACTTCCGCCACTTGACACGCAATGCCACCAAAAATCGGCGGAAAATAGGGAACGGAGTGTCATAACACTAGGTTCCCTCTGACTACCATGGTGAGTGCGATACAGCGTGAAGCTAAAAAAAAGAAATCTGCTATTTTTCGGGTTCACGCCATATCCCGAATGACACTTCGTTTTTCCGTTTTACGCCCAAACTCTAGTCAACTTTATAAATCACTTCGAATAATTTTGTCAAAATTTATGTTTATTCACTTACAAATTATTTTTATTTTACCTTCACACTGTATCCCGCACACAGCAGGTTAGGCAGAGGCAACCTAGTGTTAAATCACTCCGTTCCCCACGCACCGCCAAATTCGAAGGCTTTGCGCGTCAAGTGGCGGAACTTAACGCCGCCCTTTGCCTCGACACCAGAGCGAACAAAATGGAAATATTAAATATTTCCACTCCTCGAGTGGGAATCGAATCCACAACCAATCGCATTACAGTCACACTTTGTGCCTCTGCGCCACAATTGGCTCCAACATTATTAGAATAAATGAATTAAGTTTTTTTTAGCTTCACGCTGTATCCCGCACACAGCAGGTTAGGCAGAGGCAACCTAGTGTTAAATCACTCCGTTCCCCATAATAGCTTATAAAATTAAACATTGCATAGGATACAAATTATAGTTCATATAAATACACCATCTAACTTAGTTTCTATATAAATCTACGTAATACGTAATATACGTAACTCGACACTAACAACCGCTAATAAAGTAAATAAATATTACACTTTTGACGCTACTGTGCTGTAATCGACTTGTGGAAAGTTAGAGTGTATCGATTTTATCATTTTATCCATTTTAAATTCTTATAAAAAGCGAGGCCAACATAGACGCACGAAGTGTTAGTAAACGCGACTGATCGTGGGTTCGATTCCCAATAGAGGAATGGATTTTTTTAGTATCTTCATTTTCGCTCTGTTATTGAGGCAAAGCGCGGCGTTAAGTTCCGACACTTAACACGCAATGTCGCTAGAATCCGTTACCTAATACTTAATGCCTCCAAAATTCGGCGAAAAATGGGTAACGGAGTGTCTTAATACTTTCACATTTTCCCTTTTTTACTCTGCTGTGAGCGGGATACAGCGTGAAGCTATAAAAACATGCAATAATCTTATATTTAATCAAAAAACTTGAATTTGGAAAATGGAGAACGATATATTTTGACCTTACCCTACGAAAAAAAACGGGAAACTGAAAAAAATAAAAATAAAATCCTAGGCTATCTAAATTACTATCTAGTATTTACATATAGGTACTAAATATGAAACTCTTTAAAAATGTCAAGGCAACTTTAATTATCTAAATATGTCTCAAGATACGAGCCCGTCACATAAAGTAGCGTAACGAGCTATTATTGATTATATTAACCAACAATATAAGCCATTTTTAAAATCCTGCAGTTTATTGTGTAAATTTTTAAGACACTCCGTTCTCCACTTTCCGCCGAATTCTCGAGGCATTGTGTGTTAAATGGCGGATCTTAACGCCGCGCTTTGTCTCGACATCAGTGTAAACAAAATGGAAATGTTAAATAATTTCACTCCTCGAGTGGGAATCGAGCCCACAACCAGTCGCATTTACATTGACACTTATGTGCCCACAAGCCACGACAGGCCTCATTATTACAAATTGAGGGGCGGAATTATATAATTATTTCGTCAACTGGAAATCGAACCTACAACCGTATTCACAGTTAAACGATATCTCAGTACGTTACTCAACTACACTCAACGACGTGTTTTGTCTCGACACCAGAGCGAAGAATGAAATATTAAGCGGAAACACTAGGTTTCCCTCTGCCTACCCTACTGTGCGTAAGATACAGCATAAAGCTAAATAATTTTAACATTTATCTATTCTAATAATGTTGGAGCCAGTTGTGGCGCAGAGGTACGAAGTTTGAATGTAATACGACTGGTTGCGCATTCGATTCCCACTCGAGGAGTGGAAATATTTAATATTTCCACTTTATTCGTTCTGGTGTCGAGACAAAACGCGGCGTTAAGTTCCGCCACTTAACACGCTAAGCCTTCAAATTTGGCGAAAAGTGGGAAACGGAGTAGATTCCCTCTGTCTACCCTGCTGAGTGCGGGATACAGCGTGAAACTTAAAAAAAATGTTATAATTTTGTCATATAATATATAAGGTGCAGTGTAGATTTCTGTTATTTAACAATTTTAAATTAATTTCGGGCGGAAACTGGAAAACGGAGTGTTATGACACTACCTTATGGCTATGCATGATAAAGCGTGAAGTTGAACAGTAATATATTTGTATTAGTAACATTTAAAATAGTTAAACAATTGAAAACTTGTTTCAAAACATTGGCTTTTTGTTTATGAGTGGACAAGCATTCACGATTCACGACTAACTTTATTACTATTGTTATCTGTAACAATATAAATTACATTGAAACTGTCTTTTAGAATTAAATTGTTCATATATTAATAAAGAAATAGATAAGATAAAATTAAATTATATTATATTTTTTGGGTTTTTTCTTATTATAGATATTTATTTTAATATATTATAGACATCGTGGCGCAGTGGGTCTACGTCTGACTCTTATCGCAGTTGGTTATGGGTTCGATTCTCTCTCAGAGTAATGTTTTTTTTAGCTTTACGCTGTATTCCGTACACAGCACAGTAACCTAGTGTTAATACACTCTGTTCCCCATTTTCCACTGAATACGTAAGTGGCGCGCCGCGCTTTGGATGGACACTAGAGCGAAGAAAATGGAAATACTTTATATTTACACTCTCCGAGTGGGAATCGAACCCACAACCAGTCGCTTTAAGTCAGACTTGGTGACTCTGCGCCACGACTGGCCCCAATTTTTTCTTATAATGATTATAATAAGCATAGCCTTGAGCTCTGCCTCTCAACATACAATGTCTTGATTTTGTCAAATGGAGAAGGGAGCTTGGTTTTGTCAAATGGAGAAGGGAGAAGCATTTTGTTATATTATAATAACATAGTGTATAGCCGAATAATATTATTTTTGTTTTTAATAACATTTAAATTGTTATAACGTGATTTTAAAAGTGATTTTGTTTGTTGATTGTGGGTTAAATTTTCTTTTTTTAAGTTTTACGTTGTATCCCGCACACAGCAGGGTAGGCAGAGGGAACCTAGTGATAAGACACTCCGTTCCCCATGCACCGCCGAATTCAGAGGCTACGCGTGTTAAGTGGCGGATTTTAACGCCTCGTGCCTCGACACCAGAGCGAAAAAAATGGATTAAATATTTCCACTCCTCGAGTGGGAATCAAACCCACAACCAGTCGTTTACAGTCTCACTTTTGTGCCAATGCGAGATAAAGCGTGTAAATAAGCATGTGGGTAGGTATTGTATTAAATTTAAATCAAAATTGTATTAAGGTCCCCTTAAGCCAAAGGTTAATTTCAAATTGTTCATATATTACAGGTAACAAGAAAATACCATTATCATTATACTTATTTCGTGTCTAAAGTGTTGCATTACGAAGAGATTACTGTCGAATTAAATGTAGAAGTTAGTTTGTTTATGTTATTGTTGTAAAGTTTATGTTTATTTCGTCACTTTCATTAAGGTTTAATTATCTTTTTTTTTTTTTTTTTAGCTTCACGCTATATCCCGCACACAGCAGGGTAGGCAGAGGGAACCTAGTGTTAAGACACTCCGTTCCCCACTTTCCGCCGAATTCGGAGGCTTGCGTGTTAAGTGGCGGAACTTAACGCCGCGCTTTACCTCGACACCAGAGCGAAGAAAATGGAAATATAATTTCCACCCCTCGAGTGGGAATCGAACCCACAACCAGTCGTTTACAGTCACACGCTTGTGCCACTGGGCCACGACTGGCCACAGGTTTAATTATCAATTTGTTTAATTCTGTCTCTTAGAAAAAAATGAACGATATTGGAAAATACATTCAGATAACGTAAATACATTAATATAAAGTCTTGAACGCAGCGGGATTTGAATCCGCACCTTTTGGACAACGTCCAGGCGCTCCGACCGCTAAGCCATGCGTTCTATTACCAGCTGCGTCGAAATTCTTATACGCTTATTATGACTTATTTATGTTGTTAGCATCTCTGTAGAGAGGTTTTTACAACTTTTTGCTACCCAAAGATTATTCTACAAACAATCATGTGGCAAGAGAGAATACTATTTATTAAATACTTTTTAACATTTTTATTCACACACTTAGGAATTTAGAAATATCTTTTAACATTGCGAAGTAGAAGTAAGGGAGAGCGGGGTTAGAAGTTACCGAGGTAAGTTGTTCCGATTGAAATAGCTTCGCAAGGAAAAGGGATAGGAATATAGATTAAACACATCGTGAAACTGAAGGAGATAGCGCACCGACGGCCACCATCTTGAATAGGCCATTGGCACTAGAAACATCAGAACAGCAGAACCCGCCTCTGTAATTCACGTAAGTAAATATTTCCATATTTGGTATTTTTGGTCTATCTCACAAATTTTAACGATTAGCCTTGAGTATTTTAGTGTTTTCAAATAATATTGTATTTACTTTTTCGGTACACTATTCGTAAATTACTTATGTTTCATAATCTAACCTATATCTGGCTTTTTTTCCAACACGTGTATTTGGGGCTAGAAGTTCCTTTTTTTGGGGGCAAGTTGTGACTTTGGAAAAGCTTACCCCAATTCGTTTGTACTAACAATGGAATATAAATGATGTAATTTTTTATTTGTAGCATGCGAACATATACCCGAAAATCAACACGAGGTTCTGTATCACTGGAGTTAATGCAAAATCTGTAGATGCAGTTATCAAAGATGGCAGGAAAATAAAAACTGTTGCCAGAGAATCAAAATCATTATACAGATTTGTCAAAAAGCTAAGAACTGGAGTAGAAAATGTCACTATTGGTTATAAGAAAGTAAGATTAGGATTTACTGAAGAACAGGAAGATCAGTCAGCAGAATATTTGTTGCAATGAGCGTCAATTTTCTTCGGTCTTTTACCAGTAAAAGTAAAAAATTTAGTGAATGAATGTGCAGTGAAATTCAACGCTCGCAATATCCCACCATCATGATATACAAATAGAAAAGTTGGACCAGACTGGTTGACTTAATAATTGCTTGTTAATAATTGTTTAAATATAAATTATAGTTACTTATTATAACGTACATGTTTACTGGTTGATTCTTACAATACTGTTGATTAATGCTTAAATAATGATTCTTATGATACTTGTTTATGATTGCTTAAATAAACAATCTTAGATCTATCATTTATTATTTTTTATTTCACAAATATTTGTGCTATTAAGCTTTCACAGACCAGGTAACAATATACCCCGGGTCGTTAACAATTTGCCCCAAGTTGGGGTAAGTTGTTACTTTCCGACTTTAGGCTATAAAATAATAATAGTAAAAAAATCTTACAAGGAATATTCCAAATAACTATCTTAATAAAAAACTTAGACATGTAAGTTTATTTAAATCGTATTGTATGAATACTGAAATCAAGTATTCGTAACATTATTTAAGGTTAATTAAAAATCGGAACTTTTAGCCCCGCTCTCCCCTACTTATAGCTAAGTTAAAAAACCATCGACTGTACGCAACGTTTATGGGTTCTCCCATAATTGTTTTTAAATTAAATGATTACAAAACTGGACGAAATCCATCAATTTAGTGGTTTACCATTAGATTCTCAATGTATACTATACGTAACGTAAATAAAATATATATGATTATTATTAGAAATAATTTTTTTTTTTTTAGCTTCACGCTGTATCGCGCACACAGCAGGGTAGGCAGAGGGAACCTAGTGTTAAGACACTCTGTTCCCCACGCACCGCCGAATTTGAAGGCATTGTGTGTTAAGTGGCGGAACTTAACGCCGCGCTTATACCTCGACTGCGGATTCGATTTCTAATGGAGGAGTGGAAATATTTGATATTTTCATTTTCTTCGCTCTGGTACCGAGGCAAAAATCTATACTATAAATTTCTTGTTCTCTTCGTGACTTTGACTACCTTTCGCCCTGAATTCAGACATTGCGTGTCGAGTGACAAATCTTTAAGTCACACTTTGTGTTATCAGAGCTGAGAAACGAAAAGTTCAAAAGTGCGACTTGTTGTGGTTTAACTCTTTCTGGGCTATTTGTAGTAGACCTCTAAAATTTGGCAGAGATATCGAGCACAGTGTCTTGTGTGCTGTGATTCCCACTTTGGGCCAGTCGTGGCGCAGTGGCACAAGTGTGTGACTGTAAACGACTGGTTGTGGGTTAGATTCCCACTCGAGGAGTGGAAATATTTAATATTTCCATTTCCTTCGCTCTGATATCAGAGGCAAAGCGCGGCGTTAAGTTCCGCCACCTAACAAGTAATGCCTCCGAATTCGGTAGAAAGTGGAGAACGAAATATGTATACAACACTGTAAGTTGGATACTACGTTTTTTATGTTTATTTTATTTATTTAACATAAATAAAATATTTATAAAATATTTAAGGAATCACAGCCAGGATAACTGTAAACAGGTATTGGCTTGCAACGTATATCAGCTTACAATCAGGCGCTGGACGTTTACACGTATCTCACGAACTACGGGTAAACCTGACCGCGCTGAGCTCTACGATTTGTAGGCTATCGGCAAGATATGTACACATTGAAAGATTATTGCTTCGTTTTGTTTATTGCTTTTGGTGAAAGTTTCTTAGTTAATCTATATAAATAAATAAATTTAGAGTGTCTGTCTGAAATATTGAAATAACTGGTTTTTACTATGCATTTAGTATATATATATGTTGAAGCAGGGCAGAGGGAACCTAGTGTTAAGATACTATAAGGTAACGAAGGTGTAATAAGTCTTAAATAAAAATAGGGTTTTATTTTTACTCAATAAAGGAGGTAAACGAGAAGAAGAAGATCACATGGGGGTGAGTGGTTACCCTCGGCCATAGATATCTATAACATTAATGTTATAGATGCGTTGCCAGCCTTAGGGATGTAGGAGAGAAGGATGAGAATGGTGGGAATAGGGAGAGCTGGTTTACATGTCATTGTAGTCGCGAGCCATTCGGAGAACGAATCGCCTACCACCAAACTATTAGATTACCCGCCTTTTAAGGGACGCTACCCAGCGCCGGAGGGGGATTGTACTCTTAACCCGGCGGAGGGGAATTAAATTATTAAAAAAAATATCTCATAAATAACAGCTTTTGTTGTGAAATTCAACCTCGCACTTTGTTTACAAAATAAACAACATCATTTGATTTGAAAATTTGAATTTAAAAAAAGCCTACACTATATTTCCTGTATTAGCGAAAACCTAGTGTTAAGACACTCCGTTCTTAATTTTTAGACTGAAATTGAGATATTGCATGTTGAATGGTAAAATTCTCTCTACCTCAAGTACGCGGATAAATGAAAATATTTTATAATGAAATCATTTTCCCAATTGAGAAATGAATCTACTACCAATCGTGTTTACAGTCAGACGCTATCCCACCTTAGCCTCTTCTTGGCTATCACCTATACTGTCATTTTTTTTATTTAGTATTTCGAAAATTGTACTATTATATTTCCAAAATTGTGTAACAAACACTAAAAGCTCTATTAAGCAAGATTTGTAAGCTTATTGTTTTTTTAACTTCACGCTTTTTCCCGCATACAGCAGGGTAGGCAGAGGGAATTTAGTGTCAAGACACTCCGTTTTCCAATTTCCGCCGAATTTCGGAGGCACTGCGTGTTAAGTGGCGAAACTTAACGCCGCGCTTTGTATCGGACAAAAATAAATATTTCCACTCTTCCAGTGGAAATCGTGGGAGTATGAGGAAGATTGTATGCTAATATATTTCAAAAATTGTGTAATAAACACTAAAAGCTCTATTAAGCAAGATTTGTAAGTTTATTGCATTGCAATTTACAAAATAATTTATTCTACGAATTCAATGAATACTTGTATATCAGCTATTTGCCTACTAAGTATGAATGAGACGGGGTCAAAGCACGTAACCGATTTATAGTATAAGATTTATTAATGAAATTGTTATATCTTTATTCTTTAAGGCTTGTTATCCATTATCTAGATATACATCGCTCACCAAATTCAGAAAGTGGAGAACGGAGTGTCTTAACACTAGGTATTGTCTGACTACTCCCCTCTGGGGAAAAAGCGTGAAGCTATGTGAATACAAAAGGTCGAAAAAAATAAAAAAGGGTTTACATTTAATTTTTCAAATGTATATTTTTTTTATTTTTAGCCCTTTCGTATTAAGTTAGCGATATATAAAACTGTGGCGGCACTGAATGACTAATAGGCACAAGGACTGTCAAATTGAATGGGCGTAGAATGCTAAAATTTGGTTGTAGAAGAAGGGAAAGGGAGTGTTTCCAATACTTTTACGAGACATTAAAAACGGGAATTTCGGTTTTCATAGTCCACGCAAACTAATTAAGACTTATTGTTATTTTGTTAATAATAAAAATATATAAAACATTTTTATATATACTAAGTAATGTATGATACTTTAAAAGTGGTATATAAAATTTAGTTTAAATTACATATAAGTATTGTAATTAACGTTTAACTTTAGATGGAAGAATCCTAGAAGCATATAATTAAATTGTAATTGGCATGCCAATGGCGTCGTAAAATATAGGTAAAGCATGCATTACTTATATATTGCATTTTAGGAAGAGCTTCTTTTGCCATAAGATATTTATTATACATTTAAATCTTAAAGTAAAAAATCTTTATATTTTGAAATATTCCACTTTCTCTTTATGTTAAATTCGAGCAGAAAACGGAGAACGAAGTGTCTTGACACTACGTTTCTCTGTCTACCTTGCCATGCGGGATACATTTACATACATATAAATTTTAATATCTTCATCGCGCCATACTGTCCATGGATTTATACCTTTAAAACATATTTCTATTATAACACTACAAGTTATCTTCGTAATGCACATTGATGTATGAACTTAGGGATTAAGGCTTTATGGGTAATTTAATTATGTGGGATATATTAAGTGAGACATAAAGTAGGTGATTAGTGACACTTTGACACTTCTCAAGATAAAACTTTGGAGGGAAAATGGTAAATAATGAACGGAGTTAATCTTTTAGGTGTCTCGGTGAGTTATTTGAATGGAAGTGAAAGGAAATGTATGTACGTACATATTTATAAGTTAACAATAGTTTAGTTGTGGCGCGTAAACGCGATAGTTGAGTTCCACGTCACGCTTTTCCTGCATAGCCACATCTCATCCCGAGAAAGAATGTAGTATCAAGATACTCTTTTCTCCCGTAAAAGGCGAGTACTTGTACCCAATAGATTGGTGGTAGGAGATTCGTTCTCCGACTGGCTCGCGACCACTATCGTGTCAAAGACGAACCGCTAAACATCTGTGTTTCATGATGTGTTTTCGATGGCATGTAAGCCAGCTCCCCCTATTCCCACCATTCCCATCCTTATTTCCTTCTGCTCTCCTTCATCCCCGAGGCTGGCAACGCATCCATAACTCTAATGATGTGGATGTCTGGGCGAAGGTAACCACTTAACACCAGGTGGGCCTTCTGCTCGTTTGCCTCCTTTATTCCATCAAAACATTTTCTATCCGAAATAGAGTCATTACGTGTTGATTCACGGCACTCAACGCCGTTACCTTTATAAAGGAGAAACGTAATGCGATTGGACATCGTCTTATTGTAATAGACTGTAGATGCAGTTGTTTGTGAGTTCGAATCTCACAAATCATTTTGATTTATCTTCTCTGCCAGTGAAGAATAGAGTGTTTTGACACTAGGCTTACCTTGCTGTGCGAAAAAAACTTAAAGCTGAACAATTTTTTTTTAGCTTTACGCTGTATCCCGCACACAGCACGGTAGGCAGAGCGAACCTAGTATTATGACACTCCGTTCCCCACTTTCCCCAAATTTCGAAGGCATTGCGCATTAAGTGGCGGAACTTAACGCCGTGTTTTGCTTCGACACCAGAGCGAAGAAAATAGAAACAATAAATTTGTCCATACCTCAACTAGGAATCGAACCTACAACCAGTCGTTTACAAAATTCTGAACAAAACAGTAGTTTAAAATAATATTGCATATAGTATTGACTAAGTAGAACTTTGACATAGTGACACCCAAATATGTTTAAAAACTTTTGTCAAAGAATTCAAGGAAGTTGCGTTTCATTGATGTAGAACTTGACTTTTATTTTCATATTTCTATTTTTGATAATGTTTTTTAAATTTAAATAAGTTAGAAGTTAAGACACATCATTCTCCATTTCTATCATATTTTTTTACTTCGGTTTTCGATTTTCATTTTATTAAAGGCCAGTCGTGGCTTATTGGCCCAAAGTGCGACTGTCAACGCGTCTGGTTGTAGGTTCGATTCCCACTCGAGGATATAAAATATTTTATATATCCTTGTCTTCTCTATATGTAATATAATTTCTTATTATATTATATTAATAATAATTGAACTGATAACATCTTTCGCAAATTCGCACTGGTGTTAGCTAAGATGCGCTTAGATTAAAATCTGCTAACAGGTTGTGTGACAGCGCAATCTGTAGATTGATGTATGGGACGGCGGACCCAAATAGATACATGTAGTGTTTTAATTTACATAGTTAATATTAGAAATATATTCTTTGAGGCTATCGTGGCCCAGTAGACTAGTAGACCTAGTAGATAAGATTAGATTTTTTTTAGCTTCACGCTGTATCCCGCACACAGCAGGGTACCTAGTGTTAAGACACTCCGTTCCCCACTTTCCAAATTGCAGAGGCATTGCGTGTTAAGTGGCGGGAGTTAACGCCGCGCTTTGCCTCTATACCAGAAGAAAATGGGAACATTAAATATTTTCACTCCTCGAGAGGGAATCGAAACCACAACCAGTCACGACTGGCCCCGATACGATTAGTTACTGGTTCAATTCCACTTGGTATAATATTAAAAGTCGTTTATCGCAAGGCATGGGACAACATCTGAGTGTAAATGCCATTGGTTGCAGGTACAGGTTTTATTCGGGGAAATAATTATATTATAATTAGTTTGGTTCCTTCGATCTAGCAAGATAATCGGCGGAGTTAAGTTCTGCGGCGTTAAATTGGAGCGGGAAGGGCAGGAGGACTAAAGTGTGAAGCTGCTTTTATTAAATTTTTTTTTTTGACTTCACGTCGTTGTCATGGTTGAGTGGCGGAAATTAACGCCGCGCTTTGTCGTAGGGCCCCGAGCAGACATATCCAAATATTTTTTTGTGAATATATTTATGAATTTTTTTTCTTAATAATCTTCCCCCCAAATAGGAATTGATTCCACGACTTTGAAAAATGTAAGACTGTTATTTTGCCACGATAGCTAATTTTTTATATTATCATTAGTTATTATTTTATAAAAGGAAGTTTATTTTGAAATATTTTACACTTTATAGATATACTAAACTGCTAAGAGTCGATTCTTATGCTAATCTATTTATAATGACCGCTATTGACGCATCGTTGTGTGATTGAGCTTTTACGAAAGTGCATGTAATTTATGATGTTACAGCATGTTGTTATTGCTTTCATAATACGTCTCAATAATGGACACGCTGTATACGAAGTTATTAACTTCAAATGTTTTTACATTTTTTGTGGAAAACAGAGAAAAAAATAAAAATTGTCACTACTATTGGAAAATAAAAATAAAAATCAAAATTATTGAACGTGAAAGCTTCAAGTTTTTTTAGCCTCAACTCCGTTCTCCACTTTCCACCTGAAATTAAGATATTCCTTATATGTTATTTATCATTAGTTTAGTTTGGGCCAGTCGTGGCGCAGTGGCACAAACGTGTGACTGTATACGACTGGTTGTGGGTTCGATTCCCACTCGAGGAGTGGAAATATTTAATATTTCCATTTTCTTCGCTCTGGTATCGAGGTAAAGCGCGGCGTTAAGTTCCGCCACTTAACACGCAATGCCTCCGAATTCGGCGGAAAGTGGGGAACGCAGTGTTTCCCTCTGCCTACGCTACGGTGCTTGGGCCTCATATACATCCCCTCCGGAGTCTTCATGCTTATTACACGATCTCCCTCCAGTATCATTGACACTGCATTCTTGAAGGTTAACTAAGATCTCTCTTCAACGCTCTTACCACTTACTTCGTATTTCTTGTTTACCATTCTTTCATCAGTCATCCTTTGCCCATAACACTTGAGCACGATCTTCTGCATTCTTATAAGACTTAAACATGTTTTTACGTCTATTATTCTATACTTTACACGCACGTCCTATAAAAAGAGTACACCTTTTTTTAGTTTCACGCTGTATCCCGCACATAGCTGGGTAGACAGAGGGAACCTAGTGTTAAGACACTCCGTTCCCCTCTTTCCACCAAATTCGGAGGCATTTCGTATTAATTGGCGGAACTTAACGCCGCGCTTTGCCTCGACACCAGAGCGGAGATAATGGAAATATTAAATATTTCCATCCCTCGATTTGATTCGGGAATCGAATCCACAACCCGTCGCTTTACTGTCACATTTTGTGCAACTGCGCCACGACTGGCCCCAAAAAGAAAAGACATCTCTATAGCATTAATTTTTATTTCGTTCTTCTGACTACCCACGTTATTATGCCGTACAACAGCGTCGGTACTAATATTGTATTGACCGTAGACGAATGTGTGTATAGTAGACATAGATACGTTTATTATTATAAATGTAGTAAATTTAATACTAAAAGAAAAACAGCTTATTTATAATTTTTTTTTGAGTTTGAAAAGGCATATTTTCCCATGTAGCACGCTTGTCAAAGAGAACCTAGTATCGAGACATTTCGTTTTGTACTGTCTGCCTTATAACTGCGGAACTAAACGCTGCACTTTGTCTTAGACACCAGAATATAGAAATTAAAGTAATAAATAATAATCCTCAAATGGGAATCGGAGCAAAACTGTCCCACTGGGCCACGACAGCCTCCGGATTAAATCAATTCTTCCTTTATTTCTATCTATAGTACTGTTACAAGCTTCGATTTCCCGCTTGGGTACACTTGTCGATGTAAATCTATAACATCGTGATCGTGATCTTCAGCTTCTTGAATATACATAAGTTGAGATGTGATCTGACAGAATTATGATTACCTATTGAACAGTTGACGCGCAAATTGTTACTACTTTGTATTTATGTAACAATAATATACGCGGTTAGTTTTATAAACAAATGTACTAAATAATTATTTGTACATATAATAAAAATGTGGAGCCAGTAGTGGCGCAAAGGCACAAACCTGTGACTGTAAACTAGTGTTTGTGCGTTCGATTCCCACTCGAAGAGTGGAGATATTTATTATTTCCGTTTTCGTCGCTCGCAGTCGAGCTAGTTCGCGGTGTCGAGGCAAAGCGCGGCGTTAAGTTCCGCCACTTAGCACGCAATGCCTCCGAATTTGGTGGAAAGTGGGGAATGGAGTGTCTGAACACTAGGTTCCCCCTGCCTACTACTACTACTAGCGTTAACTGATCCCTGTCTGTACATGAATTATATATGGAAAAAAAATAATATTGACGGCATTTATCAATAAAATTTAAAGCAGTTTTTTTTAATATTTTCTTTTCTGTTTCTCTGTATGTGCACTGTACTGTCTGTATCTGTATGTGAGTGTACTGTAGGTGCATTCTAATGTAATAATTTAACTAACTTAAATTTAATTTTGGCTGTTTACGTTATTTCTGTTTATGTTATTTCAATCTGTGCTTTCAGTTTCTTTTCTGATCTAAATTATATAATTTAGTGTCTTCACACTAGGTTCCCTCTGATTATATGCGATGGGATTGGATTATAAACGTGAAGCCATTTTCATTTCCTTGTTCTGGTAAGAAAAAGGCATATACTTATATACTTTTAGAATGCAGTTAATAATAACACTTTTTTTACATATAATTTTGTAGTCAAAACTTTTGTTAATCAGATATATAACAAAAAAGGATTGATAAATTAAAAACCATTCGAAAAACAAGACAAAGAGCTGGTTAAACCATAATCGCCTACTGAGTAAAGGCGATCAATTTAATATGAAATTGAGATGCACTAACATGAGGTGGGTGTCAAATTATATATAATGAGAGGTGCCGTAACATTATAAATTACAAGTAATAAACCGTTAACATGAACACATCTGAAGTAATTTATTAATATACGATCTTGTAAATAGAGGCCATTTGTGGTGGAGTGACTGCAAACGCCACTAGTTGTGGGCTCGATTTCCACTCGAGGAGTGTGTATACAGACGGTAGTAGTAAGTTCGATTTTTGTTTAAGTATATTTGAATGGACAAATTAATGTATTTTAATTTCTTAGGGGCCAGTCGTGGCGCAGTGGCACAAACGTGTGACTGTAAACGACTGGTTGTGGGTTCGATTCCCATTCGAGGAGTGTTTATTTAATGTTTCCATGTCCTTTGCTCTGGTATCAGAGGTAAAGCGCGGCGTTAAGTTACGCCACTTAATATACATTGCCGAATTCGGTGGAAAGGGGAGAACGGAGTGTCTTAACACTAGGTTCTCTCTGCTTACCCTGCTGTGTGCGGGATAGAGTGTGGAGCTAAAAAAAAAACGTTGTACAGAATTGAGGCCGTAGTGATGCAGTGGGTCACCTATTGACCAATTGATTGAAGGTTTGATCTTGTAAGATAAACTGCGGCGTTCGGTTCCGCCAGGGTCGTCAGAAATACACCTATTACTTTCTATCCTGTAATTTAGACATTGTGTCTACTTTCTATCCAAAATTTAGACACGATGTCTAAATTTTGGGTAGCAAGTAGAAGTCATCTTCCTGACGATCCTGCTATAGCAGGATAGCCAGAGACAAATTAGTAATATAAGAATTTAGAGGGGAAAATCTATATTGAAACTTTTACATTATTTTTTAGCTAATCAATCACATAATCTTGTCTCAGAACTATATTTTTATTGGTTTTGCATCATGATGTTCCCCTTAAAGTAACTTGCCTAACTGCCCGTGCTTAAGTCTATGTCTAAAGAGTTTAAAGAGAACTTAGTGTCAAGACTCTCCGTCCTTCACTTTTAGGTTGAATCCAAGACATTAGGTAAGGAAAGGCAGAACTCAACGTTGTACTTTGTCTTGTTACAACAGCGAAGGAATGTAATTAATTTTATATTGTCATTACTTCCACTGGGAATCGAACTCACAACCAATCGCGGTCACAATCCACCACTGTACCACTGTGCCATGTTATCGTTATATAAAAATATATCTTATACAAGCCACGCTGTATCCCGCAAACAGCGAGGTCGGTAGAGGGAACGTAGTGTTAAGACACTCCGTTTCCCACTTTCGGCCGAATTCGGAGGCATTGCGTGTTAAGTGGCGGAACTTAACAACGCGCTTTGCCTCTGATACCAGAGCGAAGGAAAAAGAAATATTAAATATCTCCACTCCTCGAGTGGGATGCGAACCCACAACCAGTCACACGTTCCTGCCACTGCGCCACGACTGGCCCCAATTTTAAAATATATAAAACAAAATTAAGATATAAATAACAAACATAAATTATATTACCCCATACATTAAAGAAACATAAACCATAGTATAAAGTAGTTATTCTATCCTAGTTCTTAACGTCTGAATTGAACATTGAATTCAATTAGCCGTTACTGTGTAATTGTTTAATCAAACGCAAAGTGGTGGGCAGTAAGCAATTTGTTTTATCAACTGGCTACATTTAACTGAAAACGTTTAAAATTGGACTACATTTAGGTAATTGTTAAGTATTTATCTGGTACTAGTTACACGCCCTCTTCATTCATTTCTTAAATGTCACTCATTTAGTTTAAATTACTATAATTTGTTTTAGGTTCATTAAATTAAAATATTTAAGGACCAGTCGTGGCGCAGTGGCACAATAATGTGACTATAAACGACTGGTTGTGGGTTTGATTCCCACTCGAGGAGTGGACACGTTTTTTATTTCCGTTTTCTTCGCTCTGGTGTTAAGGTTTCTTAACATGCAATGCCTCTGAACTCGGCGGAAAGTGGGGAACGGAGTGTCTTAACACTAGGCTCCCTCTGCCTACCCTGCTGTGTGCGGGATACAGCGTGAAGCTAAAAAAATATATATTAAAATTTATTTTATATTATATTGCTCATTATAGATCTAATTTCATGTAGAAGTTTGTTTCCTTTGTCTTCTGTTGCAAAATACATAGTGTCAAGACATTTCGGTCTCCACTTTCCACCTAAAATTGAGATATTATGATTTAAGTGGTGGAACCTATCGCCGTGATTTATCTTAGATACAATGAACAGAGAGATGAAATGAAAATATTTTAAATATAAGCTTACCGCAAGTGGTAATCGAACCCATAACCAATTGCTTTTATAGTCAAACGTCATTAACTATTGCCCCACGAAGTTTTCTCTTGCCCAGGTTTATATTTATATGAAAAAAACTGGAAATATAGTTCTTTTTAAGTAGAGCTAGTAATTTAAATAAACGAAAATAGCTTAAAAAAATATAAAAATACTACTTTAAGAACTTAAAAAGGCAAAAATCATTTATTATTATCACGTTCCATATTTTACGAAACACTCAATTAGTGATAGTCAGTGAAGTGGAGGTATGTTGACGTAATTATAGCATAGCTTCATTAGTGTTTAATTGCCTGTCAAGTGCCTCGACCGGGAATCAAACCTGTATCCCATTACTTTTTAACTTGGCAAAAAACTCGACTTGCTAAAGCCTTATGTGTTCAAGTTAACTGGACGAAATTGTTAAGTGAATTTCAATTTTAGTACTTAGAAGTAAGGTGTATTTTTGTATGTATGTTTGTATGTTTATTGAATTACGGAAATCTCGTATTGTAAACGATATGCTATTATTTTGTTACTAGGGACCGCTCGCGGATTCACCGCGTGAAATATTCATTACGAGGCAACCCTGAGGGACGCATTTTTTCAAAAAATAAAGGTGCCTATGTTTAAGCTTAAATTATCAACTATATTTATGCCAAAATTCATTACAATTGGTCAAGCGGTTTAGATTTTTCATATAAACTTTCATCCCCTATTTCAACCCTATAGAGGTTGATTTTTGAAAAAATAAGTAGCCTATGTCAGACCCAGTATTTTTTACTACTTTTATTCTAAATTTCATCCAAATCGGACCGGTAGATTAGCCGTGAAAGCGTGACAGACAAACACACAGACTTTCGCATTTATAATATAAGTATGGATATATTCAGTATAGAAACGTGTCGTAAAAGAAGTGTAGTTTTCAGTCATGTTGATAACATCTTCTTGATTTGAGATTCAAAGATTTATTTTGTTTGTTATAATGATTTATTATGTTAGAACAGATAAGGGGCCAGTCGTGGCGCAGTGGCACGAACGTGTGACTGTAAACGACTGGTTGTGGGTTCAATTTCCACTCAGAGGAGCGATAATTTTTTTTATTTCTCTGTTAAATACCAAAGCTCAGACAAAGCGCGGCGTTAGGTTCCGCCATTTAACACGTTAAGTCTCGACTTGAGGCAAGATATGGCGAACAGTGGTGGTGTATTGACACTAGGCTCTCTGTGACTACTCAATTCTGCGAGAAAAAGCGTGAAGCTTAAAAAAAGTTTTTTTTTTATCTTTTAAACATTTTTAAAGTGTTAATCCACACTTAGGAAAATTAAAAAAACACATTTAGAAAGCGTATTAAAAAATAGCAACAACAAAAATAAGTTGTAATAAAGCGTATAAAAATTTCGACAGAGCTGGTAGTAGAACGCATGGCTAGTTAGACTCAGTGGTGAGAGCACCTGATCGGTATTCAGGAGGTGCGGGTTCGAATGCGTTCAAATTTTTATACGTTTTCTGAATGTCTTTTTCAAGTTTTTTTTGTTTTTTTATGTTAACATATTTAAATGTCATTCTTAATCTTTATAAATGGCTACAGCTATTTTAAATTAAATTAAATTAAATTAAATAGCTTCACGCTATATCCCGCACACAGCAGGGTAGGCAGAGGGAACCTAGTGTTAAGACACTCCGTTCCCCACCGTGGCCAGTCGTGACCCAGTGGCACAAGAGTGTGACTGTAAACGACTGGTTGTGGGTTCGATTCCCACTCGAGGAGTGGAAATTATATTTCCATTTTCTTCGCTCTGGTGTCGAGGTAAAGCGCGGCGTTAAGTTCCGCTACTTAACACGCAAGTCTCCGAATTCGGCGGAAAGTGGGGAATGGAGCTATTTTAAAATAATATAACTATTTATATTAGAAAACCGACCCGTTTTCCTGAAAGCCAACCGTACTTCAGTCCGCAGTTTATTTGCATATGTGTCTAAACGAAAGTTCAAATCTATTTTAGTTAACCGACAAACTATAAACCTAGTTCTGTTATAGCTAGAAATTGTTGAGCTTTGTTAATTGTTGTGTAAGTAAGGGAATAAATGTATGAATAAATTTATTGAGTGGCGTAACACAACGCCGTGCTTTGCCTTAGATACCAGAGATAAGGAATGATTTTTTTTAAATATCATTCATTTCCCCCAGTGGGAATTGAACGCTTAACCTATTGCGTAATTGGCTATTGCGCCACGAAGGTTTCTCTTGCTCAGGCTTATATTTATATAAAAAAAACTGTAGACTAAAGCTATTAATTCAAAACGTGTGGAAAAACAGCTTAAAAATACCTAAATATTATTTTAAAACTTGCTATTATAAATAGATCTGTTAATAAATAGCTGGAAATTGTTGAGCTTTGTTAATTATTGTGTAAGGGAATAAATGTGAAATGAATTTGTCTTTTGTTTACCGGATATGATAGCTGTTTTGAATATAAATCGTACAAATGAAAAAAAGAAATATTAAGAATTTACTTTGAGGCTAGTCGTGGCGCGGAGGCACTAAGTGTGACTCTAGTGTCGAGGAAAAGCGCGGTGTTAAGTTCCGCCACTTAACACGTAATGCCTCCAGAATTCGGCGGACAGTGGGGAATGGAGTGTCTTAACACTAGGTTTCCCCTGCCTACTCTGTGTGCAAGATACGACATGAAGCTAAAATAACAATAATTTACTTGATGACCGACAACAGAGATAGTTTTTTGGTTTCAAAAATCTGTCTTTAAATGAATTAAATACAGAAAGTTTTAATGAAGGAAGACCGAATTTTCTCAAGAGAGAGTAGTTGATAACATAATGGAATAGGGGATGAAAATTTATATGTAAAATGTAAAACGCTTAACTTAAGAATAAAATCTGGATCGTCTAAAATACGACATAGTTATAGCTGGGTAGTTCACACGAGTGAAGCCACAAGCGAGTGCCTAGTCCATACTTATATTATAAATGGAAAAGACACAGATGTCTGGAAATGTGTTTGTCTGTCACGCTTTCAAGGCTAATCTACCGGTCCGATTTAGATGAAATTTAGAATGAAAGTAGTAAAAAATACTGGGTCTAACATAGGCTACTTATTCTTTCAAAAATCAACCTCTAAATAGTTGAAATAGGGGATGAAAGTTTATATGAAAAATCTACACCGCTTGACTGATTCTAATGAATTTTGGCATAAATATAGTTGATAATCGAAGGGCAAAGACACGCTTTATTATTTTTCAAAAGTCCACCCCCGAGGGTTGCAACATAACGAAACAACGAGGCAGTCCACGCGGCAAAGCCGCGAGCGAGCAGCTAGTTTATTATATACAGAGTAGCTTTTTAGTACAATACTTTATATTTCAAATAAGTTTCATTTAATTTTTCTAAAAAAATATATTTAAAGCGCCAATTAAGCTTATTAATGCAAAATACCAACTGGATAAATTACCTATCAAAAGCACTGAGTCAAAAGTCACTTGTAAAGTGGTTAATATTTCAAATATATCAGATAGTGCGATCTTAACGTCTTAATTAATATTATGTATTTAGGAATAAACGTGTAATAAATTTATTTGATTTTATTAACTAAATATACACACGGTAGTAGTAAGTTCGATTTTTGCTTAAGTATATTTGAATGGACAAATTATTGTATTTTGGGGCCAGTCGTGGTACAGAGGCACAGAGTGTGCCTGTAAAGCGACTGATTGTGGGTTCGATTCCCACTCGAGGAGTGGAAATATTTAATATTTCTATTTTCTTTGCTGCTGCTCTGGTGTCTGGTTCTTTGCTCTTTAAGAGGAGGATTTATAACGTCTAAAGAATTAATTAATTAAAGTAACAATTCAAAAAATTTTGCTCCATACGTAATTTAATTACAGATATTATTACGATTTCTCTCTTTGCAATTGCAAAACATTCGGTTCTTCACTTTCCGCCGGATATTGGTAAGTTGCGTCTTAAGTTAAGTGGCGGAACTTAACACTACGGTTCATCTTATCTAACCGTTTCTACGGTAAAAACTTAAATAATAACTAGTAAATGAATAGCTTCACGCTATATCCCGCACACAGCAGGGTAGGCAGAGAGAACCTAGTGTTAAGACACTCCGTTCCCCACTATCCGCCGAATTCGGAGGCATTGCGTGTTTAGTGGCAGAACTTTACGCCGCGCTTTGCCTCAGATACCAGAGCGAAGGAATAAATAGTAAATAAAAACAACTTTTAAAATATTATGTTGAAATAATAATCAATAGTTACATAAATACTTTAATTATTTCATTGAACACCTATTTACATAGCATCGGAAATATATTTTGCTAACATGCAGGATTTGACGATAGCATTGTTATGATGGTCCCATTTCACATTAGATCATATATCGGATTTTGATATAACACTTATAAATATCTAGAGTCAATAATAGCTCGAACATAGTATTTATTTATTTATTTTTTGCTTCTATGGATTCTAGTGCTAAGGCACTCCGTTCCCCACTTTCCGCCGAATTCGGAGGCATTGCGTGTTAAGTTGCGGAACTTAACGCCGCCCTTTGCCTCGACACCAGAGCGAAGAAAATATAAATATTAAATATTTACACTCCTCGAGTGGGAATGGAACCCATTACCAGTCGTTTACAGTCACACGATTGTGCTACTGCGCCACGAATGGCCGCTGTAGAAAATAAGCTGTAAATTAAAAAAAATCTTCAACCAATCAAAGTATAGAACATTTTTAACCTGTTATATAGAAACTTTTAATAAAATAGCCTTTTTAAAGGATCCTTGGCATTTAGGTCAGTATGTAATTACGTGTTATTAAAAAAGCAATATACGTTATTAGGGAGCGTACAACTAGGAAACTATTTGGTTACGAAACCTATCTTGTATCTACTTGAAATTTATAGTTGAACTATAATATTTTTATTATTATTATATTTTTAACGCCTTCGTTATGATTGCTTGAAATAGTTATTGGTATGTCTCAAAAAATTGTAGAAAGAAGTGACTATGGGTTCCATATAATATGACGATGGTATGATGGTAGGCGGTGAAGATTTTCTAATGTAATGTGATGTGGCCAGTCGTATCGCAGTGGCACAAGCGCGTGACTATAAACGACTGGCTGTGGGTTCGATTCCCACTCGAGGAGTGAAAATATTTAATATTTTCATTTTCATCGCTCTGGTGTCGAGGCAAAGCGCAGCGTTAAGTTCCACCACTTAACACGCAATGCCTCCGAATTCAGAGGAAAGTGGGGAACGGAGTATCTTAATACTAGGTTCCCTCTGCCTGCTGTGTGCGGAAATAATAATGTATACGTAAGCAAATCGAAGTAAGACACATATATAAATAAAATTTTATATATATTTTAAAAAGTTGTCAACGATTTTTAAAAGGTTTTTAATTTATTTCACGTTAAACTGAACGAAGAATATTATAGAAATAGTAAAAAAGAGCGAGCTCAGGTGGTTTAGATACTTTGTGAGAATGAGTGATAAAAAAATGGCAAAAGAAAAATAAGCTTAAAAATACATATACATAACATTTTGTTATACATTATGCACCAGACAGTTCGAACAATTTGATCTCAGACATAGATAATACTTTATTGGATTACGCTTCCAGTCGTCATGTGATAGATGATCTGAGGCGATAAGATGGCCATCTGGTGTTATTGTAACGTTCGTGTTACTTAATTGGTAGTGACAGGTTCGATAAACTGAAGTTGTGTTATGTTTATTTTGAAATTTTATTTAAGAATTTGGATAAAACCTTTTAGATAAAGTCAAAAAACTAGCTGTAGTTACTTAGGTTGAGACCTAGTGTTAAGACACTCCCTTCCCCACTTTCCGGCGAATTCGGAGGCATTGCGTGTTAAGTGGCGGAACTTAACGCCGCGCTTTACCTCGGACCAGAGCGAAGAAAAAGGAAATATTAAATATTTCCACTCCTCGAGTGGGAATCGAACCCACAACCAGTCGTTTACAGTCACACGCTTGTGCCACTGGGCCACGACTGGCCACTATATAATCATTCCCCCAAACGGGATTCGACTCCGCAACCATCGCGTTTACAGTCTGATACTACCTTGTTAGGGCAGCTTTGAAAAATAAAATATATTAGTAATAATCTACACGACGCTGCGTTTATATTTCATTTTTATTTATAAGAATGGACCTATATTTAATAACCAGTATTATATCAGATAATTACCATAAAAACTAGATTAAGACATCCATAGACCACCTAGGTAAGGTAAAAAACGACGGGTAAATACTACAAGCTTCAATTTGTTAATCCTACTCCTGACAGACACTTGATTGGTTTTTTGTTAAGATAATATAACGATATTTTGATATCAAAGATCTTCGTTCGTGCTTATAATTAGAGTATGGGCAAAAATGTAGTATACCTTGTTTTATATAGGTTTTAAGTAGGCATGTTACGGATATAGCATTTCGTCTCCATGAAGCCATCATTTTGGTTATATTTATGGGAAGAACACGATAGGTCTTGGGTTCGATTCTAGCTTGATGGTGGTTTACTTTTATTTCTGCTTCACGTTGTATCCCACACACATTAGGGTAGGCAGAGGGAACCTAGTGTTAAGACACTCCGCTCCCCATTTCTTATTCTGCTCTGGTGATTAGGCAATCCGCGAAGTTGAGTTCTCTCATTAAATTTCAAATATTTTGGATTTGGCAGTATTTTGACCACTATATTACACCCTGATTATTGTGCTATATTACAAAATTTGTAATGTTAAAAACAAGTTGTTTTGTTCCTTATATAAACGTTATTAATGACAATTTCCTAATTCCTTTATATATTAACAAAGAAATGTAAAGAAATACCTTCCATTGCTAAACTACATCAATAAAAAAAACGCTTATAGAATAAAGAAACACCTTTTCTCGTACACATTACGTAAACATAAGTGTTAGACGGTTAATAAACGTCCAGTCCCTCATTTACAATAGATAATAACAATCTTTCGTCTGTCCGTACGTCAATGTGTACCGGTTATACTGTCGCTCAGTACCTAACTAGCATCGCCGCATGCAATTGCTTTAGTTATTCTTATTTTGACAGATTTGATATTTAGGAGCGCTCAGGTTTCCCAGCTTCCGTTTACGATTATTTAGGTTAATGTTCTTTGAAAGTTTATTTTCACACTTTCTCTTGGTGTGGTTTGTAATTGCTGAATATTATGAATACTTAAGATATTAGATAAAAAAAAATACAGTTTTAACGTATATGCAAAAAAAAGTTACTATAGAAGTTTATAAGCGAAATATATTTAGAAATCTAATATATACAAAACTAGCGGCCCACTCGCGGCTTCACCGCGTGAACTATTCCGTTACATTGCAACCTTCGGAGGCGCATTTTTAAAAAATAAAATAGCCTATGTTTAAGCTTAGATTATCAACTATATTTATACCAAAATTGATTACAATTGGTCAAACGGTTTAGATTATTATATACAGGATGTCCTTGATCTCGCCCTTGCCTCTTATTTAAATCAGAGAATCCAGAAGGTGGATTTTTTTCTACGGTTGGGAGTTCCACAAGGATCTATTCTTGATTCTCTTTTATTTTTGGTTTAGATTAACGATTTACCTCTTTATACGAAGAACTTGTGTGATATTGTACTGTTCGCAGATGATATTCGAAGTTGACAGAAACTAAATAAACTATGGCATAGTGGACTATCATGAATTCATGGTTGGTCTGACATTAATATTGACATTATATTATCTTATGCTAAATGACAACAAAACTAAATGTATTGAATTTAGTCTGTCCAATGTTAAAAAGTTTTTTTTTTTTTTTTTAGCTTCACGCTGTATCCCGCACACAGCAGGGTAGGCAGAGGGAACCTAGTGTTAAGACACTCCGTTCCCCACTTTCCGCCGAATTCGGAGGCTTTGCGTGTTAAGTGGCGGAACTTAACGCCGCGCTTCACCTCGACACCAGAGCGAAGAAAATGGAAATATTAAATATTTCCACTCCTCGAGTGGGAATCGAACCCACAACCAGTCGTTTACAGTCACACGTTCGTGCCACTGGGCCACGACTAGCCACATGTTAAAAAGTGAAATTTAAATTTTACAAATAAATGAGAGACACTGCACATAATAGAGCAAACAGTTTTCTTAGGTATAAGTAATGATTATGAGCTCCAGTGGAATCCTCACCTTAAAACACTTGCAGATAAATGAAGTTATGTCGAGTTCGCGATTCAAAGGTAAGACTTGTTATTTCATACTTAGGAAATTTGAAAAAGACATTTAAAGAAAACGTATAAAAATCAACCATCTAACCCATGCAGCGGGATTCGAACCCGCTGCGTTCAAGTTTTTATAAAAAGTATTTAATAAATATCATTCTCTCTTGCCAAATAATTGTTCGTAGAATAATTTTTAGATAGGAGAGATTTTAACATAGTTACAGAGGATGCTAACAACAAAAATAAGTTGTAATAAAGCGAACTCTAGACTTCGTGATGAATAATGGACAATTGTTTTCCCATACATTATTGAAGTTATGTAGGGACCTATATTTTAATATTAGGTTACGAATTATGATCTTCAGGAATATTCTTTTTATCAAATGTTAGTTATGAACGAATACTATTTATTCATTTTAACGATGGACGAATACTGCTAATTACTAAAAATATTTATTAATAAAGGATTAATTAATTTCATATCTTTTTTAATAAGATTTTTTTTTCTTTGTTTTTTAGCATCACGCTGTATCCCGCACACAGCAGGGTAGGCATAGGGAACCTAGTATTAAGACACTCTGTTCCCCACTTTCCGCCTAATTCGGAGGCTTGCGTGTTAAGTGGCGGAACTTAACGCCGCGCTTTACCTTGACACCAGAGCGAAGAAAATGGAAATATAATTACCACTCCTCGAGTGGAAATCGAGCCCGCAACCATTTGTTTTTCAGTTACACGCTTGTGTCACTGCGCCACGACTGGCACCTTTTTATTTATTAATCCGGTTAAAAATAGTTTCATTTCAAAAATTTTGACTGTCTGTCACGTGTTATGGACACGTTTCAACATGTATAGGTTTACAAATTAATATTATAAAGAATTATCATTTGTACTCATAAAATGGTAATGACATCCATAAAAGTATGACGCCATAATATTTATAACTGATTTATTATGTTCTGTCATTCAATTCGTCTAAGCAATCTTTTATGTATTTTTGCCATCTTTGGTGTTCTTGTGACTATCATTAGATATGTATATGTATTTAATTCTAATTGTTTTATATGTCTGTATATATTTTTTTAGCTTCACGCTATATCCCGCACACGGCAAGGTAGGCAGAGGGAACCCAGTGTTAAGATACTCGGAGGCATTGCGTGTTAAGTGGTGAAACTTAACGCCGCGCTTTGTCTCTGATACTAGAGCGATGGAAATGGAAATATTAAATATTTCTACTCTTCGAGTGGGAATCGAACCCACAACCAGTCGTTTAACGTCACACATTCGTGCCAATGCGCCACGACTGGCCCCTTTGGATTTTTTTCATGTATTGTTTTATATTTGTTTGAGATGCGTATGCATATTGCAATTTATAGGCCCCTTTTCAGCATTTGGAAATATATGATCTGATGAAAGTTGAACCCTATTGAAAATAACAGCAATAATCGTTAAAAGTAAAGGATTAAAGTAAATAATGAGAACAAAAAATTTATTTAAATTTTATTAATTTCTCTGCTCTGGTTAAATAGAAACCGTGTCTATTGCTTTTAAACATTTATAAGTGTTATTCCACACTTAGGAGAATTGAAAAAGACATTTAGAAAACGTAAAAAAAATTTTGTAACGCAGCGGGATTCGAACCCGTGTTTATTGCGCCATTCAAAGAGTAATATCTTGATTTCAGGCAGAAAGTTAAAATTTGAGTGTGACATTAGATTGTCTCTACTTCTTGGCGATGCGGAAAATGGGGTAAAGCTGGCTTGACGTAAAAGATGCGTAAAGAAATAGGTAAGGAACTTTTAGTAAATTTTAAATATTTCCGTTATAGCCTCTCACACTTTTTCCCTCAAAGTGGGGTGGGGTCAGAGAGAACCTTAATGTCAAGACACTACGTTCACCTCTTTTATATACATATTTATATATAATGAAAAAATATATAGCAATTAGGCGGAAAGTGGGGAACGGAGTGTCTTAACACTAGTTTCCTTCTGCCTACCCTGCTGTGTGCGGGATACAGCGTGAAGCTAAAAAATAAAGAAAAAGAAGTATATAACAAATATAAATCATATTAATATAGCGTGTAATAATTCTAATATAGTGTGGAGAAAAGCCAACGCAATACATACGCATATATAATATTTAAACGTTATATTGTATAACAAATCAAATCGATTTACTAATAAGCGTCCCGCTGTGAAATAATAAACATGCTTTGTTACGGAATTTCGCAATTTTGCAATATATTGTAGGTGATCTGTTTTTGTAATGGACTAAGGAAATTACGTGGCGTTACTTGTTCTAATTTGTTGTTAACACAAGCTTTATTAATTTAATTTAGCTTCACCCTATATCCCGCGTATAGCCGGGTAGGCAGAGGGAACCTAGTGTTAAGACACTCCGTTCTCCATATTAGTACAATTTTCTTTAAACATTTCTAGAAGCTATTGTGGTTCAGTAGGAAACGGCCTAAATGTAAACGCTATGATCATGGGTTTGATTCCGACTCGGGGGAAAAATGATATTTAAATAGCTTTTAATTCGTCGCTATGGGACCAGACTGGTTGTGGAACTGGGCAGGCAGAGAGAACTTAGTGCCAACACACTCCGTTCTCTACTTTCCATCAGAACTCGATGCTTTGCGTATAATGTAATCGATGCCACATTTTATCATAACATAGCGACGAATTATTATTTTTTAGCTTAACGCTGTATCCCGCACACATCAGGGTAGGCAGAGTGAACCTAGTGTTAAGACACTCCGTTCCCCGCTTTCCGCCGACTTCGGAGGCATTGCGTGTTAGGTGTCGGAACTTAATGCCGCTCTTTGCCTCTGATACCAGAGCGAAGGAAATGGAAATATTAAATATTCCCACTTCTCAAGTGGGAATCGAACACACAACCAGTCACACTTTGTGTCCACTAGCCGCGACTGGCCTCATATATTGTTTTAGTAAACAAAATAAAATTAACAAGACAGCTGCATTTACGACTTCTTATAGACGATTGTAAAATGATACCTACTACGAATTAGATATAGATTTATATAACAATGAAAAAGTAAGGTCGGATTTCAGATTGATTTAACTAAATAAGTAAAAAATACGTGTCGATTTCGATTCGAAATTAGAGAGCCGAGCGTGAGTGCGGAGAGATTATTATAATATAAGATTTTTATACTTTTTTTTTAGCTTCACGCTGTATCCCGTACATAGCAGGATAGGTAGAGGGAACCTAGTGTTAAGACACTCCGTTCGCCACTTTCCGCCGAATTCGGAAGCACTGCGTGCTAAGTAGTGGAATGTAACGCCGCGCTTTGCCTCGACACCAGAGCGAAGAAAATGGAAATATTAAATATTTCAAATTCCTCGATTGGGAATCGAACCCACAACCAGTCGCTTAACAGTCACACTTTGTGCCTCTGCACCACGACTGGCCCCTTAAAGTTGATTTTATATCTTTTATATTATAAGTAGATAAGATATGATTTTTAATTTCAAAATAATTAATACATTTTTTTCTATGTAAAAAAAACGAAGAGCTAATAAAAATATAGAATCATATCAAATTAAAGCAAATTCTAATACAGCATGTTGTTAATTAAAAGTAATAAGTGCACTTTCATTTTTGTCCTCATTTTATAATTATAAATATTGTAATCGTGAAAATTAATATTACATGTATAATCCATACTTATATTATAAATGCGAAAGTCTGTCTGTTTGTTTGTCTGGTGGAGACAAGAATCTTCGGTATTTTATTCGCGAACTCAATTAACAAGTAAGCAGTGGTTACATTTCAATTTAATTTTGGCATAAGTAATAATTTTGTTTTCAGCTTTGCCTCTGACCTTGTAGTCAGTCAGTAAATAGTCAGTTTAACTTAGTGAAAAGACACTCCGTTCTTCACTTTCCACCTAAAATCGAGACATCAAATATTTAAATTGAATTTCGAAACATCTTTATTTAAATAGCATTTTGCAAGAACTATTGAATCGTCGAAAGAACACAAAACTACCACCGACTCGGAAGGCAGTTCTGCTGAGAAGTCAGCAAGAAACGGAACAGTTGCTTTTATCAAATTTAAAAATTAAAATTTTATTATTTCATACAATGGTAACTAACCTGCATTGGCCTCAAATCAGATTAATTCCACGCATTTTTATCCTCATCATATTTATTAAGGGAAACTCAAAGCCGCATGATACTTCTTATTCAGCCATCTTGAATGTTTAACTATATATAATTACTAGCAGCCCGCTCGCGACTTCGCCGCGTGATCTAGGTAGCAGTTTCGGTATATTACAACCCTCGGGGGTAGTTTAAAAAAAATAAACTTTCGTCCCCTATTTCATCCCTTTAGAGGTTCGTTTTTGAAAAAATAAGTAGCCTATGTTAGACTCAATAATTTTTACTACTTTTATTCTAAATTTCATCCAAATCGGACCAGCCGTGAAGCCGTGAAAGCGTGATAGACAAACACACAGACATTCGCATTTACAATATAAGTATGAATTATTAGTGTTTGTAGTTTAACATGCAAGTATTTTATTTGTTCACGGTAATGTATATTTATGCACTGTCAATAATTTTTCGTGCAATCGTAGTGTTCGATTACATTTTTAGCCAATGTAGCAAGAAATGCTGAATGAAATAAAAACAACAATAAATTTGTTATTGAATTATTTATAGTACATGTATAATCCCTTTTTTAGCTTCACGTTGTATTCCGCACACTCCGTTTCCCACTTTCCGCCGAATTCGGAGGCATTGCGTGTTAAGTGGCGGAACTTAACGCCGCGCTCTACATCTGATACAAGAGCGAAGGAAGTGGACATATTAAATATATCCACTCCTCAAGTGGGAGTCGAACACACAGCCAGTCGTGCACAGTCACACATTCGTGCCACTACGCCACGACTGGCCTCAAACCGTTTCGTCGTAATAGAAACATGAAAATAATTAAATTATTATTCTTCTGAATGGGAATCGAACCTACAACCAATCACAAATACACGACCATTGTACGACGATGGACTTATTAAGCAACCTTATTTCTTAATTTTAATGACTATTAACTAATTTCATGGTAAACATATCATTTAATACTGTTGAATCATAAAACTTACTGAATCAGTCAGCTTAGTTCAGACATGTTTAAAATTTTTGAATGATTTAAAACGATTAATTGATATGATTTATGATTTTAAGCGATTTGTATTCTAAAACTTGTCTATGGAAAATCAGTGGTCGTAAAATTTTATTACCAATTAGATGAAAATGGTAACACCTGTTTGAGCAGAAGATTATGTTTCGAAGCTTATCTTATGAGGCTACTTACATAAGTTTATAGTTATTATATGCTTCTTGAATATATTTTGTATATAAATATAAAATTTTATACTGGTGGCCAGTCGTGGCCCAGTGGCACAAGCGTGTGACTGTAAACGACTGGTTGTGGGTTCGATTCCCACAAATATTTCCGTTTTCTTCGCTCTGGTGTCGAGGTAAAGCGCGGCGTTAAATTTCGCCACGCAAGCCTGACGCAAGCCCGAATTCGGCGGAAAGTGGGGAACGGTATATATGTATATATATATATATATATATATATATATATATATATATATATATATATATATATATATATATATATATATATATATATATACATATATATATATATATATATATATATATATATATATCTATATATATATATATATATATATATAGATATATATATATATATATATATATATATATATATATATATATATATATATATATATATATAAAAAAAAATATAAAGCTTTAATTTTTAATAAATAATTTGCTCAGTGGGATATTTTATTGCTAATAAACAGCCATAAAAATAACTATTTTAAAGAAATTTCAGAGAATATATACATAGTTTAGCAAAAAGCCTTCGTATTCCTTTCTGTCCTTTCGTTTAGTGGGTACTTTTTATAACGAGTGACCTTTCGATTTTGTATATAGCGATATAGAATATATTGCCCCAGGCCTGGACTGCTTATGAGCAGTTTAAATAATATGTTTTTATATATCAAGAAACAGCATTACAACGATCTTTTCAAATATGATCTGATAGTGAGAGGAGGTTGGACAGAAGAAGCGAGCGTTAATGTGTTTTTTAAGGGCCTTTGAAGACTACATCGGGGTCTCAAGTCCAAGGCACTGACCCGTGCTTCTCCCTTAGCAATGCCATTCAATTCAGAACACCCGTATGAGAGACTGACAAATGTTAAGGAATATATTCTCTTATTCTTTAACCATACTTATATTATAAATGCAAAAGTCTGTTTGTTCGTTTGTCACGCTGTCACGGCTAATCTACTGATCCGGTTTGAATGAAATTTAGAATGAAAGTAGTAAAAGTGGCGGGATCTAACATAGGCTACTTATTTTATCAAAAATCAACCTCTAAAGGGTTTAAATAGGCGATGAAAGTTTATATAAAAAATCTAAACCGCTTGACCGATTGTAATGAAATTTGACATAAATATAGTTGATAATCCAAGCTAAAACATAGTATACAACGAAACCGTTACGCTAGTCATCTATATGCGTTGGTTCAGCTTTTAGTTTCACAAATGAAACTATGAAACAGTGTCAATACGTACCTAACACAATTGATTATGTCATTCTATAATCTAAATATTTAAATAATTCTAAAATTATTAATATACCTCTAATAACTTCCACGCGGATGTTAAAAATCAGGTACAATTTAATCTTTAAACAAAATCTCCTTAGTAAAAGTAAATTAGCTCTAAAACCGTTAAGAAACGACAAAAATCTGGTCAACGTGATGTAACGGAAAACGGAAAAAAAAGGTTAATTGAACGAAATTAAGTTCGCGACGACAGGTGTGTATTAATTAACGTACAACGATAGTATGTGTAGTATAAAAATATCTTTGGAAGTAAAATTTGTCGTTAAGTGTTGTTTTTGTCACGTTGATATATATATATGGTTTTTGTAGAGATAATACTTGTTTTGCTTGGGTAGAAATGTTTGTAAACGATAGGGGAGAGAAGGTAGTGACTTGCCACTAACTTTTTTCATTGGTTGTAGGCTTAATTTTAAATCGAGGAATTGCTTCATGCAGTATGCCACACACAGCAGGGTAGGTAGAGGGAACCTAATGTTAAGACACTCCGTTCCCCACTTTCCGCCGAATTCGGAGGCATTGCGTGTCAAGTGGCGGAACTTAACGCCGCGCTTTACCTCGACACTAGAGCGAAGAAAATGAAAATATTAAATATTTCCACTCCTCGGGTGGGATTCGAATCCACAACCAGTCCCTTTACCATACACTTTATACCATTGCGCCACGATTGGCCCTAAGGAAATACGAAGAATTGAAATATTGAATATTAAGTTTTCGTCACTCTGGTGTTAAGGTAAAGCAAGACGTTGAGTTCTGCCACTTAACACGTAATGTCTCCAGAATTCGGCGGAAAGTGGAAAACGGAATGTCTTAACATTAAAAAAAAAAACGTCAAATTTATTAAGCGCGTTCTTTTCGTCGTCGTTCGTCACACAGTAGGGTAGATAGACATAACTAAATATCAAAACGCTTTGTAATTCTAGGTGAGGAGAAAACGGAATGTTTTTCCAGTAATTCGTCTGGAACAATATCACTTTTATTTAGTTAGATAAACACTTAAAAGTGTTTCTCATATAGCAGTGTTTTCAATAGAAAAAAAATGTCAAAACAATTCGTCCTCTACTTTTCGTCCAAACTTGAAACATTGCGTGTTTTTGACACCGCGGAGCTTAACACCGCACTCGGTCTTGCGATAGCAGGAAGAGAAAATAATTTATGTACAGTAATTTACTTAGTGGCTAAAAATAATAATTAGCGAGTTTGTTTCTCATATTAATTATAAAAATATTTTAAATTGACTAAAATATGTGTTAATAAGCAACATCCTTAAATAAGCGGAAACTGAAAAAACGTGAGAAATTCGACAATATTATGTAATTTATTTTTAAAAATATACTTAAAGTAACATGCTTTGGATTATCAAAATATTATGTGTATAAGGATATCCGCTCTGGTGAACTACAAAAGGTGCGGCGTTGAGTTCCGTCACTTAGGCAATCGAAGACATTGCCAACAAATCGATTCAATATTTTGAGAGTAATATTTTTCCTTTTTTTTTTAGCTTCAAGCTGTATCCCGCACACAGCAGAGTAGGCAGAGGGAACCTATTGTTAAGATATTCCATTCCCCATTTTCCGCCGAATTCGGAGGCAATTGCGTGTTAAGTGGTGAAACTTAACGCCGCGCTTTTGCCTCGACACCAGTGCGAAGAAAATGGAAATATTATATATGTTGCAGAGCTAGAGCGAAGAAAATGGAAATACTAAATATGTCCACTCCTCGAGTGGTAATCGGACACACAACCAGTCGGTTACAGTCACACGCTTGTGCCAATACGCCGGTCGTCGGTTCGATTCCCAATTGGGGAAATGACAAAATTTAAATTTTCATATCTTCGCTCTGGTATCATAGACAAAGCACGGCGCTGAGTTCCGCCACATAATACGGAATGTCTCGATTTCAGGCAGAAAGTGGGGGGACGGAGTGTCTTGACACTAGGTCCTCTCTGACTACCCCGTTATGAAGAGAGTGTGAAGCTGTAAAAATCCAAACAAAATCAAAAAGACATTTAAAGAAAACGTATAAAAAGTTGAACGCAGCGGGATTCGAACCCGCGCCTCTTGAATACCGTCCATACGCTCTCACCACTGAGCCATGCGTTCTACTATCCGCTGCGTCGAAATTCTTAGACGCTTTATCACAACTTATTTTTGTTGTTCGCATCTCTATAGAGAGATTTTTACAAATTTCTACTACACAAAGATTATTCTACGAACAATTGTTTGGCAAGAGAGAATGCTATTTATTAAATACTGAGGCGCGGGTTCGATTCCCGCTGCGTTCAAATTTTTATACGTTTTCTTTAAATGTCTCTTTCAATTTTCCTAAGTGTGTAATAACACTTTGTGGCCAGTCGTGGCCCAGTGGCACAAGCGTGTGACTTGTAAACGACTGGTTGTGGGTTCGATTCCCACTCGAGGAGTGGAAATTATATTTCCATTTTCTTCGCTCTGGTGTCGAGGTAAAGCGCGGCGTTAAGTCCCGCCACTTAACACGCAAGTCTCCGAATTCGGCGGAAAGTGGGGAACGGAGTGTCTTAACACTAGGTTCCCTCTGCCTACCCTGCTGTGTGCGGGATACAGCGTGAGACTAAAAAAATAACACTTTAAAAATGTTTAAAAGTAAAATCAAAAACAGTTTTTGTCACGTACCACCTCGTGTTGATTTGAATAATATTTTTTGTAGATCAAGAACATGTTATACCCATTAGTGTATTAACTAAGCGCATAATACGAATTTACCGTTTAAATATTAGAGTTGGCTCTATCGTTATAATGTTCGATTTTTCTTATAGGATAAAGGTTCGAATCCCGATCAGGGTAAGTTATTTAAATTAAAAATTATATTGAGGCTATAGTAGGGGCTTTACTACAGTGTCTGACGGTAAACACGAATTCTTGTGGATTTAAATCCCACTCGTGGGAATGATTATATGTCAGGTCTGATAAAGAAACAAAATGTGTTAAAGTCTGGATTTCGGCCTGAAAGTGAAAAACAGAGTGTCTTGACACTAGGTTTTGTCTGAAAACCCGTCTATGCAGGAAACTACAATGCATTTATTAATGGGCATAACAAAACGCTACCTCATACATTTTTTTTAGCTTCACGCTGTATCCCTCACACGGTAGACAGAGGGAACCTAGTGTTAAGACACACCGTTCCTCACTTTCCGTCGAATTCGGAGGCATTGCGTGGTAAGGGGCGGAACTTAATCGCGCTAATCTAAACCGCGCTTTGCCTCGCCATCAGAGCGAAGAAAATGGAAATATCATATATTTCCACTCCTCGAGTGGGAATCGAATTCACAACCAGTCGTTTACAGTCATACGTTTGTGCCACTGGACCACGACTGGCCCCTACACTTTTTAGTTTTCTTATATTGCAATAATAAATATATAAATCTAAATTTAACCCTAAATTTAATTCACTTTAGGGAGAATACACTTTCAATAGTAATTTGTGGCTAGGCACTATATTTCATACATGGCTCATTTTTCTTATTTATTCAGTATTGGGTACAGTTTTTACAATTCATTTTATTGTATATCTAATTTTATATATCCTGTTTTTAAATATTTTACATTTTTTTATGTTGTTATATAAAATTAAGGTCTCATATGATATGAAACTATTTTTTAGCAAAATAGAAATAAAACTTGCGTAGGCGCAGTTGGACACTGTCTGTAAACGTCGACAGTAAACTGGATGGTTATGGGTTCGATTCTCACTCATATAAATTTTTTATTAGTTTCAAGCTGTATCCCTTGCGGGGTAGTCAGAGAGAACGGAGCGCTAAACGCTACAGTCCCTGTATATGCAGGGACTTATGTACATTTTTTATATATAGTTTTTTTAATATTATTTTTGTTATTATTTTCTAATATTATTTTGTTTTTCATATTTTATTTCCCATTTATCCCACGATTTACGGACTAACAAAAAACCAGGTACTAGCAAGACCCAAAATTAATTTTCTAACTGATAAGCCGATAAGAATTGTGAATTGTCGTAGCTTAACGCCGCACTTTGCCTAAACGAATATAAAAAAAAACATATAGCAAAAAGCTTTCGTGATTTTTCGAATACAAAAAATATACGCGAATTCTGGTTAAATAATATTTTTATTATGAAGAATTTGAACCTACTATATTCGTATCAGAAAGGCTTCTACTGCGCTTAGATAGTCATTTCAATATTATACATTTGAATTCACCTTGTTATGAAATAATAAAGTTTCGGTTTTATTATTATTGTTATATTTTTATTGTTTCGATCTTTATATTTTACACTTAATAGTCTGAACGAACGACTTAAGTTATGGAAAGAAACAGAATAAAAAAATCTCTTGTAGGTATTTGTCAAGTGTTGATCCAATTTGACCCTGTTTTATTATATTTCAACATTTTTAAAGTTATTCACAAGCTTAGGATTTGAAAAACATTTTGAGAATAAGTGGCCCATTTGGTCTGTTTTCAAGAGGCGTGGGTTCGAATCTCGCTGCGTTCAAATTTTTGTAAATATTTTGTTAATAACATTGATGGTAGAAATTTGTATACAAATTTTAAAGTAACTTCATTTATTAAAAAAATATACACGAATATTTTTATATTTATGTACATATGTTAGAGTAAATGTCCGTACTATGTAAAATCTAAATATTTTCCTAGTCAAAAAAAAGTCTTACCAACTTAAACTGATTAAAACCGGGAAAGTTTTTAACCTTAACTAATGAACTTTAACCGTGTTTCTTAAAAGTAAAACCTTAGTTTTACCGAGATATCAGTTCCAAATGATACTAATAGGAAAATAATTCGTATTTTTATGTAAAAAAAAAACTATATTTATATCACGTAAGATTTTTCAGAGTTTACCGTGTAAAAATACATAGAGAAAAAAATAAAAAAAATATTATTTTGGCTTATTATCAATTTTTTGTCACATATCTTCCATGTAAAGACATCGATCATTACATTTTTATTATATGTATACATTTATGAAAGGGCTTAAAACTTCAAAAAGTTTGAGTTTCTATTGCCACACTTTTTAATATACTTAAAAAAAAAATGAGCCGTCACAATAAGGTTTTAAACTCTAAAGAACTTTTACAAGTCATGATATTTAAAAGGAAATGTTCGACATCTTGTGTGATAACTAGTCAATAAATATCCTCTTATCAGATTAAAACTTTTCGGTGACAATTTTAACATTTGTTTATATAATTAATTTGTAATTCATGAATTTTTTAGAACATATCCTCTGTCTTTCTTTATTTTTTAATATCCTTTTATGATATGTTTAATAATTAATATAAATATTATATCATTTATGCTATATTAAGAAAAATAAACAAATCACAAAATTAATAACATTATATAAAACCTCTTTCATACAAACTTAAATTATAAATTACAAAAAAAAAACAAAGAAATATTTACCTTAAAGCCTTAAATTCTTTTACCAATTTAAAAAAAAAATCACAACACATACACTAAACTAAGAAAAAAATACTTCAATTATATGAAATTTAAAATAATTTTTGTAATTTCGCGTATTTCGTAAACGTTTTTGAGAAGACGGTCGCGACACGTCCGTTCGGTTAGGCTTCCCAGCATCCACTAAACGGAAAATGTAATGGACCAAACTTCATTTATCTCATTCCGGAGCGAGATATGCTTTTGTAGTGCATATATGTATGTAGCATTCATTAGTTAGCTTTATATGGTGCAAGTTGAGTGTAGGTTCTAATCTTATTTTTGTTTATATTAAAAAAATATATGTTATTTTTTAAATATTGCTTCATCATTTTATTATATTAATAAACACTTGTTATATTAAGTAAACGACTGGTTGATTCCCACTCGAGGAGTGGAAGTTTTTGATATTTCCATTTCCTTTGTTCTGGTATCGAGGCAAAGCGCGGCGTTAAGTTCCGCCACTTAACACGCAATGCCTCCTAATTCGGCGGTAAGTGGGGAACGGAGTCTTAACACTAGATTCCCTCTGTCTACCCTAATGTATGCGGGATACAGCGTGAAGCTAAAAAATAATAAATAAAAAAAAAAATAAAAAAGCCTTTTAATTTCCTGTAAACTTACATATTATATACACACTTACAAATATATACAATCACTAACAAACCACACATATCTAAACTAACTATATTTACAGTTTAAGTAATTATTATATAATCTGTATTACAATTGGATATTTTAGATGTTTTAAGTGGGCAAGTAAATTATTTAATAAAATTTAGCTTTAACCTTTAGTGCCCTTTAACTAAATAGCAATACACTTATTTATTTATTTTTTTTCCAAAGTTTTAAATATATAATCTTGTGTAGGATTTAAATCTTTAATCTGTAAGTAATTAAAATTTATTAGGATTTAAATTTATTAGGATTCCATTTATGTCTAGTTTCCAGGCACCCCTTTAATGGGTAAAGGCCTCCTCCAAGGTGCTCCACTTTTCTCTCTCCTGTGCCAGCTGCATCCAACATGGACCGGCTAATCTCTTTATTTCGTCTTCCCAACGTGTTAAAGGTCTGACTTTTCTTCTCTTTCCTTGCGGGCCGCGCCATGTTGTCGTCTTCCTGGTCCATCTATTGTCTGTAAGTCTTGCAACATGGCCTGCCCATTTCCATTTTAGTTTCTGAGCATAACTTAAAGCATTTGTTGCTTTAGTTATGCTTCTAATTTTGGTATGTCTTATTTTGTCTACTTTTCTTATTTTGAGCATGCTGCGCTCCATTCCACGTGGGCAGGTAGCGATTTTTTGATTTGCTTTAACAGTGAATTTCCATGTCTGGCAACCATATGTTAAGCATGGTAATAAGCATTAATTCATCACTTTTGTTTTGATAGTTGTGGGCATATTACTTTTGAAGATTTCTTTTAAGCTCTAATACTTATTCCACGTCTGTTGTACTCTTCTTTCTATTTCTGTTTCATTATTCCTACTATCAAAGCTAATTTTCTTTCCTAGGTAGATGTAGTTTTCTACATAGGCGAGCGGTTTGTCGTTAATCATTATAGGTTTTTGGGTGCTATTTGACATTACCATGGTCTTACTGTAATTAATTTCTAGACCGACTTTAGAACTAGCAATGCTCAAGGATTCAATCATGAGCTGCAAGTCACTGCTTCTTTCTGACAATAGTACTAAGTCATCTGCGAAATTTAAGTGGCTTAATTAAGAGCCATGTATGTATAAACTTGTTTTACTCCAATCTAGTTTGTTTATTATGAATTCAAGAACTGCTATAAATATTTTAGGCGATAGCGGGTCGCCTTGTCTGACTCCCCTCTGTATGCTGAAGCTGGGGCCAACGGTTTCTAGCTTGACTCTGCCCTTGTTATTACTGTAAAGGCTTTTGATAACATCTATATATATATTTCTTCGACTCCATGCTCTTCGAGGCTTTCCCATATGCTAAAATGTGATATTGTATCGAAGGCCTTTCGATAGTCAATGAAAATTATATATAGAGGTCTCTGCTGCTCTTGATATTTCTCTATAATTAGTTCAAGCGTGTGGATGTGGTCAACTGTAGAGTACCCTTTCCTGAAGCCAGCTTGTTCTATAGGTTGTGCTGATTCCAATGTGCTACTGATTCTATTGTTAATAATCGTAGAGAAAAGTTTATAGAGGCTTGGTAGTAAGCTAATTGGTCTGTAGTTACTAATATTCTTCGGGTCTCCTTTTTTGTAAATAAGAATAATATGAGATTCAGACCATTGGGTGGGAATTACAGAACTTTGTAATATAAGTTAAACAGTTCAGCCAATGGTTCAGCCAAAGTTGTATGTGCAGCCTTTAGTGCCTCATTGGTGATACCGTCAGAGCCAGGACTTTTTTCTATATTCAGTTTTCTTATCGTTTCTATTATTTCTTTTGTATCTATTGGTTTGATATTACTATCGGGCTTTTTTATAACGTTAGTTGTTTTTCCGCTGGTATTCGAATTAACAGTATTTTCTATTGTATTTACACTGTATAAACTTCTGTAGTAATCTGTTGCTGTCATACTAATGGCTTTACGTTTATATAGATCTTTTCTGGAGTCCTTTAGTCCTCCTATCCACGTTTTACTTAATCTGAGTGCCTTAGACGCCTTTTTGTACTACCCTTGTCATTTATAACCTTTTCTATGGTGGTCTGCCTGTATTTTGAATAATCATATTTTATATATTTATTAGCTAATTTGTAAAGCGCAGAAAGCTCGTTTCTTAAAGCACGTGTTTTATTCCTCGTATTTTGTAGCATTGCTCTTCTTTGAAGTAATGATGCTGAACGTTCGGATAGAATTTTATTGATCTTTTGGCTGGTGGTTATTTGCCTGTTGTAGTGTAAGCTTTGAGTGATTGCGCTAGTCAGTTTGTCGTATCGAGACTGAACTGTGTTTTCTTGGCAGAATAGGGGATCAGACAAAATAGTTGATAGGTAATCGTTGTATTTAACTTTTGCATCCTCAGTCCATAATGGTAATTTTTTATTGTTTGTGAATTTGCTTCTGCTTTTCTTGTACTTAGCTAGTTTTATTGTCGCCCTGAGCATTCTGTGGTCGGATGGATAGTTCAAATTCAAAATTTCGATGTTTTGAAATAATTTTCGTTGGTTAGACAATATGTAATCTATCTCGTTTTTGTGCTGGCCGTTTGGAGACAGCCATGTCCATCTTTGTTTTTGTTTTTTCATAAAACATGTATTTATGATTATTAATAATTTGTTTTCAATTGCAAAGTCCACAAGCCGTTGACCTCTATCGTTTCTTGTACCGTATCCGTGTTTTCCAGTAACCATATATTCTTCAGGCTTTGGGGATCCAATTTTTGCGTTAAAATCGCCCATTAATATTATGTTTTTATGTGTTGCTTCCATTGCTTTATCGATTAACTTGTAAAATGCTTCACTTTCGTCTTCTCTTGCTGTCTCTGTTGGTGAATATACTTGTATGATAGATAATTTATAACCTTGAATATTTATATTTAAAGTTGCGACTCGTTCTGATAAACCAACGAAACTCTCAATATTTTCTTTTAATGATTTATTTATAAGGAAACCAACCCCATATTTGCCTGGAGTTTTACCTACATAGCAGAGTATGAAATTTTCGTATTCTACTATTTTATTGCCTAGTCTTCTCATTTCTGAAATGCCTATTACATCGTATTTTATTTGTTTTATAGCCTCTTCCAGTTCTAATATCCGACTGTAGGAAGATAAAGTTCTAACATTATATGTTGCTACATATATGTTATGAATTACACTGCGATTCGTATTCTTTTTACGTATGTTCCATGGAGGGTCGTGGTCATATTCTCCCACGGAGACCAACCGGGTTGGGAGAAGTTTAGTTGCTATTTGTTGCTTGATGCTGTTGTGTTAATGTCGGCCACAGTATTGGTTGTATTTTTATTAATTAGGTAGTTTGACATACTGGGTTTTATGACTCCTTCTGAAGTACTATTTGGCTTTTGAATGGTTGAGCGAGACCTAGTTATTTTATTTTTTTTGTTAATAGGTGTGCTGTTACTTGCCTGACTTTGGGATGTATTTTCTAGTGACATAGGTAGTGATCGTTTGTTATTAGTTTGCTTTATGACCAATTTATCATATTTGATTAAAGCCGTATTTCCTCTTTCTCTTTCTAATTTAAGTTGAACTTGTAATTCTTTTCTTTTTTCTAAAACGTACTTCGGATAATCTTCGTTCATGTAATAGTGAGTTCCATTTAGTGCATTCTTATGTTTATAAATTTTGATTTTCATACCCAGAGTTAGAAATGTTACCACTATTGGCCGTGGCCTATCTCCTTTTTTTCCTATTCTTCTTATCTCTTGGATATTACTGTAGGCTAAATTAAAGGGGAAAAAGTAATATATTAAAATATAATTCATGTTACTCTAGTTATTTTTTTGCAGTTTCATGCTTTTTTTTCCGCCTAGCAGGTAGCTAGAAAAAAAAAATGTCAATAAACGTTATTTATTTACCAGTCGAAGTCGAAATATTGTAAATGAATGGTGAAAATTAACGCTGCGTTTTGTCTTAAGTACCAGAGCGAAGAAACGAAAATTGAAATATAGTACATTTAATCATGCCGGCGATTCGGGAATCGAACCCACAACCTGTAAAAGCGATTTTATTATTGCAGGCGCTGTCCTAATGCGATACAGGGAACTCGACGGACTGATTTTTTTCAAATACTACTTTAGTTAATTATTTTCATTATTTGGTTTTATGTGTTATTATAGTTCCTTTTGCACTTTTTCGCTTATAGCGGGGAAGTCAGAGAGAACTGTCAAAACGTTTCGTTCTACACTTTCAATCTCAAATCGAGACATTGCGTGTTTTGCATTGGCGGGAATTAACGCTACACTCTGTCTTGCGTGTCCAAGTAGAGAAAAGACATAATTTAAGTATAACAATTCCCCTAAGTGGGAACCGAACCTACAATCACCACGTTTCTAGTTAGACGCATTCCCAGTGCACCACGACTGCCTTTAGTGGAATATAAGTTATATTAGTTATGTCATATTGTAAAAATAAAATGTTTTTTTATTTAGTTGTGTTAGAAAATATATATTGATATAAAGCTTGTTAATAAAGGACAAGTGGTTTTTGTGTAGGTTTGTAACGTAGAGTAGTCGTGCCTATATTATATTTGGTTAATCCATAATTATATTATAAATGCGAAAGTCTGTCTGTTCGTCTGTCGCGCTTTCACGGCTAATCTACCGGCCCGATTTGGATAAAATTTAGAACAAAAGTAATAAAAAACCCAGGGTCAAGCATAGTCTACTTATTTTTTCAAAAATTAACTTCTAAGGGTGGAAATAGAGTATGAAAGTTTATATGACAAATCTAAACCGATGGACCGATTGTCATGAATTTTGGCATAAATATAGCTTTAACATAGGCTACTTTATTTTTCAAAAATCCACCCCCGAGGGTTGCAATGTAACGAAATATTTCACGCGGCGAAGCTGCGAGCGGGCCGCTAGTATAGAATAAATAGATGAAATCAAAATTAATTGAATTGACCAATTTAAGAGTTGTAAATTTTGTAAAAATGAATATATCTTCTATGAATTTCTACAAATGAAAATCAGAAGCAAACGTGTGTATTAGGTGCTTTGGTGTCTCCAAGTCGCTGGCCTCAGCTTCTAACATATCAGGTTTACGCTTTTTCTCGCATAGGAATGTAGGCAAAGAAAAGACACCTGGCTTTGTATCAAGACATTCCAGACAGCCAGAAAAGTAATTTTGATTTATTAATATAATAAAAATGTTATTCGGAGTTAAGTTCCGCCACTTAACACGTAATGCCTCCGAATTTGGCGGAAAGTGGGGAACGGAGTGTCTTAACACTAGGTTCCCTCTGCCTACTCTGCTGTGTGCGGGATACAGCGTGAAGCTAAAAAAACATGTTATTCTCACACTTGAGATAAAAAAATATTATTAGAAAACATAGAAAAAATTGAAAGTAGCGGGACGCGATCCCGCACCTCTTGGCCCAGTTCAAGCACTTCGACTACTAAGCCATATGTCTACATTCAACTACGTCAATGTTTTATACGCTTATAACAAATTAATTGATGATAACATCTTTGTAAAGAGATTGTTAAGAGAATCTTCTATTAAAAAAACTATTACTAAGAACGAACTATTTCTACGAGCGTGAAAATTAATCTGAATGAGTCCAATGCCGGTTGATATTGTATCAAATAATAAAATTGTAATTTATATATTTGAAAAGAGCAACTGTTGAGTTTCTGGTCGGATCTTCTCAGCAGAACTGCCTTCCGAGTCGGTGGTAGCTTTATGTACATTTGACGATTCAAAAGTGCTTACAAAGTCTATTTGAATAAAGATATTTTGAATTTGAATTTGAACAATCGATTTTAATTAAAATCATTTCCAAATGGTGCAGGTTCGAGTCCCACTACGTTCAAATGTGTAAATTGCGACAACTTTAACAGAGTGTCTTAACACTTACTCCTCTCTGAATACCCCACTAACAGTATAAAACATGAAGCTGCCCTTAATAATAAAATAATCAACTTAACAACATCTATTAAACTAAAAATACCCTACAATATATGGAAAAATATCATTTGATTTTTCTATCCTAGATGTATTCTGACAGTAGATTGCTCTTATCAATTTACTACGAAACAGGTTGCGATGCAAATATAAGCTCGAGGCGTTAAAGATTATCATCACAGCGAGATGTTGACATCGTTTAGCCTTAAGCTTTCATGTATGAATATTACATGTATGTTAAGTAGTGGAACATGGGTTACTTGTATTAATTAGGTTTGTATGGGAAAAGCTACCTGTTATGGTGTCTGTTATGGAAAAATGCAAAATTAGAGCGCATTTTAAAAGATAAATAATATATGATATATATTAATATTGGCTAATAATAGTGGTGTTCTCCAGTCTGTTACAATTCATTGGACTCTCAAGAATTTAAGAAATTCTCAAAATATATTTCTATACTAATATAATAAAGAAGTAAAGTTTGTAACTTTGTATGTAAGGGCTAATCTTCAGAAGTACTGAACCGATCACGAAAACTCTTTCACAATTTGAAAGCTAGACTATTCAGGAGTCCTATATTTTGTTATGATTGAACAGAAAGTTCAGAATATCAAAGGGGTTCAAACAGGGTATTAAAATTCTAGATTTTTAATCAAGCTTTTACGAAACATTTACGAAACAATCTCCCGACTTGCAGAACATAAGCTTGACAGCATCTACAATTTAGTTTTACTGAGATGATCCGGCGAGAAAACTACAAATTTATTTTATAAACAATAGAAGTTATCCTACATCATATTCAAATATTTTAATTTCATGCAAGTTTATTCTTTAATATGGTTTTGGCAAATACTTTTGATTTTTATAATTACTACATCACTGTTACTTATTCCATACAAGTATTTTAAATTACGATAGTCAGAGAGAACATTATGTGGAGACATATGTAAGTTTTCCATTCTTCAACATTTTTTTATGACTATTCTAATCCACAATCAATCGCATTTGCAGTTGTATATCTCCCCACTGCACCATAATGGCTTCTAGTATCATATATTCCTAACATATTATAAAGTTTTTTTTATTTTTTAGCTTCACGCTGTACCACTGCGGCTCTGACTACCCAGAGAGAACGGAGCGCCAAACGCTACGGTCCCTGCAAACTTCTTTCACCTCGTCCACTGTCATCAACCTCTTCATACACGCCCTCCGGGGGGTCCTCATGCGCCTTACGTGACCTTCCTCCAGTATCGTCGATACTGTGTACCCTACTTTAAAGTTAAAATATGTATCTTCTTTAAAGTCATATATGTCTCATAATAGTTAAGGCTTAACAAGGAAAAAGCAGCAGATGCTTAAATAAAAAAAAATAGGCAGAAATTCTAAATATCTAACCGCAAGAAACTAACTGTATGAATGAAATTTTCAATTTTCACTTAATTAGGTACTCGTTATATGTGAAAGAATCTCTGATATGTCCGCGGCTTGCAATTCTAGTACAAAAACTTGTCAACTCCGCACTTATTAAATGTAATGATAATGTTTTATAACGTAGCCAGTATCTGTGTTTTGATTTCATTTTTTTTTTACCTTCACGCTATATCCCGCACACAGCAGGGTAGGCAGAGGGAACCTAGTGTTAAGACACTCCGTTCCCCACGCACCGCCAAATTCGGAGGCATTGCGTGTTAAGTGGCGGAACTTAATGATTTGATTTCATGTACTTAATTATTATTTTTTTGAAGCCATCGTGTCGTAAAAAGCGTCTGTCCGTATAGTCGGTGGTCGTGGGTTCGATTTTTATTCGGAGGAACGATTACTTTTAAATTGTTTTGAAATTTTCTCCTCTGAAGCCAGGAGAAATTTTGGCGTTACGTTCCGATTTTCAACACGCGATGTCTTAGGATTACAAGGTGCAGGATTTATGTGAAAGTGGGGAAAAGAGTATTTTAACAATCATTTCTCTGTGATTACCCAAAAAAAAAAATGTTATAAAAAATTATAAGTAAATTGACTGACAGATAACGCATAACCGAAATTATTAGCAAAGAAAGGCAAAATTTAAAATTTAGATTGCTTTGGGAGTGCAGAGAAGCATTAGGAATAAATTTCTAGAAACTTCTATGCAATAGGAAAAGAAACAAGTTTCCGATACTTTTAAAAAATTTTTAAAGTGTTATTACACTTTAATTATTTAGTTATTTATATACACTAAGGAAAATTGAGGAATATTCTCTACAGAGATGATAACATAAAGAATAAGTATAAGAATAAAGGGTATAAGAATTTCGACGCAGCTGGTAGTAGAACGCATGGCTTAGTGGTCCTGGACGGTAATCAGGAAGCGCGGGTTCGAATCCCGCTGCGTTCAAATTTTTATACGTTTTCTAAATGTATTTATCAAGATTCCGATATATTTTATAATCCAGGTGCGATTTAAGAGAAAGGAGTGTCTCGACACTACACTCTCTATGGCTACCCTGCTATGAGGAAAAAAGCGTCAAGCTGCAAAAATATCTATATAAGCCCAAGTTGTGGGCGACAACTAGTTATTTATTTATTAGTTTATCTACACTTTTACTTGCTTCAATTGAATGTAATGAATGTAATGAGTGCAGGTATGCGGATGTAAAAGTGTATTTTTTTATTTAATTATAGAGTATATTTCTATTTTAGAACACGTTTTTTTTTTAAATATATTTTTGACATATTTTTTTCTTAAATGTCATTCAGGATTTAGAGTCTTATTAGAGAGAAAGAAATTGTATAAATTTGATCTTATGTGTATACGAGATATAAAGACATTATAATAAATAAATATTTATTAACAACAACTGAGTTTTGACGAAGGGTATGAATTTTGGCGTATTAAAAATTTATTTGGAGGTGATTTTAGTATATTCTCTAATATATTTTTGAATTTCTGTGCTTTTTATTGAGAAACATAATACAATAACGATATTTTTTTTTTTTAATCAGCACTAGTAATCAGGCTTGAGGCTTTATCCTGAAGAAGGATAATCAGAGAAAATCTCGTTTTAAGACACTCCGTTCTATACATTCCGCTTAAAATTGTATCATTTTCATTAATAAGTAAAAATAAGGGCCAGTCGTGGCGCAGTGGCAAAAAGTGACTGACGAGAGATGTTAAGCGAATGGTTGTGGGTTCGATTCGCAATAGAGGAGTGGAAATATTTAAAATTTCCATTTTCTTCGCTCCGTTATTGAGAAAAGTACTTTGCGCGGGGTTAAGTTCCGCTAATTAACACGCAATGCCTCCAAAATTCGGCGGTGCGTGGGTAACGGAGTGTCTTAGTACTTGGTTCCCCCTGCCTACCCAGCTGTGTGCTGGAAGCTGTGTGCTGGATACAGCGTGAAGCTAAAAAAATATTTTTTAATAAAAAAATTAAAATACATACATTACTTTGCGTTTGTCTTACATCTTTATACAAATGATGTTAACATTAGTCACATCAAATTAAAAAAGAAATACGAATGACTTAGTACTGGCGAGTGAAAGCTATTTTTAATATTCAAGAGTTTCGTATCGGGTTCCGTGGTGTAGTGGTTATCACATCTGCTTTACACGCAGAAGGCCGCCAGTTCGATCCTGGCCGGAATCATGTATTTTATTTTTTTTTGATACATTTTGTTTTTTATTTAATTTATATTTCTTTTATTTCTTATATATTATTATTAAAAAAAATTGAAACTTAAAAATATATATTTTTTTTAAATTTTAAGTCGAGCTTACTTTTAATGCTCAGTCACTCAATTTTGCATTTAGTTAGTTTAATTATAATAAAATTCTCTAAAGAATAAAATTTGTTATAAAGTTATTTTTTTATCTAATATATATTTATTTACATAACATGCATTTCCGGTATAGATTGAAGGTAAGTACTTAAAGATAATAACATTTCACCAGTTTCAGGTCATAAAAGATGTTTTATTCATATATTTTTTTTGTTTTTTTTTACGCTGTATTCCGCACACTGCAGTGTAGGCAGAGTGAGACCTAGTGTTAAGACACTCCGTTCCCTACTTTCTGCCGAATTCGGAGGCATTGCGAGTTAAGTGGCAAAACTTAACGCCGCGCTTTTACCTCGGTACCAGAGCGAAGAAAAATGGAAATATTAAATATTTCCACTCCTCGAGTGGGAATCGATCGAACAACCAGTCGTTTACAGTCACAAGCTTATACCACTGGGCCACAGCAGGGTTGGCAGAGGGAACCTAGTGTTAAGACGCTCCGTTCCCCACTTTCCGCCAAATTTTGGAGGCGTTGCGTGTTAAGTGACTTGTGCAACTGTGCCACGACTGGCCCCAGTAGAGATATTTTGCCCCCTAAAAGAAATCGAACCCACAACTTATTCCATGACTTTTATTTACTTATTTATTACATAGCTATCTATTTTTACTCACTGTTACTTATTTCTAGAATAGTTTGAGTTTTTATAGTTCATTTTTAAATAATTTAAAATAAAATTATACAAATATATGATAGTATCTATTTGCATCCAAATCACACAATATCAATATCACTTAAGATAATATTTAAAGCTGTATTTTACTTAAGTAAATAAAATTAACAAATATAATTAGGCTTTGATAGTAATAATAATTAATATATGAATATAAAGTATTTAATAACTAATAATTTTTATTTTTTAGCTTCACGCTGTATCCCGCACACAGCAGGGTAGGCAGAAGGAACCTAGTGTTAAGACCTAGTGTTTATTCCGTGGGGGGACAGGTTAAGAATACAATTCCCCCCGCAGCTGGGATAGCGTCCCGTAAAAGGCGGGTAACCCAGTAGCTTGGTGGTAGGAGATTCGTTCTCCGACTGGCTCGCGACCACTATCATGTCAAAGACGAACCGCCAAATATCTTATGATGTGTTCCGGTTCGATGGCATGTAAGCCAGCTATCCCTATTCCCACCATTCCCATCCTTCCTTCCTCCTTCTGTCCTATATCCCCGAGGCTGGCAACGCATCCATAACTCTAATGCTGTGGATGTCTATGGGCGAAGGTAACCACTTAACACCAGGTGGGCCTTCAGCTCGTTTGCCTCCTTTATTCCATAAAAAAAAAAAAGACACTTCGTTTCCCACTTTCCGCCGAATTCGGAGGCACTGCGTGTTAAGTTGCGGAACTTAACACCGCGCTTTACCTCAGCACCAGAGCGAAGAAAATGGAAATATAATTTCCACTCCTCGAGTGGGAATCGAACCCACAACCAGTCGTTTACTGTCACACACTTGTGCCACTGGGCCACGACTGGCCACAACATTCATTTATTATAATTCAAAACATAAAATGTACTTTATTAATTATTCTTGTATTATATATTTAAATAAAACTTTATACTATAAATCCATTTAATAGCAAAACAAAATCAAAAATGTTAAGAACAGGTCCAAGGAATATAAGTTACAAGGAATAACGGACGCCGTTGATGTCTTTTCTACAACTGGTTACAACTTAACTGTACGCGTATCGTAATCAGAGCGACGAGGATGAAGTATTTGTGTAAATTGTATTTTTATATTATTTATTATATAATAGGTAATAGTGGCGCAATGCCTTCGAATTCGGCGGAAAGTGGGGAACAGAGTATTTTAATACTAGGTCTCACTGCCTACCCTGCTGTGTTTGGGATACAGCGTGAAGCTAAAAAAGAAAATAATAATAATTCTGGGAAAAGAAGACTGCGGTTATGGGATCGATTCCGAGCTAAGGATTTTTTAAAAATATGGTTATTTAAGCCATTGTTGCTCAGTGAGATTTTGCCTGATTAGAGGGAATCTAGTGTTAAGGCACTTCGTTTCCCATTTTCCACCCTATTCTAGAGGCTTTAGGCTTGTCAAGTGGCGAAACCTAACGCCGCGTTTTGCCTCAACTCTACAGTGAAAAAAATGGAAATATTAAATATCTTCATTCCTCGAGTGGGAATCGAACCCACAATCAGTTGTGTTTGCAGTCACACTTTGTGCCCACGAGCTACGACTGGCCTCAGTTAAATTTTATCCAGACAACGTTAAATCATTTAACAGACAGACAAAGTGTAAATATTTATAATAATTAGTAAAATTATTCATACATGGAAATGTTAACGAAGTGGCTGCGTATCTTTCGTAGCGAACTAGTTCATGAATATATTCATCCCGCTGGAGGCTCCCTTTCAGCCGCAAACCACAGATTTCCCTAATATCTGAAGTAGAGATAGCAAAATAAAAAATGAATCTTTTTATACTTTAGGCTTTTTTCTTAAAATATAGAGTAATAATAAATTATATAAGTTATGCTTCTTTTCTCTGCTAACCATACTTATATTATAAATGTGAATGTCTGTTTGTTACGCTTTCATGGCTAATCTGTCTGTCCGATTTGGATGAAATTTTGAATGGAAGTAGTAAAATTTACTAGATCAAACATAGGCTAATTATTTTTTTCAAAAATCAACCTCTAAATGGTTAATAATTTAATTATATAATAAAATCAACCTCTAAAAGGTTAATGGTTAAGGTAATAGGGGGTGAAAGTTTATATGAAAAATCTACACCGCTTGACCGATTGTGATGAGTTTTGTCATAAATACAGTTGATCACGCCGTGAAACCGCGAGCGAGCCACTGGTTATTATGTAAAGTCAGAAAGAGCCTAGAGAACTTTCTTCTCGAAATTGTAATATTACGTGTTAAGCCTTACTTAACGCTGCACTTTGTCTAGGTACAAGAACGAAAAATTTTAAATAATAAATAATCAATCTGCCAAGTAAGGATCGAACCCATAACCATTGTATTGAAGTCAAACGCTGTCCCACTTCACCACGACAGTCACACATACGACATAATTACATTCTTATATAATTAAATTATTTAGAAATATATATTTATTTTGCCATGCGTTTACAAAGACTATTTAATGCCTAGTGTAAAATGGTACATATTATCTTCATAAATGCATTGCGTATTGTTATCTGTATTGTACATACTAAATACCTATTTAAGTATCCTTAAAGTACTTTTCTTTTAAAATAAGGATTAGTTTTTTTAACATTATTTTATTGAAATGTGGCAAAAACGAATAAAACCTTAGAGTACTATTATTATTACTTAAAGTACTACAATTATTAATTTACTTATTTTTTTATTAATAAAATATCATTTAATATAAAATCATATTATTATATTACAAAATATTATTTTTTTATGCCAACAGTACCTAAACGCTAAGCTATACCGCGTGTAACCGAATCCGTACGCCCGGGCTAGAGTTCACTTTGTTATTACGAAATTACGAAATATTTCCAATCATTGTTTCTGTTGTAACTTGTCTATCAATAATTATTATTTATTGTACCAGAACATAAGATTTTGAGTGTATTTCGGTTATGTCTCTAGATCAGGGCTTTTTAAACTTTTGTCATTGAGATTTTGTCAATTATAAAATAAATAAATTAATAGTTTTTGATGATTTATTTATTAGGTAGCAATATACATATACATACGAAAATATATAGTTTTAGAATTCGTTTTGAAACATACAAAAATATAAAATTAAAAACTGCACAAGAAATTATAAAATTGTATTTATTATATATAGTTTCAAAAATAAAAGTTGATTCTGACCGTTCGCTTGAATATATTGAAGTACTTGCGTGGTAAGTATTAAATTAAAATATAAGTAAAAGAATGAGATGGATGTTGACATTAAAGTCTCTCTTTCTCACAATTTTGCTATTTGAGGTCGTGACCCATAGTTTAAGAAGCCCAGCTCTAGATGTATTGACAGTCGATGGGACACGCTAAAGTGGAGACCATGTTAAGTCAAGCGTAGTGTATAGTTGTATGACTACAGCGCAGTTGACAGACGATTTGAAGAAGAAGGAGTAGTTGCTCAGGACTGGGTTGGCTGGCGCTTTATGAAGGAGGCCTACATTCAGCAGTGGACGGCGATAAACTGAAAATATATAGAAAGAAATATTACAGACGTTTACAAATCGTGTTACGATGTAAAATTACATTCCAAATAACTATAGCCATAAGAGGTCTTAGTGGGCATGCTAGAATTCTTGATAAAATCTATTTAAGAGACATTTAAAGAAAACGTATAAAAATTTTCCTAAGTGTGGAATAACACTTTAAAAATGTTTAAAAGTATCCATTTAAGAGTTTTTTTTTATATTATAACTACATAATTCAACTTTATTTATATGACATCAACAACTTTCTCTGTTTACCCTATTACTCTCTTCCAAGGGACTTTACAATAAGGTATAATGGTAATCTTGTGTACCAAGACACGAAGATCATTTTCTCTTCTAATACGTCCAGCACATTTCTAATTAGCTTTTTTGACTGTAGTAATTACATCTTCTATGAATATGAATATTTAATGATCATTGACAAGTCTCAATCTTAGTTACTTGAGGTTTGTGAGAGCCCAGATTTGACTGCCGTATGCGAGGAATGCGTCATTGGATTGTTATAAGCGGGGGGCAGAGGAGGAGCACAGGAACAAAAATAATAATCATTTTCGAGTGGGAATCGAAAGCTCAACAATCACATTTTTTTTTATTCAAACGCTGGTTAACTTTGCCACGACGGGTTCATATGTAATTATTTAAAATAGATTAAGTGGCCAGTCGTGACCCAGTGGCACAAGCGTGTCACTGTAAACGACTGGTTGTGGGTTCGATTCCCACTCGAGGAGTGGAAATTATATTTTCATTTTCTTCGCTCTGGTGTTGAGGTAAAGCGCGGCGTTAAGTTCCGCCACGAATAAATGGTAATTAAATGATCAAAAAGTGCCCATAGTGGAGGCTTAGGCTGTGGAACCTTTTGAAATCGCACACGCGCCCACTTAACTCCACTTCACCTAGATGCGCGAGCGAATAGATTTGAAAAATTCTAACATTCAATTAACTTTTTCTCATTGCTACTTTTAATTCGGTGGAAAGTGGGGAACGGAGTGTCTTAACACTAGGTTTCCTCTGCCTACCCTGCTGTGTGCGGGACACAGCGCGAAGCTACTTTTAACCAATTATCATTAAATATGTACTTCGCTCAGCTCTCCCCACTATGAAGAGCAAAGAGGCGGTTCCCATTGGAATAAGACTTTAATCAACATACAAACATCAATAACGTTAGAAACCTTAAAAGACCGCTGAAATACCAATATTGAAATATTCGTCTAAAACGCTTCGAGGCATCTTATTAATCTCTCATAGGAAAGATAATCATAAGTTTGAATAACATTCGAATACGTATTATACATGTATTATGTTTTTGTGACAGCCAGACATACAATGACATTGTAATGGGAGCGCCTTAGATGATTTAATTTAGAAATGTCATCTAGGATATATTTTTAGCTCTACTCGACATCATTCTCTCCATAACACTCTGTCTCTATCTCTCTCTCTCTCTCTCTCTGTGTCTTACAAATATTTAATTTAATAAGAAAATATAACTATTTGCCGGTTAAAGGTCCTACTTATAGGCTATAGCTAGTGGCTTCGTTATTAATATCTCTAGTTCCCCACGTAAAATATAATATATGTCTTACAGGACAGTTTGAAATTAGTAGCTTGATTTTTTCCTCATAGCGGGTTAGGTAGAACGGGTTATTGTTTAAAAACACAGTTCATCGCTTTATATTTCTCATTTTTTTTTGCATATTCACGCTTTTTTGCGCATAGCAAGGCGCCTGCCTTGCTATGCACAAAAGCCCAGTGTCAATATACTCCATTTTACACTTTCCGCCTGTATATCTGAATGAACGTTTTGTCATCAAAGCGGAGAAATAAAAATTCTTCTTCTTCTTCTTTCAACTCTTTTTTCACCCACTGCTGGGTATAGGTCTCCTCATTGGACTTCCAGTCTATAAGGTTGTTAGTTCTCCTCATCCATTGACGGCCCATCGTTCTAACAAGATCATCGGTCCATCTCATTGGCTGTCGTCCCACGTTTCTTTTCCCCTGCCTCGGTCTCCAGTCTAGTACTCTTCGACTCCATCTTCCGTCAGTTTTGCGGCAGACATGTCCCGCCCACCGCCACTTGCGTTGTGCTATGGTTCGTGCAATGTCAGTTATCTTGAAATGAAAATAATTAAATTATAATCATTTCACCAAGTGAGAATCGAACCCACAATCATCACGTGTATAGACAAGAACTGGTAAACGTTGGTCTTTTTAAAAATATTTTTAAACTCATTTAAAAAAAAGATACCTTTGTATGCTCTTTCTGCATTTTTCTTATTCTAAGGACCAAGCAACGCTGCAGGCAATAACTAGCACACGCATGTCAATATTCCTTTTATTCGTTTTATAAGTATTATGCTCTATTAAGTTTTTCTTAGCCTTGTTATTTTAAAGTCTACACGCAATATGATGTATGATTAGATAACCTATAATTTTATAGGTTTACATTAAAATGGGCTTAGTAATTATTTTGCTATTGATTCTTAAAAAATATATTCTTAGATGGTCAGCTTGTATGGGAGAATATGGGTTTTTGATTTGATGTCTTAAATTTTGGTAGATTTTTGTTCAGCTTCACGCTGTATCCCGCACACAGCAGGGTAGGCAGAAGAAACCTAGTGTTAAGACACACCGTTCCCCACTTTCCGCCGAATTCGAAAGCATTGCGTGTTAATTGGCGGAACTTAAAGCCGCGCTTCGCCTCGACACCATAGCGAAGAAAATGGAAATATTAAATATTTCCGCCCCTCGAGTGGGAATCGAACCCACAACCAGTCGTTTACAGTCACACGCTTGTGCCACTGTGCCACGACTGGCCACAATAACACTTTAAAAGTGTAAAAAGACAGAGACACTTAAACTTTAACGACATCAAAAATCACACTGCACCTTTCAAATAATGTATGTACTTACTAAATATAACTTGCTATTTTAAATTACTGATTGCATTGTGGTTTTCCATTAACGATTCCAGGTCAGCTATAAACCGAGGATCCTTAACAAGATGGCTTTTATGGGTGATTCAATTAAATTGAACTGAAACGACTTAACGATACGAAGCCAAATAGGCCGATTGTAACCAATCCGGGAATTTTATTGGCGTTCTAAAGTATATAAAAAGTATTATGACTGGGACAAGACATGGGCTAATGTGTGTAATCGTTGAATGTTTATTAGCATGAACATGTTAGAATATTAATTGTTAAGTAATTTTATAATTGATGTTTTGGTGTTAACTATTTTCACGAATCTATACTTATATTATAAATGCGATTGTCTGTCTGTTTGTCTGTCACGCTTCACAGCTAATCTACCGTTCCGATTTTGTTGAAATTAAGAATGCAAGTAGTAAAAATTATTGTGTCAAATATAGGCTAGTTATTTTTTCAAAAATCAACCTATAAAGGGATGAAATAGTGGATGAAACTTCATGCAAAATCTACACTGTTTGACCGATTATAATACATTTTGGCGAAAATATAGTTGATAATCCAATAATTTTTGCTTGGTGGTAGGAGATTCGTTCTCCGACTGGCTCGCGACCACTATCGTGTCAAAGACGAACCGCCAAACATCTTACGATGTGTTCCGGTTCGATGGCATGTAAACCAGCTCTCCCTATTCCCATGATTCCTATCCTTCCTCCCTCCTTCTGTCCTACATCCCCGAGGCTGGCAACGCATCCATAACTCTAATGTTGTGGATGTCTATGGGCGAAGGTAACCACTTAACACCAGGTGGGCCTTCTGCTCGTTTGCCTTCTTTATTCCATAAAAAAAAAAAAAAGTAGGCTACTTTATTTTCTACAAGCCCCATATTCAAAAGTTTAGAGAGAGAACGGATAACATCAGGTTAACTCTGTGAGAGGGAGAACGGAGAAATGAAATTATTATTTAATCATTGCTTACAGTCAGACGCTGTACTACTGTGCCACGACGGCCTTACATGAATAAAATAACTGGTTAATAAGAATAAGATATTAAAAATAACTTAATTATATTATATATTACCACTCCGAGTAATATAATAAAGTTAAATTTCCCCGAGTGAGAATCAAACCACAACTAATCGTGTTTATAATCAAACAATGTTGCACTGCACCAGAATGGTCTTAACTATTATTTTTTTAATGTAAAATGCAAAGCATTCAAGAAAAAATATTCCATATTGATCAACTACAAAGATAATTTAACTTTAAAACTAAATAAAATTGAACTTCTAAAGAATGTTTAATACCAATTAATTTGTTAACAAATGGTTCCACAAAACAATGAGAGTCCCGAAAAAAATGGGGTCCAAATGTGACCACTTTTTTGACACTTGCCCTAATACATTCTTTCTTGTGAAAAGGGTTCTGTGTTATTTATTAAATTCTTATTAAATATTATTGAAGCACAAAGTATGACTGTAAACGTGATTGGATGTGGGTTCGATTCCCACTCGGGAGATGGACATATTGAATTTTCTATTTTCTTCGCTCCGGTTCCGCCACTTGACACGCAATGCTTCTAGAATTCAGCGGTGCGTGGGGAACGGAGTGTCTTAACACTAGGTTCCCTTTACATATCTTGCTGCATGCGTGATATAGCGCGAAGCTAAAAAAATAGTAAAAAAATAAATAATTATATATTGCTATGAATTTTAACCTTTTTCCGTTTTGATCAAAGAGAAATTACTGTAAAGTCACTCCGTTGTTTAAATTCCGCTGAAATTCGAGACATTGCTTGTTAAGTTCCGTATCTCAACGCCACGCTTTGTCTTGTTCGCCAGAGCGGAGTAACGAAAATATTATTTTAATAATAATTATTTTATAAAGTGGAAAACGGAGTGTCTCAACACTAGGTTTCCTTTACATACCTTGCTGCGTGCGTGATACAGTATGAAGCTAAAAAAAATAATTATGAAGATAAATTTTAACATACAATATATGTAATTTTTTTATTCTTAAAAGGCAATAGTGAAGTGATAGTGATTTTATGAAGACTGATGATAGATGCATACGAGTATATAAATACATATTGTTGGTAGCTTTGTGTTAATTCGACGATTCAAAATTGCTTACAAAAGTATTTGAATAAATATATTTTAATTTTTTTTTATTACACGTAAATATTGAATATACATATGTCATAAAAAAAATTAAATTAAAATGTGGTATCATAATTTTTGTATAAAATATAAAAAAAAATGTAAAAAAATATCACCCATACTAACGTTACGTTACTATGGCAACGCGGAATTTACGCGTCGATGGAATTCAGCGTGTAAATAAATACAATAATTCTACTATTAGCATTCTAATAGAGTCCTAGAGCTGAACGTTTTATAATATAATCTCGTAGTATTTATAAAGTAAATAAACGCTTAATGAATATTCATTGCAGTTTAATATATGAAAACAGTTATTAGCAATATTTATTCAAAACAGAGACCACCCCAGTACCTATTATTAATTTAGAATTAATAATGGCATTTTCGTATTTTTGGAGTTTTAGGTATATAGCGTGGCGCAGTGCCCTAGATATGGGTTCGATTCCAACTCAGGGCCAAAATTTTATTTTTAAATATTTTCATTTCTCCTCGCTGGCACGTAAGACAATAGGTTGTGCGGGACAAAAGGGAAAGCTGTTTTTTTATATAATATTAAGCCATACATATATTATACATTATTGAAGCTATTCGTGGCACACAGTGTGACTTTAACCGCGACTGGTTTCGGGTTCGATTCCAGCTTCCTTTCATTTTCTTCGCTCTGGTGTCGAAGCAAAGCGCAGTGTTGAGTTCCACCCCTTAACGCACGAAATTTGGCAAAAAATGGGGAACGGAGTTTAACGCAATGTTCCTCTCCCCTACCTGCTGTGTGCTTTTAGAGTCACGCTATATCCCATGCCGCCAAAAAAAATTATTATATTTAATATTTTCAAATAAAAAGTAAGTAAATTTAAACGTTTTTCCATTATGATAATGGAACCCTAAAAAGGCGTCATCACCACCGCCCCAGTAGCAATCCGTCAGAGTGTTTATTGCGTACGATATCGCTCGTGACGTGTTTATCGCTTTCGGCGCGACGCTAATTTGCTTGCATGAGTTTTTCTATTAAATAGTATAACTGGTTAGTTACCGGTATATGTATGTATTTTATTATATAAAAGTTGTTTTTTTATATATAAAAGTAGGGAGAAGGGCCATCTGGTGGCAGGTGGTTGTCATTCCCGCCCAGGTCCACGGACGATTAGGGCAGTTCCCGAGACCTGGACTAGTGGCGGGAAAGGAGCACCGTCAGGTTTTAGTGGGTAAACACCCCGGGCGGGTATCCGTAAGGGATTTCCTGACGTTGAAAAAAAAAGAAAAGGGGGGGTTATCATTCTCTATGGACATCTACATCATTTAGGGGTGAAGGAGGGAGAAGGTCGAGTGAGAATAGGGCGAGCTGGCTTAAATGTCATTGAACCGGAACACATCATCAGATATTTGGCGGTTTATATTTGACGAGAAAGTGGTCGCCAGCCAGTTGGAGAACAAATCTCCTACTACCAAGTCACTGTCATTTAACCGCCTTTTACGAGACGCTACTCAATCGCGAAGGGTAGTAGTATTCTTAATAAATTTCTTAAATTATATATACAAAATGTGTATAATTATTTGTGTTCGTAAGAACGTAAGCTTTGTGTAAAGCGTAAGCTTTACAGAAGTAATCTGTTAGTTACTAATAACTTATTTTTTGGGATCAGTCATGGCGCAGTGACACAAACGTGTGACTGTAAACGACTGGTTGTTGGTTCGATTCCCCCTCGAGAAGTGGAAATATTTAATATTTCCATTTTCTTTACTCTGGTATCGAGGCAAAGCATTAAATTCCGCCACCTAACACGCAATGCCTCCAATATTTGGCAGAAAGTGGGGAACGGAGTGTCTTAACTAAGTTTCCTCTGACTACCTTGCTGTTCTAATTTAATCAGATAAATAAAATTGGAGTGTCTGTTAGTAATATTTAAATAATAGCTTTTTACTAAATGCGTATTACAATTTTGGCCTGGAACGGCTGGACCGATTTTAACCTGACTTAAACTGGCAGATAACTGATCTAATTAAGAGTAATTTTACTTTATAATTATAACTTTTTTGTTAACTTCAATTCGAACGTAATACGACGATTTTTTCAATATCAAAGGTATGACTTTTTAATATTAGGTAATTGGTGAATCATTTTGCATTTAACTTTCAAAGGGAAGTAAGCCACTTTGTTTTTTATTATTTGACTATTAAACAATATTATCTGATATTGTGACCATAGCAGATTCTGGAACCATCTAAAAAATAAAAAAAAACGTTCTATGTATTTAAGATGAATTAACATATTATTATTTTTTTTGATAAGAATAAGATCCTTACTGTATGTGGGTAACGGAGTGTCTTAACACTAGCTTTTTTCTTCTAACCCTTCTGTGTACGGGAAACAGCGTGAAGCTATAAAAAAAATATTTTTCTTTTTTTTCTTCTTTTAGCTTCACGCTGTATCCCGCACACAGCAGATTAGGCAGAGGGAACCTAGTGTTAAGACACTCCGTTCCCCACTTTCCGCCGATTTCAGAGGCATTGTGTGTTAAGTGAAACTTAACGCCGCGCTTACCCCGACACCAGAGCGAAGAAAATGGAAATATTAAATATTTCTACTCTTCGAGTGGGAATCAAACCCACAACCCGTCGTTTACAGTCACACGTTAGTGCCACTGCGTCACGATTGGCCCCTATGTAGTTAGGTAGCAGGGTAGGCAGAGGGAACCTATGTTTAAATTATGTCCTTAAATCGCTTCGCTTACCGCTCCTCTCAGCACCAACACACTCCCTTTACATTGATGAATGCGTCTACATTATGCAATTTTAATGTTCCAACGATATATTTAATTGGCTAGAATCCTTCAAAGATAAGGAAATAAATATATGGGCGTTAATTTGATGTTTAGCACTTTTTTCTTACTTTTAGTTAATGGTTCTTCGGATGGTTATCTAAAGTATTTTAACAAGTTCAAATTTGTAGATGTTTCTAATAGTTGAGCTTTTGAAGAATGTTAGGTATAAGAAACTGGATTTCGGAGTTGGCATGTGTATTTTTAGTTCTAAATATATATTTATGTATAATTTATAATTTAAGACCTGATTTCGTCGTTCTAGCTGGATTCATATAATTGTGGCTTGGATGAAGTCCGCTCGTTTTATTATCGCAAGTCAAGATTTGAATTTCGCAGGTGGTATTCTTACGACCGACGACGCCCACTCAGCCCACAAGTAGTCGTAGTTCTTTACATTTTTTACAGGGACTGAGTACCCCTTTCTTACCCGTGTGACTTCAATTCCCTTGCAGCGTTCTAACACCCAATATCAATAATCGATTCTAATACAAAAACTGCAACCTTAGATTTATATAACAATCTATTCTTATTGAGAAATACATGTTTTTGAGTATAGTAATCCTTGTTAATGGGCATTAGCTTTACTTAACTCAAAAAATGATCTGGAGCTAGATCAGGTGGTGAAGGTTATTGATTAGTATCTATCATTGATATTAGGCGATAGATAATTTGCAAAAATAAAGAAGCTGAATAAAATAAATAGCTTCACGCTATATCCCGCACACAGCAGGGTAGGCAGAGGGAACCTAGTGTTGAGACACTCCGTTCCCCACTTTCCGCCGAATTCGGAGGCTTGCGTGTTAAGTGGCGGAACTTAACGCCGCGCTTTACCTCGTCACCAGAGCGAAGAAAATGGAAATATAATTTCCACTCCTTGAGTGGGAATCGAACCCACAACCAGTCGTTTACAGTCACACGCTTGTGCCACTGGGCCACGACTGGCGCGACTGGCAAAGAAGCTGAATATATCATATCTTCTGCACTTTATTCTCATTTTGCATACGTTTATGATGTGGAACCATTTTGTTCAATCACACAAGTGTTTTCTATTAACGGGCATCAAATACTCAGTTGTCTTGTACAACAACGTTATAATAAAACATAAACATTAATTAATCTGCGAGTTATTTATTCACATAATCATTAATTTCAATTAAATATTAAAATAATAATTATATATGAATAATTATTTACAAATTTCAAGTATTTATATGGCATATTAATATATAAATAGTGTTTTTTTTTTAGCTTCACGCTGTATCCCGCACACAGCAGGGTAGGCAGAAGGAACCTAGTGTTAAGACACTCCGTTCCCCACTTTTAATTTTGTATCTTTAATTTGCTAGTATAAACTTAAAATTATTTATTATAAAAACAGCTTTACTATTTTATCTACATTGCAAGATTGTTATAGAGAATATAGTATCAAGACACTCTGTTCTTCATTAATTTGCAAAAATCAAGGCATCGCGTGTTGAGTGGCGGAAGTGGCACACCGCAACGGAAGTCAACTGCGCATTGCAACACTATATACTAGTTGACCGGGAATATCTGGGAACATATAGATATTTCAGTACTTAGAAAAAGAAAAATATATTAAATTTAGCTTAAGCTAAGTCAAGGGGCCAGTCGTGGCGCAGTGACATAAAGTGTGACTGTAAAGCGACTGGTTGTGGGTTGGATTCCCGCTCGAGGAATGAAAAATATTTAATATTTCCATTTTCTGCGCTCTGGTGTCGAGGTAAAGCGCGGCGTTAATTGCTTAAGCTTCCACTTAAAAAAAAATCATTCACTCAATTTGGCATCGAACCCACTACCACGTCCCGCCACGTCACGTCATGTTACGTCACGTCATATAAAACTTAAATACTCTAGTTACATATTTTCTCAAGCGATTCATACAAACATCAGCTAAATACATTCAGATGCAATGTTTTGACGTAATATAAAAACGTCTGACACGAATCTCGTTCAGTAACAGCGTACTGTACGCAAAAAAATCGACAAAAAATGACTAAAATAAAAAAAAAATCAGTAAAAAGTTCTCATAACGGCATTCAGATAGATACCGGATTATCGGTTTTTGTTCTTGCTGACGTTTGTTTATTTGTTCTACGGTCAATAAATCTATAGGTGATTTACCTTGGTGTCGATTATTAGGGATCCTCTATAGAAATTATTAAGTTTATCACAATGATGGGATTATATGGGATAAGGTATGGGGCCAGTCGTGGCGCATAGGCACAGAGTGTGCCTGTAAAGCCACTAGTTGTGGCTTCGATTCCCACTCGAGGAGGGGAAATATTTAATATGTTTGTTTTCTTTGCTCTGGTGTCTAGGTAAAGCGCGGTGTTAAGTTACGCCACTTAACACGCAATGCCTCCGCATTCGGCGGATAGTGAGGAACGGAGTCTCTTAACACTAGGTTCCCTCTGCCTAGCCTGCTGTGAAGGGATTTTTTTTTTTACCTCATGCAATCGGCTTAACAAGCCTTTAACAGATTTGGTGAAGGAGATTATTGACGTTTGACAGACTGTTTTTCCAGTGAAAAAGCTGTCTCTTATTGAATCAGAAGTTTGTCAGTCTGCTGTGAGCGGGATACAAAAAAAAAGTATGAAGGTACCGTACCGTAATGGTTGTAGATTCTATTCCAACTTAGAGGTATTTTTTTTAATTTCTTTCTTTTAGTCTACTTGATAATCATAATAAAATGTATGTTAAAATAAAACATAACTTTTTAAGTTTAGAATTTATTTTGTTCACATTGTAAGGTACTAAAACGTTATATATTACAGTGCTGGTCATCGAACGAGTCAGACTGTAAACACGACCGTCATGGGTTTGAATCCTAGTAGGAAGCATGTTTCAATAACTATTTAATAGTTTCAGTTTATATATAAGGGGGCAGTAGTTAACTTCGCCCATGGACATCCACAACATTAGAAAAGTTGAGGATGCATTGTCGACCTTAAAAACAGGGATGGAGGAAAGGAGGCAAGAAGAATGGGAATGGTGGGGATAGGGAGAACTGGCTTACATGCCATCGAATCAGAACACGTCATCAGATGTTTGTCTATTCGTCTTTCTAGTGGTCGCGAGCCAGTCGGAGAACGAATCTCCTACCACCAAGCTACTGAGTTACCCGCCTTTTACAGGACGCTGCCCAGCGACAGAGGGGAATTGTATTCTAACCCATCCCCCCACGAGGTAAATATGATATGAGTTACAATGTGTCTTTCAAACTTCACTTTACTATAACATTTTATACTTTGCAATAAAATATAGTAGAAATATTTTTACCCGGTAGTGTTACATGGAATTATTTTTAACGGATTTTATCTTATGTTTTTTATCGAATGCTATTTTATCATTACCGGTTCTTAATTAACACCTATTCTAGTATTTACTGTATCATTACTAGTACTATGTTGTAGAGATAAATTTTATAGAAATCATTATTAGGTGGGGCCAGTCGTGGCGCAGTGGCACAGACGTGTGGTTGTGGGTTCGATTTCCACTCGAGGAGAGGAAATATTTAATGTGTCCATTTTATTTTCTCTGATACCGACGCAAAGCGCGGCGTTAAGTTCCGCCACTTCACACAATGCCTCCAATATTCGGCGGAAAGTGGGTAGCGGAGTGTCTTAGCACTAGGTTCCATCTGCCAAAAATATATATTGGGTAGATTGTGGGTTCGATTCCCATTTGAATTTTTTATTTACTCTATTTATTTAAGCAGTGTTGACACCTTAAAGTGGACAACTGTACTGTCCAGACTCTACGTTCTCTCTATATATCCTGTTATGCTTTGAAGCATAACGGCCTTTTCTGCCTTATGGCATATTTTCTTACTAACTAATTTTATTTTTAATTTATCCATTCAACGCTCTTTTAGAAAGATTATATAATATATGATGTAATGATTTTAGATTCTTTTCTGTAGTTAACAAACAGAATAGTATAAAAAGGAAAAAGAGATAATAAATGGTATTATTTCTTTCTATCTTCTTCTTCTTCTTAATTACTTACATATTATAAATATAGGGTATATTTAACTAATGAGGCCGTTGTAGCACAATGTGACAGTGTATGACTGTACTGGCGATTGTTGTGTGTTCGATTTCCACTAGGGGGAATAATTATATATTATTTTCATTTCTTTACATTGGTACCTAAGATAAAGCGCGGCGTTGAGTTCCGCTACTATGCACACACAATGTTTCGGGCCTACTGCCTCAAATACTTGTGAAAAATGGAGAACAGAGTGTCTTACACTAGATTCTCTCTAACAAACCTGTTATACAGGAAAAACTTTGAAGTAACTTTTAATATACGAGTATCTTAACAGTGGTGAAGAACCCATTATGTTTCAAGCATATTCAAGCTTTATTGGTTTTTGTTAGTTTATCGTTTACGCTATTAAACGATAGTAATTAGTATACCGTTTAGTCGAAACTTGCTTAGCAGTGATTTTTTGTTTTGTATATTTAGATAATTATTTGTTTGAAAGTTTTTGTATTTTGTAATGTTATTAATTAATTATAACTGAAAAAGACATTTAGATTTTTAAAAAAAAAAAATCTATATGTCTCTCTGACTACCCCGCAAGGGATACAACATTTAGAAAACGTATGAATATCTGAACGCAGCGGGACTCGAACCCTCGTAATAAAGCATATTAGAATTTCGACGTAGCTGGTAGTAGAACGCATGGCTCAGTGGTGAGAGCGCCTGGACGACGATATTCAGGAGGCGCGGGTTCGAATCCCGCTGCGTTCATATTTTTATACGTTTTCTAAATGTCTTTTGCAATTTTCCATACAGTGTGGAATAACACTTTAAAGTGTGACCACGGACTACAGTAAAGTGTTCGAAACGTCGGGTTTCTCAAAATGTATTTTCGTATACCAAAAATATACGCGATTAAACCGGTTAAAAATAGTTTGATTTCAAAATGTGTAGTAATCGCGAAAACAAAAGATCATATTACACTTAAATTTTTGAAATCCCAAATTCTTTGTAAAATAAAAATAATTTGATATTTCAATTGTTTCTCTTTCCACTTCACTTTGTAAATTTAATTCAATAAGGATTGTGTTTTGACTGTAGATAAAATGGTATAAAAGTCGGTAAAATATGGCACCCGGTAATTGGACACTTAACAGTGAACTACTGTAACCTGCTTTTCAAACATTTTTAAAGTGTTATTCCACACTTCGGACAATTGAAAAAGACATTTAAAGAAAACGTATAAAAATTTGAACGCAGCGGAATTCTTATACTCTTTATTATAATTTATTTTCCTTAAATGTTCTTTAGATATCTACTGTAATCATGTTTATTAATAAAGTTATAATTATGACGTATATATATACGTGTTATTTATATTCTTACGGAAGTTATGTGTTGGCTGTCACTCATTCATTAAGAACATTTTGAGACGGGATGCAGTTTTTAACGCCGTTTAAACACATTTTATACACATGTTTACCTTTTATTTATTATAAGCATTATAACATCTATTGCGCAGTAGAATGGTAGCTTACAGGTCAGGAGTTCGAATCCGAATTGAGGCAAAAATAAAAATTATAACTCTTCTGCTAACTCTACAAGAATCAGTGGACGATAAAACAGATAATACGCAAGTGGCATCAAGCTTTTATAGAACCGATTGTGAAGTACATACATACATACAAACGTACATACATTACTTAACGATTCGCTTGTCCAACAACATGTACGGTCATTGTGGTTAATTTTAAGCGATTTTAAACCTTATTTTTAATAGTTAAAAGTCCATTTTGTCTTAAATTTATCATAAATCTAAGACAAGTTATGTTTTAATAGTTATTTGATGCACTTATTAGGCGATGACTTTTGAAATGACTTAGGCATTTCGTTCTTGTACTCGAGAAAATTACAATGAATGTATTGTTGGGGTTTCGTAAGAGTTGTTTTTAGTATGTAGTTTATAGGTATTTTAATGAATTTGAGAATTAAAGAAAGTAAAAGTATGTACATAAAAATAGGTCTTTTTTATTCTTTAGCTTCACGCTGTATCCCGCACACAGCAGGGTAACCTAGTAGTAGGACACTTTCCCCACATTTTTGACATTGCGTGTTAAGTGGCGGAACTTAACGCCGCGCTTTACCTTTCATACCAGAGCGAAGTAAATGGAAGCATCAAATTATTTCCACTCCTCGAGTGGGAATCGAACCCACAACCAGTCGTTTACAGTCACACGTTCGTGCCACTGCGCCAAAAATGGTTTATGATGATAAAAATGTATTACTATCTGTTTTTGTCGAATTGGAGATTAATGTTACGAATTCCTCTTCTCACCTTTTTTATAAGATTATTTTAGAAAACTTTAGAATTGCCTACAAACTTTAAAGGAATTGAAAAAATATAATGTCATTTTTCATTTATTTAGCGTCTTTCTTACTAAGTACAAAGTATTAAGTAGGTAACGACCCACCGATCAAAAGGCTTTAACATACCATCACGTCCTAAGGGAACAAATAAGAGTTCAACATTTTTTGAAAACATTGACAATTTTGAAAATATATCCTTGAAAATTTGCACATAGAAACATACCTAAAACCGTAGAGTGAGAGAATTTTCTTGATACATTTGACGGTTATGAATCATTTTCAATTACAGCATTATTTTGGTCTTTAAAAAAAATTTTTAAGAAAATTTATTTTAAGCATGACGTCACGGATAATATGAAAATTCATAAGTATATAAGCGGTGACGCATTCGAACGAGAAGTCGAGACATTACGTGTTAAGTGGTGAAACTTAACATCACTTTATCAATTTAAGTTTAATTTCATTTTAATTAATATTTTAAAAATATTAAAATAAAGAAAATACGACACCATTCTGTACCATCAATTTGCAATATGTATGTACGTCAACAAACAACTCCATAGACGAACTCTAGTGCTTTATAAGTTCTTATTTATGAAGATAAAACCGTTTCTGTTTAAATCACAGCAATCTGCCATTAATTTCAATAAGATGTAAAACTATAAATATCGCTTTAACACATAAAGTCGTCTCAATCGTCTAAACTATGGTTAGATGCTAGTGATGTGATCCATTTATTTATTTATTTATTTATTTATTAGACTAACCAGTGGCAATTACATTTGAAAATACACTTTTTATATAGGCCAGTCGTAGCCCAGAGGCACAAGCGTGTGACTGTAAACGACTGGTTGTGGGTTCCATTCCCACTCGAGCAGTGGAAATTATATTTCCATTTTCTTCGCTCTGGTGTCGAGGTAAAGCGCGGCGTTAAGTTCCGCCACTTAACACGCAATACCTCAAAAATTTGGCGGAAAGTGGGGAACGGAGTGTTTCAACACTAGGTTCCCTCTGCCAACCCTGCTGTGTGCGGGATACAGCGTGAAGCTAAAGAAGAAAAAAAACTTTTTATATATATCTTTAATCTTCTATCTAAATGCCTTTTAAGGTGAGTACCACATGCATAAATGTGTTCATTTAACATACATAATACATAGCATATGTATATTTACACATACATGGTTACATTATTCAAAATTTAAGCTAGGAAATAATATCAAATTGAATCTAAGAGTATAAAAAAGAAGTGAATATTAATAACATAATAATTGAAAAATACTATCATGAAAAATTATAACATAAACGAAAAATAATAAAAAATATTATCAAATAATATAAAATTTCATATCTTTAAAGCTTCAAGCTTTTTCCCACACCGCGAAGTAGTGAGAGAGAACAACTTAGTGTCAATATACACCATTCTTCAGTTTTCGACATTTGTGTGAATGGTGGAATTTAACGCCGCCGGGAACCGAACCGACATAGCTTGTACAGTTAGACGCTGCCAAGTGCGCCTCGACCTCCTCTTAGTTTTGGTTAAAAAATATTAAAGAATGAATTAATGAAGGGGCAGCGTTCATTGTGCTACTCAATACAAAGTGGAGTTTCACCATTCATTATCTTCCTTCAAATCACAAGTCAAAGTTTAAAAAATAAAATAAAAAAAAAGTATCTACTTGCAAGTGTAAATAGTAGTCAGTGTAATAGTAATATCTGACAATGATTATGAGTATAACAACCGTAATCCATCTTATATTTATTAAATATATTTATTTATATATATGTATAATATATATAATTATTTATATCTATTTTAATGTATAGTATATTTATATGTGTAGTTGTATTTATATAAAGTAATTATGTATGTATTAATTTTATATGTGATTATTGATATTTTTTTTTCATATATTTGTTCTTTTTTTTGTTCTCTTTATATACATATATAATTGCTTTTTTGCACTGCATCCCGCTTTTTTTATTTTGTTTGATTACCCCTGTGAGAAAAACCTAAAAAAAAAATAACTAATTAGAGTTTATATTTGAGTCCTCTTAACATCACTACGGTTGTAAAACAGTTACTGACTGTTTTATTTGCCGCCCACAACTACATATATATTTCTAGAATCTAAAATTATTCTACATATTTCAATACAAATAAATATAAGAAATAACTAATTGATTATAGTTTACAGAGCTTAAGAGATTTGTTTTGTAAATAAACAATGTATTTATGGAAATACTAGCGACCCGCTCGCGGTTTCACCGCGTGAACTATTTATATATATTGCGACCCTCGAGGGTGCATTATTAAAAAATAAAGTACCCTATGTTTAAGCTTAGATTATCAACTATATTTATGCCAAAATTCATTATAATTGGTCAAGAGGTTTAGATTTTTCATATAAACTTTCATCCTCTATTTCAACCCTGTAGAGGTTGATTTTTGAAAAAATAAGTAGCTATGTTAGACGCAGTTAAAAGTGACTACTTTCATTCTAAATTTCATCCAAATCGGACCGCTAGATTAGGCGTGAAAGCGTAACAGACAAACAGACAGACAGTCACATTTATGATATAAGTATGGACTAGCGACATGCTTGCAGCTTCGTCTGCGTAAACTACACTATCAGTTCGTATTTCAGTCCGCCCTCGTTCTCACGAAATACGAAATTTGCTTTAATTTATAATTTAAAATGCTGTAACTTTATAATTTATTAAACTGAAATAAAATAACCATACGATAGTCTAAACATGCAATTATCAGTTATAGTACGAGTTTAGTATACTCAGTTACTTACACCGTTTCTGAGATTAGAGTGCACCAAACAAACAAATAGACACAACATTCAGGAAAAATACTTTAAATTCATTATTTATGCCCCTGATAACAGCTTTTTTTTTACCTTCACGCTGTATCCCGCACACAGCAGGATAGGCAGAAGGACCCTAATGTTATCCGTTTCCCACTTTCTCGAAATATTTTTTCTTCTATGTTATTTAATCTCCTATGTACAGACAGCGATTAGTTATATTTTTATTATATATACATATTTTCAAAAGTAAATTAAACGTTCGGCGAATAAATTGTAATTAAGGTTTAGTTAAAACTGTTTAACTTCATTTAGGTTAATCTCTGTGTTTATGTTAGATGTCGAATTATACTAATAAAATTTAATGTATACATATTTTCGTATTTATCTTATAATTATCCCTATATAATTTACTAGCGACCCGCTCGCGGCTTCGCCACGTGAACTACCATTTTCATCCTCTATTGCCTCTTTGGGATTGGTTTTTTTTTTGTAAAAGGAGGGTAGTCTATATTTGACTTTCGTCGCTAATTATGTTCATGAGAAAATCATCGATACATTTAGTGCAATGTCTATATTATTTGATAACATGTAGCGATAACTGTTCTAGTAAGAAAACGTACGAAATCTGCTATCATATGATAGTAGATTTCGTACATATATATCATCTGGTATATAGTATTATAAACCGGTCATAATATTTTAAATAAACTTTAAGCTTTTTATTTTACAATTGTGTTACTTATTGATATTAAAAAATAGCTTTACTTGCAAATAATCAATGCAATTTGACTTTGCCAGTTTATTACTTTTCTGCGGGAACTGTTTTGAATACCAGGGTAATTTTAAAAAAAAGACAGATAGCCTATGTTTGACCTTGCCTTATTAACTATTTTCCTGAGAAAATTTATTCATTTCAGTCAAGGAGTTTAGATCTTTCATTCTCACTATATACTAAACATACATAAGTTTCATCCACTGTTTCAACCTCCAAGGGTTTGATTTTTTATAAAGTAGCCTATATGACCCTGCATCTTCAACAATCTTCTTTACGAATTCCCGTCAAAACATAACAAATAGAAGAGATACGGATTTTTGCATTTTTATAATAATAATTTTAATGAGTGCGGATATGTCTAATACAATGTCAACTATATAATAACAAATGGCGCTACCCGTTGCAGAAAACGTAGTGACATCTGTTGTCATATAGATTATATAAATATATAGATTATATAAAGTTTTATAGACCGGTCAAATGTATATTTAATAAATGTTATGCTTATTTTATTTTATAATTAATTAGTTATATTGAAACAAATTTAGCTTCACTCGTGAACTATCGACATAATTTGAATGTTTTTTTTTTAATTTTATTTTTCCGCGGGAGTTGTATGGAATACCGGGATGAAAACTATCCCATATGTTGCTCTAACCTCTTAGCTAACTCCATACAAAAAATCATTAAATTCTACCTGGTAGATATCAGTATACAAATAATTTACTTATATCGGCTTTTTATTTTTTCCAAAAAAACTACATGGAAATCCGGGATAAAAACTATCCTATATGTACCTTTGGACTATAAGCTATCACTATACCAAAATTCATTCATTTCTATCCAGTAGTTTTTGCGTGATTGACGAACAAATTAACAGACAGACAGACAGACAGACAGACAGACAGACAGACAGACAAAAATTCTACTGAGTGGATTTTTGGCCTCTGTTATCGATATATTAACGCACCCAATTAAAATTTTTCTAAAATTTTTCATGTACAGAATTGACTTTTCTACTCTTTTATTATATATAGAGATAAGATATTTTTATTTAAAACAAAGAAACCATCGTGGCGCAGTTGGTTGGCTTGACATGGCGATGGCTTTAGGTTCGATTCGCACTTGGACCAAAGATTATATATTTTTTTATTTTATCCGTTATAGTACTTAAGACCCAATGTCTCGAATCCAAGACTCACAGAGTGTCTCGACACTTATACGATAGGTTTTTTCTGTTTACCCTGCTATGTGGAAAAAACGGGAAGCTGTTTTTTTAAATTAATTTTTAACACGCTTTTATTATTTTTACCTGTATATTTATCTATGTAAAAGAATCTCATAATGTAATTTTGACTTCTTTGCTTCCTTGAATATTACTTAAATGATTTACTTGAAAATGTCCCTGTTCGGGTCTGATGACTCTGAAATTCGGCATAAAGTGGGGAAGAGATTCGTTCTCCGACTGGCTCGCGACCACTATCGTGTCAAAGACGAATCGTCAAACATCTGATGATGTGTTCCGGTTCGATGACACGTGAGTCAGCTTTCCCTATTCCCACCATTCCCATCCATCCCTCCTTTAGTCCTACATCCCTAAGGCTAGCAGCGCATCCATAACTCTAATGTTATGGATGTCTATGGGCGAAGGTAACCACTTAACACCAGGTGGGCCTACTGCTCGTTTGCCTTCTTTATTCCATAAAAAAACGGTTTCATTTACAAAAAAAAAACAAATCCTTCATTAAATAATAAAAGAGGTAAGTAAGTCAAAATTTCACAGCACTAAACTGCATTTGAACATAAATATAGTGTTTATGGTGTTAGTTCTCGTAAATATGAAACTGCGCCATATTTTGAGACTTAGTTGAGCTGCGCGTGCGCATTGCGCTATTATTGTTCCTTTGACAAGTTATCGCAAACAATACAAATATCTGGATTCGAAATTGTGTGGAGAAATCTTTGTAATATTGAAACTACTGTACTATTATAAATCTATACTTATATAACAAACAGGTAACTTTGTTTGTAAGGGGTAATCTTCGGAAATACTGAACCGATCATGATAATTGTTTCACAATTAGTAAGCTACATTATTCAGAAGTGTTATAAGCTATAATTTATTGTGATTGAACAGAACGTTCAGAGCAACGCGCGAGGCAAAGCGCGGCGTTAAGATCCGCAACATAACACGCAATACCTCCAAATTCGGCGAAAAGTCGTGAACAGAGTGTCATAATACTAGGTTCCCTCTGGCTACCCTGCTGTGTGAGGGATACAGCATGAAGCTAAAAAAAAAACAACTTTATGCACTTAAAATAAATATTAAACTAAACAAATATACAAATATCATCTCACTCTGTTGCAGGTTTGTTTCTCTATGAAGACATTTTTTTTGAGCTTCACGCTGTCACCCGCACACAGCAGGGTAGGCAGAGGGAACCTAGTGTTAAGACACTCCGTTCCCCACTTTTCGCCGAATTCGGAGGCATTTCGTGTTAAGTGGCGGAACTTAACGCCGCGCTTTACCTCGGCACCACAGCAAAGAAAATGGAAATATTAAATTATTCTACTCCTCGAGTGGGAATCGAACCCACAACCAGTCGTTTACAGTCACACGCTTGTGCCACTGGGCCACGATTGGCGACATTTTGTCATCATCGAGAAACAAATTCCTCCGCCTTAACTTTAAAACTTGTCCGCTTATTTCGTGTAAAGCAATTCTATTAAATATTTTCTAACACTAATAATGTAAATGACACTTAAAAAAATATTTAAAATCTCATAATTTTCTAAGCTCACAAACTAAAATATAAAGGAGAAACCGATTACCTATTAACAATGGCCTATACTAATTTAAATACAAAATTTTCAATGGATCCTCTCCCTTTGTCCCAGTTAATTATGATATCATACATCAATTCGACAAAGACCTATTAAAATATCGTCAAAACCGAAAGGAGCCTGTCAGAATGTGAGGCGGTGAAACTTTCTAGTTTTCATTTTTATATTATACTAGCGGCTCGTTCGCGGCTTCGCCGCGTGAACTACACTACTGCTTCGTTATATTACAACCCTCGGGGGTGGGTTAGTGAAAAATAAAGTATTTATTCCCGTGGGGGGACGGGTTAAGAATACAATTCCCCCCCGCCGCTGGGTAGCGTCCCGTAAAAGGCGGGTAACCCAGTAGTTTGGTGGTAGGAGATTCGTTCTCCGACTGGCTCGCGACCACTATCATGTCAAAGACGAACCGCCAAATATCTTATGATGTGTTCCGGTTCGTTGGCATGTAAGCCAGCTCTCCCTATTCCCACCATTCCCATCCTTCCCCCCTCCTTCTGTCCTACATTCCCAAGGCTGGCAACGCATCCATAACTTGAATGTTGTGGATGTCTATGGGCGAAGGTAACCACTTAACACCAGGTGGGCCTTCAGCTCGTTTGCCTCCTTTATTCCATAAAAAAAAGCCTATTTTTAAGCTTAGTTTATCAACTATATTTATGCCAAAATTCATTATAATTGGTCAAGCGGTTTAGATTTTTAATATAAACTTTCGTCCCCTATTTCAACCCTTTAGTGGTTGATTTTTGTAGCCTATGTTATAAGTAGCCTATGTAGACCCAGTAACTATTACTATTTTCATTCTAAATTTCATCCAAATCGGACCGGTAGATTAGCCGTGAAAGCATGACAGACAAACACACAGACATTCGCATTTATAATATAAGTATGGATAATTTACGAGTGCGATAAACTAAAGTGTGACTATAAAGCGACTGGTTGTAGGTTCGATTCCCACTCGAGCAGTAGAAATATTTAATATTTCCATTTTCTTCGCTCTGATGTCAAGGCAAAGCGCTGCGTTAAGCTCCACCACTTAACACGCAATGCCTCTGAATTGGGCGGAAAGTGGGCAACGGAGTGTCTTAACACTAGTTTCCCTCTGTCTAACATGCTGTGTACGGGATAAAGCATGAAGCTAAAAAATGAATTGGACCACGTCTGGCTGTATATGTCATTGGTTATAGGTTAGATCTCATTCGGATAACGATTATATTCAATTGATTTTCATTCTACTCGAGTAAGAAGGCAAAGCACGGCGCTGAGTTCCAGTAAATAAGACACAATATCTCGATTTCAGAAAGAAAGAAAAAGGCAAAACAGAGTGTCCTGAAACTAGGTGTTGGTGACTACTATGTAGAAAAACTCGTAAAACTGTAAAAAAATGAATAGTTAATTTTAGATTTACCAAATATTATATTTCAATAGAATTTAATAAAAAATAAGAAGTCCTACAAAAATGTATTAGGTAATATAATGTATCAATCATTATGTATTATTTCTAAAATATTTTTTATGTGTGTAATTTAATATTACAATTTCAAGTGTAAAAGTCAATTAGTAAACAGAAAGTAGTGCTCCTAATCTATTCTATATATATATATATATATATATATATATATATATATATATATATATATATATATATATATATATATATAATAAAAGAGTAGAAAAGTCAATTCTGTACATGAAAAATTTCAGAAAAATTTTAATTGGGTGCGTTAATATATCGATAACAGAGCCCAAAAATCCACTCAGTAGAATTTTTGTCTGTCTGTCTGTCTGTCTGTCTGTCTGTCTGTTAATTTGTTCGTCAATCACGCAAAAACTACTGGATAGAAATGGATGAATTTTGGTATGGTGATAGCTTATAGTCCAAAGGTACATATAGGATAGTTTTTATCCCGGATTTCCATGTAGTTTTTTTGGAAAAAATAAAAAACTGATATAAGTAAATTATTTGTATACTGATATCTACCGGGTAGAAATTAATGAATTTTTGTATGGAGTTAGCTAAGAGGTTAGAGCAACATATGTTATGTGATAGTTTTTATCCTGGTATTCAATACAACTTCCGCAGAAAAATAAAATAAAAAAAATAACATTCAAATTTTGTCGATAGTTCACGAGTGAAGCTAAATTTGTTTCAATATCACTAATTAAAATAATTATAAAATAAAATAAGCATAACATTTATTAAAGATACATTTGACCGGTCTATAAAACTTTATATAATCTATATGACAGCAGATGTAACTACGTTTTCTGGAACGGGTAGCGCCGTCTGTAATTATATAGTTGACATTGTATTAGATATCTGTACTCATTAATATTATTATTATAAAAATGCAAAAATCTATCTATATCTTTTATGTTTTCACGGGTAATCTACAGATTTCGTACATATATACCAGATGGTATATATGTACGAAATCTGCTATCATATAGATATACTATGATAGCACATTTCGTACGTTTTCTTACTATAACAGTTATCGCTATATGTTATCAAATAGTATAGACATTGTACTAGATGTATAGATGGTTTTCTCAAGAACATAATTAGTGATGCAAGGTCATATAGACTACCCCCTTTTATAAAAAAAACAATCTCAAAGAGCAATAGAGGATGAAAGTGGCAGCACACGTGGCGAAGCCGCGAGTGGGTCGCTAATAGTAAATAATGTAATTATTTCAAGGAATAAACAGTATTTTTATCGACATAAATATACATTGAAAAAGATATTTAGAAAACGTATAAAAATTTGAACGCAGAAGGCGCGGGTTGGCATCCCGCTGCGTTCAAATTTTTATACGTTTTCTAAATGTCTTTTTCAATTTTCCTTAGTGTGGAATAACACTTTAAAAATGTTAAAAATAAATATACATATATTATTTTTAACTCGCTCATCGCAAATCTAATAGTGAATTTGCGGTTCGCTCTTCAAATGTTAAAATAATTCTGTTCCTTGTCCATACCCATTTGGTTAGTAAGTAAAACATAATAGCGCACTCTGTATAACTTAACAATATATTTACAATATATTTTATTTTTTATTCTGCATTACTTTCCACCCAACACACCTTGAAACGTCAGAAAAAAGTCGATAACTCAAACAAATGGATTATACCAAATACCATATTATTACCGCATTATTCAAAATCTCAACCCCGAGAGGAAGTATTAAGTGTCAAACATATTAGTTACGAGTTTGAAAAGAGATATTATGCGTGTTTCCATTGTTTGACACGGCACGGCGATGGTCTCCCTAGGACGGGGTACATACAAAGATTTATAAGCTTCTCGCTTTTTCCCATATAGTGATGTAGTTAGAGAGAACCTAGTGTGAAGACACTCCGTCCTTCTCTTTTCGCTCGATAATCGAACCATTGTCGCACTTTTTCTTAGGTACCTGGGCGAAGAAATGAAAATTTATATATAATTCTTCCCCCAGTGGGAATCGAACCCATAACCATAGAGTTTCAGCCAGACGTTGTCTCACTGCGCCACAACGGCCTCATTGAACAAGTATTCATTTTCAATTACAGTAGAAACGGATAATTCCACCAAAATATTGGACATAAAACAGATTTTGACATTAAAATGCCACCCACAGCCTGTTGCCAGTTAGCCTTATTTGGTATTTATAAATGTTTACACCGGAATAGAAGTAAGATTTATATTAATTTATATATACTATTTCTGTATTTAAGCACACACGGGGCTCATGAACATGCAGGCGCAAGATTTTGAAGGTTTTGCTGAAGAAGACGTCTAATAACGTGTAAAAACAAAGTATTCTGCTGTAAATAGATATTTGTATCTTTCTAAACGGAACCCAAAATCAAGCGTGCTCAAAATTCCTAATTCGCTTTAAGACAGCATTGATTTGATGCATCTGATATAGGTACATATATCAAATAATCTTTTTTTTTTTTTTATGGATTGAAGGAGGCAAACGAGCTGAAGGCCCACCTGATGTTAAGTGGTTACCTTCGCCCATAGACATCCACAAAATTCTAGTTACGGATGCGTTGCCAGCCTTGGGGATGTAGGACAGAAGGAGGGAGGAAGGATGGGAATGTTGGGAATAGGGAGAGCTGGCTTACATGCCATCGAACCGGAACACATCATAAGATATTTGGCGGTTCGTCTTTGACATGATAGTGGTCGCGAGCCAGTCGGAGAACGAATCTCCTACCACCAAACTACTGGGTTACCCGCCTTTTACGGGACGCTACCCAGCGGCGGGGGGGAATTGTATTCTTAACCCGTCCCCCCACGGGACAAATAATCGATTTGGCGTCTTCAATACTATACAATGTGTTGTAAAAGTGCATTTTATTTTCGAGTATAATCCACACTAATATATATTCTTTATTGCACTAGAAAAAAATAAGAAAAGATAACATATGGTAATTACAAAATTAGTTCACAAAAGGTGGGCTTATCCCAAAGAAGGATCTCTTCCAGCCAACCTGTGGAAGTGGATAAATAATAATAAGCATTTTTATAATAGATATCATCTGCACACATCCTGGACGTTATATAGTTTTAAAGTTACTTTAAGTACTTACTACTTTTTAAGTTACTTTAAGAAATTAAGTTACTTTAAACCAAAAATTGGTAAAAATTTCAACTTAAGCCACCTTTCCAGTCAATGGACACAAGTCTCAGAGACAATAGACCATACAAATATGTACACACCTAAAACCACATGGGTGATCCTTTCTATATTTTTTCTGAGGTAACCTTATTATGATAGCTAAGGTTTGCGGCAAAACCTTAAATGAATTGAACCAATAACAGTTCTTTTTAGCAAAATATTTAAAGAATCGCATTTATTGTATTAAAAGTTATAGAAACAGCTTTCTTGCGTTCTACTACACGCTAGAACGCATGGCTCAGTGGTGAGAGCGCCTGGATGGTATTCAGGAGGCGCGGGTTCGAATCCCGCTGCGTTCAAATTTTTATACGTTTTTAAATGTCTTTTTCAAGATTGTATAGTTTAATATAACCAGTCACATACTGGTTATATTGAATTATAAACTATACAATATATACAATAAGAGTAATATTTTTACATATGCTGGTATTAGCCTCTTTATATGTTATTAACATTATTTACTTATCGCTGTATGTTCTTCACTTTTTGCTTAAACAGAGACGAAAAGTTGTGAAGAGAACGTTCTCTCTTGCTTGCCTTGCCACCAAAAAAATAATAATGCTTCAAATATTAAAATGGAAATCGAACTCATAACCATTGCATATCTTTATCACATTATATCATAGGCAAATATAATAATATTCATCTTATAAAATAATTTAAATAAATAATTATATAATATATAAGTCAAAGGAAGAATAGCTCTCGTTTAAATGTTACAAAGGTAGAAGATATTTTTGAGTCAATCACAATGCCTTAGTATTTTTTGTCAACGTGGGTTATTACAGCTTATCCGGGGTGCGGGCCTCGTAAACATGTCATCGGCACGATTATACATACCGACCAGGGTGGCCATGCTGTATAAATTATATATCTGTTATATCTATTTTATTATAATTAAATAAAAAAAATTAAATAGCTTCACGCTATATCCCGCACACAGCAGGGTAGGCAGAGGGAACCTAGTGTTAAGACACTCCGTTCCCCTCTTTCCGCCGAATTCGGAGGCTTGCGTGTTAAGTTTATTATAATAATAATAATTTATTTATTTATTTGTATATTATGATGCCAGTCGTGGCGCAGGGTTACAAAGTTTAATCGCGACTGGTTGTGGGTTCGATTCCCATTCGAGGAATTGAAATATGTAATATTTTCAATTTTTTCGATTTGGTTTCGTGGCAAAGCATGGTGTTGAGTTCCTCCGCCACTTAACACGTAATGCTTACTGAATTTAGTGGCAAGTGGGTAACGGAATGTCTTAACTAGTGTTAAGACATTTCGAAGATTTCCTCTGCCTACCCTGCTGCGTGTGGGATAGCGCGTGAAGATAAAAAAAATATCTTAAGTAAGAATCAAACCCACGACCAATTGCGATTGCAGTTGTATGCTGTTCCATTGGGCCATAAAGGGTTTCGTGAAGTAATATAATGATTAGGTTCTACATCCACAAATACAATACGCGAGACATGTCAGTAATTTAATTAGTTAAACTATTAGCGTAGTTTTAGAAAACATTGCTACATATGAAGTAGAAGTAATATATATTTCCGAAAAAATATTATTATTATAACATTTACCCGTAAATATTTAGAAAAGACGATTTTTCTTTGAAAATTATACGAACAAAAAAGATATATATTAATTTCTTTATAAATAAAGAAATATATAAATTTCTTTTTTGTTGGATAGAAGAAAAAATTTTTTCCTTTATTCACTTCTGCATTGTAGTTGCTATATTACCAAAATTTCATTATTCTCTTATTGCTCTGTACCTAAAATTAATATGTTATTGGAAAACTGTTATTAGATTTGTTTCTGAAAAAAACTATTTTAATGTGTCGTAATAGTGAGATGCTGTTGTTTTTTTATAACACTAAATAAATAAATAAATTATCATGTCATATAAAAACACTAATGAATTATTAATAAAAAAAATAATTTAAATGTGGCCAATCGTGCCCCAGTGGCACAAGCGTGTTTCTGTAAACGACTGGTTGTGGGTTCGATTCCCTTTCGAGGCGTGGAAATATTTAATATATTCATTTTCTTCGCTCTGGTGTCGAGGTAAAGCGCGGCGTTAAGTTCCGCCACTTAACACGCAATGCCTCCGAATTCGGCTGAAAGTGGGGAACGGAGTGCCTTAACACTAGGTTCCCTCTGCCTACCCTGCTGTGTGCGGGATACAGCGTGAAGCTAAAAAAAAAAAAATAATAATTTTAAAGCCATTTCTTTCTGTTTACCCCATGGTCACCCTACACTCTAGTCCTTCGCCGGCCCAAAGCTTCGATATTATTTACAGAGATTTATGGGATAACACAACAGAATGTTAGTCTATCTTTGTGTTCTCGTAATGTATGATATCATGATCAACTCGCGCTTTGCCGATCTTCATATTTAATCCTTTATATTGTTTGGTTTGTTTATATTATTTCTTCTATTGAATAATGACAAAAAGCTTAAATAAATCAATTTTACGTTTCTTTTCGATTTTTTTAGTGAGGTCAGGTGATTGAATGTAGTGTTAGGACACTCCGTTTCTCCTCTTTTCACCAGATTGTGAGATATTGCGTGTTGAATGACAGAACTCAACGCCGCGCTTTAACGTTCACCAGAGAAAATAAATGAGATCAATCCATACTTATATTATAAATGCGAAAGTCTGTGTGTTTGTCTGTCATGCTTTCACGGCTAATCTACTGGTCCGATTTGGATGAAATTTAGAATGAAAGTAGTAAAAGTTACTAGGTCTAACATAGGCTACTTAGTTTTTCAAAAATCAACCGCTAATGGGTTGAAATAGAGGATGAAAGTTTATATGAAAAATCTAAACTGCTTGAACGATTATAATGAATTTTGGCATAAATATAGTTGATAATCTAAGCTTAAACATAAGCAAAAACCCAACCCCGAGGGTTGCAATATAACGAAGCAGCGATGTAGTTCACGCGGCGAAGCCGCGAGCGGGCCGCTAGTTTAAATATAATGATTATGGCATGTGGGAATCGAATCGACAATCTTCGCATTTGCAATTAGACGTTATTTCACGGTCCTTTTTCACGGACTTTGTTTCACCTTAGTGATATAGTCGCTTCTAACGTATAAGTTTTAGGATATGTTATTCACATCAATTTTTTTCTCACACAGCACAATAATTAAAGAGAACCTATCTTCCGCTCCGCTATTAACTATGACTACTGTTTAGAAATGAGCTTGATACAAATAACTTTCTTTATAAGAATTTTTATATCATTAAAGTAGATATGTACTATATACCAAAATGTCAATACATTTCTAAAGGATTTAAAATTAAAATACAATAGATTTACGACGTTCACTAGTAAGTCCTTATTCCACACTACTATATCTTGATCTGGATATCGCAGGAAAGAAATTGACTCGACTAACTAAATAATATAAGACCATATGTATATTCATATCTTTAAAATGGTAAAGTCAGGCAAATTTACTTTGCTAGGAAATTTGGGAATAAGCTTATTTTTTTTTGCGTTCTAATTTCTATGACTTAGGGACAGTCGTGGCACAGAAGGACAAATTGAGTCACAATTTTTCAAAGCAAAAAGCGACTGGTTGTGGGTTCGATTCCCACTCGAGTGGTGGTAATATTTAAGATTTCTTAGCTCTGGTGTCTTAGCGCAATGCCTCCGAATTCGGTGGAAAGTAAGGAACGGAGTGTCTTAACACTAGGTACCCTCTGCATACCCTGCTGTGTGTGGGATACAGCGTGAAGCTAAAAAAAATACTATGACTAAAGCAGATATTTCAAAAAATCGATACATTTGTTAAAGATTTAAAATTAAAATACAATAGATTTACAACGTTCACTAGTAAGTCCTTATTCCACACTACTATATCTTGATCTGGATGTCGCAGGAAAGAAATTGACTCGACTAACTAAAGAATATATGACCATATTGTATATCTTTAAAATGGCAAAGTCAGGCAAGTTTTAGATGCAAACGCAATAGTTGTGGATTCGATTCCCTGAAAGAATTGATTACTTTTAAATTATTTTCATTTTTTCGCTCTGGTGAAAGACCAAGCACAGCGTTTAGGTCCACTCAATGTCTCGTATTCAGGTGGAAAGTGGAGTACGAAATGTCTTAACTCTCCGTTCTGTGTAATGGACACTTATTTCTCTTCGCCTACTCTGCTTGGAAATTTGGAAATAAGCTTGAACTTTTTCTTTCATTATTTCTATGACTTGGGGCCAGTCGTTACACAGAAGCACAAATTGTGATTGTAAAGCGACTGGTTGTGGGTTCGATTCCCACTCGAGGGGTGGTAATATTTAAAATTTCTATTTTCTTAGCTCTGGCGTCGAGGTAAAGCGTGGCGTTAAGTTCCGCCACTTAACACGCAATGCCTCCGAATTTCGCGGAAGTTGGGGAACGGAGTGTCTTAATACTAGGTTCCCTCTGCCTACCCTGCTGTGTGTGGGATACAGCGTGAAACTAAAAAAAAATACTATGACTAAAGCAGATATATCAAAAAATCGATATATTTCTTAAGAATTTAAAATTAAAATACAATAGATTTACAACGTTCACTAGTAAGTCCTTAGTCCACACTACTATATCTTGTTCTGGATTCCTGCGGTCATATATATTTCAAATAACAAACAGGCGGTGGGTTTCATTCTTGTGGTTTTCTTTAACCTTTTCAATTCTATACTGTTACGGTTATGTTTTACTGTTAGTTGTTTGTATTGGTAGCAATTTATATATAAACTAGCGATACGTTAGACTTTGTCTGTCTTTTTTTAAATTTAATTTGTTTATCTTTATTTAACTTAATTACTTTTTTTTTTTCTATTTACTCCATTTTACAGTTTGATAATAATTATTAAACAATACTGGAAATATTAAAAAAGTATATAAATAGTAAAAAGATCTCTCTGATTACAACCAACTGACTCCTGAGCGCTGACTCGGCCGCTGAACGCCTCAGCTGGGCCTCCCTCGAGCAATCGTGGGTCTCACCCGGCTGGGCGATCGCCCGGTCAGCATAAGCTCACCCCCCTCCGTTCTCTACCCCATCCCCCCACCGGGAACCCCCAACTCGTGGCCTTATGGCCACACCAAAGGACTTCAACGTCGCCCATATTGATGGGCGACGTTGAAGCCATGGCCAAAGGGCATCGCCCTGATGCCATTTCCCCGCTCCCCACCAGGAGCGAGATGACACACTTCTTCTTCTCTGATTACAATAATGTAAAATTGATAATTTTATTTGAATATAGATAGGAGGTCATTGCAGCGCATTGGTGACAGGGTCTGGGTGCTAATGAAACTGGTTGCGAGTTCGATTCTCACTGGGGGAAATGATTATATTTAAAATATTTTCATTTCTCCGGCACCTAAAACAAAATGTGGCGCATGTCTTCAAAACTGCCGTATTATTACAAAGAATCAAGTCTTAAGAAATTTATAAAAATGAAATCTTAAGTATGCTTTCTATCTACCTGGGCTTCCTGGAATCCCTCGGAGCGTCCTAGCCAATTAAGCCATACGTTGTTATCGCTCGATAATGCGTCTAAATTTTTATTTGATTTTTTTGCAGCTTCACGCTTTGTACTGCATAGCAGGCTAGTCATAAATAACTTAGTGTAAAGAGACTACCTACTTTCTGGCCGAAATCGGCTCAAAGCCTGTTTAACGTCTTGTTCATCAGAGGGAAAATATGAAAATAATTAAATTAATCATTTTTCCGTCTGGTAATTGAACCCCTATTTAAAGTACGATTACTGTCAGACGTTATCCCACCGCGCCACTACGGCTTGTTACTAACAACACTAACAAAAAATGTATACTAGAAAAATCTATGCTCGGATCTGCCAGTATAACATTTTATTAACAAAAACCTGATGGCAAGATAATTAGAATTGATTCGAGTCCCGATGCGTTCAAATTTTTATGCTTTTTTCAAATATTTTTTTTCAATTTGCTAAGTTTGTGAATAACACTTTTGAAATGTTAAAAAGTATTTTAACTTTTTTTTTTATTTTAAAAGAGTTATTTTCTTTTACCAAACAATTATTCGTTAGAATAATCTTTGGATAACAGTATTTTTTTTAAATCTCTCTACAGATATGCTAATATCATAAATAAGTAAAGCGTATAAGAACTACGACGCAGCTGGTAGTAGAATCTACGACTCGCGGTCAGAGCTCTTGGCCGGTCCAAAAAGCGCGGGTTCGAATTCCGCTGCGTTTAAGTTTTTATATATATTCTACATTCTTTTTCAATTTCCCAAATGTACGAATAGCTCTAAAAATATAGAATAATGTTAAAAAAAATACTGTTTGTTTAGTATTAAGATGGTTATAAATTAATCATCGCAATCCTCTGCCATACCCTGCTATTGCTATCATTACCTAGTCTCGTTAAAATCATTAGGGTTGTCTTATTATTGATCATGCAGCTTTCGAATGATGAACAATTGATTTTGTCCGTGGGAATTGTATTAATACGATTAATTTTATCTGTTTTCGCTATCCTACACCGCCTACAGTTGAAATGGCAGTGGGTTCAAATCCTACGCTTTGGGTAGGTACTTTATAATGAAATATAATAAATATGTGTTTGAATGTCGAGAGGATAAGTGATGGAAGAATGGTAAGAAAGATAATGAGGCAAAGGTGAGTGGTAAGAGAGGCAGGGGGAGACCTCGGTTGACCTTCGAGAACACAGTATCGACGATACTGGAGGAAAATCACGTAAAAAGCATGAGGATCCCCCGGAGGGCGTGTATGAAGAGGTTGATGACTGTGGACGAGGCGTAAGAAGTATGCAGGGACCGTAGCGTTTGGCGCTCCGTTCTCTCTGACTATCCCGCAAGGGATACAGCGTGAAGCTAAAAGAAAAAAAATGTGTTTGAAGCCATCATAGCAGTATAACAGCATCTGACGTTTTGTAGCGTGTTAGATTCCCACTCGAGGGAATTATGACATTTATATTATTTTCATTTCTCCGCTCCTTTGACAAGACGAAGCGCGGCGTTGAGCTTCATTTTTCAACACACAAAGTTTCAATTTTGGATTGAAAATGGAGTGACTTAATTCTATGGTCTGTCTCTCTATTCTATTATACTGAAAAAAGCTTAAAGTTAAAGAAAATAAGTGTACGTAACAAAATAGTACAATAAAGATAACTTATAATTTAGCATTAGTAAAATAAATCGACATTATAATGATTATTCTCTTTTTAAAACAGGACGAAAAAAGCTACTTGTTTGTTGTATGTTGACATATGAAGTAAAAATAAATGGTTGATTTTAAAGGTTTATATGAAATAATAAATGGCTTTGAGTTAGGCTTCCAGCAAATTTTAATGGGAAAAGGGCTGTGTCCCGTAAAAAGAGGATAACCCGGTAGCTTGGTGGTAGGAAATTTGTTTTACGACTGGCTCACGACAACTATCATGTCAAAGACGAACTGCCAAATATCTGATGTGATCCAGTTCGATGGCATGTAAGCTAGCTCTCTCCCTAATCCCACTACCTTTCCTCCTTCCTTCTCTCCTTCAGTCCGAAGACAGGCAGCCACAACTCCTCTGACGTTGTGGATGTCCATGGGCGAAGGTACCTAGGTAGGCGACTTACCGTCAGGTGGTCCTCCTGCTCGTTTGCCTTCCTTATAAAATAAAAAAGGTCAATGATCAATGTCTTTTACAAATAAATGAAACTTGGATTTTTAATTATATGTAGGTATAGATCAACTAATCGAATACTCTTATTCCTTAGTCTTTTAGTTTCAGCTTACTAAAGTCAGCATTGTATTTTTCCTGTATATCTCGATTTCTCTTACTAGAGAAGGCTTAGTGTCAAAATACTCTTTTCTTTTTGCTCGTTCGTTCGTTCGCTCGTATATGTGTTAAGTGGCAAAACTCAACGCCGTATTTTGTCCTACCAGATCGAAATAAATAAATTATTTCAAATATATTCCCATGCGTGGGAATCGAACTCAAAATCAACAAAGAACCTTTAAGAGATAATTAAATTCACTACCACTGTTATCAGATAGTTACCACTGCACCACAACGTTATTTCTTATAATAAAACCAAAATTATTATTTATATAATCTTTAAAATTTGTTCAAAATTACATTAGGATGTCCGTCACGTATAAGTAGCTCGGTGCCTTATATGAAACTTTTAACAAGCACAAATTTTGAAGATGATTTACATAGTGTATGTTTTTATATCTACTGTATTGCGACGTTTTGTTAGTATGGAGTATTTTATGGTTCCGTATTGTGAAATGTATCACAGAATAATAAAATACGTAATTTCGAAGATTTTACTTGTCTATATGTTAGTTTGATATTTTTTATAGCTTCACGCTGTATCCCGCACACAGCAGGGTAGGCAGAGAGAATCTAGTGTTAAGACACTCCGTTCCCCACGTTTCCGGCGAATTCGGAGGCATTGCTTGTTAAGTGGTGGAACTTAACGCCGTGCTTTAGCTCGACACAGAGCAAAGAAAATGGAAATATTAAATATTTATATATTACGAGTTATCGACGATTTATCGAGTGGGAATCGAACCCACAACTAGTCGCTTTACAGTCACACTTCGTGGCTCTGGGTCCCTTACATACGTTTTAAACGCAAAATTTATTATATCTTTGACTACAACTGTAATAGTTATGATCTTTAAGTACATTTATTATTTCTGTTATACTTTAAATTCATAGTAATAATTGGATTAACGAATTCTTAAGAGTAAATTCTTTTTTTTCAAGAATTTGACTTCTATTGCTTTTGAAATTATTTAAAGCTTCCGCATAATTTGGTGAGTCGTTTCCAAGCTATTTCAATGGGTAGTAAATATTGCTGTTAAATTTATAAATAAAGTTACTGTGCTAAATTGACTTAACCTTCACAGTTTCTGGTCTCATAACTAAGCTAAATATACATAATATCGCTCTGGTGATGAGGCAAAGCGAGGCGTTAAGTTCCGCCACTTAACACGCAATGCCTCTGAATTCGGCGGAAAGTGGGGAACGGAGTATCTTAACACTAGGTTACCTCTGCCTACCCTGCTGTGTGTGGGATACAGCGTGAAGCTATAAAAAAAGACACGGTGTTGAGTTCCATCACTCACCACGCTATGTCTCGATTCCGGACGAAAAATGAAAATCGGAGTCCTTGACACTAGATTTCTCTATCTACTCTACTGTGCGGGAAAAGCGTGAATTAACTAGATTTTATTAGAAATTGCCTATATATTATTTTATTTTCTTTAAATTTTAAAAAAAGATCTTTAAACATATTTTAAAAAAATGTTATTTTATTTTTTTTTTTGCCATATTGCTAAAACCTCGTAAATTGTAACCCATTAACTTGACATATCTCTGTTTCTTGGAACAACAAATATGTCATTTAAATGGTTCTTTGTTTAAATATTATATTAATCATAGCTAGGTGTTACGATTTATTCACTTTACCACTTTACCATATCATATGATATAAACAGAGAGAACATAGTGTTATATTATTCCGTCTTCCGTTCTTCGATTTAGTAAAAATTTAAATAATTCAATTTTTTTTTAGCTTCACGCTGTATCCCGCACACAGCAGGGTAGGCAGAGGGAACCTAGTGTTAAGACACTCCGTTCCCCACTTTCCGCCAAATTCGGAGGCTTGCGTGTTAAGTGGCGGAACTTAACGCCGCGCTTTACCTCGACACCAGAGCGAAGAAAATGGAAATATTAAATATACCCATTCCTCGAGTGGGAATCGAGCCCACAACCAGTCGTTTACAGTAACACGCTTGTGCCACTGGGCCACGACTGGCGACTTTATATTGTTATGGTACATTTAAAAAAAATCGTTATATTGATACGAGAAGAAAATCTTTGTATAAAATTTTACGAACATTATGCTGAAAAGCTTAGTTAAATGGAAAAAGAGCGTAGAAAGGCAATACTTTTAATAGTAATGCGTCAAATACACAAAACCATCGTGGCGTTGTGGAATAGCGTCTTACTGTAATCGCGATTGGTTGAGGGTTCGATTCCCACACGAAATAATGATTATATTTAATTACTTTTAACATTCTTCTAACATTCACATTCTTAGGAAATCAGAGCCGTCAGACCGCTTGGGCGGATTACAAGAGACGCGGGTTCGAATCCAGCTGCGTTCAATTTTTTATACGTTTTCTAAAAATGTCTTTTTCATATTTATATTATTTATTTTCTACCCTCTGTTAATACGCAATATCACAATTTCAGGTGAAACGTGGACAACGGAGTATCTTGACACTACGTTCTCCTAATTAACCTTCTACAGGAAAAAGCGTTAGTTAAAATGACTATAAATAATATATTAATATGTATTATTACCGACATAGGTATATAAGCAGTATTATTAAGTATTGTTTATTATTATTTACTAGTGATTAATTACCTTCTAGACACTAGATCATTTAGTAAAGTAGGTAGGTAATATAAAAGTTAAATATTTTAAATAATAGGAAAATTCTCACAACAATCGGCCGGAAGGATAAGGGTAATTCTAAGAAATTACCGCGTAATCAACTTTATAATAAATGTTTGTGGGTGTATCCTTATGCTTATGTTCTTATCACACTTGTTCCTTATCTTAGTTAAGTTATTTAAAAAATAGTTTAAATTTTAAATTGATAAGGTGCATCTGAGTCTAATTGCGAATAGTTTTAGGTTCGATTCCTTCTCGGGAGAATGACTTCTTTTTAGCTTCACGCGGTATCCCGCACACAGCAGGGTAGGCAGGGGGAACCTAGTGTTAAGACACTCCGTGCCCTACTTTCCGCCGAATTCAGAGGCAATTCGTGTTGAGTGGTGGAACTTAACGCTGCGCTTTGGCTCGACACCAGAGTGAAGAACACGAAAATATTAAATATTTGCGCTCCTCAAGTGGGATTCGAACCCACAACCAGTCGCTTTACGGTCACACTTTGTGCCTCTGCGCGACGACTGACCCGAGGGTCATATTCAAATTATTTTCATATCTCCACTCTGGAGCCTAAGACGTTATATTGAATTTCGCCTAGAGTTGAACTCTATGGAAAGAGGAGAACAGAGTACCTTAGTACCTTAATACTAGATTCTATTTGACAGGGTAGCTGTTATGCATCGAAAAGCGTAAAGCTGTTATTTTCGTTTTTTTTAATAATCAATTTTTAATAGTTAATTTCAATAGTAAGACAGAACCTAGTTGAATGAATGCATAACGTTCTCTATTTCCGCCCGAAATCGAGGTATTTGTGTTGAGTGGCGGAATTTAACGCTACGTTTTATCTTAGCAAAGAAATTAAAATTAATAAAAACATACCGAGTGAGAATCGAACCCGTAACCATCGCGTTTACAATCAGACTTAGTTTAAATATATAATATGTATTTATTACTTATATATTATGTTAGCAGGAAACGGAGTGTCTTAACACTAGGTTCCCTCTGCCTACCTTCCTGTGTGCGGGATACAGCGTGAAGCTAAAAACAAGTTACGTTAGTGTGAAAGTCAAAGTGAAGACGGTGTAATGAGTGTAATGGTGCTTTATGTGGGAACAGATTACTGGTTATTATTGTGTGAGCTATGGATCGGTCTTGCGATCTATAAACTTTACTACAATTTTCAACTAGAATGCCTACAATTTTTTATTGCAATTATGTGATTAGGCCAAAGTATATGGTGAAAGTGCATAGGTGTGTTCACTATTTTTTGCTATTGATTCTTTTCTTTTTTTTTCTACATATTACATTTAAGCTATATATAATCGTAATCTGATATATCTGATCTGTATCTACCTAAGTAAAAATTTCCAAAATGGACATTTTTTAAATTATTTTCTTTTTGTTAATTTTAAGTATTGTAAATATATGTAATTATGAAATTTACATATATGATTGATGATTTAATATGATGATTGATTAATCTCTTTGATTCAATAATCTCTTTCTTTATTTATATTAATAATTAAAAAATATATGATTTGTTTGTTTTTTTTTCGTATGTGTTCTGTAAGTTAACCTAGTAAACCTTTCAGTGTCTCCGAATTTAGTTACAGATCTAAGCCTTTGCTTGTCGTTTTCTTGGCATATCAGTACAAGTTTTCAATTTCAACACTATATTAGGATAAAATACAAAAAATGCAATATAAATGAATTATAATCCATGATATGACTAGCCTTTTCCTAGGAAAATTGAAAAAGATATTTAGAAAACACATAAAAAAATTAACGCAGCGGGATTTGAACCCGCGCCTCCTGATACTGTCCAGGCGCTCTCACCACTGAGCCATGCGTTCTACTATCCGCTGCGTCGAAACTCTTATACGCTTTATTACAACTTATTTTTGTTGTTAGCATCTCTGTAGAGAGATTTTTACAAATTTCTGCTACCCAAAGATTATTCTACAAACAATCGATTGGCAAGAGAGAATGCTATTTATTAAATATTTTTAAACATTTTTCAATTTTCCTAAGTGTGGAATAACACTTGAAAAAACGTTTAAAAGTAGCCTTTTCCTGTTTACAATAAATCCTTACAGTTCTCGCACTTCCACAAATCTTGTACATAATTATTTAATTATACTATAATTTATAGTGATACTATGAACTTGGCAAAATTCTACGATTAAGGTAGTTTATTATACGTTAACACACATATTTCTTAGTAATTCTCATCATTCTAAATAATTGTGTTCGTTTTGTAGTTACCGATACTTAATTGATTATCTATTATATATTGTCAGAAACGGTAAGTATTCTGACGCAACAATTAATCTTCGATGACGTTTGTAAAATGCAGCCAATGCCGTAATTGAACAGAACTGAAAGACAACCAGAAGCATATTCAGGTTAATTTCAGCGCTATAGGTTTGTTTTAAAGAGTACCCCAACACTTAGGTGACAAGTTCTTTACATCCGACAGGTAATAGGTTCAAAATACAATTTCCCTCCACTGCTACATAGCGTCCCGTAAAATACGAGTAATCCCGTCCCGTAAAATTGATGGTAGGAGATCCGTTCTGTGGCTGGCCCCTTATTATGTGAATAACAGATTACGACATATATGAATTGGGTTTCATTTCGATGAAATGTATGCCAGCTCTCCCTATTCCCATCCTTCCTTCTCATCCATTTTTCTCCCTCCTGCACTCCCAAGGCCGGCAATGACTTTACAACTCCTTTAATGTGACATTTACAATGTTCAAGGGTGAAGGTAACTTGCCATCAGGTGGTCCTTTTGCTCGTTTGCATTCTTTTATAAATAAAACAATAGCCCTCTCTCTGCAATGCTATAGACACCTGCAAGGTAAATCAATGTCATACTAACGAGTTTATTCTCTGTACTAAAATCAAAATATGCAAACATATTATTATAGAATCTATAAAATATAGAAATTAAACGAGCTGCTATTGGTATTTTTATTAAAGGACTGTATGAGGCTTTCGTGGGGCAGTGGGACAGCGTGTGCTTTTAAAAGCAATAGTTGTGGATTGAATTCCTATTTGGGTAATTGACTATAGTCATATTTACATTTTTTCACTCATGTGCCATAGATAAAGTCCGACTCGAGGGACATCGGGACATGCAATGTCGTAATTGCAAATGGAAAATGGAAGACGGATTTTCTTTACACTAGGTTCTCATACACTCTCTCCAAGGGTTCCTCATGTTTTTAAATGACTTTCCTCCAGTAACATCGATAGTTTGTTTTCGAAGGTGAACCGAGGTCTTCCCCTGATGGAATATATATAGAAATTAAAGAGGAAAGGAGGACGCGAACAAAATTGCGGACTACAATTTGTATTTTTAGTAGTGAACTGAAAGAAACTGTACTTACAAAACATTTTTTTGAACTTGCAACTTGCAACCGCAACTGAAAATATCACAGCGACTTACTGAACACAAATATTATGCAATTACATGACTAAATTGTTCAGAGAAGTGAAATATATTTAAATATATTTAAAGCCACTCAAAAAAAATATCCAGATATTATTTTGCCCATGAAATTGGAACTTACTGCCAAATTATGCAAAATACCTAACAACAAATCAGTCTAAAAAGCCCGGAAGGCGTCAAAACAACGGATAAATAAAATATTTCGTAAAACCTATTATTATTTGAAAGTGAACAAGTTTATGTCTATCACTGACATCTAGACATAGATTATGCCTACAATAATTTTCACGGTACGACGTTTCCTAACACTGCATTATACTCTAAGATAAGCATCTCCCCATATCTCTGGAGTTTAACTAAATTGCACATTGTTAAAGGCATACTTATTACAATCAGATTGTTATCCATGACAAGATATAATATATTTTATGTTATCTGCATTCAATTACTAGTTTTTTTTTTATAAAGAGCTAAGTGTTATACACGAGACGAAATATTGTCAAGTAACTTATGAAAAGAATGGTGAGTTATTTTTAATTTTCATTTTTTGTTTTTGTTTTGTAAGAAAAGTAAAATAATCTGACATTTATGCCTTCTTAGATAACCTTCGACGATGAAAAGGCGATGACAGTTACAATTGTTTAAAGAATGAGTGAGCAAGTGAAAGAGAGAAAGAGAGAGTTACTAAGAATTGTTATATATTGATACTGTCGTGACATAGCTTACTTAGTGTTAAGCTCTAATATTGTGAAAGAAAGGAATTTATATTAAAAAAGCATTATTTTAAAAAAAGGTACAGACTTTATGTATGTAGTGATATAAATTAAATAATAATAAAAAAATAAAAACAAAACTATCGTGACTTTAAATATGGTGGTTGTGAGTTCGATCATAATTTGAAGAATTTTTTTATATTTGAATTATTTATATTTCTCCGCTCTAGTAAGACAAAGCGTTGAGTTCTGCGATTCAACTAAAAATTATTTACTAAAATATATTCGAGGAAAAACTATAAAAAGTTTAATCTGAAAGTATAAAATCAACTAAATATTGTAATGTTACTGTACTGTGTACTGTGTTTAACAGAAATATTCAGAAGCTGAAATAATATCCCACAACTTTCCTTATTATATGCATATAGCGTAATAGGGGCCAGTCATGGCGCAGTGTCACAAGCGTGTAACAAACAACTGGTAATGGGTTCGATTCCTACTCGAGGAGTGGAAATATTTAATATTTCCATTTTCTTCGCTCTGGTGTCGAGGTAAAGCGCGGCGTTAAGTTCCGCCACTTAACACGCAAGCCTCCGAATTTGGCGGAAAGTAGGGAACGGAGTGTCTTAACACTAGGTTCCCTCTGCCTACCCTGCTGTGTACGGGATACAGCGTAAAGCTAAAAAAAATGTTAAGTTTATAAAATACTATTTTAAAAAATTGATAACTGAAAACTCCAAGAATAATATTAAAAAAAATATATTATACACACTTTAGTGGATAACGTACCTTAACATCTTTCATTGTTGATAATAGCTATAATTTGACGCGTATTCGAGTATTTGCCATAACGTTATCTTCGCGGGGGGCGCATCGCTTGCAGACTGCAGCTTAAATATGGCGGCATACCCACAGTGGTTTTAGCCATTTTTTATAGCATTCGATACATTGATTGATTTATACTTTTGCTTATAGTTAAATATTGTCATTCGTTAACTTATATAATAATCTGCTAAGTAATAGTTAATTGTATAGGATCTACTATACGTCGCTAAGAGCATACATAATAATAAGTTAATAAACTGGACACCAACACATAATACAAAAGCAAGTCGCCATACATACAGTGATAATTTTAAGTAAAGTTTTAGGGGACTCAGTTTTCGCTACTAATCCGACTTAGTTCGTAATGAAAACTCTTTTTCAAAAAAAAAATAACTTCACGCTATATCCCGCACACAGCAGGGTAGGCAGAGGGAACCTAGTGTTAAGACACTCCGTTCCCCACTTTCCGCCGAATTCGGAGGCTTGCGTGTTAAGTGGCGGAACTTAACGCCGCACTTTATCTCGACACCAGAGCGAAGAAAATGGAAATATAATTTCCACCCCTCGAATGGGAATCGAACCCACAACCAGTCGTTTACAGTCACACTCTTGTGCCACTGGACCACGACTGGCCACAACAAACAACACTTCAACAACTCTTTTTCAACAACAAATTTACTTTACAGTTAATCATTACTTAGTTGATTATTATTGTAAAAAACTATTTTTTTTAGATTCGAACTTCTTACCACACAGCAAGGTTATCAAAGAGAACTTGGTTTCAAAATACTTCGTTCTCCCGATTCCGATACATTAACTGTTGAGTGACGGAACTTAACGTCAATTCGTCTTACGAGAGCGGAAAACTTAATATAATTTAAATACAATTTTTTAGCTTCACCCTGTATCCCTCGTACAGCAGGGTAGGCAGAGGGAACCTAGTGTTAAGACACTCCGTTCCCCACTTTCCGCCGAATTCGGAGGCATTGCGTGCTAAGTGGCGGAACCTAACGCCGCGCTTTACCTCGGCAACAGAGCAAAGAAAATGGAAATAGTAAAAATTTCCATTCCTCGAGTGGGAATCGAACCCACAACCAGTCGACGTACAGTCAACACTTGCGTGCCCCTGCGCCACGACTGGCCCCAATGCCCAATTCGGGAAATGATAATTTAAATATTATCATTTCCCGAATGCGAATCTAACCCATATTCAATAGCGTTTATAGTCAGACGTTGTCCTACTGTAACACAATGCTTTAAACATTGTATCGCCTAAATATAATTTGTTATTTTAGTAAGTTTTGAATTTGATATGCAAAATTCTTAACAGATCACTTCATAATATCTTTTTGGTATTGGTATGGTCACTGTTTTTCCGAGATATTACCTTTTTACCTTTAGACGGGCCACAATGATCGTATAATAATAAAAAAAAAATCGTTTACCATCATCTATAGATTTAAAGAACAAAATTTTAACTTTAAAATCTAAAATTCATCAATATTTTAAAGCAACACAAAGGTATGTTTCACTTGTCGCTGTCAATGTCGTGTCGTATCAGATGCTCAGATGCGCCAATAAGAAACTCGGAACAGCTAGTGACTATCAAATATCCGCCTGTAAATTCGATCTAAACGTATATTCCGCTTTAAGCTATTAATTTTTCAGATAACAATACTAATAGTTGTTAATACAAGTTTATAGGATGATAGTTATGTGGGGCTAACAGGACTCATAGTAATAAGGGAATCTTTTTTTTATTCTTAATAATTAAAAATTATCTAAGTAATATAATTAGAGGGCATCGTAAAACGATTAGGGTCTAACTGTAATCGTACTTGGTTGTGGGATCGATCATATGTTGACCCTGGTGAACAAGCCAAAGGAACACAAAGCAGCGTTCAAGTCAATATCTCTGTCAGTCAATCTTTGATTAAAGTCTTGAATATATAAGGTAAATCAACTTAAATTCTATTCATGTGTTGAAACATGTATTATGTTTAGGCGACGTTTTTATTAAAAAATCAATTAATTATAGAAAAATAATGCCTATTTTTTTTATTATCAGTTCAGGTGTTAAACATATTTATAATATAATTTTACAAAATTTGAAAAAGTGGATAAAAAACTAATTACTTTCTCACAATTGGACTAGGTCCTCTTTGCCAGAAAGAAGGGTGAAGCTGAAAAACAATACAGTTGTCTGACGTAAAAGGTTTAGAAACAAGAAAACTACTGCCTTAAAAGAAGTCATTACATTCAGTTTTAATTTCAACATGAGTTAAATGGTAGTTACATATATCATATTCATAAAACCCTCGCAAGCAAAGTTGTAAGCATTGAGTAGTAAAATGTAAGAAGATAACATTTGATTCAATATAACTTATATTAAATGTTACTTTGACGTTTACACAAGTAAAACTTCGAAAACGATGAACTTTGCCCATACTCGAACATCATAAGCTACGGTTAAATTATGATTATTTACATGAACCATTGAAAATCATAGTAATTTTATATTGATTGTCAACAACATGCAAATTGCAATAAATCTAAGTATTGATTACAACTATCTAACGCGAATATCGTGAGTAATAAATTTTGTAAATGTTTCTGACATTGTTTACATATTAATTATATGCAAGGATTTAGTTTCATTTACAATTATATATGATAAGAACAATACAATTTAGTACTATTTACATAACATCACACGAACTTGCCAATTAAATTGTTATACCTATTGTAAGGACTTGAAAAGAATAGAGGAATGTGTTTAAATTGTTGTTTTTGGATCAACCTTTCAATATAGAAAAAAGCCTGAAACTTGAGTACTATTGCTTCAGGTTACGGTTTTCAGCTTCACGCTATACCCCCCACACAGCAGGGTAGGCAGAGGGAACCTAGTATTAAGACACTCCGTTTCCCACTTTCCGCCAAATTCGGAAGCATTGCGTGTTAAGTGGCGGAACTTAACGCCGTGCGCAAACGCACAACCAGTTGTTTACAGTCACACGCTTGTGCCACTGCGCCACGACTGGCCTCAACGTTTTTAGCTTAAGTTAAAAATAGGCTTAGTTAGCCAAGAGCGGCTGTAGAATAAGTATCAATATTTTAAAATACTTTTAATACGTCATCACTTTTAATAATAGAATCCACGTCCCTCCAGTATTATCTAAACAATCTACCCTATTTTTTATTAAGATGTACATCATCGTACATACAATTGAAAATAACAATACTTGTGTGATACTAACCAACGTAAATTAAACTACATATTTTTTTAAAAGGATAAAAGGAACATATCTTTTTTCAGTCTTATAGTTTTTATATCACTAGAAACTGTAGTCGCACTGTTGTCTTAAAATCGTGAGATAGCATTTAGCATACCTATGTACCTATTTTAATATTTTTATCTAAGATCTAATATTGAAACTCTTGTTTGGCTGTAGACAATAATTGTGGCCTATTTTGACACCCTCACTTCTTATCCCGTATAACACTTACTTAGATAGAAAACATATCACAGCCAATCACTTTTACGTTTAATATTGTTTTTTAGCTTCACGCTGTATCCCGCACACAGCAGGTTAGGCAGAGGGAACCTAGTGTTAAGACACGCCGTTCCCCACTTTCCGCCCAATTCGGAGGCTTGCGTGTTAAGTGGCGGAACTTTACACCGCACTTTACCTCGAAACCAGAGCGAAGAAAATGGAAATAATTAATATTTCCACTCCTCGAGTGGGAATCGAACCCACAACCAGTCGTTTACACTCTCACGCTTGTGCCACTTGGGCCACGACTGGCCACTGCCACTGGGCCACAACTGGCCACTGGATTTAATATTGTGCTATATTTTATAACGAAAAATACCTATTGTTTTACGACAAATTCGTTTTACGGTCATTTAAAATGTTTTTAATTAAAAAATAATGTTTGGCTTGACACATTGCCGTTTTTCAATTATTATTGTTCTGTTTCGTAAGTAAGAGTTTTCTTATATATTTCTCATAAAAGGCACTCCTTTCTTTATTTCCTTTTTATATATCTAAACAGAAAATACTTGCTTGGCGAAACTTCAAACTGCGGCTTTTATTACCGGATAGAGGATGTGAAAAAATAATTAAAATATAATCATTCGTTCGCGTGATTACAGAACAAATAACCATCGCTTCAACAGTCAGACATGACTGCACCAAATTTAAGATTTTTTTAAGTGAAAACTTGTTTAGGCGCGTTGAGCGTTATGGTAGAGGGTAAAATCCTCGGTTCGCGTCACCGACATGCTAATGATAATAATCTATAGCTATGGAGAGCCAGACTAGCGCACGCGCAGTAGCCTGTGTACACGTATACACTAATAATACATCGACTATTTCTGACTGTATTATGTGCGCGTTGGACGCTGTATTTTGTTCATGATTTGTTTAACCCATCATATGTTACTAATAAATAAAACATTAAAAAATTCGTATAATTTTTGCATATAGTTTTAATTGCATTCAACTTAATAGTTCCGTTTTCACTTCTATCGGCAGTCCCACGACTGTTTAATCTTCACGCGTTGTCCTTAGTGGGGTACCAGAGAACAGAACGTCAAACGCATACATCAATATGTAGCGTGAAGATTAAAAAAAATCTCAAATTTCCTGTCAGTAACCTCTTTATACATATTCTTCTCACTTCTGGTACATTTAATGCCTGTAACATGACCCTGATAGAGACTTCTAAGTTTAAAATATCCTAAATTTAGTACTCCTTCCACACATTATTGTAATGACTATGTAAATATGCATCACTCTTTTTTTTAATAAGCGTTATTCGCACACTTAGAAAATTGAGAAATATCATTAAAAGACGTATACAGATTTGGACGCACCTGAATTATATAGAGTCTGGCGTGGGTTCTTTCTTGGGAGCCCCAAGTCAAGCAAGTCCCACTTCGTTCAAAATTTTCAAACGTTTTCTATAATTATTTACGCAATATTTTGTTTTGGCTTTACAGTTCAAATATTACCACTACAGCCACAAGCATGTGATACTTCTACACATGCTGATTTAAAAGAAGGCAATTTGGGAGACGTAGGCATTTTCCCCTGGCTTGGAGTTCTGCGAGTGCATATTCGTGAGTTTTTATTGTATTTTTATAGCTTCACGCTATATCCTGCACACATCAGAGTAGGCAGAGGGATCCTAGTGTTAAGTTACTCCGTTCCCCACGCACCACCGCATTGCGTGTTAAGTGGCGAAACTTAACGCCGTTCTTTACCTCTGATACCAGAGCGAAGAAAATTGAAATATTAATATTTCCACTTCTCGAGTGGGAAGCGAGCCCACGACCAGTCATTTACTGTCACACGTTCATGCCACTGCGCCACGACTGGCCTCAAAATTATTTATTTATTACATTTAATAATAAGGTTTTGTATAATTTTTTTAGCTATATCTTTTTTATATAAAAAAAGATCTGTTGATATGTGAATTTGGATTTAAAATTAACATTTTAAAAACATCAAACATTTGGATAAGTTATCAAGAGTGCTCGAATGGTAAACGTTGTCCAGACTTTTCTTATGTATTCACTATACATTACATTCTTAAGAGAATGTTATTCAATTTTTTTTAAGAAAACGTAAATATAAGCGCAAAGAGATCAAATTTTTCTTAAAATAATTTTCAATTTTCTAAGTGTATGAATAACACTTATGAATTTTAAAAATATCTGAACTTTATTTATTGTCTAAATTATATTTTCAATAATATTAAAATTGCGCGACATTGTTGACCGCCGCTCAACAAGCAACATCTGGGAGAGTGGAAAAGGGAATGTCTTGACATTTGGGGTTTCTGACTAACCAACTAAATATCAACGAGAAAAAAATATAACTTTTTTTTTAGTTTCACGCTGTATCCCGCCCACAGCAGGGTAGGCAGAGAGAAGCTAGTGTTAAGACACCAGAGCGAAGAAAATGGAAATAATAAATATTTCCACTCCACGAGTGGGAATCGAATCCACAACCACTCGTCGCTTTACAGCCACAATTTGTGCCTCTGTGCCGAAACTGGCCCCATTTTTTTTTAATTATAAAACTTATTGGCAGATGAGGGCGAAAATTTTAAAGTAGCTGTAACAGGCTTGGCGCTGGTCAAAAGCAAATACGGAATCGTCAACGCTGATGACGTGGCCAAAGTAAATCCTAACAGAATCAAGTATTAACTTCTTATTTTATATATTTTTCATTTATTAATAAGGTCTTTTGTTTTCGCTATTATGACACATTTTGAAATTAAACTATTTTTAACCGGATTAATCGCGTATTTTAGGTATTCGAAAATACATTTTCGAAATTCCGACGTTTCTATCACTTTACAGTAAAAAGACATTTAGAAAACGTATAAAAATTTGAACGCAGCGGGTTTCGAACCCGCGCCTCCTGAATACCGTTAAGGCGCTCACTACTGAGCCATGCGTTCTACTAGCAGCTGCATCGAAATTCTTATACGCTTTATTACAACTTTATACGTTTTTATACGTTTTCTAAATATCTTTTTCAATTTTGTATGATATGTAACTGTAGAATATGACAATATACTATGCTTATAGTAATTGCAGCCTTATAAGGCTAGGTGTGGCTTGTGAGAACAAAGCGTGACTTTTACAGTCAGCAAGCGACTGGTTGTGGGTTCGATTCCCATTCGAAGAGTGAAAACATATAATATTTCCATTTTCTTCGCTCTGGTGTCGACGCAAAGCGCGGTTTTAAGCTCTACCAATTAACACACAATGCCCCCAACATTCAGCGTAAAATCGGGGAACGGAATGTTTTAATACTAGATTCCCTCGGTCTACCCCACTTAGTACGGGATACAATATGAGTTAAAAATAAATGAGTACTAATTAAATTATTAAAAATAATGATATAAATTTGTAGAAGAGAAGGAAAAGCGATGTTTATTTTGAAGGACAACGAAACGTGGTTCAGTAAAATAGAAGGATATACTGTGCATCCGGAATATGAGTATGCGACTTATAACACTATCGCTCTAGTCGAACTTGACTATGAATTTAATAGTAAGAAATAAAGAACAGTTAATTTTTATAGTTATTAGCGTTTTCCCCCACATAGTAGCGTAGGCAGAGAAAACCTGAAAACACTTGCAGCTTCACGCTGTATCCCGCACACAGCAGAGCAAGCAGAGGGAACCTAGTATTAAAATACCCCGTTCCACACTTTCCGCCGAATTCGAAGGCATTGCGTGTTAAGTGGCGGAACTTAACGCCGCGCTTTGCTTCGACACCAGAGCGAAGAAAATGGAAATATTAAATATTTACCACTCCTCGAGTGGGAATCGAACCGACAACCAGTCGTTTACAGTCACACGCTTGTGCCACTGCGCCACGACTGGCCGCAATATATTTCTATTGGCACGTTATATTTCTTCATTTTCTTAATTAAAAATTGCTCATTTTTATTGTATATGTACCTGTATACTACTAGATTTATTTTACTTAATTCTTTTAAAATACTGATATCAATCTTTCGGTACAAACTTTTGCTTATATTTTTCTCCTTTATTTTGTAGATGAACTGATCCCAATATGTTGGCCTGAATATCGTTACAACACTTCAAATCAACTCTATGTCCTGGGATATACAGATGGTATAAAATTGTTATTTTAAATATAAACAGTTAATGAAATTAATGTTATTTTTGTGCTTTTAACAGTCTGATATTTATTTATTTTTTAATATTTCTTTTATTCTTTTTTTAATTAGTGAAAAAAAAAAATTAAAAAAAAATATAAAATCGTTGAAAGTAATTTTTGAACTTGCAATTCCTAAACACTATTTAAACATTTCAAGACTCTAAATATAAATGAGTAATCGAGTTGTAATGTGAAAAAATATATCAAGTTTATCTTTGCCTATACTATAAAATTGAAAAAAAAATTGGAACTGAAGTAAAATGAAATGTTGTTTAATTCATTGTTTTTACATAACTATAAAAACGATTTATGTTTAAAAACATTATTTTTCTTTCTCAGAAAACAAATTTTTAGAAAAAATCATGTACAAAATTGAATATATCAATACGGATTTATGCGATGAGTTCTATAGTCGCTTTGGGGTGAGTGAGTAACTATTTTAAAAACATTTCCTTTCAGCCTTGCACTGTTTTCGAAACATCATAGCTGACATAAGACAGCGGAAAAATAAAATCGATCACCAAAATATTAAAAAAGTTCCATATAAGTAAATTTTTGGAATGAAAATATTTTAACCGGAACAATTGCGTATAACTGCATTAATTGGTTTTTAAAAATGTATTCGAAAATACATTTTTAAAAATCCGAAATTTGGAACACCTTACAGAGGAGCATACCTATATACTATATAGCAAAACGTGTAAAAAACGGAACTATTAAGTTGAGTGTAATTAACACTATATGCAAAAATTATATGAATTTTTTTATGTTACATATGATGGGTTAAACAAATCATGAACAAAATATAAATACAAAGTGGTTGAAAAAATAATTAATATATAATTATCTTAATTATTCATAGTATTTATATTTACACGAATTTCAATGAATTCAAGTTTGAACATTATTTTCATTCATCCGACAATACTTAGATTATCTGTTCGTTCAATCATTTCATTGTATTCTAAAAAAGATACAATAGGTTTATGGTAACTGAAATAAGAAGTAAAAAGCGTCCAACGCGCACATAATACAGTCAGAAATAGTCGATGTATTATTAGTGTATACGTGTACACAGGCTACTGCGCGTGCGCTAGTCTGGCTCTCCATAGCTATAGCTATACTATTATCATTAGCATGTCGGTGACGCGAACCGAGGATTTTACCCTCTACCAAAACGACGCTCAACGCGCCTAAAGAAGTTTTCACTTCAATAAAAAGTCAAAGATCAAAGATCAAAAATCACTGATCGTAAATTAAGTACCTAATAACTTCTCTTTCTATTGCAGTATAAAAGTAGTTTGTACAAACCCCTGAACTATCACTGCGGCTTTGCTGAAAATAATAAGAAGAACTGCGAATGGGATAATGGCATGGTCCTCGCTTCTAACTCTACGGGGCCATGGATAATTGTTAGTATTACAGATTTTAACAAAATAATTTATTAACTTCACGCTGTAGTCAGAGAGAACGGAGCGCCAAACGCCACGGTCCCTGCATACTTTTTTCGCCTCGTCCACAGTCATCAACCTCTTCATACACGCCCTCCGGGGGGTCCTCATGCTTTTTACGTGACCTTCCTCCAGTATCGTCGATACTGTGTTTTAAAGGTCAACCGCGGTCTCCCCCTACCTGTCTTGCCACTCACCTTTGCTTCATAAATCTTTCTTATCATTCTTCCATCACTCATCCTCTTGACGTATTTTTATTTATTTGTATATAATAATTTATTTGAACGCAAATTCACATTTACTTGAGGAAATACGAATTCATATTTTTAAAAGACCTCACTAGAGTCAATTGGTTATAGATTCGAGTCTCACTCGAGGAAATTATTGTATTTAAATTATTTCCATTTATCTGTTCTAGTAAGATAGAGTTTAGTGACTCATCACGCAATATCTCAACGAGTTCGATTTTAATGAAGTGTCTCTTCACTAGGCTCTCTCTACCTACCCATTTTTTTCCTATTTTATATTCATCAATCCATTTCGTCTAATCAAGAGGCAACCTATCCTGTGTACAATTAGACTATATTAAGCGCGGTGTTGAGTTCCGTCATTGAACACGCAAAGTAGCGAGGCATTCGGGAAGAAACTTTAAGCTGAAGCGTCTTGGCACCAGATTCTCAAGCAGGCTTTTTCCCCATTTTAGAATTAAATTGTATTCTTAATATTTGTATTTCGTATAATTAGGGAAATTGGCTAATTGGGGCCAGTCGTTGCGCAGTGTCGCTCTGGTCCTCGGTACCAAAGCGCCAAAATTTGGTGGAAAGTGGGGAACGGAGTGTCTTAACACTAGGTTCCCTTTGCCTACCCCGCTGTGTGCAGGATACAGCGTGAAGCTAAAAAAAGGGAAATCGGACGTGTGTACTATATTAATATTTCACTTTTGTACATATTACAGATAGGTTTTGGTATAAAAGGTCCCGGATGCGCAGCGCCAGGTCGTTTCATCGATATATCTCCTTACTTACCTTGGATTGAATCTTCAACAGATCAAGTATATTCATAATTTGATTTTGAAATAAAAAAGTAAGTTTAGTATTGTATAATGATTTCATTTCAAATTTCCATTAAATAAAAATATTATAAAGCTCGGGAAGGTTGTGGCGCAGTGGCACAATCGTGTGACAACTGGGGAACGGAGTGTCTTAACACTAGGTTCCCTCTGCCTACCGTGCTGTGTGCGGGATACAGCGTGAAGCTATAATAAAGCTTTTTTAATTTAACATTATATCTTTAGTATATGATAAGAGGTTCAACTTTCAAAAATCATACAACTAAATACAGTACATACATGCAATCTATACAAAAAAAATTAGGTCCGTTTGTAACATTAAAATAACTAATTCTCACTAAATGTATACCTATTTATTATTAATATACCTATATATTATTAAAATACCTGTATATTATTAATATAAACGGTATGAACACTGAAATAACAATTTTTATATTTTTGTCTATCTGTTTGTTCTGGTCAATCTCTTGAACGGCTGGGTCGATTTTGACGAGATTTTGATGTATTAAAGAGTAACTCTTTCTCTCTTCTCTCTCTCCAACTTTTAGTTAAGAACTACAACTTTTTTGTCCAAAAAATCCACACGAAGGAAGCCGCGGATATAGCTAGTATTAATACATGGATACTAACGTGTGCGCAATTAACAATAACATTTAACGATAATTACTTTAACAGTTACAGTTTTCGATGAGTACTGTAGTTTTAATTACTTAACTTAGATTTATATAGTAAAAATTAATGTACTGTGACATGTGCCTAAAGCCTATGGATCCTTTTACAATTATTACTTACTAATGTTGTAATTAGAGGCGGTTGGTAGTAGTTTTATCCTTTTACGATATTACTGTAGTTCTTTAAAAGTCGTTACTTTGGTTCTCATTAAATTGAACGTAGTTTAACGCTGTTTCTTATATTTCAAGTTCTAGGGTCTCTAGTTTTCGACTGATTTTCGTTTTGTCCTTTTCGAGTTTGTGCGTTAAACGACGGAAATTCTACGCTAAGCTAAGCTTCTTCTTATGAAAATGGGATAATTTACATTGTTTAATTATAATTATAGATACCACCGTGGTACAATTTGATAGAATGAACGGGCGTCTAGTAACAAAAATTATTAGGTAGGATGTTAAATCCTTTAATAGGGGATTACTTGGGGTCAGTTGTGGCGCAGTGGCACGGACGTTTGACTGTAAACGACTGATTGTGGGTTCGATTACCACTCGAGGAGTGGAAATTTTTAATATTTCTATTTCCTTCGCTCTGGAATCAGAGGTAAAGCGCGGCGTTAAGATCCGCCACTTAACACACAATGCCTCCCAAATTCAGCGGAAAGTGGGGAACGGAGTATCTTAATACTAGGTTCCCTTTGCCTACCCTGCTGTGTGTGGGATACAGCGAAAGCTCTAATAATTCTATGTCGCATAGCAAGGTATCTGAACCCACAACCAATCATGTTAACAGACAGTGACTTTTCCACTGCGCCACGATGTACTTATCTTGATATTTTAAAATATATTTGTATTGAGTTTACAATGAAAGTTAGATCAATTAAAATAAATTAAGAAAAACAAGTAAATCTTAATTTTATATTTTTATTCCCATCTTAATTTATACAGCTCGAAATAGTAAAATTCTCATACAGGTGCATTTTAATAAACATTGTTTCACAAGTTGACACTATTAAACAGGAATCCTGAAAGTTATTACCCTAAGGCTGTATATGAAGACGTATTTAAATAAGCCACTTCTCGTTATTGTTGGTGCATTTGGTCCGTGTAGTTTTATTTTATATTTAAAAAGGAGGATAAGTGGACAGTATCTAGTGTCAAGACACTCCATTTTTCGCTATTCTACAGAACTTTTTGGCATATTAAGTGGAATTCAAGTCCAAATTTACATGGCGTTTTATGTTTTGTCTTACCAAAATGTGCGCACTTTTTGGGTGAGCAAAATTCATGAAACTGGAAATCGTCAACGTCATAACAGTTGTGACGAAAAATGATATAGAGCGCCTGTGTTTTACTTTGAAATCCACAAACAACAAGCGCTTAATTAGGAACATTAAATAATATACATTACATATATTACAGTACACATTTCCTATTAAATCATTAGCTATGATACCAATGAGTATATTTTTTATTTATTTTACACTTATAATAAAAAGCTTTTTTACGGCTTCGTGCCTGTAGCACCCTGCCTCTCAGAGAGAATTTAGTGTAAAAACACTCCGTACTCCACTTTCAGCTCGAAATTAAAATATTGTGTTAAGTAGCGGACGTAATTGCTGCGCTTTGTCTAGCAAGACAGACCTACTAAAGCGAAGAAATGAAACTAATTTAAATAAAAACATTCCCTCAGTGGGAATCGAACCCACAACCATTGCGTTTACAGCCAAACGCTGTCTCACTACGCCATAACGACCTAGAACAAGTACTTCTTACACAATAAAAAAATTCTTGATGAAGCCAAAAATACACGAATAGCTACTTTTAAACATTTTTAAAGTGTTATTCCACACTTAGGAAAATTGAAAAAGACATTTAAAGAAAACGTATAAAAATTTGAACGCAGTGGGATTCGAACCCGCGCCTCCTGAATACCGTTCAGGCGCTCTCACCACTGAGCCATGCGTTCTACTATCCCCTGCGTCGAAATTCTTATACGCTTTATTACAACTTATTTTTGTTGTTAGCATCTCTGTAGAGAGATTTTTACAAATTTCTGTTACCCAAAGATTATTCTACGAACAATCGTTTGGCAAGAGAGAATGCTATTTATTAAATACTTTACGTGAATAAATATTTAAGTTTTAACTTCTATGAGCACTCCTAAGAGGACTGCTTCTTCTTTTTTGCATGTCAAATTAAATAGGAATATTTTGTGTCGAATGCGCTAACCATAATGAAAATTGTAGCTATTGGAGGCTACAAAATATGAAACAGGTATGAAGATTAAACTTTTATTTTCAAGTGTTAATTATATTAAGCGATATTACCATCGCAATAAATTTCCAGACAGTGGTTGGCCAGTGGTGACACTTTAGATATTGATATGGGAATATAGTTGGAAGTTAATTTTAGACGTAGAAATACTTGTTGAGTAAAAAAAATATACTTAATACAGTCTTAGTGTCCTATTTTTTTTTCAAAATTACTTGTATGAAAGCCAATAAGATCAAATTCGGCGTTGAGTTCCCCAACTTAATACACAAGGTCTCGTATTCGAGCTTATAGTGAGGGAGTGTCTTGACCCTCGGTTCTATCCAACGAGAGTGCTCAAAAACACTTATAAAGAAAACTAAGATGAATATATTTTTTATAATTGTGCTTGAATTATTATTGTCGAAGAGGCTATTTTGACGCAGCGACGCATCGGTTGGCGTCAGACTATAAATAAATCTGGTTGTAAGTTTGATTCTTACTTAGGGGAATAGCTATATGTAAATTATTTTCATCCCTCTGTTCTAATGAAAAGAGACGGGGCAGCCTTAAGACTAACCATGCAACACGCCACGTCTCGATTTTCATATGAAAGGAGAGAAGGGAATATTTTGACACTAGATCTACTAGGTAGACTACGCTATGTCTACCGAAGGGGGACAGCAGATTTTTTAAAATTCGTACGTAGAAGAATTTCGCCACTTACCACATACTGTGAACTTTCAAAAGTCCTTTCAAATATTAAGACTATATATATTTTCGCGTAAATATCTTTATAATCGGGCAGCCTTCCAGTGGCAATCTCTAATGTCAGGGCACAGGCAGCGTTCCTGACTGAGCTGGGCTGGCTGGTATAATACAGCCATGACACCCTCCTGACGCAAAATAGGCGCTTTAAGGCGTCGAGTTGCGGAAACCTCCCGTATTGACTGGAGAAGAAGAAGAAGAAGATCTTTATATTCATTATATTACACGTAAAAATAAAAAAATAAAGTGATTAGTGAACATAAAGGGAGCACGCAAAATATAATTTACAGAAGCCGGTTCCTTTTGCCGATAATTAGTTAGTAGAATAAGATCGCAAAAACCAAGCGGACACAATTGAAGATAAATCACACTTGCAATCATTTACATAAATTGTTTTTGGCTTGTACACGACGCAGAATAGTAAATTATTCGTTGTTTAATATTTTGTTCAACATTTAAGGTTACTTTTATAGAATCGCTAGTGATCTACGAGGCTCTTTCGGTATATTGCAGCCCTCGGTGGTCGATTTTTTAAAATAAAGTATTAACTATTGGATTATCAACTATATAATATGCCAAAATTCATTACAATCGGTATAGCGGTGTAGATTTTTCATATAAACTTTCATCGCCTATTTCAACCCTTTAGAGGTTGATTTTGAAAAACTACGTAGCATATGTTAGACCCAGTCGTTTTTACTACTTTCATTCGAAATTTCATCCAAATCGGACAAGTAGATTAGCCGTGAAAGCGTGACAGACAAATTACTACTTTTTATTCAAAAATCAACTCGTTTAAGATGGAAATAGGAGATGAAAGTTTAAATGAAAAATCGAACCAATTACCTTGAATTTTCTTAGCAAGATAGTTATTGACACAAAATAAAACATAGATTACCTATTTATCCAAAAAAACAACCCCAAAGAGGCTGAAATAGGGATTGAAAATTTATTTGAAAAACGTAAACAGCCTAACCTAAGCGAAAACGCGGGCAGTTGAAAATAATTAGCATATATAGTAGTGTTGTTCGCAGGCGAAGCTACGAGCGGGTCACTAGTTAAATTATAATTTTAATAATAATAAACATAAAATATTAATTAATATTAAAAACGATTTCTTCCAACGGTACATTTGGATTCCGCTCCGGTAGACGTACGTGGGAGCAAATTACTTTGGATGTCATCAACAAACCTGCTTCAGACGAGAGCCGCTACTGTTTTTTTATAAATAATACTAAATATTCACATTATAATGAGTACAAGATTTTTATTGTACTCCTTTTGGTTGTAATGCGAACTTTTTATTGTGTAATCTTATATATAAAAATGAATCGCCGAATATGTTGCTAAGCGCAAAACTAGGACAAAGAGTGGGCCGATTTCGCTAATTCTTTTTTTAGAATATTCCTTGAAGTACGAGGATTGTAGTTAAGGAGAGAAAATAAAAAAAATGTCTGAAAAAGTCTTAAAACAACCCTTTTCTATCCTTCCATACAAAATATTCGTTATAATTATTAAAAGTCAATTTGAACTTTAATACCACACCATAAAGTTTAAATGTTACTGGAGAGGTTTCGAGACGGCAAAACAATTGATAAAAAGCTGCTAAAATATCACTTTATACATAGTATACGAATGTCAATTTCGCGTAATTTATCATAGTTGTGATAGCTCAGTTGGAAGAGCGCTTGCTTTTTATGGTTATTTTTTATTAGGGTCCACGGTTCGATCCTGACATGGATGTCTATTTTTTTTAATTCTTTTTTGTTTTAATTTTTTATTTTTTTTTAATTTCATTTTTTTGTACAAGTTTATTGGACTTTTAATTATAAGTTTTGTTTATTTTATAATATTTTTATTGTAAGCATTATTTCAAGAAACAAGAAACGATTCCCCGAAAGAAATATTGAGCGGACCTTTATTATAAGTTTTTTGTAGCGTAGGCGCTCAATCAGAAAGCATTTTTAAAAAATCATCTCTTAAGAGGGGGAAATAGTGATTAACAGTTGGTTAACAGAGTGTATGAAATTCCATCAGTTTTGAAGTTAAAGCCATGAAATCTAATTTCTGTATATTTAATAAAAAAATATGAAATTTCTATTTCATCGATTGTGAAATCTCGACTCCTAACATGGTGAAATAAAGGTTGAAAGTTTGTATGGAAGTTCGCCACAAATTGCAAACAATGTTAAAATGTGAAACTCTGTTTATAAGCGTATTATAAAAAAATTGTAAATACGTATTACAGCGATTATGAAAATTCTACCACTAAGTTGACGAAAAAGGATTGGGAAATTATAAAAAAAAAATAGTCATTTTCTGCGTTAGAAATATAAAAAAATATTTACTGGTTCCTGATTAGAAACCTAAACTACTCTACTAAGTGAGGCTGCCGTAGCGCAGTGAGACAGTGTCTGACTGTAACGCGACGGTTGTGGATTCGATTCCCTCTCGGGAGTATAATTATTTTTTATTTTCATTTCTTCGCTTTGGTACCAAAGACTAAACGCGGCGTTGTGTTCCGCTCCAAAGTCTCGATTTCGAGTGGAGACCGGAGGACGGAATGGTATGAGCCCTCTATGCGTGATTACCTCGCTTCGCGGGAAAAACCATGAAGCGAAAAGAAAAAGGAAAAACTACTCTACTATAGTAAAATGGTGAACAATTGCGTCTATACATATATATACACAACTTTACAAAAACAAACATTGACAGGAACGTGAAAACGACATTAAAATTTAAATATATGATTTTTATTTTTTTTTCTATGTTTTTATATAGTTGTACGCGCACATCTTATGATCTACTGGACAGATTCGAACAAAAGTATTTTTGTTGTATACTTCAAAATATAATACCTAGCTGAACTTTAAGAAATAAGGCAATGAAACCTTAACATAAGTTGTTCAGCGTGATGAAATTCCTTAACTTATAAAAATTACAGATCTGAAATATCTGGTGAAGAACGAATGTCAAATTTTCAACACACTCGGAGTCCAAATCGTATCTTGGGATGTTTTTTGTATAATACTTAGCATTCCTAATACAAAAGCAGTTTTTTAATGTTCCTGAGTAAATAGTAAATTAATATAAAATTTGATCTAACGAAAAACTTCAATCGCTTCTACAAAACTTTAAATGGAAGTAATAAATATGCCTTATTCCTTCAGTCATATAATAAGCCCAGCTGTTTATACAGGATGAACGTGTGTCGGTCAAGAGTATAATATTTTTCCGATTTTTGGTTCTTAGATTAAATTATGATGTATGGAGATACACTAATAATTTGGCATAAACTTATAGTATAAAGTGATATTATGTAGGTTATATTTATTGAGATGTATTTATATACTTCAATTCAACTTGACCAATAAAAACTATTCAAACTTTATTCAGCTACTATTAATTTATATTCCGTTTCCTTATATTGCATGCATTAGGCATTCAATTAAATTTTTCGTAGGGATATCTGCAGCTGTATTAAATCAAAGCTGTGCTATCATGTTATCCGTCATACAGCTAAGAGAGAGATAATTGTGTAGCTACAACAACGTTAACGTTAAATTGTTTAAAATAGCCTGAGAAATTATACCGTCATCGGACAATCATAAAGTAGTTATCATAGCAGGCAAAGAGCTACAGGACCACAGGAGAGAAAATGTAAAATGAAATTCCTTAAGTTGTTAAAGACATTTAGAAAACGTAAAAAACTTTGAAGCGCGGGGTTAAGTTCCACCACTTAACACGCAATGCCTCCGAATTCGGCGGAAAGTGGGGGACGGAGTATTTTTACCCTAGGTTCGCTCTGCCTACCCTGCTGTGTGCGGGAAACAGCGTGAAGCTAAAAAAAAAATTAAACACAGCGGGACTCCAAACCGCGCCTCCTGAACACCGAATTTAATTTTTTAAACGTTTTCTTAATGTCTTTTTCATTTTTCCTAAGTGTGGAATAACACTTTAAAAAGGTTTAAAAGTATACAATAAATAGCATTCTAATGTTTAAAAGTCCATAAGTTGTTATTGGAGAGAATATGGACATGTCAAACACATCGTTGTTATGATGATTTGGAATAGCATTGGGCTGAAGAGGGAAGGGATATCATTAGCACTATTTATTTTCTATCCGGAAGAAAAAAAATGTATATTATAATGCATTAAAATACTTAAAAAAATACATTTTAGTATTGATGTCAAAAATATGGCGATACGAAGTTCGCCGGGCCCGCTAGTTACATATAAAATTTTAGTGATGACTCTTTTTGGCTTTCTTTTTTTGTATTAACCGTATATGTGTCATGTATTGACTTTTCTCTCTTATATTCATTCAACAAAATATATAATATATAGTGTAAAAAGGCCATTCTGACAGTGTCGTACTGTAAAAGTGTTTGGATGGAGAAATTGATTATTTTCATTTCTTCGCTTTGGTCAACAAAATAAAGGAACAATAGTAGAAGTCTGAGTCTTGGTTGAAGAGAACGTAGTTACAAGACGAAGAGAGATAAAAATAGAAAATTTCGTATCATATAGATAAAATGGGCTAGACGTGGCGCAAAGGCACAAATTTGTGACTGTAAACGGCTGGTTGTTGGTTTGATTCCCACTCGAAGAGTAGAAATATTTAATATTTCCATTTTCTTCGTTCTGGTACCAAGCGCGGCGTTAAGTTCCGCCACTTAACACGCGTCTAGAATATGGCGGTGCGTGGGGAACGGAGTGTCTTAACACTAGGTTCCCTCTGCCTACCCTGCTGTGTGCGGGATACACTGTGAAGCTAAAAAAAATTAAACATAAATAAAATTAAAAAAAAAACAGGGAACCTAGTGTTAAGACACTCCGTTCCCCACTTTCCACCGAATTCTGGAGGCATTGTCTGTTAAGGTGAAACTTAACGCCTCGCTTTGCCCCAGATACTAGAACGAAGAAAATGGAAATATTAAATATTTCAATTCTTCGAGTATGGATCGGACTCACAACCACTCGTATTTACAGTCACAGTGTTTTTAAATTCATTCTTTCATTTGATTTACTTTTTAATTTAAACATTTGTAAATGCCCTAATTTTAAATTTCTGATATTTTCTTTGTTTGTTAATATTTTATTAATTTAGTATGTTGGTAACATAGTCGAAGTTGAAAATCTAGTCTAGGTATTTTAATTATAGATATTTTAGCTTCACGCTGTATCCCGCACACAGCAGGGTAGGCAGAGGGAACCTAGTGTTAAGACACTCCGTTCTCCACTTTCCGCCGAATTCGGAGGCATTGCGTGTTAAGTGGCGGAACTTAACGCCGCGCTTTACCTCGACACCAGAGCGAAGAAAATGAAAATATTAAATATTTCCACTCCTCGAGTGGGAATCGAACCCACAACCAGTCGTTTACAGTCACACGCTTGTGCCACTGGGCCACGACTGGCCAATAGATAATTCTATTACTAAAAAATGTTGTTAAGAATAATTAAATAAAGTAATCAAAATAAAAAAATAAATAACTTTACGTCAATAGTTAACACAAAATCTACTGGTCTGTCTGTGTGTGCAAAATAAAACATCAATTCGACATACAAAATTCGAAATAATCCTTGACGAATTAAATTGATGAACGTTTTGGCAGGTGGTAATTTTCAAAAATTCGCCTCTTGCGTGATTATGTTGAAATGTGAAGTCCATACAAAATTAGCGGTGAGAAAAATATAGGGTTACTTTAATTGCATTAGATATTTTTAGAGTGTGTTTTGATGTTGATATGTTATATTTATTTTAAGTATATTATAGTAGTTTAAACAATTGTCTTTTATAAAAAATTTTGCATCACGCTATTCCTCACGTAGCCGTTAAATTATTAGAGTTAAGACTATCCGTTTTCAGCTTTTCGTATGAAATCGAGACATTCCATTTTTTATTGTATAATTGAATTTTATTGAATTGGATGAACGAGGGAAAGGAAAGAGGAAGGATGGAGATAGTGGGATTAGGGAGAGAGCTGCCTAACATGCCATCGAACTGGACCACATCATCAGATGTTAGCCGGTCAGTCTTTGACATGATAGTGGTCGCGAGCCAGCCGGAGAACGAATCTCCTATCACCAAGTTACTTACTGGCTTACCCGCCTTTTACGGGACGCTACCGTGGAGGGGAAGAGTTAATTGTTAACCGGCCCCCAACTTGAAAATTCTATGCATTGTATTTGGCGGACCATGAAACTCAACGCCACGATTTCTCTTGTTACCAGTGCGGAGTTAAAAAAAACTGATTTTAATAATTTATTAATTTAATAATTGATTTTATTAACCTAGTAAAAATCGAATCCATCACCATAGCGTACAAGCAGACGATATCACCCTCATGAAGCTCAAAATTAATCTGTGAATCTTTAGAACATTTCAATACCATGACAAAATTCGAAGTTTTCATATGAATTTATTGTTTAAATCTAGTCTTTCAATTTCGAAATATAAAATAATAGGTATAGACTAAAATATATGTGTGAAAATATAAATCGATTAAAAAATCGATTATGTTATTATTTGCAACAAACAAAATCGAATGATCAAATCAAGTTCGTGTTCAACATTCATATCATAGTTTAGTTTAGGGTCGATTTCAAAACCAGAGACCATTTTGAAATCAATTTAGTTCTAAATTAAATTAAAAAAAATATTACTTACCATAATATATTATTATTTTTTACAAACTTATAGCTATTAATATTTTTCAGTAAAAGTATTGTATTAACCATAGACAATACCCACCGTCGATCTCGCGCAAACAACCAACAATCGATGACCTTCGATTTTTCATACATTTCCTAAATCTTTCACTTCTATTCCATACAACACTAATCATAAGAGCTTAACTTATATTGGTTACGATCATCTCATATTAGATAGGCTTATCAGATTATTTAAGACAAACATTAAGGGAAATTTAACTTTATTGTTAAAAAAATACAGTTGAAATTACTTTATTTTGGTTTTAAGATTAAAACTATAATAAATTTCTATACAAGATTTTCATTTCAAAACACAGAGTTATCTCGATTAGTCGAGAGATTTTCTTCCTAATTAAATTTGTTGATCAAATTTGAACGTTAATTTAACCAATTAAAAGCTATTTTTGCTTGTTTTTTTATCACGTTTTAAAAAAAATATTATTTTTTTCATAGTTTCAGTGAATTTTGCAACAATGTTTTTGAATTTGAAGGAATTTACCTTTCTAGTGTTTGTTATAGTCACGTTGTTGATACTGTTCATTTATTTGCAAGTGTGTGATATTGTGATCAGGAGATTGGTCTTCAAAGTGTTTAGTAAGTATTTTTTTATTTAGCTTCACGCACACAGCAGGGTAGGCCGAGGGAGCCTAGTGTTAAGACACTCCGTTCTCCACTTTCCGCCGAATTCGGAGGCTTGCGTGTTAAGTGGCGGAACTAAACACCGCGCTTTATCTACACCAGAGCGAAGAAAATGGAAATATAACTTCCACTCCTCGTCGGAATCGAACCCACAACCAGTCGTTTACAGTCACACGCTTGTGCCACTGGACCACGACTGGCCACAGTCGTTTAGTAAATACTTACATATTTTGTTTATTTACACCATAATTGTTCACGTTTTTTTTCTCTTTATTTTTTAAACGCCACAGACTCGAATTCCTTGTACTTTTCTGAATTCTTCTCATTTCCTGTTTGTGATTTTTTTTTATTTATTTTAATAAGTGAGCACACTCTGTCATAATTGTTTAGGTTAGGTTAGCTCAGTAATATAACCTGCCGAAGACGGTTAATGCAGTGAACCCTAATTCGGTTACTATTAAGCGTTTTAAGCGTTGAAGTCAAAACTTACTTGTATTACCAAATTGTAGTAGTAAATTGATATATATGTTTTTTTTTAATAGGTGTGTAGAGATTAGGCATAGAAAATGAAGAGAACAAGACAAGTGGTTCTTGTAGATCTACCATTTGTCTCTCCTACGATGCTGTGCAGCTAGTGAGATCTATATGGTTTCATACATAAGAATGTACTAGCTGTGCCCGCGACTACGTCCGCGCGGAATTTACGAAAGTTACTTACTTGATATTTTTCGCAACTCACAAAATATCTTTATAAATTGTAACCTATGTTTTATTCTGATGTATATTTTTAAGTGTACCGAACATCTATTCAGTAGTTTTTGCGTGAAAGAGTAACAAATATCCTTACCAACTTTCGCGTTTATAATATTAATAATACGACATCGACAAATTCGTCGAAAACAGGTATAAGTGCGAAAATCTAACCTTTACAAGAGAGCAATTTGAAGGATCCAAGCGTTCTATTGCGAAATTAGGCAAAGAAAATATTATAGTATACTGAAATATTAATATTTTTCTCTGAATCCCGCATACAAATTGAGTACCTTCCAATCGCACTGTCTTCGTCGGACCAATCTACATAAAGTTCTATGGTTACTCACTGAGTGACTGACAGATAACTGAACTCTTCGAAACAATGGGTAGAAAGTTGTGAATGTTGGTTCTTTAGGAAATGACACTAAGGAAGTATGAGACAATATGGGAATTCTAAGGTAAAAGTGGTAGAATTACAAGGTAAAAGTGGTAGTATAGTTTTTATATATTTATTTATTCTTTATTGTACACAAAAGACAATTGCACAAAAGGCGGGGTTAACGCTAAAAATTATTCTCTTCCAGCCAACCTCATTATGTAAGATATAATTAATAGTGTTGGCGCACAAAAGAATGAAAATGGTGATAGATACATATACATAAAACATCATACATACATACATATACATATATTTAAAAAAAAAACTATAGTAATACTAATATATACGTAAAAAAAATATATATATATATATATATACCTAAATAAATAAAAAATAGTTAAATACATACATAATTACAAACATACATAAATACATACATACATACATAAATAATATATTGGTAGATATATGTGCTATACGGATGATTTTTTTAAAAAGAACTCTCTCACCCGACGCTTGAAAGTTTCACGAGAGGGAGCCCTTCTAATGGACTCGGGTAATTCGTTCCAAAGCCTGACACCAGTGACTGCAAACGAGTCCGACATGAAGCCCGAGTCATACCTCGGAATAGAGAGCGTGAAATTTCCCTGGGAGCGCAAGGACCTATCGTGGAAAGAAGAAAGGAAGGAGAAGTCTGAAGATAAATAAGTGGGAGAATTAGGATCGAACAGAATAGAGAAAACTAAAGAAAGGATCCTGGTCTTTCTACGATCAGCCACCGTGAGCCAACCAAGTTGCTTCCTATAAGACGACACTCGGTCATACTTGCGTAAGTTATAAATAAATCGTATACAGGTATTAAGTATCCGTTCGAGCTTGTTTATAAGATCTTTATTTATATCTAAACAGCAAGCATCACCGTAATCAATTATAGGAAGCAGCAACGTGTTAACCAGTTGAATTTTAGTGTGCACAGGCAAAATTTTTTTAAGTCGCATCACGAATGCAGGGAAGAGTAGATTTTGCATGAAATTTCAGCAACATAACCACTCCAAGCCAATTTATTATCTATAACGAGACCTAGATCTTTCACAGTGCTGGTGAAATTTATTGCCGTGCCGTTGTAAATAAGATTGGGCAGATTATTCAAATTAAGTTTAGCGAGTTGTCGATTACTTCCAATAATTATGGCTTGACATTTACTAGCATTCACATCAATGCCGTATTTCGAAGACCACGTAAATATTTGTCGCAAGTTGGCATTTAAATTTTCAATAGCCTCCACGATATTATCTACTCCTGCATGTTCATAAAGCTGCAAGTCATCAGCATACAGATGGTATCGAGAGGTTAAAATGGATGTAATAGAATTAATAAATATAGAAAATAGAAGGGGAGATAAAATACCGCCTTGAGGCACGCCAGCCGTCACTTTGCACCAGTCAGAATTAGTCTCACCGATACGCACCGACTGCTGACGTCCCTGAAGATAGGAAGAAAACCATTCCAACGCTGAATTGGAGACATTAGCATGTGATAAGAGAGCAAGAAGAAGATCATGATCTACTGCATTGAACGCGTTACTAAAATCAATTAAAATAAGTACTGTAAGATTTTTATTTTCCATAGCTAGTCTAATGTCTTCAGTGACTCTTAACAAAGCAGTGGTAGTGCTGTGTCCAATTCTAAAACCGGACTGTAATGGATTTAAAATGTCGCATTTTGTAAAATAACTTGAAATTTGATGGTAAACAATGGATTCAATAACTTTAGATAGAAAAGGGAGGATTGATATGGGACGAAAATGAGACGGAAGTGTAGGATTTGATATTTTAGCTAGTGGGAGAACAAACGCCTTTCGCCACATCTCAGGAAACTGGCTTGAGGAAAGAGAAAAATTAATGATGTGAGTAATAGCAGGAACAAGGAAATCAAGAATTAAGGTAATCATAGCGCGACTAATATCGTCAGCACCCACGGCTTTGGAAGAGGTAGCAAGAATGGCCCTCTTAGTATCAATATTAGTGATAGAAGAGAAGTTAAAAGATGGTAGCCGAAATCTCGGCTAGCTATGAATTTCAGAAAGAGTTGTTGTCTTAGTACACATGTCAACTGGGGAAGAAGATGAAAAATGTTGATTAAGATAGTTTAAATTAATATTGGAATTAAAGGGGGAAGCAGAAAGCTTGCCAATACCGAGAGACTTTAAAAATTTTAAAGTCCCAGCAGGAGAAGAATCGCGAATTTTATTAAAGATATATTGGCGTTTCAATTTTCGACCCATCTGATTGCACTGATTCCTAGCCACCTTATAAATCGACCAATTGAGAGCATTACGATCTTTTTTGTATCTTAAGAAAGCCTTATCCCTTTTAGCCCTAGCTTTGCGGAAGTCATCGTTAAACCACAAAGCAGGGTGGTTTTTAATTTTAACAACTCGGAGTGGCGCATGCTTGTCAAACAAACCGATGACACTGGCATGAATAAAACTGACTTTTTCGTCAACAGTACGCAAAGCCTCTACCCGTGACCAGTCAATGCTAGAAGCATCATAATGGAGATTTTCAATATTTATATTCTGAAAGCTTCTAACTGTGATAGTTTTTGGTTTCGGCTTGGGATATCTGGCTCTCAACGACGCAAAAATAAGGTCATGTAATGAAAAACCCGATGCAGAAAACTGACCGAATTTGACAATTGCATTAGAATTTGTCGTGATAATTAGGTCTAAAAATGTGTCATTGTTATTAGTGTGGTGAGTAGGATTTAGAGGTAGGACATGTAGATTAAGTGATAGCAAAACGGACTTAAGTTTTCTCGCACGGAAATCGTCTCGTAGGAGACAAGTGTTAAAGTCGCCCATTATTGTAAGTTGCGTGTAGTCAGCTAAAAGGTCCTCCAATAAAATCTCCAAGTCATTAAAGTAACTTTTATTGGGCGGACAGTAAACAACGCCTAGGACGTAGTGGTAGAATTTACAGTTTTATTAACTGTTATCATTTAATTACTAGCACTATTGCGAAAATACTTCTTTTGAGTTAGGTCTCTTTAGTTCTGTACTACTACGTACATACTAAAATAATACCTGCATACTAAATAATTAAAAAAAAGCCATAATTTTTACAAAATTGCTAATCACCAGCCTTTTTACGATACGATCAAAAAACACAATTATAACAACATTTCCTTCTATTAATATTCATTATCTCGAATCGATAATGGTTATCTAATGAATATTTTGATAAACAAAAACCTCCAAAAAAAAAATAGTCATTAATTTACTTAAAAATGGACATGATAGTGTTTCTCGCGCCCTTTTTAATTCTCGTGGCTATATATGGATTTATATGTCTTTTCCTGCATTGGTACGAGCGATTCTTTGGTAAGTGACTTTTTTCTCTACTTTATGAATCTGGTGTATATATATCTATCACTACATTTTGAGGCCATTCGTGGCGCAGTGGCGCGAACGTGCGACTATAAACGACTGGTTGTGGGTTCGATTCTCACTCGAGGAATGGAAATTTTAAAATTTCCATTTCCTTCGCTCTGGTATCGAGGCGAAGCGCAGTGTTAACTTCCGCCACTTAACACGCAATGCCTCCGAAATTCGTCATAAAGTGGGGAACGGAGGGTCTTAACACTAGGTTGCACTAGGCTGCCTACCATGCGGGATACAGCGTGAAGCTAAAAAAATAATATAAATTCATTTGAGTCGAGTTCCGCCATTAGTCATTGTCTCGATTTCAGACGAAAAATGGAGTGTCTTAACACTAGGTTCTCTCTGCTATGCGAAAAGAAGAGTGAGTTCCATATATTTGTCACTGACTCTTCATATATTTATATAGATGGCGTTAGTTGAATCATTTTATGTACATTCAAACAATTGCTAACTACGTCAAGGCGGATTCACATGAAGTGTTTTTACATATTTTGTTTGTTTTATTACTATTTTTATGGTTTTTATTATCATGTTTTATAAAGTTTTTTAGAGATTTTTTAACTTTGTGCACATTTCTGTAATTGTACGCCTTCTATAACATATTTTTTTTTATTATTATAGCATCATAGCATTTCTTAAGTATTTTATCCCGTGGGGGGACGGGTTAAGAATACAATTCCCCCCCGCCGCTGGGTAGCGTCCCGTAAAAGGCGGGTAACCCAGTAGCTTGGTGGTAGGAGATTCGTTCTCCGACTGGCTCGCGACCACTATCATGTCAAAGACGAACCGCCAAATATTTTATGATGTGTTCCGGTTCGATGGCATGTAAGCCAGCTCTCCCTATTCCCACCATTCCCATCCTTCCTCCCTCCTTCTGTCCTACATCCCCAAGGCTGGCAACGCATCCATAACTTAAATGTTGTGGATGTCTATGGGCGAAGGTAACCACTTAACACCAGGTGGGCCTTCAGCTCGTTTGCCTCCTTTATTCCATAAAAAAAAAAAATCCACTTTTAACAATTTATCTACTTTTAACATTTTTAAAGTGTTGTTCCACACTAAGGAAAATTAAAAAAGGGATTTAGAAAACGTATAAAAGTTTAAACGCAGCGGGATTCGAACCCGCGCCTCCTGAATAAAGTTTAGGCCCTCTCACCACTGAGACATGCGTTCTAAATGTCTTTATCAATTTATCTAAATAAATCTTATAATCAACTAAGTTTAAGCTATTGTGGTGCAGTGGGACAGCGTCTGACTGGGCCTCACTGTAATTGCGATTGGTCCTAGATTCAATTCTCACTTGGTGGAATAATCATAAATGTATGCTTTTTTTGCTCTCTCAACACCCAATGTCTCAATATCGGGCAAAAAGTGGAGACTATTCTGACTACGAGGACGACGGAGACTAGTCTATGTGTGTGGATATTATTAGAAAATAACCTCTGTCTATTCTATTATATATACTTGAATGTGTTTAGACTAAAATTTAAGAGAACAGATAATTATTTCTCTACGTCAACAAGATCATTACAATCATTGAAAACGGATTTGACCCTACAGTGTCCCATGCGTAGGTGCCCGTGTCGAGACGTTGTACGATTTCGTATTAATATAATTATAGGTATATATAGTTTAAGGTATATATAATTTAAGGTATTTACCTTAAATTTTATTGTTTGAAAAACATTCTTTTTAATTTTAAATTAATTAAAAAAAAACTATTAACTATCCATACTTATGTTATAAATGCGAAAGTCTGTCTGTTTGTCTGTCACGCTTTCACGGCTAATCTGCCGGTCCGATTTGAATGAAATTTAGAATGAAAGTAGTAAAAAATACTGTGTCAAATATAGACAATTTATTTTTTTAAAAAATAATACGCCAGAACTACCGATCCTTAGATGACAATATAGGATATGAACAACAACTATGACGAAATGTAATAACAAAGCGTTAAACTTGTCAAACAGCATGACAGCGTCTGACTGAAAGCACGTGGGTTGTGGATTCGATTCCCACTCGGGAGATATTTTTTAGCTTCACTCTTTATCCCACACACAGCAGGGTAGGCAGAGGGAACCTAGTGTTCAGACACTCCGTTCCCCACTTTCCACCGAATTCAGAGGCATTGCGTGTTAAGTGGCGGAACTTCACGCCGCGCTTTGCCTCGACACCAAAGCGAAAAAATGGAAATAATCAATATTTCCACACTCCTCAAGTGGAAATCGAACCCACAACCAGTCGTTTACAGTCACACGTTTATGCCACTTAGCCACGACTGGCACCCGAGAATATTTTTATTTAAATTATTAATTTCTCCACTGAATGATCAAGACAAATGAACACACAATGTTTCAATTTCACTCAGAAAGTGGAGGGCGGAGTGTCATGACACTAATAAATCAAAACAATACCTCTATCTTCCTTAATCAAGTCAAAGATAACGTTTAAAATTGCAATAATTTTCCTAACATGAAAGAAATAATCGCAATCTATACAAAAATATTATCAAATTCGCGTACAGGTATATTATAATCACTATATGATATCTCAGCAATTTCGATAACGAAACGTTAAATACGCTTAATGTCAATTTATTTTCGATGAAAAATGGACTTCTATATTTTATTTACGCCTTTTATTATTTTAATAAGTGTTTATTTGACTAGTTGTGCTTGTATGCTGCTTTGTAAGGCGATTGGTAAGTTTTTTTCTTTGGGTTTTCTTTTCAATGTTAAATTTGAGCTCGTTAGTTCTAAAGTCCAATATCAATATTTTTTTTAGCTTCACGCTGTATCCCGCACACAGCAGGGTAGGCAGAGGGAATCTAGTGTTAAGACACTAGGTTCCCCACGCACCGCCGAATTTTGGAGGCATTGCGTGTTAAGTGACGGAACTTAACGCCTCGCTTTGCCTCGGTATCAGAGCGAAGAAAATGGAAATATTAAATATTTCCACTCCACGAGTGGGAATCGAACTCACAACCAGTCGTTTGAAGTCCACACGTAGCAATAAGAATTAGGTATAAAATAAAAGTAGCTAAGCACGTAGGATAGATAGTAATATTATAAGTCTGATCTCCTTTGTAAAATAGATAATAGTTATAATCCATAGAAAATAAGGTCTCCATATTCTTAATAATGGAGGTGCAAGAAAAAAAAAAAAAAGTCCACACATTAACACAAGTTGAACCACACGTTTGTGCCACTGTATCACGACTGGCTCCTGGCATCAATATAAAAGTTTAAATAAAAAAGTTTAATTCTATGTTCGAAATAAGGGACCTTTTCAAAGACGTCTTTACTATACGAGTCTTTACTCTTAATTTTATTACATTTACAATAATTTTTGAGACTGATGTTACATGTTGTTGTGGCCAGTCGTGGCGCAGTGGCACAATATGTGACTGTAAAGCTGCTGTTACTGCCCTTCTGTGTGCGGGATACAGCGTGAAGCTAAACAAAAAATCGTATGTTGTTGTGCTTGATACAAAAAACTATTGCATAAATTATGAAATATTTAAATTGCAGTTATTGTTTATTTTTATTACATTTTTAGTTAATCCTCTATTAAATTTTATTTAGAAATATGTAAAATGCATTATGCATATATGTTGTTGATCCTTTTTATCACTAGATGTCACTGGCAAAGGAAAAGTTACGAACTTTTAGACAATTAAATTTGCTGCCATCTAGCGGGCAATAGCATACTTAGTACTTAACTTAACCAGTATCAGTTTTATGCAAAATAAACATAGATGTCGCTGTCATATGTAAATATAACATTATTTATTCGTTATTTTTATTATTTCAAATCTGCGAATGTTTCACATCTAACGATTGGTGGTATATCAATTTCATGTTCTTTTACGTACATATAAAGATTAAAATTAAGAGATTAAATTATTTAAAAGATTAAAACACAGCAATAAATATCGAACATGTATACTTTAAAAAAATTGGCTAACAACATAAATACATTATTTTAACCTCAACATAAGGTGACATATACGTATACGTTGGTTGCTATGGCAACGCATATTTTACGCGTCTGTAAACCACAATACATTATTCGTATAATTACGTACAAAATGACTAACAAAGATAAAAACAATCACAAATCTCTTCTTAATCGATTATCATAATGCGACGTGTACGATAACTGAACAATAATAAAATTTATCGATAAAGGGGATATAAAATATATTATGAAAACACTCAAATTTGTCTATTTGCGATTATAATTGACAGGTAAATGACATAAAACGTTATGTTTTAGATGAAAGATACCGCTATAAGCTTAGGTATATTTTTTTTTAGCTTCACGCTATATCCCGCACACAGCAGGGTAGGCAGAGGGAAGCTAGTGTTAAGACACTCCGTTCCTCACGCACCGTCGGATTGGGAGGCATTGCGTGTTAGGTATCATCAGAGTTAAAAAACGTTATTTCTCATAAATCTTTTTATTTATTTTTTTCGCATTAGAGGGAAGTAAGGGAAAACTTAGTGCCAAGCACTCTTTTCTCCATTTTTTTGCTGAAATTAGACTCGTGGCTTGTAGTGTCTTGTAGTCACAAAGCGTGACTGTATGAGCGAGTGGTTGTGGGTTCGATTACCACTCGAAGAATTGAAATATTTAATATTGCACTTTCTTCGCTCTGGTATCGAGGCAAAGCACGGCGTTGAGTTCCGCCATTCAACACGTAATGCCTTTAAAATTTGGCGGTGCGTGGGGAACGGAGTGTCTTAACATTATGTTCTCTCTGCCTACCCTGCTGTGTGCGTGATACAGCGTGAAGCTAAAAAAAATCTGATACCTGGGAATCGGATAAATACTTGTCTATCCTGGTTTATGAATTGTTGAAATGGCCACCCTACCCTACCCCTGAAATGGCTAATGACTATTAGACATAAGTCTGTTTTCATTTATTTTTATTCATTTGCAATTTTGATTGTAAAACGTAAAATCCTGTTCATATAGCAATTTGGGCGCAATATAGTGCGTCTGTTTGTTAACGCGATGGTTCTGGGTTTGATTCCAACTCGAGGGAATAATTAATAAAAAAAAACAGTAGCAGTCGTGGGACTGCCGATAGAAGTGAAAACGGAACTATTAAGTTGAGTGTAATTAAAACTATATGCAAAATTATATGATTTTTTTTATGTTTTATTTATTAGTTACATATGATGGGTTAAACAAATCATGAACAAAATATAAATACAAAGTGGTTGAAAAAATAATTAATATACAATTATTTTAATTATACATAGTATTTATATTTACACGAATTTCAATTTCAATACTATTATCATGTCGCATGTCGGTGACGCGAACCGAGGATTTTACCCTCTACCAAAACGCTCAACGCGCCTAAAGAAGTTTTCACTTCAAAAATTAAATTAAAAATATCTAAACAACTGAATATATTAATGTTCAAAATTTAAAAATAAATTTTCTCACTTATTTAAGCTGTAATATAAACTTTTGTACATCTACAGAATGATTTCCCATATGACAAGGTTGGCTGGTAGAAAATGCTTTTTAGCGTTAGCCCAACTTTGTACATGTTTATTATTAAATTCTGTGCAATAAAGGATATAAATAAAATAAAAAAATTAATAAATAGTGACATAATAAAATGTTTGTGAGAATTGAACCCACTTCGACTGAGTACAGTCACGTGTGTCACACGATTGTATCGTCTACTCTAAACAAATATAGATAACTAGACAATTTGATAAGAATCATTGAATCAAACGATATTTATAGATAGGGTTGCCAACATTTCTTAGTCTGGAACTGTAATTAGCTTTTTTAAAAATACTATATATTAAAGTGTAGTAAAGCGACTGGTTGTAGGTTTGATAACAACTCGAGAAATGAAAATATTTATCATTATATTTCCATTTTCTTCGCTCCGGTGTCGGTTAAGTTCCGCCACTTAACACGCAATGCCTTAAGAATTAGGCAGAAATTGGAGAATGGAGTGTCTTAACACCATGTTCCCTCTGCCTACCCTGCTGTGTGCGTGATACAGCGTGAAGCTATTAAAAAAAAACAATAATATATATTATAATACAGTTGACAACCCTATTAATATCTCATGAGTACGTATTACACGAGACTGAATAAACTATGTATAGAGTATTTCTAGTTATTTGTACTTGAAGTTATATTTTTGTATTCATTTTAAAACAATAGATTATTGAGAACATTATTTACGATGCAATGACATTAATTGCAAAGTCACTGCTTCTTTGTCTATAATGTATTTATTTATTTATTATTTTAATGAGTATTCTACTAATTAATTTACTGAACTGTAATATTAAGAGTAAGTTACAGTAAAAGAATAAATGAGATAAATTACTGTAGATAGATAAAATTATCTCAATTTATTAATAACCAGAGGCCCGGTCACGGCTTCGCCGCGTGTAATTTTCACTAGCGGCCTAATTGTTTCGTTATGTTGCAACCCTCGGGGATGGATTTTTGAAAAATAAAGTAACCTATATTTGACCTTCGATTATCAACTACATTTATTCCAAAATTGATTACATTCGGTCAAGCGGTTTAGATTTTTCATATAAACTTTCATCCCCTACTTACACCCTTTAGCGGTTAATTTTTGAAAAAATAAGTAGCCTATGTTAGAGGCATGGTTATTTACTACTTTCATTCTAAATTTCATCCAAATCGGACCGGTAGATTAGCCGTGAAAGCATGACAGACAAACACACAGACTTTCAAAAACGTCAAAAGGTCAAACATAGTAGTCTACTTTATTTTTCAAAAATCCACCCCCGAGGGTTGTAACATAACGAAACAATTAGGCAGTCCACGAGCGGGCCGCTAGTGAAAAATACTTTAAGAAAACGTATTAAAATTGAAACGACTTAAACTACTTATTTAATATTTAAGAGATTAGATTAATATTGAAAGAAAACTGGACTCTCTTATGGTATATTTTATAAACTTAGTTTTAAGCTCTGATATTGTTAATGAAATAAGGAATTTATATATAAAAAGAAAACGATTATTTTAAAATGTCCGTAGTGGTATAAATTAAATTGTAAAAAAAAAAACCTACTTATTTACCATTGCATATATTACACATACATATTAATAATCCACGGCGGCATTTTTATATAGTATAAGATTAAAACAACTATTCAACTAATCCAAAATAAAACATATGATTTACGTTCATTTTTCTAACAGTCTTTGTTCTGTGTTTGTCACAACATAATAAAGAGCTTTCCATATAATTAACAGTCACGTTTGTGATAAACATAAATTTAACTGATTCATAATTTATTATAGTTAATGTGATGAAATCACGTTGAAATCGCTAAAGTGACAATAACGAGTATCCATACTTATATTATAAATGCGAATGTCTGTGTGTTTGTCTGTCACGCTTTCACGGTTAATCTACTGGTCCGATTTGGATGAAATTTAGAATGAAAGTAGTAAAAGTGACCGTGTCTAACATAGGCTACTTAGTTTTTCAAAAATCAACCTCTAAAGGGGTGAAATAGGGGATGCAAGTTTATATGAAAAATCTACACCGCTTGACCGATTGTTACGAATTTTGGCATATGAATAGTTGATAATCCAAGGTTAAACATAGGCTACTTTATTTTTCAAAAATCCTCCACCGAGGGTTGCAATATACCGAAATAGACACATAAATCACACGGCGAAGCCGGGAGCGGGCCGCTAGTATATTATAAATGCGAAAGTCTGTGTGGTTTTCATGCTTTCACGGCTAATCTACCGGTCTGATTTAGATGAAATTTAAAATGAAAGTATAAGTTAGTGGGTCTAACATAGGCTACTTATTTTTTCAAAAATCAACCGCTAAAGGGTTGAAATAGGGGATGAAAGTTTATATGAAAAATCTAAACCGCTTGACCGATTATAATGAATTTTGACATAAATATAGTTGACAATCTAAGCTTAAACATAGGCTACTTTATTTTTCAAAAACCCACCCTCCGAGGGTTGCAACATAACGTTCATGCGGCAAAACCGCTAGCGTGCCGCTAGTTATTATATAAAGCAACTTAATATTTTGAGGCCAGTCGTGGCGCAGTGGCAAGAACGTGTGACTAGTTGTGGGTTCGATTCCCACTTGCAAGAAATATTTAATGTTTCCGTTTCCTTCGCTCTGGTATCAGAAGTATAGCGCGGCGTTAACTTCCGCCACGTGCAATGTCTCCGAATTCGGCGGTGCGTGGGGAACGGAGTGTCTTAACACTTCCCTCTGCCTACCCTGCTGTGTGCGGAATACAGCGTGAAGCTAAAAAGAAATCACCTGATGTGCGTGAAAAAGCGTGAAGGTAAAAAAAGAAAAAAAATGTTAGTAAAAATGGGTTCGATTCCTACTTCGGGCACTATAAAATGTATTTAAATGATTGTCAATTTTAAATATATAAACTACTAGGTGTGCTCGCGGATTCTTCTTAGGATTAAAATAGACATCAGCTCGCCGATTAAAAAATAATGTATAATTCTGAAATAAAATAGCCTAAGTTACTCTTTATTAGATAACCTATCTGACAGCGAAAGTCCCATCAAAATCGGTACAACCAAGGGTCCAGAGATTAGAGGGAACAAACAGACAGACAGACAATTAAGTTATTTTGGTATATGTATCTTTTTTTTTAGCTTCACGCTGTATCCCGCACACAGCAGGGTAGGCAGAGGGAACCTAGTATTAAGTCACTCCGTTCCCCTCTTTCCGCCGAATTCGGAGGCTTGCGTGTTAAGTGGCGGAACTTAACGCCGCGCTTTACCTCGACACCAGAGCGAAGAAAATGGAAATATAATTTCCACTCCTCCAGTGGGAATCGAACCCACAACCAGTCGTGTACAGTCACACGCTTGTGCCACTGGGCCACGACTGGCCACCGTGTAACGTGTTTATATATGTATTTAGTAAAAATGCAATTATTTAAATATTACAAACAAACAAACATTCCCATTTTATTTATTAGTATAGATGTATGTATATAAAAGACGTCTCATAGTTAACAAGTTTCAAGGCATGTGACAGGTTGTTTGCTGAAGTGATTGAAGTATTCATATTGGTATGTAAATACATTTACGTGAAGACTGACTGTCAATATGTCACGAATGTCCATTATTGACGCTGTTGTTAGGTAGTTGGCGATGCTTGCTTTTTTTTTATGGAATAAGGAGGCAAACGAGCAGAAGGCCCACCTGGTATTAAGTGGTTACCTTCGCCCATAGACATCCACAACATTCAAGTTATGGATGCGTTGCCAGCCTCGGGAATGTAGGACAGAAGGAGGGAGGAAGGATGGGAATGGTGGGAATAGGGAGAGCTGGCTTACATGCCATCGAACCGGAACACATCATCAGATATTTGGCGGTTCGTCTTTGACACGATAGTGGTCGCGAGCCAGTCGGAGAACGAATCTCCTACCACCAAGCTAACTGGGTTACCCGCCTTTTACGGGACGCTACCCACCCAGCGGCGGGGGGGAATTGTATTCTTAACCCGTCCCCCCACGGGGGAAATGCTTATGTTATAAATGCGAAAGTCTGTCTGTTTGTCTTTCACGCTTTCACGGTGCATCTACGGGACCGATTTGGATGAAGTTTAAAATAAAAAAATAGGAAGTCTAGGGTCAACATAGACTACTTTTTCCAAAAATCAACCAAGAAAGGTCTCAACCGCTTGGACCAATTGAAATGAATTTTGGTACAAATATAGTTGATAATCCAACGATAAACATAGGCTACATTATTTTTCAAAAATTCACCCCCGAGGAGTGCAATATAATGAAACAGCTATAGGTATAGAACTTGCGGCGAAGCTGCGAGCGGGCCGCTAATAAGTTCTTTTTTTTTTTTAGCTTCACGCTGTATCCCGCACACAGCAGGGTAGGCAGAGGGAACCTAGTGTTAAGACACTCCGTTCCCCACTTTCCGCCGCATTCGAAGGCTTGCGTGTTAAGTGGCGGAACTTAACGCCGCGCTTTACCTCGACACCAGAGCGAAGAAAATGGAAATATAATAGTCACTCCTCGAGTGGGAATCGAACCCACAACCAGTCGTTTACAGTCACACGCTTGTGCCACTGCGCCACGACTGGTCACGCTAATAAGTTCTTTGACACATTTAATCATATATGTATACATCAAATCAGAGTTGAAGTCAAATAATTTTGTTAAAAACAAGAAGATACATGCTTCATTTATTGAAGAGTGGCAGTTCTTCCCAGCAGAACTGCCTTTCGAGCCGTCGATAGCTTTATGTATATAGAGATGACAATATAGATTAATTTCTATATATATATTAATATCTATATATATATTTATAAATGCATTATCTTTCAAATATCTGTCTGAATATAACTGGGTTGAAATATAAACAGATTTATCACAATATTATCACCAGTACTGACTGAGATAATGCCTATCGTGATATGAATAACATTTGCGTCTATACCCTGTAATAACCAAAAATAGAGATGAATGACACTGATGAATTAGTCATTTAAAATCGATATTCACAAATATAGTGTTTTTGCCTTAACACCAGAGATAAAGTGCGAAGTTGAGTTCTTCTCGGCTTCTCTTATAAACAGACCACAAACTAAAATTAATATATTAGGTTAGGTTATAGGTTCGATTCCAATTCGGGGTATGATTGTGGTCAAACCTACTCAATACGCAATGTCTCGGGGCAGAAAGTGAAGAATGAGTGTCTTGACATTACGTTCTCTCTTAACCTGCGGTAAAAAACGTGAACGTGGGGCCAGTAGTGGCGAAGAGGCACAGAGTGTGCCTGTAAAACGATAGGTTGTGGGTTTGATTCCCACTCGAGGAGTGGAAATATTTAATATTTCCATTTTCTTCTTTCTGGTGTCAAGGCAAAGCGCGACGTTAAGTTCCGCCACTTAACACGCGACGCCTCTGAATTCGGTGGAAAGTGGGGAACGGAGTGTCTTGACACTAGGTTCACTCTGCCTTCACAGCAGGGTTGCTGTGTGCGGGATACAGCGTGAAGCTAAAGAAAACGTGAGGCTTCAAAAATACTGTCTAGATCAGTAATGGGATCAATACGACTCTCGATTGCATTTCATCCGGCCTGCTATCTATCTTTTTGAATAGCCATCTACTAGCCGTAATACATATAAAAAAAATCGATATATTTCGATAGGTTTGCAAGGAAACGAGTTACGAGTTATGAGAACGAATGACAAAATCTTAGTGAGTAGTGCTGTATTGTTTTTTATAATGAAAACTTTTAACTCAAAATGAATTCTTCCTACAATTCTGACCCTACTTTTAAATTTCTATATGTTTCTTGCGGCCGCTTTGCCCACTAGATTGTTCTCTAGGTCAGTGCTTCTTAAACTTTTGTCATTCACGACCCCATTTATGATTGCGAGTTTCTTGACGACCCCATACAAATATAAAAGAAAAATAAATAAAAAAAAATTAAGATTTATTTATTAGGTAACAATATACATATACATACGTCTAGACGCCGCAAGCTCGCTGTATTCCGCCAACTCTAGTGATGTTATAAAATGGTTCATTTAATATTTGACATTAAAATTTCTTGACCCCAGAAATTTGTTACGCGACCCCATTTGGCGTCGCGACCCATAGTTTAAGAAGTTTTTTTCCCGTGGGGGAACGGGTTAAGAATACAATTCCCCCCCGCCGCTGGGTAGCGTCCCGTAAAAGGCGGGAAACCCAGTAGTTTGGTGGTAGGAGATTCGTTCTCCGACTGGCTCGCGACCACTATCATGTCAAAGACGAACCGCCAAATATCTTATGATGTGTTCCGGTTCGATGGCATGTAAGCCAGCTCTCCCTATTCCCACCATTCCCATCCTTCCTCCTTCCTTCTGTCCTACATTCCCAAGGCTGGCAACGCATCCATAACTTGAATGTTGTGGATGTCTATGGGCGAAGGTAACCACTTAACACCAGGTGGGCCTTCAGCTCGTTTGCCTCCTTTATTCCATAAAAAAAAGAAGCCCTGCTCTAGATTGTTCCTTACCCCATAAATATACATCAAATACGAAGAAAACGCAATAAAAAGATCAAAAAACACAAAAGAAACTAGGCTGAAGGATTTCCACGCGATATTTGTTTATTCATCACTTATTAGATAACAAGAGTAGGTCGGTAACAAATCTGAGTAAACAATTCATACAAAACACTAACCTCTATTCCAATAGATGACTTTAAGTTATAAAAAAATTATAAACCAGGTCTTTGACCGCGTAATACTATAGATAAGGCTGGACAATATGTAATGTCATATAAAAAGTATTTGTTTGCATGATTTTTTTTTTCGTTTAGCTTCAGGGTGAGGGGAACCTAGTGTTAAGACACTCCGCTCCCCACTTTTCACCGAATTTGGTAGCATTGCGTGTTAAGTGGCGGAACTTAACGCCGCGCTTTGCCTCGACACCAGAGCGAAAAAATGGATATATTAAATATTTTCATTTACCGAGTGGGAATGGAACCCACAACCTGTCGCTTTATAGGCACACTCTGTGCCTCTGCGCCGCGACTGGCCCCATGCATTTATGTACCTAAAGTATTTTTACCAGCTTCACGTGCTATCCCGCTTTGCACGGTAGGTAGAAAGAGGTTAGTGTCTTGATACTCCGTTCTCCGGTTTTCGTCCGAATCTGAGATATTTGTCGTCCTTTGTCTTATCAGCGTATGAAAGTAATATTATATGTCCTGCATACTACACTGGTAAATATAAATATTATAAATATAAAATTATGTGTCTTTAGTCTGTCTGTTGCCCATTTACGGCTAATCTAGCTCGGTTTCGACAAAATTCTGGTTTAAGAACCTTGAAAACCAAGTGTCAAACATAGGCTGCTTGGCCAATGGCCTTAGAGCACGGGTGGGCAATTTTTTTGATAGTCGGGCCACATAGCAGATGAAAATTTGTTCCTTATAATGTATTGCTTAATATTTTATCTAAAAAAAATTATGCACCAAATTATGTTTGACAGAAACTAATATTTGTGTTCTTAATCATAATATTTCAATGCCTCATGGGCCCGACAAAATCCCACTATCATTTGCCCAGGATACACATGGATATACATGCCAGAATATACATGCCTTAGAGGATACTCAACCCCTGCGAAATGGGAGCACTAATGGCTTCTCGAGAGGGTGTCGACTGGCACAGCGGCACCCCCTAACGGGGCTAGGTGACAGTGAATCTCTATGCTAAACAAAAAAAAATATATAGTTTCTATTATAATTAGATAAGTTATCACTTATCTTATGACATATTTAATTATTATCATTATATTCATACGCAAGGGAAAAACCTTACCATTTTGTTTTTCTATAAAATTTATGAGATTGTAGGAGCGTGAAATTTGCATATTTCAAAACTTGATATTTGGAAGAATTGTATATGTACCTACAATATAAAATTCTACATGAAATTGTTAAATAAAGCTGTTGGTTCACCGAATGATCAACAATGCAAGCAGCGGCGTTGAGTTCCGCCTATCAACACGCAATATCTCGAATTCAGGTAAAACGCGAAGAACTATGTATAGATTCTCTCTGCTTAACCTGCTTTGCGGGATAAAGCGGGAAGTGAAAAAAAATTAACACGTATTACGTTCAAGAGTATATGTCATGTCCCCCACCCAATAGAATAATGACATAATTACAAAACTGTTTGTATTATTCGGCGATTTTTAATAGCTGTCTAGAGTTCGCTCTTTTGGATTTTTTTTTTGCTTCACGCTGTATCCCGCACACAGCAGAGTAGGCAGAGGCAACTTAGTATTGAGACATTCCGTTCTCCACGCACCGCCCGAACTTCGGAGGCAGTGGCGGAACCGAACGCCGCGCTTCGTCTCAACACCAGAGAAAGATGGAAATACTAAATATGTAAATATTCAGTATTCCCGTTTTCCTCCTCGAGTAGGAATCGAACCCACAGCTAGTCGCTTTACAGTCACACTTTGTGCCTCTGTATCGCGACTAGCCTCAATTCTATTGGATGAGCGGTATATATTAAACTTTCGACAATAGGGCTAGACATATTTGTCTGTTTGTATATATGTATGCAATACGTGTATGTTTTACTGTGGGGGGACGGGTTAAAAATACAATTCCCCTCCGCCGCTGGAACTACCCAGAATAATAACATCATTACAAAACTGATTGTATTATTTACTTTTACGGGACACTAGTCCCGTAAAAGGCGGGTAACCCTGTAGCTTGGTGGTAGGATATTCTTTCTCCGACTAGCTCGTGACCACAATCATGTCAAAGACGAACCGCCAAACATCTGATGATGTGTTCCGGTTCGATGGCATATAAGTCGGCATTCTCTATTCCCACCATTCCCATCTTTCATCCCTCCTTCTGTCCTACATCCCCGAGGCTGGCAACGCATCCATAACTCTAATGTTGTGGATGTCTATGGGCGAAGGTAACCACTTAACACCAGGTGGGCCTTCTGCTCGTTTGCTTCCCTTATTCCATCAACAATAAAAAACAAAATTAAAAATTTTGAAAAAACCCACGACGGTTTAATTGTAATTGTAAAAGGATAAAATAACTATAAATCCCCCGCCTAAAAGAATATATGTAACGAGATGATGGGGACGGCTTCGTCAGGGGCTGTCATTACTTTAAGTTTGCACAAACCTTCTCATAGGTTTTCTTGCTGTTAAAACAGTTTTGGCAAAAAAAGTAAATATTAAAATGAATTTACAGTTTTGATAACTGGTATTTTAAAGATTTGTTTTCAAACAAAATCCATACTGATAGCTACTATATTTAAAATAGAGGTTGCAACTGGCAGCCCCCGACGAAGTCGTCCCCATCATCTCGTTATATATATTCTTTTAGGCGGGGGATTTATAGTTATTTTATCCTTTTACAATTACAATTAAACCGTCGTGGGTTTTTTCAAAATTTTTAATTTTGTTTTTTATTTTAAACTTTTTAAAGTGAATAGATAGATATACATTATATATTATTATATAATATTGAAATACTTTATATTAATCTTCATGCAAATCCAAAAGAAATTATAAACCCAATGCTTTCTGGTTATCAAATGCTTATTGCAGCGCCTGGCAGATTGTCACCGTAACATTTCCACGAAACTTAAATCTAACCAAATCAGTGAAAATCACAAAACCCACTAGTAGTTTTGATTTTGAACAAACTAATTTATACTGGAGCGCCCCGTGGTAGTTCGTTGTAGATATGGCATATAAAAACACGCAGCAATTAAACCAGAACCTATCACTGAAAACCGCATCTAAATAGGTTTCACACAAAAAATAAAAGCAAATACTTACTGCAGCGCCCCCTGGTGAGGTGTCACCATGACACATATACGAGAACACGCGCTAATTAAGCCTGATCCTATCTTTGATAACTGCATCCAAATCGGACTTGTAGTTTTAGCTTTGCATAATTGAATGTTTAATGCAACGCCCCCTGGAGAGTTCTTGACGTAAACAAAACCTAAAAACTTACACCAAGTAAAGGTAACTCTATTACTAAAAACTCTGCCCAATCGGACTAGTAGTTGTGGTTTTGCATTAAATATTACAAACAAATGTTTACTGCAGCGCCCCCTGGTGAGTTAACACGATAAAACATATCCAAGAACATGCACTAATTAAACTTGTGCTTATCATTGAAACTGCATCCAAATCAAATTCGTCATTTTATCTTTGCACAAACAATATTTTACTGCAGCGCCCCCTGGTGACTTGTCACCGTAATATATATTTAAAAACATGCTTTAAGTAAAGCGGAATCTAATACTGAAAACTCTTGACAATCGTACTAGTCGTTTTGGTTTTACACAAAAAAATAGAAGCAGCTACTTACTGCAGCGCCCCCTAGAGAGTTGACACATACATGAAAATATGCACTAAGTAAACATACATGACACATATATGAATATATGCACTACGTAAACTTGAATCTATCATTGAAAACTGAATTCAAATAGGACTCGTAGTTTTAGTTTTACACAAACAAATGTACTTACTACAGCGCCCCCTGGTGAGTGGTCACCGTAACGCATATATGAAAAAAAGCACCAATTAAACCTGAATTTATCGTTGAAAATTTCATCTAAATCGGACTAGTAGTTTTTGCTCTGCATAAACAAATGTTTACTGCAGCGCCCCCTGGTGAATTTTCATCGTAACAAAAAAAGAAAAATCTTAAAATATGCAGCAAGCAAAGCTGAATCTAATTCTGAAAACTCTAGCCAATTGGATGAGTAATTTCGGTTTTAGACAAATAAATACAAGAAAAATTTTGGTTTTACACAAAATAACTCAAACCAATGCTTACTACAGCGCCCCCTCATGAGTGGTCACTGTAGCACATATATAAAAAGATGCACCAATTAAGCCTGAACCTATCCTTGAAAGTTACATGTAAATCGGACCAGTAGTTTTTGATTTGCATAAACAAATGTTTACTGCTGCGCCCCCTGGTGAGTTTTCCCCGTAACTAAAAAAAGAAAAACTTAAAATATGCATCAAGCAAAGATGAATCTTTTTATGAAAACTCTTTTCAATCGGAGTAGTAGTTTCGGTTTTAGACAAATAAATACAAAAAAAAGTACAAACAAATGCTTACTGCAGCGCCCCCTGGTGGTTTGACACGATAAAACATATCCAAGAACATCCACCAATTAAACCTGAATCTATCACTGAAAATCTATTGAAATCAGACTACTATTTTTTGAGATAATTGAAAACATTCGTTTTCACGTAAAATGCTTACTGCGGCGCCCCCTGGTGAGTTAAGGCAATAAGACATATCTAAGAACATACGCCAATCGAACCTTAACCTATCATAGAAAACCGTATCAAAATCGGACTTATAGTTTTGGAAATAATTGACATAGTAATTTGCACAAACACACAAACAAACAAACAAACAAACAAACAAACAAACAAACAAACAAACAAACAACAAACAAACAAACAAACAAACAAACAAACAAACAAACAAACAAACAAACAACCTCTCACCCCAAACACATATACAGTCGCCGTTCCGTCGCGGGTAAAAAGAAAAAAATATTAGTTGACATATTGGTTGCCAAGGCAGCGTGTATTCAAAATGAAACCGACTTATAATCATTTATTAAACAAAAATTCGTCGTCGCTTTTTTCATGCTATGTTAATATTAATTATAATATAATTTGATAAGAGAAATAATTATCTAAATATTTTCGTCAAGGCGTTCAAATATATAACAATAACAAAACAAGGTGATTTTACGCCATCGTTTCTCAGTGGGACAAAGTCTAACAGTAAGTGAGATTGGTTTAGGTTCGATTTTTTTTAGGAAAATTATTACATTTATATTATTTTTTATTTTCCGTTCTGGTAAGTAAAAATTTAGCGTTAAGTTCCGCCATTTAATATGTAATGTCTAGAATTCAAATTGAAAGTCTATGTGAACGTAAAGAAGGTGATCTTAATGGTTCTGTTGCGATATTATTAAAAATATTCTCTTTCTTGAATGTTTCAAAAATATTTAAACGCAGCTTATGTTAAAATTTTGTTCCTTTTATTAATTTTCGCTGTCTTAGCCATTCCTGATGTACGAGTATCTTTAACGAGCTAAGCTAACTCTTAGAAATTACTTATAACAAAGAGTAAAATAATATCTTTTGTTTTAGTAATTTCAATTTAAAACACACTTTAGAAACCTCGACGATTTACAGTAGTAGTAGTACGCTTTTAAAACTGGGGACTCAAATACAATTTTTAAAACAAGGAAATAAGACAATTTTCATTATATATGAGTAAATTAATGAAGCAATGAATATGATTTTTACATTTCTCTTAAATTAAATCAATTAAAATTGTGTATTTGTCAATTATTTTACCCTCGTTTTGATTATCTTTACGCTGTACGCTGTATCCCGCACACCGCGAGATAGACAGAAGGAACCTAGTGTTAAGACACTCCGTTCCTCACGCACTGTCGAATTCTGGAGACACTACGTGTTAATTTTTGTGTATGTGTTGATTTATTTGAAAACTTTGCAGTATTCAGTAATAGCATAAAGGTTTATCTTCTTCTTCTTCCTGGCACTATCCCGGCTTTAACCAGGGTCTGCCTTTTTTTTTTAACCTTCTCCACTTTGCACGGTCTTTGGCATCCTCGGTGGTAAGTCCACTGGCTCTCATATCGTGCTTCACGGTGTCCAGCCATCGCTTTCTTGGGCGTCCTGGGGGTCTTGCTCTAGGGACAGACATAATAGCGTAAAGGTTTTTATTCAAAATATTCCACGCCAGCTTTTTCCAAAGTCATTAGAAGACGAGAAGTAGGTTATTATCTCACATACAAATGATATTGTTCATCTTATTAAAAACAAATAAACGTACAACAGTAAACAAGTAAACAGTAATCGGAGCCAGTCGTGGCGCAATGGCACGAACGTGTGACTGTAAACGACTGGTTGTGGGTTCGATTCCCACTCGAGGAGTGGAAATTATATTTATTCGCTCTGGTGTCGAGGTAAAGCGTGGCATTAAGCTCCGCCACTTAACACGCAAGCCTCCAAATTCGGCGGAAAGTGGGGAACGAAGTGTCTTAACACTAGGTTCTTGCACACTCACAGCTTGAAGTTAAAAAAAAAACATATAATTGTAAATTTTTTTCCAGTTTTATGCTTTTTCGTATAGGAGAAGGTAGTCAGAGAATATCATCTTTTAAGATACTCCGTTCTCCACTTGTCGCCTAATATTTTACAGCGTTTTGAATGTTGATACGCCACGCTTTATTCCCATACCAAAGAAGAGCAATGAATCTAATTTAAATATTATTCAGTCACATGGTCTCACAGTCATCATACAGTCACATGACGTCCCACTCAAGCAAAACGGCCTCTTGAGCAATATCTCATTATGACACATCATCTCACTATGATTAAATAAATCGTCATTGGCAGAAGAATGTTACTAGCTTCACGCTATACCCCGCACACAGCAGGGTAGACAGAGGAAACCTGGTGTTAAAATAGCGTCCTCAATTTCTGCCGAATTCGGAGGTATTGCGTATTAAGTGGCGGAACTTAACGCCGCGCCTTGCCTCAACACCAGAGCAAAAAAAATGGAAATATTAAATATTTACACTCCTCGAGTGGGAATTGCACCCACAACCAGTCGTTTACAGTCACACGCTTGTGCTACTGGGCCACGACTGGCCCCAACTAATTACTTAATGAATGCCTCAAACACCATTGCGCAAATAAAAATGAAATTGCTTATATGTATGTATGTACCTATAATGTAAGATATTGCTGTATATACTACTAACATGTTTGTCGGTAAAACGAAAAAAATCGTCATTATCTTTCCACGTAGGTGCTTCATGGTATTTCCCGCAAAGCAAGGTAGTCAAAGAGTCAAGACACTTCGTCTTCCACTGTTCCTCCTGAATTCGAGATATTGCGTATTGAATGGTAGAATATCTCTATGCCGCGCGTTATCTCAGGTACCGTAGCGAAGAAATGAGAAATTAAGTATAGTCATTGCTTCGAGTCGGAATGGAACCCACAACTATTGCGTTTACAAACGGCGCTAGGCGCTGTCCAACTTCGCCACGATGACCTCCCCCATGTAGATTATTTTTAGTGCTCCTCTACTTTGCCTTACACCAGGCTTAATAATTTAATGCGGCCCCGTCAAGCATTTTTTTACATTACATAACATTTTTTTATATCAACCAAATTTAAGCGATTTAGGCCTCCATGATATGCAGTATTATACTGACGTACATATTGATTTTTGATCCTTTTATTATTTTTTTGCTATGCAAATACAATTTTAAATAGATATTACTAAGTAAGAATTAAGTAAGAATTTAGCCCGACAAAAAAAATCAAAGATAAGCCCCTTGCAAAAATAGGTTACTCATCTCTTCGTTACAAGATACATATCACAACGGTGCTGCTGACTAACCACTTACTATCAGGTGATCCTTTCGTTTGTTTATCTTTATTCAATAACTAGCGGCCCGCTCGCGGCTTCGCCACGTAAATTACAAAACTGCTTCGTTATATTGCAACTCTCGGGGGTGGATTTTTGAAAAATAAAGAAGCCTATGTTTAAGCTTGTATTATGCCAACTATATTTATGCCAAAATTAATTATTATCGGTCAAGCGGTTTAGATTTTTCATATAAACTTTCATCCCCTATTTCAACCCATTAGCGGTTTATTTTTGAAAAAATAAGTAGCCTATGTTAGACCCAGTCACTTTTACTACTTTAATTCAAAATTTCATCCAAATCGGACCGGTAGATTAGCCGTGAAAGCGTGACAGACAAACACACAGACTTTCGCATTTATAATATAAGTATGGATAATGAAATAAAAAAAAATAAAACCAAGAGCGGATCCACCATTGTGGGCACTATGGGCCTATAAGCCACATTTTTTCGTCTTCTCACAAGTTTAACTTTAGTATCATTGTATAACTTTAATAAAACTGGTCAATGTTCGTCAACTATTTTCGTTTTCTTACCTATAGTGTGATGGTTACTTAGTTTATATCATAAGGTATTGCCTATAACCAATCGAAGGATTCCATATTCAACATTTACTTTACTCCAAAAATTGATTGTTAGATTTTAGATTAGTGGCCAGTCGTGGCCCAGTGGCACAAGTGTGTGACTGTAAACGACTGGTAATGGGTTCGATTCCCACTCCAGGACTGAAAATATTTAATATTTCCATTTTTTTCGTTCTGGTGTCGAAGTAAAGCGCGGCGTTAAATTCCGCTACTTAACACGCAATGCCTCCGAATTCGGCGGAACACTTCCCGCTGTCATGTCGATGGGAACGGACTGTCTTAACACTAGGTTCCCTCTACCTACCCTGCTGTACAGCCTTTGGTGGTACCAAATATACAATATATCTGCCAGTAAAAAGAAAAAGAAATTTCCAGAACAACATAATATCTCCCACGTATCACTTCTCAGAATTACTTATGACGTATCATTTACACAAAATCTTACTCTTATCTAATAATTAGTCGTTAATTGTAAAGTTAATAAACCTTGGTGTTATAAATTAATTGTAATACTCGAGTGATACCATAAGAGTTGTTTAATGCTTCGTTCGAAATTCATTATCACGCATTGCAGGTTATTAGGAATTTCTACTAATTTATGATTGTACTTATTTCCTCATTCGCATAACACGCGGCGTTAAACTCCGCCAACTAACAAGCAATGTCACAATTTACGCTTTAAACCTAATGTTTTTGTTTGTAATAGCTACCAAGGAGAAATGACAATAACTTAGTTATAATTATTACCCTAAGTGGGAATCAAACCCACGACCAATCGTGCTTACAGTTCGACGCCGTCGATCGATAAATCAATGAAATATAAAAAATGTGTTAATAATGGAAAATGGATAGCGGAGTAACACTAGGTACATTGTCTACCTTACTGTGTGCGGGATAGAGCGTGAGGCTAAAAAACACAATACCATAATAATATATGTTTTTACTTTAATAAATTATTATAATGTTCACATTCTATTAAATATCTACATCAAATATTCATAAAAGCACAACGAAAGACTATAGGAGAGTATTTACTGTATAATTGTCTTCCCCTACTGCTTCTAAATACTTGATTACGTCGATATTTATACAATGACGTTCTTTTTTTTCAATGTTATATTATTCCGCAAAGCAGAGCATATAGAGCCTTGTTGAGTTACGTAATTCAACGCCGCGCTTTGTCTTACTAAAGAGAATAATGGAAATATTTCCTCCAAGTGGGCATCGAACCCACAGCCTGTTGCGTTTTCAATCAGACACTGTTCCACTGTGCCACACCACTTATACAAGTAATTATTACAATACGTCTATGTTTTCACAGAAAATATAAAATAACTAAATCGTTAATATTTTTTTCGGACAATTTAATAACTTACTTTTATTATGTATAAAGCAAGCAAGGTAAATCTGAAAAGCCTTGGCGAGGAAAGAAAGTTGATGGTAAAGGAAAAAAATATATAAAATAAAAAAAAATGCAAAGTATAACTTTTTAGTAAAAAAGACCTTGGAGTTGTTGATCTTAAACTAAAGATAATCACAAATAAAAAAAATCAGAAATTATAAATCGTATTTTCGACTTTACTTGACTATTTGACAGCATACATAATAACTGTCATCGTAATACCTCTATTATACTATAGTTACAATTTGTCACTAGCTTTAACGTTATAGTACGTTACATATTCCCTATTTTCCTATTTTTATAATTTCCGCTTTTTCGCCTATAAAAAGGCTAGTGTAAACACACTAAATCACACAGATTATGAGTTTATGATATTTTATTTACTTATTATTTAGACGCGCCATTTTCCTTGTTTGTTCAACTAAATCTTGAAAAAATAAAAATTAATATTGAAATTTGAATCGAATTTGATTTGTGATACAAAATCGATTCGTCATAAATGAACTATTAGCCATAACATTGACATTGATTTTTTTATAATTACATAATTTTTAAACTAAGGCAAGATGGCGTTGAAATTAAAAAAAAAAACATTGAATATACATACATATTGCAAAATCAATATAATAATCACGAAAAATCCAAACATTATTCGAGTGTTTTAAAAATTATCCTTATCTTGAGACGTTCAATGTTTTTTTTTATTTACTTTTGCATGCGCCGCGGCAGTCTACATCGTGACGCTCTAAGACGCAGCTGTCAAAACGACTAGAATCTAACTACGAATTAAATTAAAAAAAAAACAAAATTAAAAAAATATTAATAAATAAATAAATTACTATTTAATTAAATATAATTGAATGGCTAATTTAGACGATAATAATAGAATATTCTTATAAAAAAAATTATATATTTTAAAAGTGTATTTAAAATATTCAATTTTGTAATGGAACACGTCGAAACGGACGATTGTGTGTTTGTGAGAGAAGCTGAAAGTACTGAAGTGACAGCTGACAGTATGGAGACTGGCAGAATATTTGGACTGATACCAGTTTTCGTTTTAATATTAATTATGTTTATTAGAATCGTTTTCGTGTTGTATAAAAGTAAAGGTGAGTTTTTTTCTTATTATTTTTTTTATTTCTTGCTTTTTCCATATATTAGGCAGAGAGTATTAGTGTCAAGTCACTACCTTCTTTACGTAGTTACTTTACGTCCGACTTTGAAGTATTGCGTGTTGAGCAGCGGAACTCAAATTTGATTTTTTTACTACTTTCATTCTAAATTTCATCCAAATGGGACCGGCAGATTAGCCGTGAAAGCGTGACAGACAAACAGACAGGCTTTCGCATTTATAATATAAGTATGGACTAGTCGCTAGAGTAATAATCGAAATCACAACCACTGAACTATGATAGCCTCTTAACTTAATATTAAATTATATTATTATCTCCCATATTTTCCATATAACAAGTTAAGCGGCGAGAATACGGTGTTAAGACACTCCGCTCTCCACTCACTCAGGTTATTACCTAATTCAAGATTTTATAAATGATAACACGTCTTGGGAATGAAATGCTCGCTCCAGGCTATTTCAAAAGTATCACTGTCTGCAATAAATCTGTATATAACAATCACTTTAAAAAAAGAAGTCCCGCTGAGTTTCTTGCGCCGGTTCTTCTCAGGTCTGAGGCATTAAATTTAGTGAAACGGTGGTAAACTATTTGACGTTCAAAAAATGAAGCTTGTAACTTCTTATTTTGAATAAAATTATTTGACTTTGACTTTGACTCACCGAAATCGCCTTCGCGAAATAGCTTGATATGCGGAACTTAACGCTGCGTTTCGTCTTAACATAACGAAAAATAAAAATAATTCAAATATAATCTTTTTCTCGAATTTCAAATTCAAACTCTAATCCAAAGCGTCCGGCTTGTAATTTTAATATTAATTATAATTTTATGTTAATTATAGATTCGAGAAATGTTTTTAATTCAATTGAATGTAAATGAGTTTAATGTTTATAGTAAATTAATTATGTTATAATTTTTAAACTTTACATAAAAATAATTTTCTTATTTTCTATTGTATATTATTCAGTTTAGATAAGTAGTCATTTATTAGATAAGTAGTCATTTATTCAACTACCTAGAAGAAAATTCAGTCTCTGTTTTCTTTTTTTTTTTTATAGCTTCATGCTATATCCCGCACGCAGCAGGCTAGGCAGAGGGAACCTAGTGTTAAGACACTACGTTGTCCAGTTACCGCCGAATTCGGAGGCATTGCGTGTTAAGTGGCGGAACTTAACGCCGCGCTTTGCCTCGGTATCAGAGCGAAGACAATGGAACTATTAAATATTTCCATTCCTCAAGTGGAAAACAAACCCCCAACCAGTCGTTTACAGTCACACGCTTGTGTCACTGCACCACGACTGGCCCCTAATTATATTTATAAATTATATAAAAACGTAACTGATAGCTGTCTGTAGGTACATGGAAGATATATGAGGTAAAATATTATAATCTATTATTTCATCAAAATATATAATATAATAGAACGCAAAATAATGATTTTTAAATTCCATTTCTGTTTATCAATTTGCCTGTGTGCTTGTACCCGATCTCTAGAACATTGACTATTTTATTTGTAGAAAAAAATTAAAAAATCTATAAAATCTTTCAATACTAACCTTTTTCTTGTCTTTTAATACATTTATATTTAATTTTAGTAGGACTGAGTCTGACTGTTAACGTGAAGGTTATGGATTCAATCGAGAGTATTTTAAATTATTCTCTTTTCTCTGCTCATCTATCTAAGATAAAGCGCGGCGTAGAGTTCAGCTATAGGTATATCACGCAATGTCTCAAATTCTTGACATTGGACTGTCTTAAAATACCATTATATGTGAGAAATTTCATAGCAAAATAGGTTCTTGCCGGGACTATATGTCTTCTAAATTGTTTTTCTTAGCTTCACGCTGTATCCCGCACACAGCATGGTGGGTAGGGGGAACCTAGTGTTAAGCCTAGTAACCTCCGTTCCCCACTTTCCGCCGAATTCGGAGGCATTGCGTGTCAAGTGGCGGAACTTAACGCCACACTTTACCTCGACACCAGAGCGAAGAAAGTGGAAGTATTAAATATTTCCCTTGCTCGAGTGGGAATTCAACCCACAATCAGTCGATTTATAGTCTCACTTTGTGCCACGACTGGCCTTAATAGTTTCTTAAAGTCTCTACATGTATGAATAACACTTTAAATTAAAAAAAAAATAAGTGACACTTTGCAACTACGCCACAATAGAGTGGAATCTTTTAAATTCTAAAACCAGATAAAACTAATAATTTTATTATAAACTAAATTTGTACATTAAGAAACAAATAATCTGGTTAATTACCAAAACAATTATATTTTGACGAAACTAAGCGAGTTTAAACGACGTATTAAATATGTTTTCAAATGACGTTAATGACGATCCCACGATTTCCGGCGTCAACAAGAAATAACTATGCACGTATGTAATAAAAATGTGTGAATATTAATACGAGTGTGGAATAACACTTTTAAAAGTATATAATATATATATATATATATATATATATATATATATATATATATATATATATATAGATATATATATATATATATATATATATATATATATATATATATATATATATATATATATATATATATATATATATATACTTTTAAACATTTTAAAAGTGTTATTCCACACTTAGGAAAATTGAAAAAGACATTTAGAAAACGTATAAAAATTTCAACGCAGTGGGATTCGAACCCGCGCCTCCTGAACACCGTCCAGGCGCTCTCACCACTGAGCTATGCGTTCTACTACCAGCTGTGTGGATATTTTTATACGTGGATATTTTAAATTATTTTTGTTGTTAGCTTTAAATGTATTTTTTCATATATATTATATTGTATTTTTACCTACTGCGTAATGTATGTATGTTAGTAAAATGATATTATTAAAAAATACTGCTTTCACAGTTTTTCCATTATAGGGATGTCAGATAGGTAAAATAGTAAGTACACTCTACCTAGTGTCAAGACACTCCGTTCTCCACTTCCCACATGAAAACGAGACATTTTATTTCAAGTGGCGGAACACAACGCAAATTAAAATGCTGTTAAACAGCATGTGACTGTGTACGCGATGGTTGCCGGTTCGATTCCCATTTCGGGAAATGTTTATATTTAAATTATTTTCATTTGTTCGCTGACGACGAGACCAAGCGCAGCGTTCAGCACCGCCGCTTAACACGCAAGGATGCGATTTCGGGAGAAAGTGGAGAATGGAGTGTCTTAACACTAGGTTTTTTCTGCCTATTATGTGGGAAACAGCGTGAAGCCATCTTTTCTTAACATAAATAAAGGCAAAATTAATGTTAAAAATAATAAACTATTATCATATCTACAATTATTATATAAACATATGTTATACATTTAATATACAAATTGACCTAAAAGCTATTCTAATCTAGATCAATTCAAGAAATATGAGTAAACCACGGATTGGTGTAATTTTAGAACGAAGACATATATGTTCTACCTACTAGTGACTTGACTAAGGTACTTAGCGATTAATCGTTCAAATTGGATGACGTTAAGGTGTTACGGTAAAGTACTTCTAGTAAGTGATGTAACTATGGATTATCGATTTTATTGATTCTCTTTAAGTAGAAATAATTATCGATTTGTCGATTTTAATTAAGATTTTACGATGATTCATTAATTAAAACTGCATAAGTATTTGTATAATTATATAATTAAAAAGGTGGCCAGTCGTGGCCCAGTGGCACAAGAGTGTGACTGTAAACGACTGGTTGTGGGTTCGATTCCCACTCGAGGAGTGGAAATTATATTTCCATTTTCTTCGCTCTGGTGTCGAGGTAAAGCGCGGTGTTAAGTTCCGCCACTTAACACGCAAGCCTCCGAATTCGGCGGAAAGTGGGGAACGGAGTGTCTTAACACTAGGTTCCCTCTGCCGACCCTGCTGTGTGCGGGATATAGCTTGACGCTATATATAATTAAAAAGGATATCGTGGTACAGTGGAATAACATTGGACTCTAAACACGGTATTTGTGGATTCGATGACTATTAGGGGGCGCGATTATAATATTAATAAAAGATAAAAATAATAAAATGTTTTTTCTCTGCTAGACTGCGTTGCAAGAAAAGTTGAATAAAAAATAGTTTCATTAGGATATAATCAAAAAGATGGGTTTACATTATTAATTTAGACTTCAGTTAATTCTTAAGCAATAATAAATTATAAAAAATATTTTTTAAATTATAAAAATTAAGTAGATTATAAAAAATAATCAATAAATACATTTTTTCTAGCTTCACGCTGTATCCCGCGCAAAGCAAGGTAGGCAGAGGGAATCTAGTGTTAAGATACTCCGTTCCCCAATTTCCGCTAATTTCGGAGGCATTGCGTGTAAAGTGGCGGGAACTTAACGCCGCGCTTTGCCTCGGTGCCAAAGCCAAGAAAATGGAAATATTATATACTTCCACTCCTCGAGTGGAAATCGAATCCACAATCAGTCGTTTACGTAATTAAGTAAGTAAGTATACTAATTAGTTAGGTTATTTATTGTTCTTTAATATATAACACGTGAATGTTACAATGACCATCGAAATCACAAATAAATAATTAAATAAGCAAAACTTTTCCATACAAAATATGATTTATCGTGTGAAATATAGAGAAAAAGAACGCAACAAAAACATCAGTTCAATCGGCGAGGTCACGTAATGTAATATCATAATAATCATTATACAAATTTGTGAGAAGGTTGTATTATTAAGATACGTACGTGATTATATTATTTTTTTCTATTTTTTTTTTTGCTTCACGCTGTATCCCGCACACAGCAGGGTAGGCAGAGAGAACCTAGTGTTAAGACACTCCGTTCCCCGCTTTCTACTGAATTTGGAGGCGTTGCTTATTATGTAGCGGAACTTAACGCCGCGCTTTACCTCTGATATCAAAGCGAAGAAATGAAAATTTTCAATATTTCTACTCCTTGAGTGGGAATCGAACCCACAACCAGTCGTTTACAGTCACACGCTTGTGCCACTGGGCCACGACTGACCACAGTATTAGTACTGTATGTTGTATATATAATTCATAGTTCAGTACAAAAATTCTCTAAATCACACTACAATGTCTTCGTCACCTTGAGCTGTAAGGTGTCAAGTTACAAATGCCTAATAATTTTACAGTCTATATTACCTTCGAATTAATATTGGAATAGATTATTAAGCAATCTTAAAAAAAATACTTTTTTCCTGCTTCACGCTATATCCCGCATAGTCAGAGAGAACCAAAGTTTTCCAATTGCCATCCGAATATGAAACATTGCGTGTGGAGTGGCGGAACTTAACGCCGCGCTCCATCTTGATCACTCACTTTGACCGGATTTGAGAAATTAAAAAAAATTGATGGAATTGAACCTACAACCAACTATAAAAATAGTCAGACATTGTCTCACAACGTCATGATAACCTCATTTTTTTATTTTATAATGTGTTTATTTGGATTTTATATTTTTAAAGCTTTACATCGTATCCTGCCAATTTGGAGGCATTGCGTGTTAAGTGGCGGAACTTAACGCCGCGCTTTTGCCTCGACACCAGAGCGAAGGAAATGGAAATATTAAATGTATTAAATATATTCATCGAGTGGGAATCGAATCCACAGCCAGTCGTGCTTACAGTCTCACTTACGTGCTCGACTGGCCCCTTATGATTGGACTGGATAGTGTATTATGATATTATTTTGCAACAATCGGGATTTGATCCGGTGACCCGCATGGAATCACTGCATGATTATGTACTTGTTATTTAACCTCTACGCGTCATCAACACTCTCAAAGACCGGTTTTTGTATCTCAATGTAATAAACTTAGCTCGTTTTATAATAAATCTTTCAATAAATCATTCGATTGATTCTTATACATCGTGATGCAATTGTATTTGACAAAGCGAGGTTAGTATATTCAATTTATATGAACAAGTCGTAAAATAAAATGTAAAAGAAAATTGTTGTATACAAAAATGTTTGAAATGTTTATTTGAATAATAGTCGTAGCGCAGTGGCACAAGCGTGTGCCTGTAAACGACTGGTTGTGGGTTCGATTCCCACTCGAGAACTGGAAATATTTAATACTTCCATTTTCTTCGCTCTGGTGCCGAGGTAAAAACGCGGCATTAAGTTCCGCCACTTAACACGAAATGTCTCTGAATTCGGCGGAAAGTGGGGAACGTACGTGTTAAGACACTAACATAATGTTCCCTCTGCCTACCCTGCTGTGTGCGGGATACAGCGTGAAGCTGTAATAATATTTTTCTTTTTTCGTTTTTTTTTAATATATAATAATAAATAGTTTAATATATTTTTCCTATAATAGAGTAAGTAGAGAGAAACTAGTCTCAATACACTCTACTTTCCGTTTTCCTTATTTACAATTAATTTCAATGTAAATTTATTTATAATTTCAATTTTATTACTTCTTTTACACAAAGTGTAACTGTATGTAAAGCGACTGGTTCTGGGTTCGATTCCCATTCGAAGAGTATATTTGATATTTTCATCAGAGTTCCCTCTGCCTACCCTGCTGTGCGGGATAGTGTGAAACTAAAAAAAGAAAGTATATATTTCTTTATTAATTTATAAATCAGAGAGTGGAATGTATTGACACTAGCTTATCTTTAACTTAACTACCTTGCTATGCAGAAGTAAGCGTGAAGCTGTTTTTTTTTATATAATTTCATTTAATTGTGTTAGAATCGAACCCCTAACCATCGCTTTTAATGTCTTAATATAGAAATGTTAAGTTAGGGAAATGCAAATAATTTCTTCACTTTGCATTTGTCCTTAAATATGAAACCGGAAACGGAAAACGGAAAAGGCCGATGGTATCAGATAATGTATTTAGCAGGCAATATCAGCGTTATTGCGTGCTGTATGGCGGAACTCAACGCCGCGACGCGCTTCGTCTATCTAGGGCGAGGAAATGATAACAAATTAAATATGATAATTTCAATGAAAAATTTGTATTCTATAAGTTTTAATATATTTAAATAATTTGTTTATCTAAGGAAAGTAATTACGTATATTGTTGGATAGCAAGAATATAGTTATCGTGGCACAGTGGGATAAGGTCAGACTGTAAGCGCAATTGGTTGTGGGTCCGATTCCCATTCGGGGGAACGGTTATATTTAACGTATTTTCTTATAGTAAAATAAGGAAATCGCTGCGTTAAGTTCAACTTAACGTAAAATGTCATTTCTATTTTTTTTTAGAGAGTGAAAAGCTTACTTTTTTTGCCTCTTCTCACGGGACCAAGAATGTGATTTTCTAAATAATATATTACTTTATTAAATACTAGTGGGCTTTAGCCAATTTATACGAAAGTCAATATCACTTTTTTGCTTCTAAATAGAATTGGCAGAGAGAGAGAGAGAGAGAGAGAGATCTCCACTCTATGGACAATAAAATCTCATTATAAATTCAGGAAATTGAAAAAATACATTAATATTTCATTACAGAAATGAAATTTGAACCTGTACTCATCGTTTAGCCAAATAGGATTCTACTGAACCACTATGGTGTTATTTCATACGTCAAATACCTAGTATATTTACTTACATACATATATACAAAGAAGCGTTTCTATTATTATGCGGGAAATGATTTTGTCGCAGTTCAAGTCTGAACAAAATATATCTAAAGTAGTAAATGTTGTTATTTCCTGTCATAAATTGTATGTATGTATGTATGTGTGTATGTATATGTATATATATTTTAAGTAAATTGTGTAGATTTTCCTATATTTATCTTATTGTAAATGCGATTTGTGGGGCACGTCGTGGCACAGTGGCACAAACGTATGACTGTTAACGACTGGATGTGGGTTCGATTCATATTCGAGCAGTGAAAATATTTAATATTTCCATTTTCTTCGCTCTAGTGTCCAGGCAAAGCGCGGCATTAAGTTCCGCCACTTAACAAGTAATGTCTCCGAATACAGCGGAAAGTGGAGAACGGAGTGTCTTAACACTAGGTTCTCTCTGCCTACCGTGAAAAATAAAAATGCGATTGGTTAGGGATTCGATTCCCACGCGGGGAAATATTATGGTATAAATTATTTTTATTGCTCCGCTCTATTACGAAGACAAAGGGCGGCGTTGAGATTCGCTACTTAACAAGCAATGTCTAAAATTTGGATACAGTCTATTGACACTATACTCTCTCATGACTACTCTTCTATGCGGGATGCTATGCTATGCTTTTTATTTTACTTTTTCAATATGAGTAAGAAGTATTTTATGTACATTGTAAAATTATTGTATAGGTACTGAAATAATATATTATTTTATAACTATACTTTCCCTTTTTATGATGGCTCAGTGAAACAGTCTCTAACTGTAAACGTTGTAGTAGTGGGATCGATTTTCACTTTAGGAAATCCGTTATTTATATTTTCTCCGCTCTGGTCAGCCAGAGTACGATGTTGCATTGTCTACTTTACATATAAAGTTTCGGGTTTGGGCAGAAAGTGTAGAACTGCCATGTGGGAAAAAATATAAAATTAAAACTTTATTAGAGTTAGTTTTTTTTTTAGCTTCATGCTGTATCCCGCACACAGCAGGGTAGGCAGAGGGAACCTAGTATTAAGATACTCCGTTCCCCACTTTCCACCGAATTCGGAGGCATTGCGTGTTAAGTGGCGGAACTTAACGCCGCGCTTTTATAAAGAGTTAGTTTATTTTCATATAGCCATCATGGCGCAGAGGGATAGCGTCTTACTATAAACACGATTAATTGTGGGCTATAGCCCACAATGAAATTCCCTCTCAATGAAGTAAATATATTTTAATTATTTTCATTTCTATGTTCTGGTACTTAAGACAAAGCGCGCGTTGATTTTCCCCATAGTCACCCCGAAAAGTAGAAAATTGAGTATCTCTAGGTTCTCTTTGGCTAACCTGCTACCCAGAAAAAGCTTCACTATAAGAAAAAATAACTTGAAAAGACATTAACAGGAAAACGAACTACTTTTTAAGTATATCACTAAGTAAACCGCTCTCAATAAAACTATTTATTTATATACTTTTGACAGTTATAAAATGCACCAAAATACATCCGCATTTTGACACTCCATATCATTTTAGATTGATCTTTAATCTATTGATTTGAGTTTATCAGTCATCACTTTATTTTTAAATTCACACAAAACTTAATAACCTATAAACGATAAATGTCATGTGACTTTGAATCTGTATACATAATAAATATGTAACAGATCGCTGTCTGTATGTGGAAGTTATATGAGATAATAAATTAACAATTACCTATTTTTATTTCTTTTTATTATTTTTAAAATTTTAATATTTTAACTTTTTTAGTGGCCAGTCGTGACCCAGTGACACAAGCGTGTGACTGTAAAGGACTGGTTGTGGGTTCGATTCCCACTCGAGGAGTGGAAATATTTGATATTTCCATTTTCATTCGCTTTGGTATCAGATGTATAGCGCGGCGTTAAGCCACTTAACATGCAACACCTCCGAATTCGGCGGAAAGTGGAGAACGGAGTGTCTTAACACTAGGTTCCCTCTGCCTACCCTGCTGTCGGCGTGAAGCTGAAAAAAAAAAACTTTTTTCGCTCTGGTATCGAGGCAAAGCGCAGCTTGAAGTACTTAACACGCAATGTCTTCAATTCGCAATGGGGAACAGTGTCATAACACTAGGTTCCTTCTATCCTGCTGTGAGCGGGATACAGCGTGAAGCTAAAATAATGATAATTTTATTTTCTGTGTGTCTGTGCGCTTGTGCAGGCTAATCTCATAAGCGACTTAACCGATTTTGCTTTTTGTTTTAATAATCATCCCTTGGCATTTAATGTTTATTTTATTTCAATTACTATATAAATAATCACGCTGTATTTCGCATACAGCAGGGTAGGCAAAGGAAACCTAGTATTAAGACACTCGGTTCCCCACTTTCCTCCGAATTCGGAGGCATTGCGCCGTAAGTGGCGGATCTTAACACCGCACTTTGCCTCGGTACCAGAACGAAGAAAATGGACATATCAAATATTTCCACTATTCAAGTGGGAATCGAACTCACAACCAGTCGTTTACAATCACACGGTCGTGCCACTGCGCCACGACTGGCCCCTAAAATGGACAATAACATGTATTTGACAAACTAGCTATAATATAATTATTTTATTAAATTGGCTCAATTTTTAATATAATTAGGCAAAACCGCGAGCGGTTGTATAGTTTGGATTTACAAAGATATCCGATTTGACAGTAAATAGTGGAGTACTTGAGATAGGCGGCGTCTATACACGATTGAACTTATAAGGTTTGTTCAGATAAATCAGTAAATGTATCTCGCGGGTGACTTTTGAAATGCGCAATGCGCACTTGTGGGCTTCATGTGTGTGAAAAACGACAATGAATAATTTATATTTTGAACGATATATTTTTTTTCTTTTTTAGCTTCACGCTGTATCCCGCACACAGCAGGGTAGGCAGAGGGAACCTAGTGTTAAGACACTCCGTTCCCTACTTTCCGCCGAATTCGGAGGCTTGCGTGTTAAGTCGCGGAACTTAACGCCGCGCTTTACCTCGACACCAGAGCGAAGAAAATGGAAATATAATTTCCACTCCTCGAGTGGGAATCGAACCAACAACCAGTCGTTTACAGTCACACGCTTGTGCCACTGGGCCACGACTGGCCACATAATTTATATTTAAAAGATATATTTTTAAAAGATATATATGGCGTTAAGTTCCGCCACTTAACACGCAAGCCTCCGAATTCGGCGGAAAGTGGGGAACGGAGTGTCTTAACACTAGGTTCCCTCTGCCTACCCTGCTGTGTGCGGGATATAGCGTGAAGCTATTTTCATATTTTTTTCCTTTTTTTAGCTCCACAGCCCAACCTGGTTGGTTCCCCCAACCTACCCTAGGTTGGGGGAACCTAGTGTTAAGATACTCCGTTCCCCACTTGCTGTCGAATTCTGTAGGCATTGCATGTTAAGTCGCGAAAGTTAACGTCGCGCTTTGCCTCTACAGCAGAGCGAAGAAAATGGAAATATTAAATATTCCCACTCCTCGTGTGGGAATCGAACCCATAACTGGCCCCAACTATATAATAACGGTTAACCAACCATAACTATAATTTATATTAAATATTTTTTTTATATATTTTTATCCTGACATTTAAGATAGAGCTCACGTTTTGAGTAAACGTATAAAAAAATATTATAGTACCTTATTACTTTTTGGTAATAAGTTTCATATTACAAAGTCAAGTAACACAAACTTATTTTCTATTCTCAATTGCAACATTTTTATATTTTCCCTATAAATTCAGAGGTTTTACAGGTGTTGGTCGATGGTGCGATATTTATGTTTCATGATTTTTTTGGATTTCGCTCACATGGTCCGTAATTGAAAACAAACGTAGGTAATAGAATAGATGTAAAATATAGTTAGGTAGGTCACGCGCACGAAGCCGCGAGCGGGCCACTAGTTAATCTATATCACATTCACGCTATATCCCGCACATATCAGGGTAGTCAGAGGGAACCTAGTGTTAAGAAACTCCGTTCCCCACGTTCCCGTTTCGTAATAAAGTACATGAGGTTAATACCTAAAACTAAACTGTCCGGTTTCATTCGTCAAACGACTGCTTCGCCAGGAGTCGATTGACGAGTGGAACCTTAGATACCAGGCCGGTACTACCGCGGCCGGGACGAAAATATTTTTCCCTGAACGCGACTGCTGCTTACAGGACTATACGCAACATGAGATTAAATAGCACCCTCGCGCAGATACTGACGGCAACGGTGGGTTCTCTGAATACTTGTGCCGTTTCAAGTGCAAGGAGGACCCATCGTGTATCTGTGAGCCGGGCATGGGGGAGACGGTGGCCCACATACTGAGTGAATGCCCCGTCCATAGTCACGAACGAGTCCAGGCTGAGCAGGAGCTGTCAATGAAAATAAAAGTGGAGAACTTAAGCACACTAATTAGAAACAAGGAAAGTAGAAAACTGTTTATAAAATTTTGCATTAGTGTGACAGAAAAAGTAATTAAAAGAAACAAGTGAAGAGGATGCTATGTTAATAAACAAATTTGCCAGTTTACTTGCGACGTGACGAAACTGTTTAAAAATTAAATTAAAACTATTGACATTTACTTAAAAAATTTTTAGAAATCAAGCACGGATGAAAAAGTTCTCTGATTACGTCAGAGGAACATCGATATAAAAAAAAATACCTAAAACTAATATAACAACCAAATTCTTAGCAAAATTTAACGTTTAGACTAGAATATTCAAAAAATATCACAACTAGTATCATATCTTCTATAGAACACAAAAGATTAATCAGTGTAATCTAAATTGCAAACATCGTATTTATTTACATTCAGATAAAACGTTAAGATAAAATGTACCGATAGACGATAATTTCACGGTCATTAATTCAGAATAACCGATTTTACGATACTGTATGCGATCCCTTAGCTTCTCGTGTCAAATGTTATTACGCTTTTAGTAATCTGTGGAATTAAAATTTTGCCGCCATTTTTTTTGACAGCTTGTCATTTTATTTTATTACAATATTTTGTGTAGTGATTGTGTTTTGTTAAATTTTAAAATAAAATTAATTTAAATAAAAAGAATATAATAATATTTATATAAATAAAAAGTTTTTTTTATTAAAATGAATAGTGAAGTCGCTTTGCCCGAAGCAGCGAAATCAGTGTGGTTCAAATTAGTTGTGGCGCCGTTAGGGATAACTGCAATTTTATTATTATATTTGTTGTGGAATTGCTACAAAAGTAATAAGCAAATGTAAGTATTCTATTTGTTTGTATAGTTTTTGTTACTTTTTAATGTGTATCTTTTTTATTTTAATGTGTTAAAGTACGGTATGTAAGTAAGTAGAATGACCTTTCGTTTACTTACGCCCAATATCAGCAATGAACCAAGTTATTAGCAATAAATCTAATGAAGGATTGCATATTCAATCTTTATTCAAAAAAAAATGATTTACTCATAAAAAAAGATTGCGAGATCAATCTAAGCTTGCAGTTTTTTGATTAGTATCGGTTATTGATATTAGGCGTTAGTGTTTAGGTTAGTCGCAAAAATCAAGGTAATCATTTTGTGTTAAAAAACAATACGCAAATAATATTTTTTTTTAGTTTCACGCTGTATCCCGCACACAGCAGGGTAGGCAGAGGGAACCTAGTGTTAAGACACTCCGTTCCCCACTTTCCGCCAAATTCGGAGGCATTGCGTGTTAAGTGGCGGAACTTAACGTAAATAACATTAACAACAAAAATAATAAAAATCGATATTGAGGTGATGTGGATAGCGTTTAATTGTAATCACGATTGGTCGTGAGATTGTGGGTTCGATTTCTTGTGTGATTTCTTGTTTCTTGTTACTTATTTTGATTTGTCTGAACTGATGAATGTGGCCAATCGTGGCCCAGTTGCACAAGCGTGTAACTGTAAACGACTGGTTGTGGGTTCGATTCCCACTCGAGGAGTGGAAATTATATTTCCATTTTCTTCGCTCTGGTATCGAGGTAAAGCGCAGCGTTAAGTTCCGCCACTTAACACGCAAGCCTCCGAATTCGGCGGAAAGTGGGGAACGGAGTTCCTAGGTTCCCTCTGCCTACACTGCTGTGTGCGGGATACAGCGCGAAGCTAAAAAAAAAATGAACAAGAATTGGTGCGGCGTTAAGTTCCGCCACTTAATGCACAATGTCTCGATTTTAGGCAGAAAGTGGAGAACGGAGTGTCTGGATATTAGGTACTCTGTTTACTTTGCTATGCGAAAGGGGTGAAATTAATAAAATTATTTCTTTTTTTTTAAAACGATTCATTATAAATTTAAGAAAACACCTCTTTCGTTCTAAGATAAATATTATTGTGATCGTTTGCCATCTTGTGGTAAATAGTGATACTAATAATCCATTGTTAGTTGTTTAACCATTTAGTTATAGATGGCGCTATACATATAAAAAAAATAGATTGAGGCGAAAAAAGTATGCAGGGACCGTAGCGTTTGGCGCTCCGTTCTCTCTGACTACCCCGCAAGGGACACAGCGTGAAGTTATTAGCTAAGATAAGATTTTTTTGTTATTTTTTAATTATTAGTAGAATACTTAGGTAAAGACTCAAATTTTAAGAGTAATCGTTTTACAAGAATTCTTGTTAGTTTTTATATTCGATGATAGATGGCGCTGCTATAAAAATATCAAAAATTATATTGATAAATAAACTATTATACATATATGTATATAATCATGATTTCTTTGCTTGTAGATGTACATTAAAAAATAAAAAAAAACACTCAAAGTAGTTAACACGTAGAATTTATTATTAAAAAACAACATTTATTTTTTAATTAAATTATATTTTTTAAAATTACACTTATTTTTATTTCGCATTTTTTGCATTTAAATTACAACCATTCCTAAAAACACAGACAATTTCATAGAAATACGTAATCATATGAAACTCCAGCACCTCAATGAAGGGTGTTTACGTCACAAAAGCACTTCTGAATCCTTTTTCCCGATACGAAAATGTATGATAAGATATCTAATATAAAATGGTTTTTCGTGCTTAACCCACTATATTGTATTATGGCGGCCATTTTGTGTAGTTATTTTGATTTACGCTGAGATTTTTTCAGATTTTTTGCCAAAAAATATCTAGATTTGTGCCTAGAAATGTACTGTGAGTGATATTTTTGTGTGAAACAATGGCGGATTTCTCCTTTGCTGTTATATTGCCTGGGATTATGGTTTTAACTCTCTTTACTTGTATTGTAATGAGATATTGCGTGCTTATGTTTTGTGGTATGTATTAATATTGAATTTAATTTAAGGTTAGAGAGTGTAAATACGACTGGTATTGGGTTCGATTTCCATGTAAGGAATTAGTATATTTATGCGCGATGGTGAGATGTGCCACAACACACGTAATTTCAAATTAAATAGGTGGACGTTAGCTTTCGATTTTAGGCGGAAAGTGGACAATTTATTGTTTTGACACTAGGACACTAAAATAATATGACAACTTAAGTTAAATTTAACATATAATAAATATTCCTAAATTTAACACATTCTGGCTCATTCTTGCATAGTTGTGCAAGTCATTGTATGCCTATATGTTATACATACTAGTAAGTATGTCACGGGGCCAGTCGTGGCACAGTGGCACAAACGTGTGACTGACTGTAAACGACTCATTGTGAGGAGATCCCCACTCGAGGAGTGGAAATATTTAATATGTCCATTTCCTTCGCTCTGGTATCAGAGGCAAAGCGCGGCGTTAAGTTCCGCCATTTAACACGCAATCTTATCTAAAACTTTAACATTAGTCGACCAAAAACATAATATGAACCTATATCAATTTATATAAATAGTGTATTTTAGGCATATTATAGTGTATTGTAGATTCGATTCCCTGTCGAAAGAATATTTATAATGAATTAAAATATAATTTCTCCCCTTTGGCGACAGAGAAAAACGCAGAGTACTGTTCGCCCATGTATCGAAATCTTCAATGGTGGAGAATGAAGTATCTTTTTTGCTACACAAAGTTCTCTCTAACTAAGCTGATATGCCAGAAAAGGTGTGAAGTAATCATTATTATGATTTTTGTTTAACTTTTAATATTTTTCTTAATATAAACTTTAACTATTCCAAAATTCGTACCTGTCTGTCAGATATAACATTGTGAATTGTAAAAAAGTATAACATTGTGAATTGTATTGTGTACATTGTGAATATGACGTGGTAAGTTCCGCCACTTAACACGCAATGTCTCCGAATTTGCCGGAAAGTAGGGAGCGGAGTGTCTTAACACTAGGTTCCCTCTGGCTACCCTGCTGTGAGCGGGATACAGCGTGAAGCAAAAAAAAAGTATAACATTTAACATAATAATATATAAATAAACAATGATAGAAAAACGTCTTATACGTATAAGTAATGCAATACGACATATCTCATGTTTTATGATTTACGTACATACATACATTCATACTTACAAAATGCATTAAAACGTTAACACTGCATTCACACCTATATTATGAATTAAAATTTTATTAGTCTTTACCCTCTTAAAAATAAGGTTCATTTTTTATTATCCTATGTACAAAGCTATTGAGTGATGTAAGAGACCGGTCAAATGTCAAGTGGATAATTATATCCTGTCTAGGCTAGGTACTGGAGGTAAAAAAAATTAATGCATAATATTATTGAAAAAAAAATAAATATAACAAAAGAGTTGAAAAAAACATTTAAAGAAAACGTATAAAAATTTCGACGCAGCGGGTTTCGAACTCGCGCCTCCTGAATACCGTCCAGGCGCTCTCACCACTGAGCCAGGCGTTCTACTACACACTGCGTCGAAATTCTTATACGCTTTATTATAACTTAGTTTTGTTGTTAGCATCTCTGTAGTGATCTCTTCCTAAGTGTGGAACAACACATTAAAAATGTTTAAAAATAACCAATGCTTGCTTACTTACTTACTATGTAAATAACTAGTGGCCTGCTCGCGGTTCTGTCTGCGTGAACTAGACACTAATTCACTATAACTATGCCCCTCCGCGCCAACATCACATTAGAAACCTCTAAAAATCATCAGTGTTTCTCTACTATATTATGCATGTTTTATATGTATAAATCTTCTTTTAGAATCATTCTATCTATTAAAAGAAACCGCATCAAGATCCGTTGCGTAGTTTTGAAGCGTGAAACTTTTTTATGTATAGCATATTATATACAATGCCTTATGCAATTGTGCATACTAATTCTTTATATAGTATAAAGCGAAGTCGCTTCCCGCGTCTGTTTGTGTGTATGTATGCTTAGATCTTCAAAACTACGCAACGGATTTTGATGCGGTTTCTTTTAATAGATAAAATGGTTCAAAAGGTAGAATTATAGGTATAAGATATGCATAATATAGTAGAGAAACACTTATTATTTTAGAGGTTTCTAACGTAATGTCGGCGCGGCGGCGTGCCTATAGTGAAATAGTCGTATAGTTCACGCAACCAGAGTCGGGAGCGGGCGGCCGATTTTTTTGTATTCATATATTTTTTAGCTTCACGCTCTATCCCGCACACAGAGTGTAGGCAGAGGGAACCTAGTGTTAAGACACTCAGTTTTCCACAAATCGCAGGCATTGCGTGCTAAGAGTGGCGGAACTTAACGCCGCACTTCACCTCGACACCAGAGCGACGAAAATAGAAATATTAAATATTTCCACTCCTTAAGTGGAAATCGAACCCACAACCAGTCGTTTACAGTCACACACCTGTGCCACTGCACCACGACTGGCCCTTACTATATTTATAATATTATTTTATATATAAATCCTATGTATGCATCTTCATAGCGAAAAGATGATTTAGATATTTCATTACAGCGTGGGCGTTTATTCTGTCTGTACAAACGGATGAACGGCCTACGTTTGTAACTATAGAATATTATTACTTCACTATTACATATCTAGCTTGCTTATATAAAAATCTTTACATGTCTCTCAGGGTTCTTAAAAAATATTATCTTGTGTTTTCGCGAATTTGAATTTCAAGACGTGTAGTACGTTTTGAAATGAAACTATTTTTAACCGGATTAATCACGTATATTTTTGGTGTTCGAAAATATATTTTTAGAAAACCCTACGATTCGAACACTTTACAGTAGTCCGTAGTCACAGGTAGACTGAGGTTAAAAAAAATATCTAAGATCAGTATTACTATAACCATCAGAAACGTATATCGAATTTAATTCGTCTACTGGTAGTCAAAGAGTTGTTACTTTGTGAAATACCGGAAAAAGTAACAGTAAATATTAGTTGTTTTCTAAAAAAAAAGAATTTGTTCATTTGTTGTTGAGGCCAGTCGTACCTTGTGGGCACGAAGTGTGACTGTACACTCGACTGGTTATAGGTTCGATTCCCACTCCAGGAATTTTACCAAAAAATTTAATTATTTCATTTTCTTCTCTCTGGCGCCTAGCCAAAGCACGGTGTTGAAAAAAACTTAAAAATAAGCACCATAACGACAATTCTTACTCTTCCTTCTTTATACTTATGGTACAGTAAGGTAGGAATTTGGTAAATTATTTCTTTTGAAACGATAATTATTTGAACGCATCAAAGAAACCAGTCGTTAAGTCCAGACATGGCGCAAACCTCAAAGTGTGACTGTAAAGTGACTGGCACTGGGTTCGATTCCCCCTCCAGGAGTAGAAATAGGAGTAGAAATAATATTCCCATTTTCTTCGCTCTGGTGTCAAGGCAAACGTATCACTTTAACAACATGAAAAAAATACTGTTGCGAGTTACAACTAATTTCGATTGTAATTATCTCGCGAGTTTTAATTGTATTTACTCCGACTCACACTTGGCCAATTTTTGAATTGGCTGTGAATACAATTCATCTAGCACATAGTAAAAATATATTCAAACATTTTCTGTCAGTTACAATTTTGTTATATAGCTTGCTCAAATACCTCAAAGAAAAAAATTATCAGCTGGTAATTTAATTGCGAAAAAATTGAATTATACTTACAACGATTTTCTCTCACCAAATTTGACTTTATCATAGCTTTCACATATATGGTTATAGCTTATTATATAGGTTATATACAAATATACCAAGCATTTTTTAAATCAGCCGGTGGCAGAAATATTATATTTGAACCCACTTCTATCGTTTAGCTTTTAACTACGTTAAGATAGCAATTCGTTATCTTTTTAAACTTGAGTGTTATAATATATATTATCGGTAAACAAAAGATTAACAGTAAAAAATCTTATCTGTACAAGGCGTTAAGCGATGACTTTATAACCAGTAGTTTTTTCAATGTCACAGTTAAGGTTGATTAATATATGGAAATTTATATAATTAATAATAATAATAATTTACCTTCACGCTATATCCCGCATACAGCAGGTTTCACGTTTGTGTCACTTCGCCACGACTGGCCCCATGGAAAAATATGTTTATGAAATATAATTTGTATGGGTAAAGTGGGTCAGTGGGATGGTCTGGCTATATGGTCGTGTCTCTGGCTGTATGGTGTTTTGTCGTGGGTTTGATAGCAAGTCTTAGGCGTTAATATTATGGTATATATTAATGATATGTTACTTCGAAGATTCTAAGTTGCTTGCAAAAGTCTATTGAATTGAATAAAGGATATTTCGAAATAAATTAAATTGAAGAATTTTTTTTTTTTCTTTTGCTAAGCAAGACAAAGCGTGGCATTGATTTTCACCCCAAACCCAATGTTTAGGATCGTAAAAAATTGAAATCGAGCATGTAGCTTCATTGAAAGAAACAGTAGTACAGAAGGGATTTCCCGGAATTCCTAAAGCGACCGGAAACAGTAAGTGTTTTTTCGTGAACAGAAAAAACTATCATAATTCTGATTTTGTAGTGTATTAAAACCGTTAATAAAAGACCTGAAGCAAAGAACTGGTGTCGGCTAAGACGGAAAGTGGAGAACGGAGTGTGTTGTCACTAGGTTCTCCCTAACTAACCTGCTATACAGAAATAATGTGAAGTTGTTTTTTTTATTTAAATTATTACAAAAAAATCCTTCCAAAGAGTATTCTAGACAACAAAGGCAAAAACAAGATCTAGACCAAATTTAGATTACTTGTATCAATTGCATTACAAGTAAATCGATCATGTGCAACAAAACGAAACAAATTAGGATATCGATTTCTTTAAAAAAATCTAGGAACTAAGTATCACATTATAATCTTTACCTATCTATGTATAATATAAGAAAATATTTATCAAAGAATATTTGTATACACATCTTCAGAACGACTGGGCAGATTTGAATGAAACTTTTTTTATTTTATAGCTTTCAAGGCAGGACTTAGGCTATAATTGATTTTGAACAATGGAACACCTAATGTACACCTATAATAGACCAAATGTCCTATAAGATATAAGGAAATTGCGCCTTAACAAAAGTTGTTTTGACTATTTCTTAAGAGGGGTCATTAAGTCCACGCAAGCAAAATCACGCGCGGTTATTAGTCTATAACACAAGATTATTTTAACCAGATTAAATTTTATCAGTAGATAAAATTGAAGTTTTTACATATTCTATATTAGTTGTGGGTAGATATTGTTTATTTACAGTGTTTTCTAGTGATTTCTCAACATGAGGGACGTATTGGCGCTTATCGCCGTGACGACTTTGCCCGCCATTGCTATGGTACTGTTTTTCACCTGCCTTGTGTCCAGCTTCTCGTTTTGCGTTTGGATAAGTATGTTTTTTTTCTTTGTATTTATGTGTAAGTTGATATGTGTTAATTGGCGTAACTCAACGCCGCAATTTGTCTAAGTCAGAGTATATGAAATTTTTCGAATATATCTAAATATTTCCTGAATGGTATTTATGGATTACTTGATTTTTTTAATCATGGCAGTTCGATAGTTTCTTCCGTGTAGAGGAGTAGTTGCAGAAATTTGTTCGTTCTCTTTTTTTGCTGAAACTGAGTGAGATATTGTGTTAAGTAGCGGAACTTAACGCCACACTTTGTCTCGACACCAGAGCGAAGAAATTGGAAATATTAAATATTTCCACTTCTCGAGTGGGAATCGAACCCACAGCCAGTCGCTTTACAGTCACACTTTGTGCCACTGCGCCACGACTGGCCTCAATATGATTCGAAGTAGTGGAATTTGAATATACTACCAATCGCGTTTACAGTCAGACGCTGGTCCACTGCGCGACGATGGCCTTTCTATGGATTATCAATATGTGCACAATTTGTAATCGTAGCTATCTAAGAAGGTCACGTGGACATAAACAGGTAGATAGTGACTAATTGAGTTTTGTCCTTTCATATTATGTCACTAAGGTTTAGTGACAAATCACTATGTTTTCTTTTTTACGCATTTTTTATTGAAATCCAAAAGTATATATATAATGTGAGCATTGTAAATTCGTTACATATAAAATTCAACTTTATATTTTTTCTACTAAGCAATAATAATTATTTAAATTCAAGTATATAATATTATTTACACAAAATAATTAAGAATTTTTATCCATCTACAATTAAAAGACATTTTACAAAATCTTTCTTAAATCTCTCAGTAAATATAAACGTAAAAAGAAGATAATCCAAAAGGAAGTGAATCTATAGGGCAATTCAAACAACCATTAAAACGGTTAGTCCACGTTCATACACTCGCGCGCAAACATGTATTCTACCTCCATATTTCTCCTTAAAAACGAATACAGATAAAAAATTACAGATAAAATATAAATTTGACGTATTTTTTTTTTAATTATTGCCAATATTTCAGGCAAGAATGTACCGTTTTACGTATATTCGCGATTATTGTGCAGATATAAATTATTATCAACGATAAGATTGTATGTAGCCTTGTTCTTGTCAGTTGTTTTTATTTGAAATCCAAAATGGATCTTATATCGTCGATTATGATTGGTACATTTATTTTTATGTGTTTATATTTATTTTGGCTGTGGTTCTGTTTTGGATCGTGTGTTGAGAGACGTAAGTTGAATTTTAATTTTTTTATTGTATAAGAACTATAACCATTGTAATAATATTATATTTTAAATGTAAATAGTTCCTATATTATTGCTTATATATTATTGATAAAGTTTAAAAGTATAGTTCAGTGTACGTTTGGATGTAAACCGGAGTGTTTGTGGGTTCGATTTTCACTCTGAAGAATAATGTTTAAATTATTTTTATTTCTCTGCCCTATTACTTAGAACCGTGAGTTGAATTATTTAACACGCAATGTCTCGATTACAGGCGGAGAACGGAGAACGGAGGGTCTTGACACTACGTTCTATCTGATTATCCTGCTAAGCGTGAAAAAGCGTGAAGATGCTTTACACGCACTATTTTTGTATATAACATCTTTTAATAGCTAGAAGGAGTATGTCCTTCTACCTGTATAATCATAAGTAAATAACCTTAAATCTATTAATCAATTAGTAGAGGTCGAAAAAAATGATTCCCAATTAAGTACCCCATGTTGAAAATTATCAGTGTCGTATAATATCACTATCGCCATCGGTCTGATAACACTTGGCTTCTTTGTTCGATAATAGTAAAGTACCTATATATGAAACCGGGTGTTTACCTTTCTATGTGTACAAATGATTTGTAATATAATTTTTTGAATTAATCATCCATGGGGGCCTGTTGTGGCGCAGTGGCACGAACGTGTGACTGTAAATGGCTTGTTGTGGGTTCGATTGCCACTCGAGGAGTGGAAATTATATTTCCATTTTCTTCGCACACGCTTCTTAACACGCAATGCCTCCGAATTCGGCGGTGCGTGTTAACGGAGTGTTAACACTTCCCTCACCGGGTCTCTCTGCCTACCCTGCTATGTGCGGGATACAGCGTGAAGCTAAAAACAAAAAAATAATAAAAAAAAGAATTAATTATTGACTAGTATTTAAAGACACACTAATACTCCTTTCGTGTCCTCATGAAACTAGAGTGTCTGAAATATTAAAATAACCCATTTATACTATGCATTTACTACACATACATATATGCATAATAAAAAAATATTTTCGTATTTGTACCATGTATATACAATACATACGCCGTAATAACATATTTACAACTTGTGTCTGCCTTTTTACTTGTTCCGGCTAATCTCTGGAACGGCTGAATCGACTTTGCTTGTACTTTCACTAGCAGATAGCTGATGTAATAAGGAGTAACTTGGGCTACTTTTATTTTAAAACTACATTTTTTTTGTTAAACTCCATGCGGACGAAATTTTTTAATTTACATTCTTTTTAATTCTCTATCTTTTGTTGTAACATCGTAACGGAACATTGTGTTCTTTACATAGAAACACTGTTTCCTAAGACTGTAACGCACGAGAATAACAATGCAGTTTTTAAAATATCTAAAATTAAGGTGAAAATATTGCAGCTATTATTAAAAACGTAAAATACGCTACGCTATGTTCATCATGTCGTTTAACATCCGACTGCATCGAAATTCTTATACGTTTACTACTATTCAGTTTTGTTTTTAGCGTCTTGCAATAGGCGGTCAGAGAAAATCGGTTAAAATTTTGAAAACGTCTTCTAAAAACGTTTTTTGTAACTAGTGTTTGAGAAAATAGTTTTAGAAAATGATAAAAAAATATGTTATTATCCTTAAAAAAATGTATTCTTTTCTTCAATAGTATTATTGTTTGTGATATTGTCAGAGATGACCTTTGTTATTTAATTTGTAACTATAATTGTACAGGCTGCTATAAGTATGGCAAATCAAGGTAATAAGCTATTGTCATACACATATCTCTAGGGACAAACGATACTTTGTACTATTACGCACTAGAGAAATCGATGTATTAATTTTTTATTAAAGAAATCATTGCATAAGACCATTGTGGTGCAGTAGGTACATATATCTCATAGAATGCTCTGGTATCAAGTTCTAATCCTAAATGGATTATGTAAGTTTTTATTTGAATTTACGGGTACATGAGTTGAAAAAATTGAAATTGGGTTATTTTGAATATACTTTTTAAGTGTTTTAAATATACTTCTTAGGTCATAAAAGTTGTTAAAGTATAAGGAATTGAATAATTATAATATTTTTTTAACAACAAATAATAATCTTAATAAATTTCACGATTTTTTTTTTATATTGACGATGTTTGTACAATAATTTCTGAACATAATACCAAAAATCTATCTGAATTACAATATTTTATATGCGTTTAAATCTATTTATAAATAGAACTGTGATATAAATATTTCCATCTTCGTCAAAAATATAAAAGCTCATTCTGAGTTAAAAAACTTCGGATATCGGCACTACAGTTACAATAACGCTTTAATAGTTTTTTTACTAACCCAGAAAGATATATCTAAGTCTAAAACAGATATAAACATTGCATCTTTAAATATTGTATTTTTGTAAGATTTCTTTCAAAAAAGAAAATTAATTTACTGTTTGTGGGTCTGTTCGGTATGTTCGGTATCATTAAATAAAATGAACAAAAATATGCGAATTTCTCCATTTCAATTATTTCGGAGTTTATACTTCGACTCTGTCTTAGCCAATTTTTTATGGCAGGAACTGCTCCCGCTTCCCTCACTTAAGTTAGTTAAACGATTTATATTTCCCATACAAATTTCCATTCCATACAGGCAGTCTCATAAGCATTGGTTTTTGAAAAAATCGGCCAAGTCGTTTACATTTTTCATGTCATATCCTATTTCTACCCTTTAGAGATTGATTATTGAAAAAAATCATTGCCTATGTTTGACCGTGACACTTTAACTATTTTCATTCTGAATCAGTCCGATAAATTAGTCATAACATGTACAAACAGATCTTAAACACTACTTGATAGTTTATTTCGAACGCCATATAAATATGATTTATATTTAAAATGACATACCATTCTTACAACGTTTATAGTCAGAAGCTAACTAGCTTAAATGAATTAAGCGACAATAATGATTGGCCAGTGAGAATACGGGCCAAATGCGATTATCTCATTACTTTAGATATATCGTGAGATCTATCTGCAGACATAAATATCTTAAAGTAGATTGTCAGATCTTGTTTAATATGATATAAGTATTTAATTTTTTTTAGACATACAGCGAAAAAACTTAGTGTCAAGACACTCTGTTCTCCACTATCCGTCGGATTTTAAGACATTGCATGGGAGTGACGGAACTTAGCATGCGCTTTATCTTGTCACTATAGCGGAGAAATGAAAATAATTTAAATATAATCATTCCCGATTATAAATTGAACCTATAACCAATCGCTTTTACACGTTAGACGTCCCACTACTCACGAGGGCCTGTTATTTAATAATTAATGATTTACCTATTTGAAATTTGAACCCACTATATTTTTTTTTGCTTCACGCTGTGTCCTGCACACAGCAACGTAGACAGAGGGAAATTGCCGCTGAATTCGGAGCCATTGAGTTAAGCGGCGGAACTTAATGCCGCTCTTTGCCTCGATACCAGAGCGAAGAAAATGGAAATATTAAATATTTCCATTCCTCGATTGGGAATCGAACCCACAACCAGTCGCTTTACAGTCACACCTTTTGCCCCTCTGCCACGACTGGCCCCCACTATATTCAATTATGCCAAAATAGCATCTACGAAACCACTAAAAAGATATATAATTACATTTTTATATACCTACCTACTGCGATACAGAATTACAGCTTATCAAGAGCACAATATCATAATCGATCGATACAACGCTTATCGTATATATTTTACCATTCTTAATTTTATTTGACGTTCTAATTTCGTATTGACAACGTTTTTACATATTTTCTTATATATATTTTTTTAATTTATAAAATAAAAGGTGTTTTTTTACGCAAAATGACGAACTTAACTGCTATGCTCATTTTCATGGCGTTGAATGTTTTAATATTTTGGTTGTTATATGGATTGCTTGTGAAGTACTTTGGTAAGTCTATTGTTATTTACTTCTGTGATGGTTACTTTTTATATGAGCCCAAATGATTATGTATTTTTTTTTCATTCTTTTTGTTAATATATGGGAAATCGGTCATAGATTTCTGCTGGAATGACAGTATTGATTCGACTTATAATGCACACGAACAAATTTAAAGTCCATATCGTTAAGTATAAATGAAGATAAGGACAGTCGTAACGTATGCAAATTAGCTATCTTCAAAGTTTCTCACTAGACCAGGGTAAAGAAACCTTTATTAGTCTACTTTACATTTTGTTAGAGGACTAGTCTCATTTATCAATAGTATTTAAAAAAGTGTATTTAAAATTAGCTGAAGAACCTCTATTATATCTTTAAGCAACTGATGGACCACATAAAATCAATTAAGCCAGCCATAGACTCTAGACTCTAGATCACTGGTTCCCAACCAGTGGTCCGCGGCCAACCAGTGGTCCGCAGAAGGCATAAACTGGTCCGCGAACGATTTTAAATTTAGCGGATGTTGTACCCTGCTCTACGCAAAATGGTAGAAACTCTAAGGATTACATACTTAGTGGTCTCTGCTACCAAGAGTAATGTAAAAGTGGTCCCTGATCAAAAAAGGGTTGGGAACCACTGCTCTAGATACCAAAAAAGAAAGTCGTGTATTATTATTATTTTTGGCCTTAAGTTTAGTAAATATCATACATATAATAATGAGAAGAAGCCCCTTAACATTCTATGGAATCACCATGTTAAAAAAATGAGAATTCGAAATATACTAACGCTCCTCAAATTTGAAAAGATCACCCTAATGGTGCATTGAAAATGAGTTCGGAAATGACCTGATGATCTATTAGTAGAACAGTCGATTTGAGATCTCTTAGTAGATTATAGAGATTTCGCTGTTATATGTACTGCTTGCACCTACTTCTACTTCTACCGCATTAACTCTTAATATATTTCTGGTTAGTTGTTACTAAGTTCGAATTATTTGTACACTTTAAAATGATTATTTTTGGAAATATTAGTTCTCACAGAAAACTTCTACAACAATAAATTTCATCGTCTGAAGCCGAGCCAGCCTACTAAAATTACTTACTAGTCAGATAGGACCTAGTATCAAAACGTCAACTTTCCGCCCGAAATCCAGACATAGCATGTTGAATGACGGAACTCAACGCCACGCTTTGCCTTAGATACTAAAGCGGAGAAAAGTAAATCAACATCCGAGTCGGAATCGAACCCACGACAATCGCGTTACAGTCAGACGCTGTCCTACTGCACCATGATAGTCTCAACTATTTATGTGGGCTATTCTTATATATTCACAGCTTCATACTTTCTCCTGCATAACAAAGTAGTCAGAGACATCTAATGTCAAGACATTCCGTCCCCCTTTTCAACTGATTTTCAGACATTACGTGTGGATTAGCGGAACTCAACAGCGTGCTTTGTCTTATGACCAGAACAGAAAAATGAAAATCATTTAAATATAATACCCTAAGTGGGGGTCGTACCCACGACCTATCGCGTTAAGCCATGAGTTATCTATCTGCACCAATACAGCCTTGTTATCGTTGTAATATTGATTAAACGAAAATTATCGTTTACTCAAATAGATATTTGATTCATATTTTTGCACACGTACCTATTATTGACAATAGCTTCCCTACACTGCTAAATACGCATACATAGTATAAAGCAGTCGCTTTCTTCTTCTTAATCTTTAAAACTACTCAACGGATTTTGATGCGGTTGCTTTTAATAGATAGAATGATTCAAAATTAAGGTTTATATGTACAGTACATGCATAATATAGTAGAGAAACACTGATAATTTTATAGGTTTCTAATGTGATGTTGGCGCGGCGGCGCGTGTCTATAGTGAAATAGTGTGGTTCACGCAGGCGAAGCCGCGAGCGGGCCACTAGTATGAAATAAATAAATAAATCAAATAATACAGTTATATAATGTTTTTTGTGCGAAAATTGTTGTGTAAAGGTTGTTCCGACTTTAATCCGAAAAATTATTAGGAAAATGGTAAGAAAAAGACAAAGAATTTTAAGTTTTACATGCATTTAAAATCGTAATTTATGCTTAGACTTAAGAAAAAAATACGTACAAGCCAATATTTTGAAAGATATCTTATAGAAGAAAGTCAATGATGCATCTCTACTTGTTTATGTATACGTATGACATCGTACGATCGCATTTTATATGTTTATCTTATCATGAGGAAATCCCTTTAAATTATAAACTAGTTATCGCTCGCGGCTGCACCTACGCTACGTAACTTTTCATACAAACTTTAATTACCTTTTTCAACCTTTTAGGTCTTGATTTTTGAAAAAAATAGTAGCTTATGTTTGACTCTAGGTTTCCAACTAAAATTTCAAAAAAAACACTTTATGAATACAAAAGTATGAATTCTAATGCATCTTCACGTTTTTTCTCGCATAGTAAGATAGTCAGACATACATTCTATTATCTTCTTTCCATATGAATGTTGAAATAGAGACATTGCGTGTTGAATCTTAAGATAAATTAAAAAAAGGAATATGTAAATATTTTATAATGTATCTGTATAGAAGTATCAAAATTAAAAAAAAAAAATATAGGTATAAAAAAATTCCGATTAGGAAGAAAGATAAAAAGATTGTGGCCAGTCGTGGCCCAGTGGCACAAGAGTGTGACTGTGAACGACTGGTTGTGGGTTCGATTCCCACTCGAGGAGTGGAAATTATATTTCCATTTTCTTCGCTCTGGTGTCGAGGTAAAGCGCGGCGTTAAGTTCCGCCACTTAACACGCAAGCCTCCGAATTCGGCGGAAAGTGGGGAACGGAGTGTCTTAACACTAGGTTCCCTCTGCTAACCCTGCTGTGAGCGGGATATAGCGTGAAGCTATTTAATTTTTAAATTATAGGTATAAAAAGATTTTAAGAACTAAGAGGTAATTCCCCCTAACTAGATCACTTCATCATCATCAGCTATTGGACGTCTGGCTTCCCCCAAAGCACGCCATTTAGAACGATCGGTCGTGTCTCTCATTCAGCATTCCCGGCAATTCTTAACACAACAAAAATATTCTCAGATCATACTCAGAGTGAGATATATAACTGAATTTTATCTTAAGAAATCAATATAAATGACCCATGCTATATTTTATTTTTTAGTTTATAACAAAAAAAATATAATGTGGCCAGTCGTGGCCCAGTGGCACAAGAGTGTGACTGTAAACGACTGGTTGTGGGTTCAATTCCCACTCGAGGAGTGGAAATTATATTTCCATTTTCTTCGCTCTGGTGTCGAGGTAAAACGCGGCGTTAAGTTCCGCCACTTAACACGCAAGCCTCCGAATTCGGCGGAAAGTGGGGAACGGAGTGTCTTAACACTAGGTTCCCTCTGCCTACCCTGCTGTGTGCGGGATATAGCGCGAAGCTATTTTATTTTTTTTTATTTTATTTACAAAAAAAATATCACCTCGACTGCAATCTGCACTCAAGATAAAATTTATTAATAAATAATTATGTTTTCTTCAAAATAATACCCTTCTAATGATAATAATTCTGTAGTAATTAACCTTATACTCGTATATTTCTATTAGTGGAATTTTTATAAACATGGTAACTCCTTGACCATTATCTTTTAAATATCATAATATGAAATCTATTTTATTCTAGAAACCTCCCATATATTCGTGTTGGTAATTTTTAAAGCAACATTAAAGTAATTACGATAAATATTATCTAATATTTTTCTATTTGATACTACTATTGAGGCCGTCGTGGCTCAGTGGATGGCGTCTGACTGTAAAGCAATGGTTGTGGATTCGATTCCCACTCGGGGGAATGATTATATTTAATTTGTTATTTTTTTGCTTTGGTACCTAAGATAAAGTTGAGTTCCGCCGTTCTACATGCAATCTCAGGCGGTGGAGGACTTAGTCTTGATACTAGGTTCTCTCTGCCTACCCCGCTATGTGGGTAAAACGTGACGTGTAATAATATTAGAATATATTGACTCTTAACAACTCCATCTATTATGAGGCAGTGAGACAGCGTCTTACTCGATTTGACACGATTAGTTCTAAATTCGGTCTCCACTTACAGGAATTATATTTTAATTATTTATATTTCTCCGCCCTCAAAAGACAAAACACGGTAATGATATCTCGATTTCGCACGGAGTGTCTTGACACTAGGTTCTCTCTACCGTGTAGGCCCGCGCTGCTCACCACTGGTCTAGAGCGTTTAGACATAGGTACAGACAGTAAACAAACATCGATTAAGTATATAAATAACATTGTAAAAAATCTACTATCCAAAAGTTACGTATATGAACAGTCTTATGGAAAGAGAGAATGTTGTTTATAATACTTTATACTATTAACATTTTAAGATATTATTCACTCAATTAGGAAATTGAAAAAAAAAAATCTTTTCAATTTGTTTTTTTTTATGGAATAAAGGAGGCAAACGAGCAGAAGGCCTGGTGTTAAGTTTAGGTTACCTTCGCCCATAGACATCCATAACATTATGGATGCGTTGCCAGCTTCGGGGATGTAGGACAGAAGGAGGGGGGAAGGATGGGAATCGTGGGAACAGGGAGAGCTGGCTTACATGCCATCGAATCGGAACACATTATCAGATGTTTGGCGGTTCGTCTTTGACACGATAGTTATCGCGAGCCAGTACGAGACGCGGCGGGGGGAATTGTATTCTAAACCCGTCCCCCCACGGGCAAAAGTAAATAACACTTATAAATGTTAAAAGTACTTTAAAAATTATTAAAAATATAAACAGTCATGTTTTAAACGATATTAGGATTAATTTAATATGACGTTTAATTTATTCGCATATCTACTATCTATATTATTGTTTGTGCAATAACAACTTTATTTTATTGCTAACAAGTATTAAAATCATTAAAATACACAAAAATATATCTTTTAAACTGAATTTTATCGGTAAATTACATTTTTGCTATGATAAAAGATAAGATTAGTGAAAGAAAAGACTCAATTCCTCGTTATAGAATAAATAATTGTACAATACTTTGTCTGCTTTATTTAGTAGTAGCGATTTGATAAATATAATTATAAAGCTTTTTATATTATAAATATAAAGTTTTTTATATTATAATTATAAGGTTTATTATATTATAATTATAAAGTGCTAGTGATGGCGTTTCCAGATACCATGTTTTGGGTACTGTTTTTAGTACTCTTTATTGTTATTATTACGATTAATATTTACCGTAAGTACATTTTTCTATATATTTTTTTTTAATATTTCGTATGGTATCTCTGTAAATGTAACAGTTGAGGGTCTTCATTTGGGGGAACGATTAATATTTTTAAACATTTTTAAAGTGTTATTCCACACTTAGGAAAATTGAAAAAGACAGTAGAACGCATGGCTCAGTGATGAGAGCGCCTGAACGGTATTCAGGATGCGCGGGTTCGAATCCCGCTGCGTTCAAATTTTTATACGTTTTCTATAAATGTCTTTTTGTATTTTCCTAAGTGTGGAATAACACTTTAAAAATGTTTAAAAGTATTTAATTAATAGCATTCTCCCTTGCCAAACGATTGTTCGTAAAATAATCTTTGGGTAGCAGAAATTTGTAAAAATCTCTCTACAGAAATGCTAATAATAAAAATAAGTTGTAATAAAGCGTATAAAAATTTCGACGCAGCAGATAGTAGAACGCATGGCTCAGTGGTAAGAGCGCCTGAACGGTATTCAGGAGGCGCAGGTTCGAATCCGCTGCGTTTTCTAAATGCCTTTTCCAAGTTTGTATATTTTTTCGATAATTAACGCATGGTATACAAATAAGCATACCTAGAAATAAAGTAGAAAGCGCATTGACTAATTGTAAACTACCGTTTTTTGATCACAAGTTATTGCATATATTAAAAAAATATTGTGAAATATTAATAATGAGTAGCAAATTTGTAATTATTATTTCAATATTGTTGAAGGCAACCTTAGGATTTTTATATGAAAATTATACAGAAATGGGAAAATGTAGTTAGGTGTTACAGCTAAAATTTATATGAAGCAGCGTCACAGTTTATCTCGCATGACGGGGTTGTCAGAGAAACCCTAATGTCAAAACACTCCGTTCCATACTTGCCGCCTAAAATCGAGACATTATGTGTTAAATAGCGGAACTCAATATCGCGTGCTGTCTTGTTGCCTTCGGAGAACTGAAAATTATTAAAATATAATCGTTCTCCCGAATGAGAATTGAGAGCGAGACCAATAATTACATTTTCATTTATATAAAGGAAGAGTAGAAATCACCTGTATTTTTTTAGCTTCACGCTGTATCCCGCACACAGCAGGATAGGCAGAGGGAACCTAGTGTAGTACACTCTGTTCCCTAGCTTCTGCCGAATTCGAAGGCATTGTGTGTTAAGTGGAGGAACTTAACGCCGCGCTTTGCCTCGACATCTGGTGTCGAAAAAATTGAAAATAAATATTTCTACTCCTCGAGTGGGATTCGAACCCACAACCAGTCACTTTACTTATTCTACTTATACTTAATAATTATTATTACCTTATTATTTTATACTAAAGTATTAAAAATATATTAACTTAACAAAATAAACATCACAGTCACTATATGTTTAACTAAAATTTGGTTCCAAACAACAGGAGCGTTGCCATGGCAACGCAAATTTTACGCATAAACGGTTCTCCTGATAATATTAATTAAAAGGAAATTACAGCTATTAATAAAATTATCAATACGCTGGGTAGATTTTTAATCTGTAACGGGTCGATTTAATTTTTTATTTCTCGTTAAAGTGTCAATTGTGATATGACGCATCGGCGTGATTTGCAAGAATACTATTTATGAAGAGTACTTAAGTAAATCATTAAAGTAGTACAGGAAGGATAAACTATAGATTCTTTTTTACGTAATTATATATCTAGATGGAGGAATACTAAATGTGGCATACTTATGTTCACACGGCGAAGACAAGTTTAGTTATTTTTGATAATAATGCAATAGAAAAGTTTTAATTTAATAAAATATAATTAAAATGTTAAAATTAATAAAATATATGTACATTTTATGTCATCTTTTCTAATTATTTTAATACAATTTAAAAACCTTACTTTTCGTCTTAATTTTTTTATTTCTTTATTTTTTAACGTAAATATGTTAAAAATATAGTAAGTAAAAATTTTATGGAACCAAAAATTATTTTATTTATGTACTCTGAATTTTGATGATTCTGACTACAAATAAAACCTAGTGGGGCCTGTCGTGGCGCAGAGGCACAAGTGTAACTGTAAAACGACTGTTTGTGGGTTCGATTCTCACTCGAGGAGTGCAGATATTTAATATTTCCATTTTCTTCGTTCTGGTGTTGAGGCAAAGCGAGGCGTTAAGTTCCGCCATTTCCGCCACTTTCGGCCAACACGCTACGCCTCCACCCAGTTTGGCGGAAAGCGGAGAATGGAATTTATTAACACTAGATTTCCTCTGCCCGAAAAAAAACCCGTCTGTAAGCTCCCCGATCCGTCTAGATAGGAACACTATATATGCTAGTATTTTTCTTACCTACATATTTGTTAGAATCGTAATGATTGTAATCGGGACCTAATAAAATGCTACGCGAGCATTTGAACTTGGTTTTCATGGAGTGTAATCCCCCCTCTCGCTTATTATTAAGGGATTCGCGTGAAAGTTTGCACGCTCAAACTCTATCGCCCAGTATCAAAAATCGATCGTAATCCCAATAATAATATAATCAATTTTTTGAGAAAATCAATTTTTAAGTAAAGTAAGGGCTGAAAATGCAATTCTTTGGCCAATAACCAATCAAATATCGACTGATATATGTACTTCCATTTGAATCCACAGTCACGTTAATAGTATGCTGCAAAAATATGTTTATTAAATATTTTTAAGATCAATCATGATATATCTGACAGTGAATAATAACATCACAGTTGTCATAGAGCTGTACAGTCATGCAGAAAATATGGTTAAAAACTTATATATGGAAATAAATAAATAATACATAGAAAAATATAATTATTTAATTACAATATACTTCTATTATTAAGAATTTATAAGAATTGTATAAAATAATAATTAACGCCGTTCTTAGTATGAATCATATGTAAAATCATTAAGATTTTAATGTAAGATAATTTGAACAACACGATTCTGAAAATAAATATTAAGACTTGGTGTTTAAGTTCGTTAAGATTTCACGATTTTTATATCTGATCGATTCATTTTACATTTTTGATATATTAAACCTGTTGAGTCCCTAGCGTGAGACGTATAAGTGTGCCTTTTTTTTTTTTGTGATTGTGGAAATGCTGTTGACCCTGTGGTCTTTACAGCGACACCGGGGGGGTGAGGGAAGAGGGTACTCAGTCCCTGCGAAATGCAAGCACTAAATGGCTGCTCGAGAGGGAACCGACAGGCGCAAGGGCAAGTGTGCCTTATGTGGGGAATAGTAGTCAGATAGTCGGTGTCACCATATATTTATTATATTTAACGTTTTCACATCGCCACAACTACCTAAGGACTGACTGCGATACATTGCAATAAAAGTTACACGCTGCATCTCTGCTGTGCCCCCACAGCGAATCAAGCGGATCCAATGTAGACTTTTTTGCTGTCCTTAAGGAATTATCACCATAAAACTGATTTCCTATTAAAGTTTATAGTGGAAAAATTTCACGCTAAAAGTTTTGGCTTCAATGAACTACGTGTGCCGAAATAAATGATTTTCATTTGCTCGCTTCGCTCAATATGTATACGGCAACCGAGACTTCGTGAGCGATGCGAATCGATATTGAGAATCTGGTTGGGCCCCTAACTATTTACATTTGTTAAAACCATCATTTTTAAGTCAGATTTGGCATACGCTGATTGGCAATTGCATAAATTAAAAAGCTTTTTTAGCTGTATAGCTTTTTTCTGTAATATTTTTATTAAGTATTATCGTTATGTACCAAAAAAAAAATAAGTGAAAATATGCTTTATCGCAAATGTGACTGACTGTACACAAATAACAAATCTTAGAGCATTATCTTATAAAATCCTCTGCTTTTTACATAATACAATCACTTGCAAAGGAAATTGAGTCTAAAATATGATATTCAAAGAGTAGAAATAGTATATAAAATAAATACTTAAGACCATATGATAATATTTTTGATATAAGTTTCTTTGCGATTACAAAGTTTATTTTTAACAAGTCTGTTTAAACGTCGGCTAAAATTTGTATTTAAATATTCATAGTTATATTAGTAGTGATTTTTTATTTAAAAAAAGGTGTTAATTATTAAAAAAAGGTGTCAAAAATAATGAAAAAAATTAAAAAATCTTAAGTTTAGTGATAATTTAATGAACTTTAACCGTTTTTTTTATTTTGAAAACAGTTATAAGTTATCATATTTGAGCAAAATTAACAGCTTACAGTGATTGTGTGTGATTTAATGCATTTTAATATATTAAAATTCATATAAATTATTAATAATAATCATGTTTTGGGATGTAAATCAAGAACGCCTAGAGCATCCCACTCCAGTGCTAACAGCAAGCAATATTGTGTACATATCAGTATTTTCAACTATACTGTTGATGTCGTTCGTCATTATGTGCATCAAAGTTTCGTCATTAGGTATTTTTTTATTATATTATTAAATAAATTAGTTTCTTGCGTTGGTCCTTCTGAGGTTTAATTTTAGTGAAAACTACGTGACATTAAAAAATAAAACATGTAACTTATTATTTTGAATATTTTTTTTGACTTTGATATCAGAATGAAAATTTGAATATTCGTTCCCCCGATTGGGAATCGAACCCAAAATTATCGCAGTACAGTCAGACATTGTCCACAGCGCCACAACTACGAATACAAGTAACTTCCTCATTAACGTTCTCTTTGCCTACTTAAGCCTAGCTTTTTTTTAGCTTGACGCTGTAGCCCGCACACAGCAGGATAGGCAGAGGGAACCTAGTGTTAAGACACTCCGTCCGCACTCCGACACTTTCTGCCGAATTCGGCCGGCTTGCGTGTTAAGTGACGGAAATTAACGCCGCGCTTTACTTCGACACCAGAGCGAAGAAAATGAAAATATAATTTCCACTCTTCGAGTGGAAATCGAACCCACAACCAGTCGCTTTACAGTCACGCGCTCGTTAATTAATAGGATTTAATTTTATTAGGAGTTTCGAAATGCAAAGTGTTTTTGCATAAACGTCTGCGGTTAAATGTTGTTTATATTTATCAACAGCCGTTAACATTTTTCATTCGTTAAGTAATAAATGAATTTAAAAAAAACAAATTTGTTGTTTTTAATGAAATTACAGTGAAAAAATAAATTTAAGTGGGGAATGGAGTGTCTTAACACTAGGTTGCCTCTGCCTACCCTGCTGAGTGCGGGATACAGCGTGAAGCCAAAAAAATAAATTAATTAAAATGTTACTTTCTAATAAAACTATAATAATTTTGTAAAAAAAAATATAGCAATATAACTTAACGCCTAATATTTTTATTAGCAATATAAATGTTCAATTTGTTTTATAGAAATTGCTATTATTTTATATTAGGATATGCTATTATTTTTAGGAGGTGGCTTTTGTAGTGTAAGCATTTTCCTATGATTTACAACAATGAATATAGAAGCCGTCGTGGCGCAGTGGAAAGTCTGAGTGTAAACGATGGTTATGGGTTCGATTGATACTCGAAGAAATGATAATATTTACATTTTCATTTTTTCACTCTGGTGTCATAGACACAGCGCATCGTTGAATTCCGCCACTCAACAAACTGAAAGTGTAGTCCCAGTCTTTTTGTGATGCTGACAGTTGCTTTACGCAAACTATTTCAATCCTTTACGAATAAATTTATGAAAAAAGCCTATGTTTGAACCTGGATCTTAAACTATTCTCATTCTGAATTTCATTAAAATTGGGCCAGTAGATTAGTCGTAAAAACGTAAGAGACAGACAGACAGACTTTCGCATGTATAATATTAGTATGCATGCCTCCAAAATATACAAGTCTATAATTTTAAATTCTTATTGTTAATAAAAATATCAGACAAAGTCGATACGAGATTACCAGTGATTCAATTCAATATCTAAAATAAGATATGTCAATATGAAATGATAAACGGTGTTGAAATACTTTAAAACGACACTATTATCAGTTTACTTCAAATAACTATTACAGTGGTTGTGTTTTAAAAATGTATATCGAAAAATATTTCACTATAAAAATAGATAACTATTAATTTTAATTACAATTAAAAATTAATTGACATTCAAAGAATTTGCTTAAGCAACTTGTTGTGAGTGTCTCAAAAAGTTAAAAAAAAACGAATCTTTTATTACTTGTTCAAACAAGTAATAAAAAGAAGTTAATTTTTCAGTTAAAAAAAATCCAAAATGGCGCCCGTCTACGGTTTTCCTAATTACGATTTTCTCGATGAATCCGAGGAGGACGTTGAAAAACCGGTTATAGGGTTGTCGGAAGTGACACTTTATTATCTGGCAGTGTTAATTTCATTGTTTCTCATATGGATTATTGTTTTCTTCTGCTTAAGGATCCTGACTCTCCGTATGTATTTTAGTTTTTATATTTTGATATATTTGAAGGCCCGAAGGACCAGTGTTTAAACGTAATAATTGTATATTTAAGTTATTTTCCATTTCTCCACTCTGGTATAAAAACGTGCGGCGTTAAGTTCCGCTTAAATCTGACTTAGAAAAAAAAATGTTTTTTGTGTACCATAACATATGAGAATAAGGTTGTCGCAGTTTTTTTCAAGATATTTAACGTCGGCCAGTCGTGGCACAGAGGCACAAAGTGTGACTGTAAAGCTCGTAAAGTTGTGGGTTCGATTCCCACCCGAGGAGTGGAAATATTTAATATTTCCATTTTCTTCGCTCTGGTGTCGAGGCAAAGCGCAGCGTTAAGTTCCGCCACTTAACACGCAATGCCTCCGAATTAAGCAAAAAGTGGGGAACGGAGTGTCTTAACCTACCTCTGCCTACCTTGCTGTGTGCGGGATACAGCGTGAAGATAAAACATACATCTTTTAGGGAGATAAGGTGTGGATATCGCTTTCGTTGCGATTGCATATGGACGCACTGGTTCTATTATTAGAATGAAATCATGTATGTTCTTATATGTCCGCGGATATATGAAAATCTTACTTTAAGTCGGCTTTACTAAACATATTTCAAGGTCATATATTGAAATATTGCAATACTAAAAAGAAATGTTTCAAAGAATTTTCCTTTTAATACCAAATTCTTTATCTTTCACAAACTTAAATATAGAACGAAATTATGTTTAAAACAATGAAATATATTCTTTCAAATTTATACGAAGCAAGTAAGTTCACCAAATTCTAAGATCTCTGGACAGAGACGCATAGAAACAATCGTATTAGCCCACGTACTAAAAAGTTGGCAAACATTTTCCTTTATCCTTTAAGCTTAACTTGCAATATGTTTTGATACTAGGTTTAGGCTGTATATTATTATTATAATAGTCTGTATTTGCCACTAATAAAATTACACAAGTTTTGCTATTACTTACTACTATTATAAATGTTAAAGTCTGTCTGTTATGTTTTCACGGCCAATTTACTCATTCGATTTGGATGAAATTTAGAATAAAAATAGTTGAAGACTCAGGGTCAAACATAGGCTATTTTTTTCCATAATCAACCTCTAAAGGTTTAAAATGAAGAATGAAAGTCAGTATGACGCTTGTAATAATATGATAGAATAAAAAAAATCTATAATCTTATAACGTATATATAGACGCATGAAAAGATAATACAACGTACGTATCTTACCTAATTGCAAAATTCAGCCTTTCTGTCAATTTCCTATCAGCTTCTTAAGGAAATGCTTCAGATAAGTGAAACATGAACATCAAGATAAAAACATACGTTTTGTTGAAAAATAGAAAGAAATTATATTTAGATAAAAATGAGAGGAAATACCACTGTTACAAAAGTTGAATTCTTCCAACTTCATTTCGTAATAATTAAAAAAAAAGCACTTTCACGCTTTTCCCATAGCGCAAAGGGGGGATAGTCAAAGAGGACCTAGTATCAAGATATTTCATTTTCCACTTTCCGGACGAAATCGAGATATTTTTGTGTGCTGAGTAGCGGAACTCAACACCGCGCTCGTTAGTACCAGAGTGAAACAATACCCGAGTGGGAACCAAACCCACAACCATTTCTTTTACTGCGCTTTTTCCAAATAATATGGATATTAATATATTTTTATTACTTTACTATATTTATTATGAACATGACTTTTTTTAAATTCCCAACAAAATTTTTCATCACATGTGGCATATACGGCAGAGAAACCTAGTGTTAAGACACTCCACTCCCCACTTTCCACCCATTTGGAGGCGTTGCGTGTTAAGCGGCGGAATTTAACGCAGCACTTTGCCTCGACACTAGAACGAACAACATATTAAATATTTCCACTCCTCGAGTGGGAATCGAACCAACAACCAGTCGCGTTACAGTCACACTTTGTGCCTCTGTACCACGACTGGCCTCTATTATATATTCTTCTACATAATTTAGACTTTAGCTAACGTAATAACAAGCACGTGTTCCTTATTAGATAATACTAGGTACCTATAAGCTATGAATAACATTGTATATATTCGTAATCGCTGATTTAATTCAGGTATTATCTCAGTCATATGACTGCATTATGACAATTTTCTTGTATCTATGATTAATAGGAGAAAGTTGTTGTTTGTATCCATAGTTATAAATGCGAATGTCTGTGTGTTTGTCTGACACGCTTTCACGGCTAATCCACTGGTCCGATTTGGATGAAATTTAGAAGGAAAGTAGTAAATATGACTGGGTCTAACATAGACTACTTAGTTTTTCAAAAAAACAACCTCTAAAGGGTTTGAAATAGGGGATGAAAGTTTATATGAAAAATCTACACCGCTTGACCAATTGTAATGAATTTTGATGAATATATATACATATATTTGATAATCCCAGACTGGGCTACTTTATTTTTCAAAAAGCCACTACCGAGGGTTGCAATAAACCGAAAAAGCCACGTAGAACACGCGGCGAAGCCGCGAGCGAACCGCTAGTATATATAACGTCAAGCTTTTTCCGTATAGCAGGGTTGGCAGAGAGAACCTAATGTGAAACACTTTGATTTTTAATTTTAATGCATTTAGCATTTATTACACGATAAGTGGTGGAACTTAACGCTGCCATATTTTACTCGAATAAAAATAAAATTAATTTAAATATAAACTAATAAAGTAGGATCGAACCCAAAACCTTCGCTGTTATCCTCTGATGTTATTCCACTATGTCACGATGGCCTCATGACTAACATGTTAACCCAAAAAATGTTTGAAAAATCTATATAAAGTTTTATTTATACAACTACGAGTATAAGTGAAAGAAAGATTGTGCTGTGTAAATATAAGTATTTATTTATTTTTTTCAAAAAAACCTTTCGGTTTTGAATTCAGAAGTCTCGTTTTATACAGATACAGTTCCAATTACGTCATATCTATAATAATATAATAAAGGGGTAAAGTTGATAACTTTATTTGTAAGGGATAATCTTCGGAAATACTGAAATGACCATGAAAATTCTTTCACAATTATAAAGCTACGCTATTTAGGAATGCTATAGACTATTTTATTATGATTAAACTGAATGTTTAGAGAATCCCAAAGTGGTTCAAATAGGGGAAAATACCTGCAGGGGATAGTAAGTAGGGGATAAAAGTTGCAAGAAACGGGTCACTGGTTGTTTACATAAATAACGTACAACTTAATCAAACCTACTTTAATTGTACATGGAAAGTAGATACGTGAAAAAAATTACGTATAAATGAATCACTAACTAATTTCTTCGATTTGAAGATTTGAATCAATTATTCTGAAATTTGATGCATATTTTCTATTTATTTTCGTTTATAATTTTTCTGATGCAATATTTTAAAGCATGTTATATAATCAATATACTAAAATGTTAAATAATTAAAATTATATTTATATCAAATAATCAATACATTTTATTATATTGCATTTTTTTTATATAATTTACTAGAAGCGTCCATTCTTCATCTGTGTATATATTACATATTTTTAGATTTTTAAAATCTTCTGTTTTTCTGATTTTGATTTATATAAGATTTTATTTGCTTGATAAATAAGCCTGAATCCTGAGACAATATACTATTTTCATAGCTCGATATGGCATCGAGCTATCAAATGCTAGGGAAGACTAACAAGGACGAAAAGTATTTTATCGTTTTTAATATGTTTCCTTTTATTAAAATATTTTTTTTTTATTAATATAGATTCTCATATTAATGATTGATTATGACACACATGTTTTTGTTTATATGCACATACATTTCCTTGTAACGACTAACTGTAGGACATATCATATTTTGTGGAATCAAGTCACTGTCATCAGTCACATCTTACTCACTGGAATATTCATATTTTAAACATTTTGATGTCCTGGTTTATTAAGATTCCCGGGTAAGATGGCGAAAATAGCAAACCATTCTGAATGATTCCTACTCGGAAGAATAATTATATTTAATTTATTATCATTTCTCCATTCTGGTGATAAAATACGGCATTGAATTCTTTCACTACAGTACTTCCGATTCTGGCGTTAAGTAGAGAACTGAGGGACACTAACTTAGTGTCTGTGCCTTATTATCTTGATTTGCAGGCGTAAAGTTGAAATAAAAGTTAATAGCAAAGCAAGTGATGCTAAGTTTTCTATGAAAATATACCAGTAAAGGTAAACCTAGAGTTGATTTATTTCGATTTCGAGGATAACGCGAAAAATCTGTGAAGATTTTGTTCAAAATGTATCAATATTTCCAATGTATTTCCAAACTCTAATATCATATAAATAAAAAAATCTAAATTGATAACAAAATCTCACAACAAATTAAACAATACAGTATACAAACAAAACAATTTAATTTAACCTAAAAATAAATTTAGATAACTTACTTATTAAACAGATAAAGGAACTATCAAACTGGGTTAATATAATCAAAATCGATCTAGCATATCAGTTAGCAAGGAAAATAAATTTCTAACCTCAATAAAAAGATAGAAATTTGGGTCTGCGCTTTCATCGTGTACTGGAAAGTGTCTAATCCCTTTAATTGTTTTATCTTAGCGATAAAATGCAATATATAAACATTATTCTTTGTACCAACGCTTGAGTTAGTCACTGACTACAGTAAGACATAGCGAAATGAAAATCTATCAAATTTTAAATTTCAATTCAATTAGACATTTAAAATATTTTAAATTTACCTAAAATATATATTTTTTAGTATTTTTTTTTTTAATAAATGGTTAAGAAATGGCCTATAACGAATCTGTGATAAGTGAAGTGGATGTAGACGATAATTCAAGTAATTTTGTTAGTTTCATTTGGTACATTAGTTTGTCGTGTGCTTGTGTTTTGTTTACAATTGTAACTATAACTATCGGAAGGATGATCCAAATTGGTACGATTTTTTTTTATTTAATAAGTTTTTTTTTTTATTTAGATTCACGCTGTATCCCGCACACAGCAGGGTAGGCAGAGGGAACCTAGCGTAAAGACACTCCGTTCCCCACTTTCCGCCGAATTCGGAGGCTTGCGTGTTAAGCGGCGCAACTTAACGCCGCGCTTTACCTCGACACCAGAGCGAAGAAAATGGAAATATAATTTCCACTTCTCGAGTGGGAATCGAACCCACAACCAGTCGTTTACAGTCACACACTTGTGCCACTGGGCCACGACCTGCCACAATTACTATATAAATGGCGGATTTATACTGTAATTTGTTTATAATGAGAGTGAAATGACAAGTGATTAAATTAAGCATAAAATTTAGTCAGTTCAAAGCAACTATAGCTTCACGCTATCTATATAAATAAGTAAGATTGGAGTGTCTGTTTGTTGTATTAAAATAATAACTTTTTACTAGCAATTATTTTAACATATGACTAAACCAAAATAATATTAAATAATTTTTATCTAGCTGTTTGCCTGTCTTCCTGTCAATTTGTCTTAATGTTCGGACTAATTTCTATAAGGACTAGATCAAATTTGATAGGGTTTTACTGGCCGGATAGCTGATGAAATAATAAGTAACTTAGGCTACTTTTATTTCTCTTTGAATTATATTTTGTTAATTTCCAGCTATGCATCCTTTTTGAGTTAAAAAATAATTTGAAAATGACAAAAATGTAATAAAAAAGGCTTTATTGTTTCACAGTGGGGCAATGTAAGATTGTAAATGAATTTGATTGTGACTTTGGTACCCACTTAGGGAGTGATTATAATTAAATTATTTGCAATTTCCGCTCAAGTTAGGCAAAGCACGGAGTTAAGCTCCGCTTCTTCGAAAACAGAATGTTTTGTCCCTTGACTTGATTTGATATGTCACATACTTACCTTTATATTTATTTTTGTAGATAGTTGTTTTTAGGTAGGTACCATATTCGTTGTTTGTACCACGTTTATTGATTGATGATTAATTGTTTATATAAAATAATGACTTTCAATATATAAAAAAGATTAAAAACAACAATAGGTTTATATCTTTAACATTTTTAAAGTGTTATTAACACACTTAAGATATGAAAACCATTTTTAGAGCACGTATAAAAAAGGGGCCGGTCGTGGCGCAGTGGCACAGACGTGTGGCTTCATACGACTGGTTGTGGGTTCGATTCCTATTCAAGGAGTGGAAATATTTTTTTTTCCTTTTTTTTAGCTTCACGTGGTATCCCGCACACAGCGGGGTAGGCAGAGGCACTTAGTATTAAGATACTCCGTTCACCACTTTCCGCCAAATTCGGAGGCATTGCGTTTTAAGTGGTGGAACTTAACGCCGCGCTTTACCTCGACACCAGAGTGAAGAAAATGGAAATATTAAATATTTCCACCTCTCGAGTGGGAATCGAACCCACAACCATTCGTTTACAGTCACACGCTTGTGCCACTGGGCCACGACTGGCCACATATTTAATGTTTCTATTTTCTTTGCTCTGGTAGTGGGGCAAAGCGCGGCGTTAATTCCGCCACTTACTTAACACGCAATGTCCCTGTCATTACCCATACACCCCCCCATAGGTTCCCTCTGCCTACACTGCTGTATGCGGGATACAGCCTGTAGATAAAAAAAAATAGTATAAAAAATTTAACTTAGCGGAAGCTAGCGCGGATCCATGGCTGTAGGCACTATAGGCATGCCCAAAACTAGTATCCGACCGAAGGTTCGGTTTCGGTTTCGGTTTCGGCAAGTTTCGGCAAGAAATTGTAGTTTCGGTTTCGGCAAAAAATCTGCCGAACCTTCGGCAATGCCGAAACTCATGACGTACTCAAGAATTTTCACGTAGCTTAGATACTTTTGAGTGTTTTTATAGCTTGTGAACCTAATCTTAAGACATAGTAAATTTTAATATATTATATATTAATGATGAGAATACTAGAATTAGTGGGGAACAGAGTGTCTTAACACTAGGTTAAGACACTCCGTTCCCTCTGCCAACCCTGCTGTGTGCGGGATATAGCGTGAAGATAAAAATAAAACGTACTATGAACTGCTGACGACAGATTAAATGAACTATCCCTGTTAGTCTGTAACGAAACTGTGTGTCTGTTCGCGTAAGTGTGGCTCCTTTCAGGGGTCGAATACCTATGATTGATTGATATTTTGCGAACCCTGGGCTAGTTACTATATTGGAGGCTTGCCTTAATATTATTTAAATATAACCGTTTTCTATATAAATGTTACATAGTATATAGTCAATAAGTTAATATAAATATATATCTAATGTAAACCTTATCATAAAAAAGCACAAATTTCTCTGCAAGAAATGCACAGTTACGTTAAAGGTGAAAACCTTTTGGTATAAAAATACCTATTAACCAAGTGTTGCCAATCGTAAGTGGCGACCGAGGGCCTTGATAACCCACAGGTCCCTTGGCAACAGCTCAAAAAACCTCTATGTAAATCCCTAGGAGACTTGGGTAAAGAGAACTGGCGTAGGTCTAGACTAACAAGTTATCCGATTCATATAGTGGTCAAGTTGAAAAAATATGTTCCAACTTTTTAGACCAAAAAAATGAACTGAAAAAATTTCGATTTTTTTCTCTTTCAGTATTTATCAGGATAGAGCGGAACACGTCGTTCGAAGATATTTTTCATCTTAAGATCTCAAAACTAGACACTTTAAGCTTTAAAATGTTTTTTTTTTATTTCAATGCGACCATTTTTGAGTAAAATACAGCCACTTGGAAAACCTCAAAAAAATTGGATTTTTTTATGATCCTTTAATTATTTCCGCTAGTATATATAATAAAATCAATGTAATCACAATAATTCAAATGCACATGTAATTTTTAAAGCGTAAAAAATGTATTTTTTACATATTATTCAAATTTTATGACGTCATCAGCAGTTTCGGTTTCGGTTTCGGTTTCGGCCGAAACTGAAGTCAGAACCGAAGGTTTGGTTTCGGTTTCGGCTGAAAATGCAGTTTCGGTCGGACACTACCCAAAACCCAAATTGCTTGTGACGTCATATTTTTTTTGTCTTGAGACAAGTTTACCAACTTACACTAGATTTTAATATCACTGTATCACCTTTATAAAATTAAAAAAATATTGACGCCGAGTTTTCAATTATAATTTTTTTTTTGCATTGCATCCCGCTTATTGTTTGCACTCATCCACCTACACAGGTTGACTGGAAGTGATCTCTTCTAGAGATAGGTCCACCGTTGTAAACCATCATTTTCTGTTATACATTTTCTCGATATTGTTTTTAAATGCAATAAAGAATACATATTATCTCCGTGTTAATACTTCATGGTCGATATTACGGTGGCTTTGACTAAAACCTCTTTGGAAAGCTGGATCCGACTGTGATCGGAACATGACTGCGCTTTGGAGACCGTCCAAGCATTCTAAAATTGCCTATATTGAATTTACTGATTAACAAAATTACTAAATTTAAAAAGTTACTTAATATTGGTATATATCCTGCTTTTTCCGTTAGCACCTACCACATATCTTTACATAAACATATCTTTACGTAGTATAAAGAAAAGTCGCTTCCCGCATCTATATATATGTGTATATGCTTCGATCTTCAAAACTACGCAACGGATTTTGATGTAGTTTCTTTTAATAGATAGAATGATTCAAAAGGAAAGTTTATGTGTATAATATATGCGTAATATAGTAGAGATACACTGATAATTTCGGAGGTTTCTAATGTAATGTCTATATGTCTATAGTGAAATAGTTGTGTAGTTCACGCAGGTGAAACCGCAAGCGGGCCACTAGTAAGCAACAATTAACTAATAATAAATAATTTAATTTCCAGGGCAAAAGACTCGGAACACGCAGCAGAGGCGGGCGTACATGGGCTCGCGACAGCGGCCGTCAGACACACAAGAGCCAACCATATACGTCAGTCCGGCCAACTTGCCCCCACCGCCCAAATATGGTAAGATTGGAAAGGATTTTCTTATTTTTTACGATTTTAAAGTGTTATCGGTTTTTTTTATTTTTTTAGCTTAATGCTGTATTCCACACACAGCAGGATAGGCAGAGAGAAGCTTGTGTTAAGACACTCCGTTCCCCACGCACCGCTGATATCGGAGGTATTAGGAGGAATCCTGCTGTATACGGGATACAGCGTGAAGCTATATAAAAAATTAAAAAAATAATGTTCTCTATATCAATAACCCATTAAAGCTCTGATGATAGATACGATAGTTCTAGATTCCTTTTGAGTTCGGACACAAGAAGGAAAGAGAGTATTTTGGCAATAAGTTATTTTTCTGCCATAAAAAGAAAAAGTGTGAAGCTGTCATTTTTATTTAAATATTTTTTTGAGCTTCACACAGTATCCTGCTCACAGCATGGTAAGCAGAGGGAACATTAAGACTCTCCGTTCCCCACTCTCTGCCAAATTCTGTAAGCATTACGTGTAAAGTGGCGCTTCATTGCCGTACTTTGCTTCGACACCAGAACAAAGAAAATGGAAATATTAAATATTTTCACTCCTCGAGTGGGAATCGAACCCACAACCAGTCGTTTTACAGTCACACTTTGTGCCCTCAAGTCACGACTAGCCTCTCTCTGAATATTAATATGCTTAATTTTATTGAATTTTATGCGTATAATTTTATTTAATCTATGTTTTTCTATCATTACAGAGGCAATGGCACCCCCCAGTTACGAAGAGGTAGTTGGCATTCACTACCCCAACTACCAACCACAAATACAACCAATCACGCAACCAATAACAACCGCACTCGCTCAAAGCTCAAATCCCGAAAACAGTGCAACCGGTAACGGTAACAACAGTACAGTTGGTAACAGTAACGACTCTAGTGGTAACAGTAACATCCCTAGTGGTAACAGTCAGGTTTCTCCATCAACGGTTATAACAGTTACTTCAGATGACCGAACCACGGTTACGGTTGCAAATTCGTGATTTAATCATTCAGTTGTTTTTATATAGAAATCACAATTTCTATTTTCGATGCATTTAAATGGTTTTTAACATATATTGTGTGCTATGTTTGGAAATTTTAAAGTTATTTCGAAAAAAAGTTATTTTTATTAAAAATATATTAATTATATTGTTATATTTTTAATATTAATAAATTTGAACGAACAAAATATCGCTAGTTTCTTTGCACATATATTTTAAATGAAGAAATACAGCGATTTGACGATATTTTTTTTGTATTTATTTAAGAAAATTTTAAAAATTAAACGACATGAACAAAAGTAAAATTAATACAGTGACATAATTCAGCCTTTACAGAGGACGCGAGGCTGATTTTTTGTTTCTTTCCTAAGAAAAATATATGAAATTTGTATATTTAATAAAAAAAATATTTACGTACCTGTAAGTATATGATGTTATATTTGGTAAAAAAAATATATTTATAATAAACATTTAGATATAAGGAATGATTCTTTTATTTTACACTCACTTTTATTATATTATTTGAGTATTTGAGTCTTCTTTTTTAGCTTCACGCTGTATCCCGCATACAACGGGGTAGGCAGTGAGACACTCCATTTTTTAGTTAGTTAGTTTAGTGACGGAACTTAACGCCGTGCCTTTGCCTGGACACCAGAGCGAAGAAAATAGAAATATAAAATATTTTCACTCGATTTCTCGATTGGGAATAGAACCCACAACCAGTCGCGCTTACAGTTACACTTTGTGCCCGACTGGCCTCATATTTGAGTCTAACTACGACAATTAAGTCGAGAGATAACATTTTATATATAAAAAAGCAGTTTTACATAGTGACATTTAGCCAAAGAGAAACTAGTGTCAAGACACTCCTCCACTCCGTGCAAATTTAAGTGCTAAGTGGCGATATGCAACGCCGAAGTTTTTGAGAATGGAAATAAAATAATTAAAAATAATTATTTCATCATATGCCCCGCTGCGACACGGTGGCCACAAAAAATATAATTTAAAAATTTATGTCATACTACATTCACATGATACTATCTATACTAATATAATAAAGATATAAAGTTTGTAACTTTGTTTGTAAGTGGTAATCGTCAAAATACTGAACTGATTATGAAAATTCTTTGACAATTAGAAAGCTACACTACTCAGGAGTGCTATAGGCCATATTTTATAATGATTGAATACAAAGTTCAAAAAATCCTTAAGGGGCTCGAATAGGTTAGTTATTTATATATTTGGAATAGATATAAAAAGCAAAATTAAAAATTTTGAAAACCCCACAACGGTATAATTGTAAATGAAAAAGGATAAAATAACTAGAAATCTCCCGCCTAAAAGAATATATGTAACGAGATGATGGGGACGACTTCGTCGGGGGCTGTCATTACTTTAACTTTGCACAAACCTTCTCATAGGTTTTCATGTTGTTAAAACAAGTTTGGCAAAAAAATTAAAATATCAACATAAATTTACAGTTTTGATAACTGGTATTCCTTTTAACAACTTTAAGAACGAAATCTACACTGAATTTAAAATAGAGATTGCAACTGGCAGCCCCAAGAACATGCAGTAGTTAAACTTAAGCGTATCATTGAAACTGCATCCAAATCGAATTCGTCATTTTACCTTTGCACAAACTATATTTTTCTGCAGCGCCCCCTGGTGACCTGTCACCTTAATATAAATTTAAAAACATGCACTAAGCAAAGCGGAATCTACTAATACTGAAAACTCTTTCCAATTTGGTTTGTTTCGGTTTTACACAAAAAAATAGAAGCAGCTACTTACTGCAGCGCCCCCTAGAGAGTTGACACATACATGAAAATATGTACGAATACACATATATGAAAATATGCACAAAGTAAACTTGAATCTACCATTGAAAACTGCATTCAAATCGGACTCGTAGTTTTAGTTTTGCACAAACAAATGTACTTACTGCAGCGCCCCCTGGTGAGTGGTCACCGTAACATATATATGAAAAGACGCACCAATTAAGCCTGAACATACCCTTAAAAGTTACATCGAAATTAGACTAGTAGTTTTTGATTTGCATAAACAAATGTTTACTGCTGCGCCCCCTGGTGATCTTTTTCCGTAAAAAAAAAATTAAAAAGCTAAGTCAATTTCTGAAAACTCTATCCAATCGGATTAGTAGTTTCGGTTTTGGCGGCCACCTGTTGGTTTGACACGATAAAACACATCTAAGAACTATCACCAATTAAACTTGAATATATCGCTAAAAACTATATCGAAATCAGACCACTACTTTTTGAGATAATTGATAACATTCGTTTTCACCTAAAATGCTTACTGCAGCGCCCCCTAGTGAGTTAAGGCAATAAGACATATCTAAGAACATACGCCAATTGAACCTTAACCTAGAAAACCGTATCAAAATCGGACTTATAATTGACATAGTAATTTGCACAAACATACAAACAAACAAACGAACGAACGAACGAAGAAACAAACAAACAAACAAACAACCTGTCACCCCAAACACATATACAGTCGCCGTTCCGTCGCGGGTAAAAAAAATAATCATATGACATATGTACCATACATAATCTAATGATGGAATAATCAAGTGTTGAACTTAATTAATTCAATCTCTTTTTAATATAAAGTTTTGAATATGACAGAAAAATACATTACATTACCTACAGGCTTTGCCGCGACTTTGTCCGTGTGAAATTAAAAAAAAATATAAAAAAAGCCTAAATTACAACCTAATATAGTTTATTTGATAGTGAAAGTCCCGTTAAAACCTGTCCAGCCGTTCCAGAAATTAGCCGGAATAAACAAACAGACAGACAAACATAATTTGTAATAAATGATATTTTGGTTTATGTACCGTGTATACATAAGTAAGCATTTAGTAAAAAGCGATTGTTTTGTTATTACAACCAGGCACTCTAATTTTATTTATTAATATATATTTATAGGATAAGACAAGTAATAAAAAAATATATCTACTAAAGTAAGAGCACAATGTATTGTTAATACTTTTGAGAGTATTTATGTCTATAATTCGTTAAACGATGACATTTAATATTTAAAAAAACAATAAGGTATGTATTAATTTGGACTTGGAACTTTGAATTCATTTTAAACCTTTTTGAATTTCAGAATCATTCTTTTATAAATCAAATTCATATTTCAAGATAGATTAATAACGGACCAAAAGAATACCTGAAAATGCATTTGTTTCGTCATAGTTTAAAATATTAAATATGTCAGATAATCTGCAAGCACAACAATATTATATTATATATTTTTTTTTGTTTTCACGTTGTATCCCGAACACATTCGGGTAAGCAGAGGGAATCTAATGTTAAGACATTACGTTCCCCAAGCACCGCCGAATTGTGGAGGCATTGCGTGTTAAGTGGTGGAACTTAACGCCGTGCTTTGCCTCGACACCAGACGAAGAAAATGGAAATATTAAATATATCCACTCCTCGAGTGGGAATCGAACTCACAACCAGTCGCTTTACAGTCACACATTGTGCCTCTGCGCCACGACTGGCGTCTTTGCCTCTGCCAGTGACTATTATATAAATTCCTAACCTTAAATTATTGATTGATAATGTATAGTAAAAATAAAAGGGGGCCAGGAATAGATCCTTGTGGTATGCCCAACCTTAGGGAAGATTCAGGTAGTTTTAAATTATTTATATTAATTAATCTGTTCAAATTTATATTTAGCGCCTGCACGTTTTTAATAGAAATAATGTAATTTTGTAAATTAAATTTGTTATTTACTAATTAGTATGTTGTTTTTTCTTTATAATACTTTAAACTTCTTGACACTTATAGTCTATATTCTGTACAAGATAGGTTGATCTTTTTGGCAGATGGCCTAGTGATGGGAAACAGAAAATATCTAGTAATCTTAAAAATAACGTTTTAAAATACTTTTAATTGGGACGAGATTTACACTTTTTGGCCCATGTTTCTTGGGAAATGTTGTTTGATTACTTATTGGAGGTCCGAGAATAATCTCGTATGTAAAAATTAAGGTGGAAAAATAATATAGTTTTATGTTTAAAATAGTTTTTATTAAGGAAGGGGAGCAAAGTCAAGATCATCATAACTAGAGAAGTTGGAGCTTGTGTCACCAAGAACTTTAATTATTATTTCATGTTCAATAAAATTATCGAAGTGGACATAGCGCATCATTAACCGTCATCCGATGTAACATTATACAAGCGTCTATTACTTTCAGTGTTCCTACTTAAATATTACTTTGAAGCAATAAAAGTTTTCAAAATTTTTGGATAACACTTGAATCTTTAGGGACTTTTGTGTTACGCGCATTTTTTTAACAATTTTTAAAATTATAAATATTAAGAAAATAACTCCTGTCGCTCACTGTGCGGCTACCAACACTCACTAAATTTAAAATCGTTCGTGGACCACTATATCCGTTCTGCGGACCATTGGTGATCCGCGGACCACTGGTTGCGAACCAGTGATATATATGGATCATGCCTAATTTGACCTTTATTTTTTAACCGGATTATTTTATATCAGGACACCATATTATATTAAATAAATAGTTTTATTTCTCGCCAAATGATCAGTCATCGAAATAACCTTTGGGCAGTGAATTTCGTGTAAATCAGCCATCAGAGATTCTAACAACAAAATGAAGTTGTAAGAAGCGTTTAAGAATTTCAACGTAACACGATGAGCACGTATAGCTTAACTAGCGGCCCGCTCGCGGCTTCACCGCTTGAACTTTTTCGTTATATTGCAACCATCGGGGGCGCATTTTTAAAAAATAAAGTAGTCTATGTTTAAGCTTAGATTATCAACTATATTTCCAAAATTCATTACAATTGGTCAAGCGGCTTAGATTTTTCATACAAACTTTCATCGCCTATTTGAACCCTTTGGAGGTTGATTTTATGGTTTTTTTTGGTTGGTTGAAAAAATAAGTAGCCTATATTTGTCCGAATATTTTGTACTACAAATTGTTGTTCTAAATTTCATCCAAATCGGACCAGTAGAATAGCCGTGAAAGCGTGACAGACAAACACACAGACATTCGCATTTATAATATAAGTATGGATTGTTTAAATCACTTGGACGGATGCCATAGGGTTGATTTTCTCCCTTGTTTATTTTTTTAAATATTTTTTTTATCTTAAGTATGTTATTTATACTTTTAGAGTCATTAAAGTGATAATTGTTCGATTAGTTAAATAGGAAATTAGTAGATTAAGTAAAATCTCACATAAATGGTTTTGTATTTTTTTTAATTTTAATTGGTGCCCACCAAATAAAACAAAATTCTACAAATAATCCTTAAATAATGCTATTTCCTTACATAGTATAAAGCAAAGTCGCTTCCCGCGTCTGTCTGTATGTAAATATGCTTAGATCTACGCAGCGGATTTCGATGCCGTTTCTTATAATAGATAGAATGATTCAAAAAGAAAATTTACTCGTATATGTATAATACATGCTTAATATAGTAAAAAACACAAATAATTTCAGAGGTTTTAAAAGTAATGTCTTTGTGCCTTTAATACTGTTGATTTCGATATCGTTCTAGCAATCCTTAAATCTATTAGAGTCTCCTCTGAGGCTATTGAATGGTTTTTCTCATACTTACACGAACGTGAGCAATACATCTATCTCAACGAAAAAGGTCATCTGTGTGCCATCTTAGTGCTGGTGTGCCACAGGGTTGCGTCCTGTCCCATTTACTTTTTTCCATTTATATCAATTCTCTTACCAAACTTCTGTCCTTATTCTTCCACTTATATGCCGATGCTTTGCAGATCTACACAACCGTGGATGTTAATGACATTGTAAAAGCTAAAAGTTTAGTTAATTCGAATCTGCAAATAATCAACACCTGGAGCAAGTCATATGGCCTATCAGTAAATCCCAAAAAAACCCAAATATGTATTCTTGGCAGTCCTAAACAATTATCGAAGCTCCATTTTGCTTCTCTTCCCACTATAGTTTTCGACAGCAGCAAATTGGAGTATTGTGATGTTGTGAGGAATCTAGGTATCAAGGTGGATAGTACACTTTCTTGGGCTCCTCAAATTTCTGAGTTGAGCCGCAAGATGTACTGTGCTATTGGTAGATTAAAAAGATGGAAGTATCTGTTACCTCTCAAAACCAAAATATCTTTGGCCCACTCGCTTTTACTACCCATTCTAGACTATGCAGAGACTTGTTACCTGGACTTATCCCAACATTTGCTCCAAAAGCTGAACCCATGCAGAATCTGGTCATCAGATTCATTTTCGGACTGAGGAAGTTTGATCCCATCAGTGAGCATCGCTCAAGGCTTCGATGGCTCTCTATGAGGGATCGACGGAATCTTCATGTACTCACTCTGCTCTATTCCATTCTCTTTCATCCCAATACTCCATCGTACCTCAAGAACCGCTTCACCTTCCTCGGCTCCAAATCCTGTCTTCCGCTAAGTCTCCGATCCCAAAATGACAACATTTTAGAGATTCCACTGTGCCGTACTCGCTGTTACAGTGAGTCTTATACTGTCCAGGCTGCGGAACTGTGGAATAAGCTACCACGGTCCACAAGACAATCTAAGTGCTTAAGTGTATTTAAGAAAAAGGTCAAAAACTACTATCTCACAATATAGTCTATGTAGTATATTTTATGGATGTTCATAAGTATGTGTATGTATGTTCATATATTCTATATATATTTATTTATTTATTATGTATGTGTATTTTATGTATTCTATGTGATAGTATATATATGTACGTTTAAAATTAATATTAACACTCTATATCTAGCTCAGAACGCACTTTGCCCGCTCTTGTACTTTGATTCCAGTAAGTCGGTTGTCTGGAAGAGATCGCTGCTAGTGATAAGGCCGCCTTTTCATACTATTAAGGTTCTATTTAAGATCTGTGGCGTGTGTAAGATAGTGGCGTAGTTCACGCAGGCGAAGCTGCAAGCAAGCCTATAAGAAAGGAAATAAGAAAAGTATGAAAAAAATTAACAAACAAACAAACAAAACTTGTACTACATCCATACTTATATTATAAATGCGAAAGTCTGTGTGTTTGTCTGTCACGCTTTCACGGCTAATCTACCGGTCCGATTTGGATGAAATTTTGAATGAAAGTAGTAAAAGTGACTGGGTCTAACATAGGCTACTTATTTTTTCAAAAATCAACCTCTAAAGGGGGTGAAAGTTTATATGAAAAATCTAAACCGCTTGACCAATTGTAATTAATTTTGGCATAAATATAGTTGATAATCTAAGCTTAAACATAGGCTACTTTATTTTTTGAAAATGCGCCCCTGAGGGTTGCTATATAACTAAGTAGATCACGCGGCGAAGCCGCGAGCGGGCCGCTAGTATGTATATAATTATCTAAATCTAAGGATATCAGATCTGAAAATGAATAAAAATAGCTTTCTAATCGTCGTATGTTTATATCTCGTCGTCGTATATTTAGATAATGAACTATTTTCGGGGATATTGACGTCACTTCCCGCTCAAGAATAGTAATCCTTTGCGTTAATTAATCTTAGAGATAAATGACAAGGTATAAATAGTATAATAGCATGTTTGATACTTTACTGCTGTAGTAACGTTTAGGAAATTGAATATACATATATCTGAAGATATGAAGTGATACTCAAATAAAATAGAAGTTATTTCCGTCAAGAATAGAAAAAAACAGAGAGAAGAGAAAAAGCTAATTTTATTTGTTTAATAATTATTGCAAGTTTATATTTTAAATACTGAGTTCTATTAAATGAAATTTAATTAGACATTTCATGAAGATATATCAAAAATATTAATTATTTAAAAAAAAAATATATTATCATTATCTGAACGTAATAAACAAAATGGAAACCTCGAAGGATATTATCACGAATGATGTTTTTGAAGAAGAAAATCCAGATACTTTAGCCAGTTTCGTTTGGTACATAAGCCTGTCTTGTGCGTGTGTTTTATTAACAGTCATCATGATGGTTGCTTTAAAGATGATGTGGTCAACAGGTATGGTTAAATATAATATTTACATATTTAATTTATAATTTACTAGTGGGAACTGCTTGCGAACTACACAACTATTTCACAATAGGCACGCGCCGTAATAATATCACATTAGAAACGTCTAAAATTATCATTATTTCTCTACTATATTATGCATGTATTATACATATAAACCTTCCTTTTAACATATTCTATCTATTAAAGGAAACCGCATCATGTAGAGTTAAGCATATACTAGATGTAGGTACATACAGGCAGACACGGGGAGCGACTTTGTTTTAAACTATGTTAGATTAGCTGTGACCCGCAACTTCGTCTACATAGTAGTAGGAGATATTTCTGCCAAATTTGACAAGACCTCATTAATCCACACCTGCGACAGGTCTGGATTAAGAAGTTTTAGTAGAGGAAAATTTCCTTTCTAAACGGCAACCAACAACTATAAATTATTTTAAAATGAAACTATTTTTAACCGAATTAACTGTGTATATTTTTGGTATTCGAAAATACATTTTTAGAAAACCCGACGCTTTACAGTAGTCCCTTCCATTTATAGAGATTTGACAATTGACATTTCGAGTGTCATTTACTTGACGCCATCTTAAACAGAAGATTATGTATAGCACCCGGCAACTAATAATGCACTTCAATGCTTAAAACGAAACAGCCAGCCAGTTTCTGTTTCGTAGAGCGCTGTCTCTGTTACTCAGATGGTATGTGACGTTTGTCACTGGTTCGTCAGTCTTTGTACAGATACGGTAGAGTACGGTCGCTTTCAGTTTCAAATATATATATAGAGTTGTTACTATCCCCAAACTACTCGTATTATTTTTACAATGGCATCTTTAATAAAAAGAGGAAAACCCTTGCACGGTCAGTCACGTGAAATTATATATAATGTTTATAAATATTTTCTACCGCTTCACTGATAGACTTGTGATAAATACGAATGATAATGACAGTGATTTTGACCTTATTGAGAGCACAGATTGTGAAATGGAAGAAATTGGGACTTCTGGCAGTTAGGCTCGCACATCTTTTTCATTTTTTTATATTTTCAGGCGTCAAATTTAATTATTAAATAAAAAGGAATCGACATCGTTGAAGTTGACAACTATATTGTCGTTTTAACAGCTTTTAATAGATACCTCACTGTTATTGTTTTAAGCGAGAGAGACAACGCTCTACTAAGTCGAAGCTATCCGACTGCTTCATTCTAAGCATCGATGTGCATTATTAGCTGTCGGGTACTATACATTTAAAGTCTTAAGTCCAGCACACAAGAGAGCAAGATACAGTCAGCTCATTTTGCAAGAATCCAGGGCAGTATGCGAGGTAACTAAGAAATCGTTGGCGGTAGTTTGATATAATAATTATATTAAGTGACAGACGAATGCCACCTACCCACGAGTGTGAGGACGAAGTACTGTGAAGTGTTGGTAGCGTCCAGTTTTCTAAAAATATATTTTTAAAATCCAAAACGCGATTAATCCTGTTAAAAATCATTTTATTTCAAAATGTGCAATAATCACGGAAATAAGAGATATCTATATGAAACTCTAATCGTTGAAGTTGTTCGTAGATAACGGTTCGCTTATTCCAAATTACAAGAATGGATATTCCAAGAATTGTTTTATTTTTACATCAACGTGCGTATTTTTTTTTTAAAATATTTTGTTGTTATGCTTTTTTGGTTGAAAATATTTGTTTTATTGGTCTTAAAAAAAGTAAATAGTAAAATTCGTATTAAAATTTGAATTGATATAAATATATTTTTAAAATGAACGTTGTCTTACATTAAGATATAATAGAAAGACATGTTAGCTAAGAAAAGCTTCTAATTAGAATTTAAATAACCTTATTTTTGTCAATTATTCATTCACTGTTATATAAACGTGTAAAATATGTTACAATTTTATTAAACATTTTTAGGTTCCCTGTGCCTACCCTGCTGTGTGCGGGATGCTGTGTGAAGCTAAAAAATAAAAAAAAATAAAAGAAAAATTATTAAACATTTACAATTAAATAAAATTAATTAAAATTTTATTTAGCATTTACAAGAAACTTATCAATATTTTGTTTTCATTACAGGACAAAAAGGCAATACACAAGAAAGTCAAACATATACTCAAGATCCTACAGTTTATGTCAGCCCGATGACTTTAGCACCACCGCCAAAATATGGTAAGTTTCAGTTTAGTTTTGTTCACTTCAGTTCTTTTACTTCCCTTCACCAATGTCACTATGTATGGAAAATAGTAACTATTCGTTTTAGGTCCCATTTCAACGTGGTGAAATTATTATTATTATTGAAGTGAAAACTTCTTTAGGCGCCTTGAGCGTTTTGGTAGAGGGTTAAATCCTCGGTTCGCGTCACCGACATGCTAATGATAATAGTATTGAAATTGAAATTCGTGTAAATATAAATATTATGTGCGCGTAAGATAATTGTATATTTATTATTTTTTCAACCACTTTGTATTTATATTTTGTTCATGATTTGTTTAACCCATCATATGTAACTAATAAATAAAACATAAAAAAATTCATATAATTTTTGCATATAGTTTTAATTACACTCAACTTAATAGTTCCGTTTTCACTTCTATCGGCTCTCCCACGACTGCTACTGTTTTTTTTTATTACCTTCTCGTCGTATCCCGCACACAGCAGGGTAGGCAGAGGGAATCTAGTGTTAAGACACTCCGTCCCCCACTTTCCGCCGAAATCGAAAATATTATAATTTAATAATAATTAATTATTTACATTTCTCCGCTCTGGGTAACAAAGTAAGATTTTGAATTCTGCTACTTAGAATGTAATATCTCGAATTCGGCCACAAAATGGAGAACGAAGTTTCTTGAGACTAGATCTCACTGACTTACCCAAACAATGTACGAAAGTTTAAGCACTTTTGGTACCTAAGGTACATTTACTTAAGTACGTACATAAATTGTTAAACCTAAGATATTATAAAATAATTTGAATTCAAATATGGATATTATGAAAAAAAAATGAAATTTTTTGACTGGAACGTGTTATCTAAATTTTATAGCATCAGTAGCTTTATTGATTTTTGTGCATTTATTTATAAGTAATGGGGCCAGTCGTGGCGCAGTGGCACGAACCTGTGACTGTAAACGACTGGTTGTAGGTTCGATTCCCACTCGAGAAGTGGAAATATTTAATATTTCCATTTTTTCGCTCTGTTATCTGAGGTAAAGTGCGGCGTTAAGTTCCGCCACTTCACACGCAATGCCTCCGAATTCGGCGGAAAGTGGGGAACGGAGTGTCTTAACACTAGGTTGCCTCTGCCTACCCTGCTGTGTGCGGGATACAGCGTGAAGCTATAACAAAAACATATTTATAAGTACATCCGCCTTAATCATTCATTGATTATGAATGAAATTTGTATAGCGACTCTATGTACATTTTTATTGAATGTATCGTGTAGTTATCAGATAACCGCCTTATTAATAAAATGATAACACAAAGAGGGGCATAAACATGGCTTATTATAAATAAATATAGCTTAAACTATAATAAAACTATTAAACAATATCATTGTTATTTATAGTAGGCTATAAAGTTATAGTTGTGGGTTTGATTTCCACTCGAGGAGAGGAAATATTTAATATTTCCCTTTTTTTCGTTCTGGTGCCGAGGCAAAGAGCGGCGTTAAGTTCCTCCATTTAATACGCAACGCCTCCGAATTCGGTGGAAAGTGGAGAACGGAGTGTTTTAACACTAGGTTCCCTCTGCCTACCCTACTGTATGCGGGATACAGCGTGAAGCTAAAAATCTGTAAATTTATAATTAAAATTATAATTTAGTCATTAATATTCACATGTAGAGGTCATCTTGGCGCAATGTAGCACCTAAGTACGTATACACGCGAGATGTAGGTTCAATTCCCACTGGCAGGAGTTATATTTTAATTATTTTCATATCTCCACTCTGGTACTTAAGACAAAGCGCGATGTTGACATCAACCACCCAACACACAATGTGTCGATATTGGGCGGTAAGCGGAGAACGGAGTGCCTTGACACTATCTTCTCTCCGACTAAACTGTTATGGAGGAAAAAGAAAAAAAATACGCCTAAAACGATTAAGAATCCATAGCTAAGCGATCGGAGTGCTCGTTATCCAAGAGGCACTTTTCAATTCTTTTTTCGTTTCAAGTTACTTACATATTTTTTATAAAATAACTAAGTTTTTGGTATGTTTCAGTAAAATTAAGAAATGCCTGAATAATACTCGTACAAATGATTCTTGCAAACTTTACCTATTTTTTTTTATCCATACTTATAAATGCGAATATCTGTCTGTTTGTCTGTCACTGTTGTCTTGTTTTGTTGTTTGTCTGACACTGTTTGTTAATCTTTCGATTTGAATGAAATCTAGGTTCAAACATAGGCTACATTTTTTTTTTCAAAAATCAGCCCTCAAAGCTTGACCGATTGTAATTAGTTTTAGCATAAAGATAGTTGATACACTTTGACACTGAGTTAAGCATAGGAAAACTTTTTTTTTGAAAAATCACCCCAAGGGATTGCAATATCACAAAATAGCGATAGTTGAGTAGTTCACGCAGCGACGCCGCGTTAAATAAATATGGGCGTTTATCTTATTTTGCGCTTAATTCCGCGGTTTTTTAAATCATTAAGATTCAATTAAAAAGGATTTACTTTTAATATAAAGCATATTTTATCATTCCCAGAATCACTAGGACCACCCAGTTACGAAGACGCAATTAGAACATTATCCTCAAACAGTCGACTACATATACAACCAATTCTTCAACCAATAACAACCGCACTCGCTGAAAGCTTGAACACTGAAAATAGTACGACTGGTAACGGTAACAGTAACCAAAGTAGTACAACTGGTAACAATTTAAGATCAACAGTTATAGCCATAAGTTGACTATTTGACCAAATGTATGTATGTAAATGTACGCTGTTTCCAGCACATAACAGGGTAGGCAGAGGGAACCTAGTGTTAAGACACTCTGTACCCCCGTGTTAAGTGGCGAAACTTAACACCGCGCTTTGCCTCAATACCAGAGCGAAGAAAACGGGTAAATATTAAATATTTCCACTCCTCAAGTGCGAATCGATGCCACAACCAGTCGAGTATACACCTTTATGCCACAACTGGCTTACATATGGAACTGTTGTAGGTAAATATATAATAGATCTTTTTCAATTAAGTATATTATTTGTAGAGCCCATCATAGTAGAGTGGCACAACGTCTGCTGCAACTAGATTGATTTTAGGTTCTATTTCCACTCTAGGAATGATCCTTTTGTTTCTTATTGCTGGCACCTAAGTCTCAATTATAGGTGAAATGGAGAACAGAGTATCGTGACACTAATGAAGGAAAAAGCGTGAAGATTTTTTTATGTCGTCGAAAAAAAAGTTAGACGGTTAATTGTAAAAGTCTTATTTACCTAAAAAGCTTAAAAGAATCTACTTGTTAAAGCACCTTATTTCAACATTCATATTTTTTTAGTATTTCAAATGTTATAACGATATCTGTGTACTCGTTTTAGTAGTGGGTTCGATTCCGCGTAAAGAAATTATGAATTATCAGTCTTAAGTAGATGCGTTTCTGCGATTTGATTAGGCAAAGTATACAAAAGCCAAACTACGTTATCAAAGTCAATATCTCAATATCTAATGTTAATAAATATCATTTTAAATATATTTTATGAATATAAATTAGCGTTAGAAAATAAATACTCTTATAATATATACATAGTTTGTAAATAAAAAAATGTAAATAAAAAATTAAAAATATTCTTTCCTTTTATTTTATTTTATATCTTTATTGTTAATTAATAATGTATTATAAAGTTTCCTAAATTATATTTTCATGAGTTGTGGGTTCGATTCCCACTCGAGGAGTAAAAATATTTAATATTTTCATTTTCTTTGCTCTGGAATCGATTGCGGCGTTAAGTTCCGCCACTTAACACGAAATGCCTCCAGCTTATTAAAATAGGTTTATTTTATATAGAATAGACGTGATTTATTTCAATTATGACAATTAGTAATAACATTTTTGAAAACCGGAAGTATATTTGTGGTATAAAAATATAAAGTACATATAATCACTTCCTTCCGTTACAAATTATTGATTTTCTTACGAGTTTATTGACGATTAAATTTTTGTACCGTATTACTGTAATTAAATGTGACCTTTCATATTTATTCATTGATTTTGTTGAGAGGTAAAAAATGTTGTTGACACATGTTATACAAATAGTATTATTTATCTTGCAGCATTGAATTTTTTTCAAAAATTAACAACTTAAATATTCAGATAGACGATAAAGGACGATGACGCAAGTTCGCAAAGAGGCGAGATTTAGTGGGTAGGGACCTCTCACTTTCTAGTGTGGTGGAGGCTATGCTGGAGAGTGAGAGGAACTGGTCTACGATGGTCTCCTTTTGCGAATCAGTTATTGCATTAAAGGAGGCCGCGGAGCGGATGCGCGAGACTGACGTCAACGCAAACTCGCTCCGCCGTCGGAAGCCAGGGACTAGGAGAAGGCGGTACGCGCATCTCCAACTCCCCCTACCCTAGAGGAGCTACTACGGAAGGATCGGTGTGATCCTCCTGCAAGGCATCGAGGCTGCGGGTGCTCTGGAAGAAACCCCGGAGCACCCTGAAGGCGACGGCGAGGGTTTCCGCTGGGTTTTAGTGCATAGTATCGGGCTCATTGGTGAGTCCCACAGTATCACCCGTTCGAAGGGCAATTCTGCCTGTCTTGTCTTCAAACGGTTGGTCTGCGTAAAAGCATTTCCCAGCAAAAAAAAAAAGGTCGCAAAGACGCAAGGAACGAAGACTACCTATTTTTTTCAAAAACTAAACCCTAAGGGGCTGAAATAAGGAATGACAATTTGTATAAAGAAATATATGAACAATTTGACCGTGAACGTGAAAAATACGGATCGTTAGTTAGTACTAGTAGTCTACATTTCAATTATGTATTAAGTATAAAAGACTGTGATATGATTGACAATTTTGGTATTTAGATTTTTTTAAATAATTCTTTATTTTAGTTTACTTTAATTATACGGTCTCATTTGGATGGGATTCAGAGAATAAAAACTGTTGAAGACCCTGGGTGCGCCTTGCTTTACTATAAAATATATTAGTAACTTTTTAAACAATACTAATATTATAAATACGAAAGTCTGTCTGTCTGTTACGTTTTCCCTTACATTAATCTACCGGCATGATTTGAATGAAATTTGAAACGAAAATAATTGAAGATTCAGAATCAAACAGCTGTTTTTTTTTCTAAAAATCAACCTCTAAAGGGTGGAAATAGGGAATGAAACTTTGGATGGAGCTTTGATGGACTAATCGAAAATCTCAACTTCTTCACCTATTTTTATGATTTTGTAAGACAGACCATGACGCTAGATCAAACATAGGCTACCTATTTTTTCTAAAACTAAACCCTTAGTTAGTGGGGAACGGAGTGTCTTAAAACTAGGTTCCCTCTACCTACTCTGCTGTGTGCGGGATACAGCGTGAAGCTAAACCCTTAGTGGCTAAAAAGGGGATGAAAATTCATATGAAAAATCACGTAGACGCAGTCACCAACAGGTCGCTAGTGATTTTATAAAAGAAACAAGAATTTTAACGCTTTACGCCTGATTTAATTATTCAACTCATTTAAATAGCGTAATCGCACGGATTTTTATGTAAAATAACTTAGTGGTATTTATGCCGACATGCTAGTAATTGCTTATCCTTATACAGATGTGATTTTTTTAAATAATGTCATGATTCACGTTCAACGGACTACTGTAGATGGATTTGAGTACTTATTTTATATGGCAATGTAACTTGGAGAATTTGAAATTTGATAGATAGCTAACGATGCCCTTATGATGTAGTGTTTAATGAACTAATACTGCTTATTGTACAACGATTGTGACTTCTATAGTTAGACTTAGTTTGTGACCGTCTCTATATACTTTAAGAACTTACTTGAAATTTAAAGACTAATTAATATGGTAGAAACAAAGAGGTGACTTATATTCATACTAGCGACCTAGATAAAAAATTTCATCCCTTATTTGAGCTCCTTAGGGGTTGATTCTTCATAAAATATGTCTACTGTGTTTGACCCGGGAATTTAACTATTTTCATTCCGACTTTCTTCCAAATCGGGCTGGTAGATTAGCCGTGAAAGCGTAACAAATCGTAATATAGATATGAATGTGTGTAAATCGATTAAGTGTTTTTTAGGTATCGATTAACGAATAACAAAATGGCAGCCATAGGGACAGTACATCCCCTGTATAGATACTGCTCTTTATAGCTAATAGATGATGACGCGAATTCCATAATTTTTTTTCACCCAAAAAGTGCACTAAACGTGTATTTGCTTTAAAATATAAAGAAAAAATATTTAATATTTTTTTAATCAAGTCATTTTGGCAATATGTTGATTATTAATAACAAAGTAAATTTTCAGACTTATTTCAGTCACTTTTTATTCCATTTTTTTGCTAAAACGCAATGAAGGCAAAGCCGGTGGCTAGTCGCGGTTTCGCCAGCATAAACTCCCTTTCATCCCCTACATCTTTCATCCCCTATATCTTTCATCCCGTCATCATGTTAGGGGTTTATTATTTAAAAATAGATAGGCTAATTTTCAACTCAGTCTTCAACTGTATACCTGAGAAAAACATCAAAATGAATCAATCGGTTCAGATTTTTTCTATCCAGAACTTAAAATTCCAGTATTTCAACTATTCAGGGATTGATTTTTTTAAAAAAGTAACTCATATGACCCTGGGTTTTCAACTATTTTCATTCCGACTTCATCCAAATTGGCCCAGTAGATTAATCGTAACAGACAGACAGACTTTACAATATTAGTATAGTACTTTACAATATATAGACTATAGATACAATCAATAATATCTAAAAGTTTATATCTAGACCAAGTATTCTAGAATTATTACAACTAGACGTATACACATATTATATATTACAAGTAAATAACTATATTAAACACACAAGGTCGATTTGGGTAAAGCGCGAAAAAACTTGCAAACCTCACATGCTTATAAATAGAACACATATAATGTAACGTAATGGCTCAATGGTATTAATATCGGATTTCAATTGAAGGTAACCACTTCCTTCTTGCGGTTGCAATTTGTGGTATAATATTACACTTCTTTTATTATTATACATTTTTTTTTAGCTTCACGCTGTATCCCGCACACAGCAGGGTAGGCAGAGGGAACCTAGTGTTAAGACACTCCGTTCCCCATTTTCCGCCGAATTCGGAGGCATTGCGTGTTAAGTGGCGGAACTTAACGCCGCGCTTTACCTCGACACCAGAGCGAAGAAAATGGAAATATTAAATATTTCCACTCCTCGAGTGGGAACAGAACCCTCAACCAGTCGCTTACAGTCACAGGCTTGTACCACTGGGCCACGACTGGCCACTATACTATTACTACAATAATATTTTTGATATGTTTAAGTTAATTTAATGTTTTGTGTTTTAAGACTTCTTATTTCTTGTGTCCAATAAGCATAAACTATACTAATTACTTTAAAAACAAAGAAGTCCCGCTGAGGTTCTTGCGCCGGTTCTTCTCAGGTCTGAGGCATTAACTTTAGTGAACCGGTGGTAAACTATTTGACGTTCAAAAAATGAAGCTTGTAATTATTATTATTATTTTGAATAAAAAATATTTGACTTTGACATAAATAGGACTAGTAATTTGAGAGCGAAATGGTATTTACCTTTTCCCATATAATAGAGTAGTCTGATAGGATCTAATGTAACAAGAGAGAAAATGTTTTCCGATTTTAACTTTATCTTTATCATCAAGACAGAGAAAAGGAAATAATTAGCTTCACTCTATATCCCGTACACAAGGAAGGTAGGCGGAACCTAGCGTTAAGACATTCCGTTCCCAATGCACCGCTGGATTTGGAGGCTGCTCCAAGCATATTTTATAACGCTGCGCTTTATCTTACATCTAACAATTTGAAAATTGAGAAATGTCTCTTTTTTACCTTTACGCTCCAGCTAAGAGCAGGGTAGGCAAAGGGAACCTAGTGTTAAGACACTCCGGTCCCCACCCACCGCCGAATTCTAGAGGCATTGCGGGTTAAGTGGCGGAACTTAACGCTCGACACCAGAGCGAATAATTGGAAAATAAAATATTTCCACTCCTCGAGTGGGAATCGAACCCACAACCAGTCATTTACAGTCACACGTTCGTGCCACTGCGCCACGACTAGCCCAGACTATAAATGTATTACAAAGTAGACTTAAAATAACATTAAGTCATAAAACTAAGAAACATAATAAAATTAATAAGCAAGTTACATGTATATTTGTCCTCATTACAGATACATATGTACATACATATATACAATATGTGTTGCAACCTTCACGCGATTTATATGTGCAGTGATTTTGCAGTAGGATATCCATATATTTTGAGCAAACTAGAACATTTATTGGTAGGTAAAATACGCGTTGCCTTAGCAACGTCGCTATATGTCACTTTATACCAAAATGTATGCTAAATATTTTTTTTTTAGCTTCACACTGTGTCCCGCACACAGCAGGGTAGACAGAGGTAACCTAGTGTTAATACACTCCGTTCCCCACTTTCTGCCGAATTTGGAGGCATTGCGTGTTAAGTGGCGGAACTTAACGCCGCGTTTTATCTGGACACCAGAGCAAAGAAAAGGGAAATATAAAATATTTCCACTCCTCGAGTGGGAATCGAATCTACAACCAGTCGTTTACAGTCACACGTTCGTGCCATTGCGCCAAGACTGCCACATTTTGAATGATACTTATTTTCTTAATTTCTTATCACATATATTATTTTTGTGTATTGCGTAAGATAGTCTGCGCTGACTCACACTTGACCACTAAATTTCAATACATTACTTTCATTCGTATTTTTCCCTTATAGCAGGGTTGTCAGGCTGCAGCTAATATCAAGACACTCCGTTCTCCACCTTCCGCCCGGAATCGAGACTACGCGTTCTGGGTAGGGATCCTCAAAGCCGCATTTTTTTACCAGTGCAGGAAAATTAATTTCTTTTTAATGTAATAATTTATTTATACCTGTGAGAGTACCGTAAAAGGGGAGTAACCCAGTAACTTAAAGTTAATAAATTCGTTCGGCTCCGAAATTCGATTGGCTCGCGACCACTATCATGTCAAAAACGAACCGCCAAATATCTGATGACGTGTTCTGGTTCGATGACATGTAAGCCTATTCTCACCTATCCTTCTCTTTCCTTCACCCTCAAGGTCGGCAACGCATCCACAACTCCTCTGACGTTGTGGATGTCCATGGGCGAAGGCTTACCATCAAGTCGTTCTTCTGCTCGTTTGCTTTCTTTTATACTTAAAATAATAAATAAAATATGGTCACTACACATTAATTGTGGTCTCAAGATAACTGAATGTGACATGCGACTTTGATTCAGGTGCATGTATCCACGATAATAAACCATTGCCTCAGTATTTCATTTATTTATATAGAATAAACATTTTCTGTTTATTTTACATTTAAAAAGTTTAAATAAAAATGACGCCTTTATTTATAAATAAAAATATATTAATAGTATCAGTATAAAACTATCGAAGTATAGAAACCCACAACCAGTCGCTTTACAGCCGCACTTTGTGCCGCTGCGCCAGTACTGGCCCCTATAATTATTACCTCAGTGGAAATCAAACCCACAACCAGTCGCTTCACAGTCAGACGGTGTCTCACTGTGCCACAATAACCTCAACAGCTATCAATTAAATTGTCGATACGAAATAGGTTGTTATATAAGTGAAGGGCCAATTTTATAAAATAAGACGTAATACAGCACATACGAATATAATCATTCTGTCATTCTTATTGACTGTAATTATAATACAATTTAAATACTTATTAGTGTCCCTTTGACGCGTAAAATATGCGTCACCATGGCAACGTTTATGTCACTTTATACAAAGGTATATGTCAAACATAATCATGGTAGGGTGTGTAATGTTTATTTAAATTATTTAATGTATTTCTATATTTTATATTTCCATTTTCTTTGCTCTGGTATCGATACCAGAGCAAACCGTTGACTTCCGCCACTTTACATGTTATGTCTTCGGATTCGGCTGAAAGTGGGGAACGGAGTGTCTTAACACTAGGTTCTCTCACTACCCTGCTGTGTGCGGTATATAGCATGAAGCTCTGTTCTGTTTTGTTCTTGGGGCCAGTCGTGGCGCAGTCGCACGAACGTGTGACTGTAAATGACTGGTTGTGGGTTCGATCCCACTCGAGGAGTGCAAACATTTAATATTTCCATTACCTTCGCTCTGGTGGCGAGGCAAAACGCGGCGTTAAGTTCCGCCATTTAACACACAATACCTCCGGATTTGGTGGAAAGTGAGGAACGGAGTGTCTTAACACTAAGTTCCCTATGCCTACCCTGCTGTGTGCGGGATACAGCGTGAAGCTAACAAAAAAGAACATATGTACGTCTTACTCGAATAAAACTCAAATAAAATTTTCGTAATAACAAATAAAATAATATCATAAAACGAATAAGAACTTTTATCTCACAGTACAAACATTAAAAAGTTATGATAGTCATAGCTATTCATCCACTGTTTAAATGTTCTGACAGATTTAACTATATGTACCAAATAAAAATGTAAAGTAATGGTTGTAGTCTAAGAGGCGAATGTTGTTGAAGTATTTATAAAAATCTTCACCATATTTCGTGCATTACGTATAGGAAGAGAGAATTAATTATTTATTATTTTTTTTAGCTTCACGCTGTATCCCGCATATAGCAGGGTAGGCAGAGGGAACCTAGTGTTAAAACTTTCCGTACCGTACTTAAGTAATTACTCATTATAATAATAGTGACAGTGATAGTAATAGTGGGGCTCAACCAAAACTATTATTTAAAGCAGCTATGGCTTGTAAATGTAATTTAATGGTCAAGTATTCATTTTCATAGGGTTTTTTAGATCATGAATCTGTTACGTATACAATCTTCTACACATTTGTTCAAATTAAATACAAAATAACCAAGTTTTAGGGGCTAGACGTGTGACTGTAAAGCGACTGGTTGTGGGTTCGATTCCCACTTGAGGAGTGAAAATATTTAATATTTCCATTTCTTCGCTCTGGTATCGAGGCAAAGTTCGGCGTTAAGTTCCGCTACTTAGCACGCAAGGCCTCCGAATTCGGTGGAAAGTGTCTTAACACTAGATTCCCTCTGCCTACCCTGCTGTGTGCGGGATACAGCGTGAAGCGAAAAAAACGAGTTTTACCTTTACGTTTACAGATAACAAGAACTTTTTATATGAAGACATAACCGTTTGCCCCTCGGACTATGACAAATATATTTGAAAGACAAACAATAAAATGAATAAGTAAATATGTTTTACTACATGAAATTTTTACATCATAATCACTGTAAAGTACAGTGATTTCGTAGAATTCTATAATTTTGTTTTACAAATGTTCACGCCTTTTCCTACTACATGTAAGTCTATTGTCAAAGCTAGAAGCTATATGCTTTCTAATTAAATTTGAGGTATCATTAAATGAGTAGCGTAACTTAACGCCGCGCTTGGTACGATAGAATAAATAAAACTAAAAATATATTAATAAGACATCGAGCGAGGCCATAGTAGCGCACAGTGTCTGACTATAAACGCGACGCCTCCGAATTCGGCGAAAAAAATATATATGAAGAGACCTTCAGGCTTTTTCTTGCATAGTAGGGTAGACAGAGAGACCTGCGTATTCAGACACTCCGTTCTCCACTTTTATCCCGAAATTGAGACATTGCATACTAAAAACGGCGGAACTCAACGCCGTGTTCGTATGTCAATACGAACGAGACCGCGAGTATCTATTTTATTTTGGGGAATTGAACCCACTACCATTGCGTTCACAGTCAAACACTGTTCTACTTCTTTACTATGAATAAGTTAGCAGAATATAACTTTTATCCATACTTATATTATAAATGCGAATGTCTGTGTGTTTGTCTGTCACGCTTTCACGGCTAATTTACTTGTCCGATTTTGATGAAATTTAGAATGAAAGTAGTAATAAAAAACAAAATTAAAAATTTTGAAAATACCCACGACGGTTTAATTGTAATTGAAAAAGGATAAAATAACTAGAAATCCCCCGCCTAAAAGAATATATGTAACGAGATGATGGGGACGACTTCGTCGGAGCTGCCATTACTTTAAGTTTGCTAACTTCTCCTAGGTTTTCATGCTGTTAAAACAGGTTTAGGAAAAAATTAAAATATTAATATGAATTTACAGTTTTGATAACTGGTATTCCTTTTAAAAACTTTAAGAACGAAATCTATACTGTTAGCTACTATATTTAAAATAGAGGTTGCAACTGGCAGCCCCCGACGAAGTTGTCCCCATCATCTCGTTACATATATTCTTTTAGGCGGGGGATTTCTAGTTATTTTATCCTTTTTCAATTACAATTAAACCGTCGTGGGTATTTTCAAAATTTTTAATTTTGTTTTTTATTTTAAACTTTTTAAAGTGTATAGATACACATTATATATTATTACATAATTTCGAAATACTTTATATTAATCTTCATGCAAATCCAAAAAAAATTATAAGCCCAATGCTTTCTGGTTATCAAATGCCTATTGCAGCGCCTGGCAGATTGTCACCGCAACATTTTTAGAAAACTTAAGTTTAACCAAATCAGTGAAAATCACAAAACCCACTAGTAGTTTTGATTTGGAACAAATTAATTTATACTGGAGCGCCCCGTGGTAGTTTGTGATATGGCATATAAAAACACGCAACAAAAAAACCTGAACCTATCACAGAAAACCGCATCTAAATAGGTTTCACACAAAAATACAAGCAAATGCTTACTACAGCGCCCCCTGGTGAGGTGTCACCACGACACATATACGAGAACACGCGCTAATTGAGCCCGATCCTATCGTTGAAAACTGCATCAAATTCAGACTTGTAGTTTTAACTTTGCACCATCAAATGTTTAATGAAGCGCCCCCTGGTGAGTTCTTAACGTAAAAAAAAACTAAAAACATACACCAAGTAAAGGTAAATCTAATACTGAAAACTCTGTCCAATCAGACTAGTAGTTGTGGTTTTACATTAAATATTACAAACAAATGTTTACTGCAGCGCCCCCTGGTGAGTTAACACGATAAAGCATATCCAAGAACATGCACTAATTAAACTTGAGCTTATCACTGAAACTGCATCCAAATCGAATTCGTCATTTTAGCTTTGCACAAACAATATTTTACTGCAGCGCCCCCTGGTGACTTGTCACCGTAATATAAATTTAAAAACATGTACTAAACAAAGCGGAATCTAATACTGAAAACTCTTTCCAATCGTACTAGTCGTTTTTGTTATACACAAAAAATGGAAGCAGCTACTTACTGCAGCGCCCCCTAGAGAGTAGACACATACTTGAAAATATGCACTAAGTAAACATACATGACACATATATGAAAATATGCACTAAGTAAACTTGAATCTATCATTGAAAACTGAATTCAAATCGGACTCGTAGTTTTAGTTTTGCACAAACAAATGTACTTACTGCAGCGCCCCCTGGTGAGTGATCACCGTAACACATATATGAAAAGATGCACCAATTAAACCTGAACCTATCGTTGAAAGTTTCATCTAAATCGGACTAGTAGTTTTTACTCTACATAAACAAATGTTTACTGCAGCGCCCCCTGGTGAATTTTCACCGTAACGTAAAAACAAAAATTTTAAAATATGTACGAAGTAAAGCTTAATCTAGTTCTGAAAACTCTAGCCAATCGGATAAGTAATTTCGGTTTTAGACAAATAAATATAAGAAAAATTTTGGTTTTACACAAAAAAACTCAAACAAATGCTTATTACAGCGCCCCCTGATGAGTGGTCACCATAACACATATATGGAAAGACGCACCAATTAAGCCTGAACCCATCCTTGAAAGTTTCATCTAAATTGGACAAGTAGTTTTTGCTCTGCATAAACAAATGTTTAGTGCAGCGCCCCCTGGTGAGTTTTCCCCGTAACAAAAAAGGAAAAATCTTAAAATATGCACCAAGCAAAGATAAATCTTTTTATGAAAACTCTTTTTAATCGGAGCAGTAGTTTCGGTTTTAGACAAATAAATACAAAAAAAGTACAAACAAATGCTTACTGCAGCGCCCCCTGGTGGTTTGACACGATAAAACATATCCAAGAACATCCACCAATTAAACCTGAATCTACCACTGAAAATCTATTGAAATCAGACTATTATTTTTTGAGATAATTGAAAACATTCGTTTTCACGTAAAATGCTTACTGCAGCGCCCCCTGGTGAGTTAAGGCAATAAGACATACATAAGAACATACGCCAATTGAACCTTAACCTATCATAGAAAACCGTATCAAAATCGGACTTATAGTTTTGGAAATAATTGACATAGTAATTTGCACAAACACACAAACAAACAAACAAACAAACAAACAAACAAACAAACAACCTCTCACCCCAAACACATATACAGTCGCCGTTCCGTCGCGGGTAAAAAAATGGGGT